>OX243910.1:6250000-7500000 GCA_945859665.1 Anorthoa munda | reverse complement strand
ATGAAAATGACATTGACATCGTTGTCGCGTTCCAGGCCCAAGTTACGGATTTATTGTTAATATGTCAAACATAAGCTAGCGAAAGGCACAGTATTATGCATGGTAAATGTGCGTGGAACAGAAACAAAAACCGTGTAACTCGGTATAACGCTTAAGATTACAGTCATTTCGCTGTTTTTGAGAATGAATGGAATGCATTCATTCTACTGGGGTAGCCAGAAGTAATAAATTTAAGCCATTTATTAATTATTTTGGCACTTGATTAATTTTTCAATGATCTTCTATCATAAACATATTAAAATAATAGTTGACAACTGCCGGCTTGGTGATTTGTGAGAAATTGTCAGCGGATTCGTGATGTTACATGGGTTTCTGAAACTGGGCATAAGATATTGCCATACCCCGGTCCGTATGTGCAATAAATCTGAAATCTGTACAAGAAAATCCTAAAATTAAAAACAAAAATTACTTATACAAGTCAGAATTTTTTTATATCATTTCATTGTCAACATTCAAATCAAAACAAGGTTTAATTGCGCAACTAAGCAAAGAATTAATTTTGCAATTGTCATTCATTCGTATTGTTAAAACAAAACAAAGCGTAATATATTTAACTCTTTCATTAATTACTGCAATCAACGTCAACCGTGTAACATCTTTAAACCGGTAACTCCCCGTCAAAGTTAACCACGTACTTACGTTTAGTAAAATATACCGACGAAAAACTAGTTACGGCGGAACCGTCATAAAAGTCGGAGTTATCTACGGAAAACCGCCAAAAACTCTAAAACTTTTGTATTGAAGAACAATTATTGCGCAAAACTCGCCATCTTTTTGCTCTTGCAAGATACGTTATAAGCTTGCCTATTATATCTATGAAATGAGGCATCTAGTAGCTAGTATTGTAATATCTGTGACCACAACGGAGTTCTACTGCTTTTGTACTAGTTGATATTGATGATAGTTGAACCACATTTTATTATGCATTTTGCGTAATTCGAGTTAGGAAGTATGTCTTATGTTATCATAAACGAAGTTGTGCGAGGATAAACTACCAAATAATAATAATAAAAAGAATGACTTTTAAAATCGACAGATTGCTTTATACAAGTGATTAAGATCGGCGATGATTATATTGAGTGGCAGCGGAATAGACTGTAGTTATCAGATTTAGATGTAGGCGATACCTATAGGAATAAGTCAATGCAATCGTTTGCTACAGTTATTAAATAAAGACACCTGGTTGCAGAAAATAATAAAGTATTAGGATGTACGGACGTGTTGGAGAATGGAGATGTGATTACATATTCCGACAACAACCGAGCAACCTGTTTACTGCGAACTTTATCGACTTTCCTACCAAACATTTCAGTAGACTCAGATTGTTGGGCCACGTCCTACAACTTTTCTCAGACGCTAATTTAAAACAGAATTAAAATATAAATCAGTTTTTATTGATTTGACATAGTATTTTAGGAAATTTCAAATTTAAATTCAAAAATATAATTCAAATCTAAAAAAATCTGCTAATTTATCTGTAGATTTGCAGAAATGTTTAGACCCCTAACACAGTTAAAAAAAAGGATTGACTTGGGGTTCTAAACAAGAAGCGCTTTCAGACTCTCAAAGAATGTCTTATTAAAAGACCGGTTTATGGCATTTACGACAGAAATGCATGTACCGAGTTCGAAACTGATACTAGTAAGGCTAGGACATGCGGGATACTCCTGCAATACTAAACTGATAGTGTCTTAAAACCGATTGCGTATTTTAGTAGGGCTATTAGTATATAAAGAAGAACAATTTTATCATAGCTATGAACTAGAGACATTGGCAATCGTAGACTCTCTGAAACAGTTCAGAATTCATCTCGTAGTTATGCCAGACACTGTACAACTTGAGCCGCGTTTGGCATTGTATTAAAGCACTCGCATAAATTAGTAGAATAATTAAAATTACAGCTGTGTAAAGTTGATCAGTAATTTAAGCTGCATGAGTTAACAGTACATTAAGCTGCGTGAGTTAACAATAATTAAATCTGTGTGAGTTAGGAGAAATTAAAGCTGTGTGAGTTAAGAGAAATTAAAGCTGTGTGAGTTAGGAGAAATTAAAGCTGTGTGAGTTAGGAGAAATTAAAGCTGTGTGAGTTAGGATAAATTAAAGCTGTGTGAGTAAACAATAATTAAAACTGTGTGAGTTCGGCGAAAATAAAGCTGTGTGAGTTCTGCGAAAATAAAGCTGTGTGAGTTCGGCGAAAATAAAGCTGTGTGAGTTAGGTAAAATTAAAGCTGTGTGAGTTAAGAGAAATCAAAGCTGTGTGACTTAACAGTAATTAAATCTGTGTGACTTAACAGTCATTAAAGCTGTGTGACTTAACAGTCATTAAAGCTGTGACTTAACAGTCATTAAAGCTGTGTGACTTAACAGTCATTAAAGCTGCGTGACTTAACAGTCACTAAAGCTATGTGACTTAACAATAATTAAATCTGTGTGACTTGATAGTCATTAAAGCTGTGTGACTTAACAGTCATTAAAACTGCGTGACTTAATAGTAATTAAATCTGTGACTTAACAGTAATTAAATCTGTGTGACTTAATAGTCATTAAAGCGTGTGACTTAACAGTCATTAAAACTGCGTGCCTTAACAGTCATTAAAGCTGCGTTGATTAACAGTCATTAAAGCTGCGTGACTTAACAGTAATTAAATCTGTGTGTTTAGAAGTAATGAATGATGTGCGGAAAACTAAACTATATTCATACAATACGAGACTGTGATATGAAATAAAAGCCAATAGCAATTTATTAAAAAACCGGCCAAGTGCGAGTCGGACTCGCACACGAAGGGTCCCGTACCATTATCGCAAAACACTGCAAAAAATCACGTTTGTTGTATGGGAGCCCCCCTAATTTATTTTAATTTAATAATTATAATTTTTTGAAGAGAATATACAACTAAATATTCTGTGAATATTTCAAGCGTCTACCTGTTGTCGTTATTAATATCGAGCAAAAAACGGCAAAAATATCACGTTTGCTGTATGGGAGCCCCCCCCCTTGAATATTAATTTTATACTGTTTTTAGTATTTGTTGTTATAGCGGCAACAGTCAACAATCTTTCTTTTGACGTTCCCCTTTGCCGCTTAGTGGCCTAATAGAAATAAACAATTTTGGCTTTGACCACATCTGTTAATTACATGAACAAATGTACTGCCCATACTGTTTTCTATTCCAGACGCCAAATACCAGCGACAGACCAGGCGCAAATCACAGAGAAAATAAAACTACGTTGCAAATGAAGGTGCTGATCACCGCCGTGGGTCACGGCAAGCGCAGGATGGCCGAGTGTTACCGACCTCCGACCTTGGATATACCAGCTTGACCTAATTCTACATTACGTATAGTTCATCTTTTATTTTGAATGTTAATCTTCTAATATATTCATAATTAAGTATTCCGAATGATTAAAACTTCTTAGGACAACATCCGCTTGTCATCTTTCGGTGTATCAAATAAATAATAAAGTTAATTATTACGCATGATTCTTTGATAAATATTACTGGTAATAATTGTTATTTAATATTAGTTATTTTATTATGTAATTCAATTTGATTATTACATTAATAGAAGTTTATTGGAATAATATAAAAAGCGGATGTGTTAGGCAGTTTGAGTTGTTGGCGGCGACCGCCATTGTTGACACTTCGAATTGTAAGACGAACGCTAGTCAGATTGTTTTTTTGGAAATAACTGAGAATAAACACTTTGTAAATTATACGACTGCCGTTTCTGTTCGGTGACCAGCCTATCCTGACCACTGGTTCACAGAAGTCAAAATCGATTGACCGGGCTGTAAAATGGGCTTATTTAAATGTCAAATGTTATAGTAAATGAAGTTTAGGTAACCTAGTTTTCATTTGTTAAGTACCTAACAAAATGACGGTCTATAATATTCATTGTCTATCTACCTACTTGACCGTGTAACCATAGGCATCAGACATAAGAAATATTACGCGGTCAAGTAGGTAGATAGTGGATGTAAGCGAAAGCGGCAAGTCGACAACCCTTACGAGCAAAGTCAAACCGCGCCCGACAGCGACGGAGATACGCGTTAGAAGAGAGCGGCAACGTTTAGGTGAATATCACGTTAGGTACTGAGCGCTTATGCGAGCTGAATTGCACTTTGTCGCTTACTAGCAGGGGTCTCTATTTCAATGAATTATTGCACGAAGTGACTCTTCTGTACTTGTACTATTATTTATTCTGTGACCGTAAGGCGTAGGCGATTCACACACCGCCCCGCTGGGTTATTGGACGATTCGCACGAATTTAACTCAAAAGAGGAAGTTATATTTTTCTAATCTAATCTTTGATTTTGACGTCTTAAAAAAATAAACGTCCCAAGACTAGTAAGTACCTACTGATCCGTAGGTGCCATTTAATTTTGCGGAGTAAAATTGTGAAATCTTATATCGATTGGTGCCTCAGATGCCATTCAATCAGTTTCCGTTTAAGTGGGTGCCTAATGTGGAATACGTGCTAAATTCATATAGTAGTTATTTCAATAAACACATTTTTGATTAATTTGTGTCTCATTTCTTATCAATAAGTATTTAATCCTTAATACTTCTGTACTTGAGTATACTTTATCTTAACGGTATTGCATAAAACACAATGTGTGTGCAAATCGCCTACTGCATAATTGTGGAGTGGTCGATTCGCACACCGATTAATTAACTTCGGGCGAATCGCCACAGAAAAATTAATGTTTTAAAAAGGGGTCAATTCGCACTTTTCGGGCGAGTTAAATTCGTGCGAATCGTCCACAAAAATCGCCCCGCTGTACGCTGCGGGGTGCGTGGCGACGATGTCACAACACTGCGCGCGAATGCGTTTTTTGTGTTGCACTACGCGTGTTTTCAATAAAAAGAGATATACTCCCGCGCTACGCTGCGTAATGCGGTGCAGTGTACGAATTGCCTAAGTCGTTACGAACTCACTGGTTATATAGACGGGCCTGCAGACATTGTGGAATTTTGACTGATTTTAGAATATCAATTTGTCAAAAGCGGCCCACTCAAGCTTTATTCTTCTTGATACCTCCGTTTGTTGATGTTCTTTGCCTAATGACCAAATTATATAAAAAGATAATAATACCTACGTATAATATGCAACTATGACGGAATGAATAAATGTGAAAATTTTGAATGGATAGATGTCTGCTACTCTTTCCCGCTAAAACTTATTAACAGATTTTGATGAAACATATACAAATATTCAAAGCTTATACCTACACTAGAATAACACACAGGATACTTTTCATCCCGGGAATATATTCAAGCCACTGCAAGTGGGTGAAGCCGCTGGCAGAAGCTAGTAGGTGCATTATAACATGGTTAAAATCATGACCCTTCATTTGGTATCGCCGTAGTCGGGTAATAAGGTCAATATTTATAGAGTCCATAACAATTGCGATTCACAATTCTAACTTTGAAGGCTATCCTGGCACTTTCACCAAATAAAAATATCTAGTCTAAAAAAAACAATAAAGGACTCGCGTAACACATAAATCTATTAGAAACCAGCAGCCTAATTGCGTAAGTGAATTCTGCAAAGCAAACAAATCGGAACCTTCCCAAATACACTCTGAAAAGGAAAGGTTATGCTCCTTTCCATTACCAATATTTTGACGTAGAATTGATTGTAAGGAATGAACGAAAGCGAAAGAATCGACATAAAACTTCACTATTGGTATTGTGTAACGAAATTATGTCCTAATGATTTGAAAATAAATCATTCGAGTTTTATGAAACATAACGCAGTAGATGAACTTCAACTCTAAGGAGGATGTTTTTACTCTTTCCAAATTAATTTCACAATACGATTCTAATTCTTTGAAGGAATCGACTTGTTTGTTTTGCAGAATTCACTTACGCAATTAGGCTGCAGCAGTTGCCCGCGACCTCATTCGCGTGGATTTTTTAAAGTATCATGTATAACATTATATTAGTAAGAAGTAAGATGTCGTGTTTTCTGACCCCGGCTTGCTTATTTGTGTGACCTAACAATATTTTTCATACTTTTTCAGTCCCTGCCACACCCGCAGATAATAAAAGTATCAGAAGTACCAAGTCATTAAAATAAGCAGTAAGAAAATACTTAAAATAAACCTACAAAGGGAACTGCACGTTCTAAACCTGAAAGTTTTACATATCAAGAAGAATTATATTTTTATTGGAAGTATGTCTTCAGTTGCAGTACATGAAAATAAGAATGATCTTAGTATTATTATTAAAAATATCTTTGATCAAATCGATGAAGTAATTCTGAAAAGTAATAAAGCTGCTAATAATAAATCTAATGAGAGCGTTGCATTAGACCAATGTGAAAAATCCAAAGTTAGTTTAGTTGAAACACCTAATGTAGATGCTGAGATCGTGATATGTTCCTTAGATAGTATCGTTAAAAATGAACAAGGCGAGAATGATAACAATAAATCTAATAATAGCGTTGCATTAGACCTAAGTGAAAAATCCAAAGTTAGTTTAATAGAAACACCTAATGTAGATGCAGAGATCGTGATATGTCCCGTAGATAGTATCGTTAAAAATGAACAAGACAATGATGAACACAAATACTGTGTGCCAGACTTACTTCGCCAGGAAACAATGATTAGTGATTCGTCTGATGATGAATCTTCTCCTAACAATTCGAAGCAATTCACATTCACAGACAGCGATCTACCAGACAGCAATGAAATAAAGGAGTTTCTAAAGTCATACCCAAGACCTATAGTTATGGAACCACTCTGCATTGAATCTGAATCAAAAAGTAATTCGGAAGACGAAAATGATTGGTTTTCACGCCGCCGCCGCCGTAGGAATAAAAAGAAACTTGTTACGAAAGTAACAATTGAAAAGTTACCAGCGAGATTCATGACGCGACAGCGGGTACCTAACATTATGCTTAGTGACAAAGTTAGTAAAAAAAATAATGCCCGTCAGTTGCAATCTATTTACTTGAAAAACCTGGAGGACGGAATGGACGCCGACATTATCCATGAAAATATAAAAAGGTTGAAATCAAGTAAGGGAAAGATAAGTGTAAACATTGAAAAACCTGTAAAAATGAGTACAAAATCTAAATCCTTTGCCCTTAAGGCTACTAAAAAAAGTACTTTAGATTCTATATTAGCCACTAAAAGAATAACAAGGGGCACCAGAGCTATAAAAAGCAAAACCGATGGTAAAAACATTAAAAATAAATGTATATCGTCAGATGTAAAAAAACCCGATAAGAAACGAAAACCTACACATAAGAAAGATAAATCAATATTGCCTGCAGTTGAAGGAAGGCGAAGTAAAAGACATCAAAAAGCCAAAGTGGAAGAAGGGGACACAATGAAAGCTCCGGAACTGATACCAGCATCTTTGCAGAAAAAGAGTATGCACAAAAGAGCATCTTCTAGTTCTGAGTCACCGAAGAATTTGAAGAGGTCGTTGGTTGAGGACAGTGATGTCCAAAGGCCGAAGCGGACGAGGTCATTTAACAATATCAATAACGTAAACATTGCGTCGGTGCCGGCGAGATCCATCATGAAGGCTCAAAATCTCCAGCAGAAGAGTCGAGGTGAGATTAATATTTTAGTATGATATAATAAAATAAAAATAGTATGATAAAAGTTTAAGAGTTCAGTTTTAGGGCTCCGTACAAAAATAGTAATAAAATAACTAACAACACTATTTTAAGCTCAAGTGATGTACTTTGAATCCCTCGCTGCGCTCTGGATTAAAAAATCCCTCTCGCCTTAAAATAGTTGTTTGCTCCCTAGATAAACAATCTACTGTTCAATTCAGTTCCGTTTGTGTATTTAGGAAAGCGCAAGCTGGCACAGCAACGGGCGAAGGGTATCAAGAAGCTGAACAGCAATAGCAACTACTTGAACGTGAAGACACGAAGTCAGTCCGCGCGGACGAGATCTCAAAAGGCGTGCAAACGAACCAGGGACTAGAACATTGAAGTACCTTTAAATTTAGCAACATCTGAGGTAAGTTTAGTTACACTAGGCCAAAAAAAAGGAAATTTAAAAAATCAAAAGACCCGACTGCTTAAAAGGCGAACTAAAAGGACGTAAACTAGAAGAAAATCATGCTGTGCAGTCGGAGGATACATCTGGTTTTGGTCAGCCAGCTCGCTAATATGTATTTTAATTAATAGTATAATAAAGAGAAAAAAATGTGCTTTAAAATGGAAATCATTTCTGAAAGTATTGTAGGTATTTATCATTTTATGTAAATTCTTTCACTGATAGATAGCTACAATGTAACAGTCCCACAGGCTTTTTATCCCGTAAAAAAAAAACTAAACCAAAAACAGTAGCTGTGGGATGTCACGGGAGCGAAGCCGCGGGCAAAAGCTAGTAGCTAGTATTATAAGAAGAGGAAAAATTTATTGTTGGAAGTATGTAAATGTTTTTAGTGATCCCGTTAATAAAGGTACATACACCGTTAATTTATTTTCGTTGAAACATGAAACAGTATCGACTTGTAAAGATATATTTTTTTTTAAATACAAAAAATTAAAACGGACTTCCAAAGCAAAACACTAAAACGTGCAAAAATAACTTTCGTTTCGGAAGTCGGTGTTGTAAAATGATAAAACAAGTGGTATCAAAGACACTTCCGAAACGAAAGTTTTTTTTTTTGCACTTTTTCGTGTTTTGCCTTAGAAGTCGGTTTATTTTTTACGATGTAAACCAGTTCTATTGGTGTTAGATAACTTTTTTTGTAACAATTTTATCGTTTCATTTTAGTGACCAATGCTCCGGCGCCGGCGGCGGTGTCAACGTCGAGGGAAGGCGACACGCAATAGATGCGTGGCGTGTGTTCTACACTTTCTACAACTACTCACAATCCGAAGGATCACGAGGAAAATCCCTAATCCTCATGTTTGAAAAAATTGTCTGCTCTTAACAATACATCACGCCGGTATTCACCAAAGAGTTGCAGATGTTCGCTTATAGTACAGCCACATTCCGCTCGCCAGCATATTTAACGCAATGAATGTTGTTGAATTGCTAGCTGCCTTGTCATTGATTGTGTGTAACGCAAGTACCCGGCTGTTCTTAGGACAACGGACTCTGGTCAGCACAAAACACAGAAGAAGCGACCATGTGTCGTGTCTTCTCTGGATTCTTAGGAAAGTCAAGCGATTTTGATTCGTGTTTCAAGTTATAATCGTATTACTCCATCGTCTATTCAATTTTTTTATAGATTTTATTAATATTAAACTATGACTGTATCTACAATATTGCATAATATATTTTTACGTTTTTATTTGGTTTTTTATTTATTTGTAACCTATTTTACTCAGCCCGCTGCTTGGGCATTTGAACTTTAAATAAAAATACAAAATTATCAATAAACGTATATTAATATTTATAAACAAAATAATTGCGAAAATATTTTCATAGTGTAATAATAGTACTACAGTGTAATTGTAAACGAAGAATAATATGTGAAATGCAATGTCACATTAATGAAATTTAAAACAATATTATCTTGAAAACGTTCTAAGGAAAATTATTAGCTAGCAAGTAGAAAGCGAAATCTGTCGGAATTATATTTTGGCTTGGAAAGACCTCATTGGCCTCAACATACAGTTCAAAATATCAGCTAATGATTATTCTGTATAGAAATAAATAATTGTTTTGCCATTTAATTATTGCTCGTTCAAATATTACTTTTACTTACATCTCAGACTATAGCTAATTACGGACGATTTCGAAATAAAGAGTTAATGCCGGTTTCATAAACCCTGGTTAGTCGTACAAAAGAAAAAAAAAGTCGAGGTTTTTTGATTTTATTAACTTTTTTTTATTTACATCTTTTTAGTTAGGTACCTCTACTTTTTATTTTTAATGACATTTAAACATATAAGTGGTATATATTTCTGTTATCACCTATTAAAACCCTTTATTTTGATACCCCAGACTATGGGTTTGGAAGAAAAAATATTTCTCCCCCCCCACAAAATGGCGCCCAAAATCCCCCATTCTTTTCTTTTCCAATTTTAATGTAGCCAGTGACACTCGCAGGGTTAAGACGAATCGATTGACGTAAGAACCATCAAAATCGGCCAACGCGTTTGGTCTCTAGAACGCCACATAGGAACAAACATACATACATACATAGACTGATAAACACATTACCCTCCTTCGGCAGTTGGGTAATAAGAGCTGGGCTAAACTATGCTAGTATTATATTATCTGTGGCTAAACTAAAATATTGTTGTGTCTTACCCACAGTTGCCCACCTTAAAATTATCGAAGCGTTATCTGCTGTGATTGGTTGAACGAATGAATTTTCAACAAACAATCACAGTAGATAACGCGTGCTTGACAATTTGTCACATAATTCTGCGATGATTTTAAGGTGGGAAACGAGGGTTAGACTCTTACTACCAGATAATCGATAAAGAGATGGAGGTAGGTAATTACAATAATAAAGCAAATAAATTATTTTTATTGGAGACTGAACCGTCGCCATACTATTCCACATAGTTATGAACCATTGCTGTACATAAAGTTTAAACACATAAAAGCCTATAGCCTAAGTATTCAGTTAAACAAAATATGAAAGATTAGGTAACTACCAACTCAAAATATTTTTCCGTCAGGTAGGTTAATAAAAACATTGAACACGTATTTCTTTTTATTATAAAATTATAGCAATACATTGGGCCGAAATGTCGCATGACGTCACGCCTATGTACATTTTATACGAAGTAGTGACGTAGCGAGGTCTTTTTGTATTAATTTCATAAAGCAAAAAAAAACGTGCCTTGTATTCGGACGGACTAATAAGAATTTTAGTTTTCGTATAAGTCATCATTCCGATTTGACAGATTTCCTGCTACTAAAATATACCAATACTTTATAATTTATTGTTTTTTACTGTTCGACGATTTGTCTGACATCGACGAAGTTAATAATTTAATTTAAAAATCAGTAATAACAATATTTCAATATGTTTGTCCTCTAATTATATTATTTATTCAGGAGCCAAAATAATAAAATACTAAGTAAGTACATATTCTTTATACATTATATTTATTTATTTAAAACCAACTTATATTTACAGTTTCACCACACATACCTACAAGTTATAGGTACAAGTAAACATAAAATTAGGTTAAATTATAGAAGTATACAAAAGAATAGACAAGTAAAATTGTAGAATTAAAAAAATAAAATTTGATAAATGATTACAACAATAAAATATTAATAATTAATATAAACATAAATCGATTAACATACCAACATTTATTTTGTTGAAACATTCAAACTACGTAATACAAGGAAAATATTCGTGCTATTTAAATACTTGTTTATGGCGAACTAACTGCCTATAAAGGGAGATGCAACAGAAGACCGCGAAATTCAAACTTGCTTACGTTTCTTGGATTTACAGCTCCGTATTAAGATCTATACTTAATATTATAAATGCAAAAGTAATTCTGTACTGTGTGTTCATGCCTAAACGCCCCGGAACGGTTTTAATGAATTTTGATATAGGTTTCGATTGGACCCTGAAGGACAGGACGGGTACTTTTCATCCCGGGAATATGTTCCCTTGGGATAGTTTCCGATTCCCACGCGGCGGGCGAAGCCGCTAGCAGAAGATAGTGTTAACATTATTTGCCAACGAATCAATTATATATTAACCGAAAAATAATCAGTACAACTCTCTAAGTTTAAAGGTCGTACGTCCACTGCTGGACACTGGACATAGGCCTCCCCCGATTGTCCCAAAACTAACGATTCTATGCATCTTGCAGTTGCAGCCAGCAGATTCCCGCGGCCCATCTAGATTCTAGAGGGAGACCTTCCAACTTCAAATTACCTAAGAAGGTAATAAGCAGTAGTAATCGTAACTAAGAGAAATGATTTTCAACGAATATAATTTATAAAATGCATATTTGTTACGGTTACCAACCTTTACGGTTGTATGTTATTACATTCAACCTTAAATGATTACAATGTTTGATTTTACTTTTGTTACTAATCTTCTCTGTTACCTTGTGATTGTTGGTGTTGTGTTGTCTGTGTAGAATAAATGTATTATATTCTAATACTGAGCTGAAAATCGCAAAAATAAAACTCTACAAATGAGACTGCAGGCTACACTGGAGCATTCGCCTTAAGGTAATTATACAATGTGTCCGGACTTATAGTAATAAAACTACACTCGCGAGCAATAAAAAAGTTCCAGTGACATAGCACCAAATTACTCCTAAACGGGAAAGGCTAGCTTAATGACGCTATCTGCAATATTGAAGTACATTTAACAGCGTTCAATGCGTTGACCAACGTTCACTGAACGTGAACGAACGAACGGTGAACGTTTATGTTCACCGAGCGTTCTATGTCTTAGGAGATATTAAGGTGTTTGTCGGCATTTTGTGGGTGGAACTTTTTCATTGCTCGGCAGTTTATAAGGCCGTAAAATACAGTATATAACCCACATATCAAATAAAAATCACCACACCCTTAAAGATAGAGCAAGTTTAGTACTTTACTTACTTATTACGATATACACATAGTCTAACAACATAACGTTGCCTAGATCTCACAGCCCCTTAGAGTTAACGTTATTTTTACGGCCATACAGAATTTGAAAAAAAAACATCTATCACTCAAAAGATAAGAATGTTTTGTATTGAGCCATAAAAGAAAAACTTTAAACATAATTTCACAAATTTAAATTGCATTCTCTAAAACTGCAAATTTTTATGGGTTTTTACACATGTATTTTATGGGTGTTTGTTAGTCATTGAGTTGGTCTACATAATGACAAAAGAATCATAGCTTTAAGCCAATTCGTTTTAATTTTATTATTGCCTAAAAAGAACCCCTACACACTACATAATTTTAGGAAATTTAATAAAAAAATATGGGGATTAAACCCCTTAGTGGTGTTTTTAACGATAAAATTAAATGTATTTTACGGCCTTATAGTTTCATTACTACGAGTCCGGATACATTATATAAGGCAGTTAGGTTTACTGTACGTCTAAAATAATGCATTATCTTATGTAGATATATAATACAAATTGCACTACCTATACATAGATCACTTTTAGTTCAAAAAAATAATATTAATACAGTGGCCAAATCGGATGTACACAAATTTTAATTGAGATATATTTTTTATCAAACGATAATCACCCGATATTTTATTTTATTCAGGCTTCTTATTTTTTTACGAATAAAAACATCTACTAAATCTTCACCAGTATGCTCCTATAAATGCGCCAGCTTTTCTACCGTGTGCTTCATCAAATTCTCACATCATCATCATCTGCCTGCCCTTATCCCATGTTACTTGGGGTCGGCGCAACACGTTTTCATCTTCCATACCGTCCTGTCCCTCAAGCTATCACTGACTCCCTTATTTCTTTCATATCACTCCTCACACAGTCTATTCATCTTTTCTTTGGCCTTCCTCTCCCTCTCCATCCATCTCACATAGGTACTTTATTAGGTACCCCACTAAAGTGTAACATATACCCTGCTTTTAGTATTCAAGATTAACCTAGACATCCCCAAGGAAAAGTTCGGTCTGGTCAGTTTGGGAGTCGATTCGTTACCCAAAACAATTTGTTCATAAAAATTTGGCCGATTAGCAATTTGCGTTGGAACTTTACAATACAATTACTGAAGTTAATGCAGTGGACATGGTATTTAAACTATCTACAACAAAATTGCCACTGTTTAACTAAAACATGGATATCAAACAACAGTAAAAATTGGCCTCGGTACAATGACGAAACCAAGTTGTATACATCCGATTTCGTCAGTCTATAATAATGGATATAGTTTAAGAAAATAAAGAAACAAACTTTTAAACATTTTTACAGTAAAATGAGATACAATTTTGCCTTAATTATGACTTACACCCAGTATCTGACACGAAAATGAAATAAAATGTTTTTTTTTTGTAAATAATGAATATATTGACAATTTCATAGCAAATTCTTGTTTTGATTTTCGTTTCAGATACTAAGACCGAGTTTCTCACCTTTAAATTATCGCAGAATTTATGTGACGAATTGTCAAGCACGCGTTATCTGCTGTGATTGGTTGAATAAATTTTAAACAGCCAATCACAGCAGATAACGCTACTAAAAAACTAATTCTGTGATAATTTAGAGGTGAGAAACCCGGGGTAAGCAATTTTCACGCGATCAGGAAGTTGGACAACCGGAGCGTGTGAACAGATTCTAGAAACAATAGATTCTTAGTAAGATTAGTGCGAGAATCTGAACGATTTGATGTCGACTGTTGGGATTAAGGTTGCATAATAACTACTCTATTCACTTATACAAGTTGGTTGGATTTAAATACATTCTCAGATAACGCCTTTTCCGTCGATTGACTTGGAAGAAAAGTGTAACAATAATAGTATATTAGAAAATAAGTTTTAAATGGGATTCACCAATCATCAATTTGTAAAGAGAAATTGAAGAATATTTTATTTCTAAAGAAGGAAGGTATTTGTGCGATAGGTAGGTGTTCTCTCTAATTCTCTCACGCTTTACAAAAACTGCATTATTTAAAATTAATTTACTAATATAAACATACAAACAATTCAATCACATTCAGTAAAGATCTTCGGTTGCTGCCGTCTTTAATAAGACCGCCGTTTTTGATAAGTGGAAGTGCAGAGTCTCCTAATACAAGCAATTCCTTGCTTAAAAGGTGATCTCCAATAATATGTATCGAAATGCCCTTTGTAATTGAAATAAACATTTTATTATTTTTCAATATATTAATATAAAACTGATAGGACGACGCCCCATATAAGATACGTCCTAACAAAGAGTTACTCAGTTATAGTTGTCGGCACGTAACTTGGCAAAAGTCGTTAGATGCGCACAAGTCGCGCGAATTGGACCAACTGCGAATTGGACCAACTGCGAATTGGACCAACTGCGAATTGAACCAACCGCGAATTGGTCCAACCGAGAATTGGACATATTTTCGAACATTGGACCAATCGCGAATTGGACCAATCGCGCCTAAAGGGTCGTTTAGGTCTCTTTGGTTACTAAGCGGGGCGCGGGGAACGTTTAGCACCGTTCCGAGTGCGCGATTGGTTGGTCTATTGACACAAGGAGCGACAGACCAATCGCGTCGCGTCCACGTTCCGATCGCTCTATATGGTGGTTGGTCAGTTCACGCACTATGCGCGAACTTACCCCCACTACGCCAAAACCTTGCCTACTTACATGCCGGGGACTATACCAGGTTGTGGACGTCAGAGAGGCAGTCGCTCGATGTAAAATATGTCCTAACAACTAACATGCGGTATCGTGTTATATTGCTCGCCAAACTTCTTGGCCGCCCCGAAGTTGGCTTTCCGATGCGCGAGGCACGAAACGGTGCTGTTTTTACCCGACTGCCGAAGGAGGGTTATGTGTTTATCAGTCTATTTGTATGAGATTTACTACTGCGCAGCCATTGTAGCCAACTTCATGGCGGCCAAGAAGTTAGGAGAGAACTATACCCAGTTACTGCGTTATGGAGGTCAGATACGACAGGCTACCACTTCTTGTAAAACACTGGTAAGTATCCAATATAGTTTGGAAAAGAGAAACGGGTTATAAATAACGACTACCTAACAATATTGCTGTTAGCAATATCTTGCTATTCTAGTTCTAAAAACCTCGTTAATGTCCGGGCATAACTGCTGAGATAGAAAGTCGCTCATCAACACACCCTGGGTACCATGTCATGTGTAGAACAAAATTACATCAGCGAAGGAAAGACTATCTGCCATTTATTAGAACTGAGACCGTACTATGTCGCTCCAGGACATTGTAATAGTTTTAGCTAATAACATGTTGCATTGTCATGGGCGCCGGGAAGGGACGCTAATTTTTAATAGCATATATAAAAACATTCAAAAATTCAATAATATATAAAATACATGCTCCCACATACATTTACGGCGCCACTGCCTGTGCCACCAGCTAGCTCTGGGAGTTGTGCAGACGGGTGCCACGGGCTCGTCAAGTCGGCACTTCTGGCGCTGGTTGCTCTCGCTAAGTTTCCTATGGTTTGCCATAGGTTCCACCTACTGGGGGTAGACCGCCAGGGTGCCGTAAAGAAGCGGTGATACGTTCAGAAACGCCCGCCGCGGCGCGTTTACATCCTCTCACTACAAGTTAAACATAGCGAGCGCGGGTATAGACTCGCACTCGCAACACGCCAGGTCCAGTGGACCACTCAGCGACGGGTTCGCTGTTGCGAGCCCCGTGCTGCACCCGCGGGCAGGGAACTGCTAAGGAGTAATATATAAAAATAGCCTCATAGGCCAAAACCAAGCATTTCTGAAGCGAGGTGCAAAAATTTTCTCAAGCTTTTCTGCATAAGTCCACAAAAAGTTTGTGGTATATCTATAATAAGTATGAATGGACAAAAAATCTATCCTATTCGAGGTAGGGTCCTGAGGATGCACCCCTCTGAAAATAGCCCAGGCGGCGCCCATGTGTATTGTAAACCAGGGATCAAGAACAAGAACAGATGGATCTTAATTGATACTTATAAATGCAGTCCGGATGTATGTTTGTTACTCAATCACAATTATATTTGCATTAATTAAACAATACGACTAACCTAAGGTTGAGTTCATACTGAGAAAAGACAAGATTCGACGTAAACGGCCGCAAAGATGGTGGAATCATGGAATGTATCGGAACAAGTAATCCACTTTTTATTTAAAAAAAAACAAGATATTAGTGGTCATTACTAAAATTTCACGAGAATGACTGCAACTGATTAAATTTTTAATTTGAATATCTAATGCATTTAAACTGGTGCAAGATATAACGAAGAAATAAACAGTGCAATAAACACTCGAAAATATTTGGTGGTCCGCGGCGTGCAACAACCTTCACTTTTGACGTCCACAAGCGCACTGCGAGCTCACATAGATTCGCGGCAAAAACCGACAATCGTCGGCTCGCTGTGAGCCGCACGTGTAGCGCTCGTTGCAGGCTCGCGATCCACGTACACACTATGTTTTTGGTAACAGTAACGGTTACGTGCAACGTTACACGGGCAGGAAGAAGTTTACTAGTCGCAGAGCACGGAGATGCCTCGGCGGTATTGTCAACAATTCACATAAAAACCAAGTGTTTCACCGTAAGCTTCCAGTACGGCACACATGACCACTTTAAATGTCGAAATGACAATTAGAATCAAGTCAGAATGTATCACAAATGTGAGTTTCCTCTAGTCGCTAGCAGCAGCGCGGCAATGAGGGCTATCACGTGTGAATTTGCCGCTAGGGGCGCTGTTGTAGAGTGAGGTCTTCAAAATGTCAAATGCCACCGTTTTTTGGCTTTTAGCGCGAGTTTATTTACCACTTTTTTATTGTTGTGTATAGCTCCAAATATAGCAGACTAAGATAGGTACGGGTTTTACCAGCCACAGCTTTAGTAGTTTATGTTTCAGAAAATTTAATCCTTCTTTTTATTCGAGAAAAAAAAAGTACTGCGCATAACTCCAACATATTCGATGTTATATTTAATCTCACTTCTACGGCATTAGAAATGATTTTAATTCAAACTTTTCTTCCGAAGGCGTAATAACAACGTTTAACAGCTATATTTATGGTATATGGACCTTACTCGCAAGTGGCTCCAACTGGTGGGCACAAAAACGGTAGCCCTAATTACGTTATATGTGCTGCTAGCCATTCTAAAACGAACTTTATTTACATTGACGTAATGTTAATATTTGTATAAACGTTTAAATTGAAAACGAAAAGAACAAACTAGATCAATTTTAAATGACCCTCTAAAATCTCGACTGCTGACCGGTCTTAAAATATATTTGTGATGTTGTGTAGGTACTCGACATTTGCAAGAGTAGTGGCTGCAAGTCCCCACGTCCGAAGTCTTACGCGTGCCTTAAAAATGTCCGTTTTCATTGATTTCACACCGATCCTGAAAGATAGAGACACATTATTGTAGACAGAAAACACTCGAATTTGTAACACTACAGCAAATTACAATTTAGAACTTGAGATTATTTATATCACTTGTATTATTCATTGATTCCCTCCAGTGTGGTGGGCAAGACCGCGACTAATGAGAGTTCTGCGTTCGATTCTCAGGTCAGAAAACTTATTGGGTTTCAATTTTTTTGGGACAAGTCCTCCACACTATTCCCAATCACCAGAAAAGCGCCGAATCAAGGAATCTCGACGAGTCGAGGTGAAACGATTCAAGCGAGATTTTGATGCATCGAGGTATTGAACTGTCGCGGATTATCGCTGTGTGTATGCTTCGATCTTTTGTAGTACATTGAAGCGAAAGACATTCGATCTTTCGTATTTCACCTACAATAAAAAATATTCTATCTATATATCTACTTGATACAATAGATATATATACTGTCATTTTTAATTTTGTAGACTAAACTGACAGCTTGCCAATGATGTTATTTTTTTTAATGTTGCAAGCGCGTAGTATAGTGTTGTAGGTAAGGCTCAATCATAAGTGATTCTTCTAATTGACGTGAAATGACGCCTCAATATTTTTTTACTAATTGGTGTAAATAAATGTTTTATGAATATAAACTTAATATATTTAAATATAACAGTATTAATATACATAGTAAAAACACTTTTATTGTAATAAATAAGAAATCAACAACAAAATAAATGCGTTCGATAGACTGAAGTCTGACATCATCATCATCATCAAGCCATGGCTTGGGGGAGGCCTACGTCCAGCAGTGGACATAAATGAGTAGAAATTAAATAAGGACCGCTAGTTTACGTAACAAATGTATTTTGTTTGCCGCGAAATAGTTCAATATTCGATCTACTTCGATTTTCGTTCAACTTTCGATATGTCAGTTTAGTCTACGAAATTAAAAAACAGAGATTAGATAGTATATACTTGGACTGTCCATGTAGTACACCCATTTATTATATACACACATAAACTCACGCCTTTTTCCCCAAAGGGACAGGCAGAAACTACAGAACGGCACCTGATACGATCCTTACATAATTCTTTTGCTTTATTTACGTTCATACCATACTGAACTTCTCCTTCCACTCCTCTTTATTATTTTCAGAAACATTAAACAAGAAACATTTTCAGTTTCTCTGCGATACCCACACAAAATTTCTTAGGTCATCAGATAACTTACGACTTCAAATGCCAACGCATTCCACGAGTTTTCTGGATAAATTCTTTACTAACCAGGCTACTCGTCTGTGGAATGCGTTGCCAGACCTAATCAAACGCGCCCAATCGTTGCCTGTTTTCAAAAGACTCGTGAGGAAGCATTATCTGTCGCTGTGATTATGAATATTGATTGTCATCATTTATGACCATTATATTTTAGTACGTATACGTACGTACGTTTATGTATATGTCGCAGGTTTTTCATAAAATTAGGTTATTGATAAAAAACCGGAAGATGTTAAAATAACAACACGATTTTATCATTTCCCTAAACAAAATCACTAGATTTGTTTAGGGAAACGATAAAATCGTGTTGTTATTTTAACATCCTCCGTGATTTGATCAAATCCCTTAGGGAATTGACCAAATCCCTGTTTTTATCATATCCCTGCGACATATATATTACATAGCATATGTATGTATCTGCATATCTTATATAATATATATATTTTTAACACTGGTATTGTCACATCAATAACAGCCACTTTGCGTCCAGCAATTACTGTCCATACCAGGTTGCCTGGAAGAGATCGCGGAATGCGATAAGACCACCCAATGTATGTCTTAAGTTTCCTTTATAAATGTAAATTATGGTGTACTAGGTAAACACTGAATGGCACTTAACCATAACTGTTTTATCTACTAGATATTGTGGAACTACTCCATTCTTGTCCTTAATAAGAAGGATGTTTAAACAAACGACGTGACTTGACACTTTGTATTTTATAGAGTGTCTTCTATGTATTGGTGTCGCTACGAGACACCTTTAAGTGACGAGGCCACTATGAGACTGAGGTCTCGTTTCTGGCGACTTGGGTAGTACAGACCAGCCAAAAATTACAAACATATGGCGTTGTGTGAGAGCGTACGAGCGTACGGGGAAACACGCGCGACGCCCCACGTCTCCGTTAACAAGGCCTAAAGGCGGTCTTAGAGGAGACCGCCTTTAGGCCTTTAGTAGGTCTTTTTGCAGCGATACAATCGCAAAATAAGCCCGATTCTGCCCGATACAGTAGCGATGCTGTCGCAGGCCATCACCGACATAATTACGATTTTGCATCGCTCGCGACTAACGCAATACTGCAATGGTGTAACAGTATTGATAAACACAAGATGCAAAAATTATACAAACGTGATGCAGGATCGCTTCAGTCGCGCGTATGCATCGATGCAAACGCGATGCTGAATCGATACCGTCGCGGTTCGACACGCACTTTATCATTATTTGTCACACAATCCATCCATCGTTTCTTTGGTATTCCCCGCCTCTTTGAGCTTCCACATTCATACTCAAAACTTTCCCCACGAGTAACGACATTTTTTAATTCCTTCGCATCACTTACCAAACAATTTTCCACATAACTTTTCAGTCACTGGCGCCACTTTCAAACTGCCTCTGTGTGCTTATTCTAAGTTTTTTAACGTACTCACTCGTGATAACGTAAACAATCTCTTAGGCCAAAATGTATACAAAAAAAAAGCTAATAAAAAAAATCAAAAAACCCGACTGCTTAAAAAGACGTAAACAAGAAGAAAATCATGCTGTACAGTTGGAGGATACATATTTGTGAGCTGGCTGACCAAAACCAGATGTATCCTCCGACTGCACAGCATGATTTTCTTCTTGTTTACGTCTTTTTAAGCAGTCGGGTTTTTAGATTTTTTTAATTAATTTTTTTTATTTATAACTTTTTAATTAATTTTTTTTTATTCTAATTCTAATTAGGTACATTTAAACATATAAGTGTTATATATTTTTGAAAGCACCTCTTACTCGTAAAACTCTTTAATTTGATACCCCACGACGATACCAGACGGCCACTGAAAAGTTATCGATCAAGAAGTGATGCTTCTTATGTCTGTAAGTTTAGTGTAAATTAAAATTTAGTTTTATCGAAATAAGGTTATTTATACCTACTTTAAACTAATCGAATTTTTAATGCATTATAAACATAGCAATTGTGCCTGAAACGCAATTAATTTCTAAATGCTAAATATTGTAAATTGTAATGTAATTGCACTGAAAACTAATTAATATTACTTAATATTAATTAGTACTTATAAAACACATTACCCTCCTTCGGCAGTCGGGTAAAAAAGAAGAGATGTGGCATCATCTTAATAAACGTTGGCAGCATTTGAATGTTTACGTCTATTGCTATTCATTATTAGATTGCACCAGGCGGTTGAAGCGGTGTCTGGACGTTCCATTCAGTGCTGTCTACTTACTGATAAATCTGATGGTTTTATATTATAAAACCCATACCCAAACTAGTGTTACAAGTGAACACCACACTATCAATTATAGTAAGCAAATATCTGTATCCCTCTTCTGTTGTGGATAACGGACCTACTATATCTATAAGAATGTGTTCGAACTGCCCGCCTTTCGCGAAAACTCCTACTTCGGATACGGTGTGTCTTTGTAATTTTACCCTTTGACATGCTATACATGTTTTTGCCCATTTGCCTATCTCTGCATTCATTCCGGGCCAAAAATACTTTTGTGTAATTAACTTCTTTGTTACTCTAATGCCGGGGTGACTTATATTATGTATGTTATCGAAGGCTGTGCGTCTGAATTGTTTCGGAAAATATGGTCGGACCGTCTCTTTCGAAATTTCGCAATTCGGTGTATTTGCTTTAGGACCGTATTTTTTTAAAATTTCACATTGCTATTACTATCACTGTTATTTGATACTTGCTTGAAATACTCGTCCCTTTCCTATGCGGCAGCTAGTTCTGCGAAATCTAAAGGGCTCATTACACTACATGGTATTCAGGGCTCTGAATACCGGGTCACTCCACCATTCCGAGTCAATAAGGTCGATATTTTGGGCACCCTAACTCCCTAACATCTATATTACACAAATTATGGTTTAGGGCCTGAATACCGTGTAGCCCTTTAGTTCGTAGGGCAATACAACTCCGCAACGCGTGATAACGAGTCAATAACAACGTTTTGTTGTCCGTCTACGCTAGGTACGTGATATCACTACATACTAGATAGTATAAAACTAACGTGACCAGACGTCCTGTTTTGAACCGGACTGTCCCTTTTTAGGGTTCCGTTTTTACCCTAATAATAATAATATATAATTATTATTATTTTTATATTTACACGATTCGAGTTGAAACTCTAAAGGAGTTTTGCGCCGTAAATGAAACGGAATATCAACAAATGCTCGGCTATAGCAAAACCAGATGGCTCGCTCTTATGCCTGCCTTGGAAAGGGTTTTAAAAATGTATCAGCCATTAAAAAAAACTTCTTCTTGAGTATTGAAAAATGTCCCCTTTTGCTAAAAAACTTTTTTGAAGACCCCACATTCGAAATGTGGCCAATGTCCCGTTTTGAGTCAAAGAATAAATGGTAACGTTATATAAAACAAAATCGCTTCGCGCTGTCTGTCTGTGTCTATGTATGCTTAGATCTTTAAAACTACGCAACAAATTTTGGAGCGATTTTAATTTTTAATAAATGTCTTGTTCTTCTAGGTGTTTGTGAATTACTGCTATTTAATTTTGTAAGGGCGTAAGTTATTGGTTTATGGTCCGTATATATAATTAGTGCCCGACCTTCAAACAGCTTCCTGAAATACTGAATGGCCATAAATATTGCTTATAACTCGAAACTATAATTATTCGAAAGAAGTTTATTTCGAAATGGTCCCATTTAAATTTGGTAAAGATCTGATGAAGAACTTCGGAGATATACAACATAACTCTTCAATAAATGACGGCAAATCTCTCGGGATTGCTGCAATCGTATGTCTGTTTATTGTTTACACCATTTCATAACATACCATCACGCCAATATGCTCTAAACGGGTACGCTGATGTGTATAGTTCTCCCTCGTACACTCTCATTCCACCGTTTATGTTCAAGTTACATGTTATTTGGGTAATCTATTCTGGCATCACTGTTGGCATTACTGATAGCTTACTATAAAACTTGTCCATTAATTACCACTAAAAAGTGAAAAATTAAAAACTTTTTAACAAAACAATAAAACCGACTTCTAAAGCAAAACACTACAAACCTAAAAATTTTTTTTTTCTGAAGTCGATGTCTAAAATAATGAAAAACAGTAGGTACCAAAGATACACACACACACACACACACACACACACACTGTGCTAAACAAAATTCAGGCTTCTCTGCGTGCGGCCCGTTTGGTACTTAGCAACGCGACGCGAGCGGGGTAGAGTAACCGGGGTTTCCCCGATTTTAACGAGCGAGAGACTCAGTGTTACCAACTTAGTGGATTTTCCACTAAAACTGGTGGTTTCAACCTCCTATTTAGTTGTCGAAAAATATCGAGGCTCGAATTTGTATTTTCTAGGTCCAGACGCCTGAGACGTCGAAAACTCCAAAAAGTTTTGAATAAGAACACAAAGACCATACTATAAGAAATCCGAAAAACCTCTTTTAAAATAAATGTTTTTTTTTTTATAATGCTGTCTAAAATAAAACTTTTAAACAATTATCTGCGCTTTACAATGAGGCAGGAAAGACAAAGGACAATGGCAGACACCCATACATTGTTTTAGCTGAGATTAAATTCCTATGACTCTAAATGAAACATATCTGGTTTAATTCAGGGTCATCTTCTGAATTAGTTTGTGCAATAATTTTTGTTCAAGAATGCCGAAAATAATAGATATTCACTCATGAACTTTTGTAGGTTATGTCTGGGTAACATTTAATAATATGTTTAATATGTAGGTAATAGTATTACAATTTCGTGGCAGTAAAAGAGCAATATTGCATTAGAATTTGCCTTCCCCAGTAATTTCAGCATGAAATGTGAATTATACTCTTTGGAAAGAGTACGGTATATTAAACGACTTTGACATTTATCAAAAGACGACGTCAACAACCAAGCCACATTTTTTTTTGATTGGATACTTATCATTAATTGAAAGTAATTATTTCTACTACACTACAATATTCTTACCTACCTGCAAGGACACCTATACTTAGCCATATACTATATTGTTAATTTATTTACTCTGTTTTATTATAATATCAAAGACAATAATAAAAATTATACTTCCTACAGTCACTACTTGTCACTTGGCAGAATAAGTGTAAAATAGTTAACAAAAAAGTCAAATAACTTTCATGTCTTTTTTAACCGTGATGATTCAGTTAATTTTTAGCCTACTTTGAAAAAACGTAGTAAATTAATGGAATTTATTTCCTATATAACTCACTTTCAGACGCTTAAATTTAATTTAGCTACGATTTCGCCATTGTTCGATCCTTCGTTCCGGCCTTATTAGACCATATATACACGATACTATATATATAAGGATTTCGCAAACAGAAAAGCGAGAAGAATGGAAATATTTATTATTAAATTTATATTCTTCCACATTTCTTTTCCACAACCATGGCTTGGTTGGAACCCGAGCAAGGGCCGCTCGTCATGGCTTTTGCCGATTAAGCCGACGGCGTAGCGGCCAACTAGTAAGTTGCGGTGCCGCTTGGCAACAGATGACATCGCAACTGAGGTGAGCCACGCCACGATGTCTTATGGAGCCTCCCAGGTGGCACACAATATCACGGCTGAGCGTTGGAGGCCGCGGCGGCAGAGGAGTGCCGGTATTGCGGTGCGCCGCTCTCCCTACCTTCCGTTGCCTGAACGGGGTCGCCACGCCACCGTCTGACGGCGGACGCGGTGGGGCCGCAGGGGAGGAGGAGTGTCGTTATAGCGTTGGCCGCTCTCCCTATCCCCTGCGGCTGAAAAATGGTCGGTGGCGGGGCCATTGACTTTGACCCGTCACAGGGGGACCAAGGGTGTCATACACGGGGTAAAAACGTGACCCTATTATGCAGGTGACATGGTGCTGCTCATTGCCTCAATCTGTGGCCTTAGAAAGTTGGTGAGTCTATGTGAAAGTTACGCCAGTGCCCACGGCCTAATGTATAATGTGCGGAAGAGTGTCGTTATGGTGTTTGGGGCTGCTGGAAAATATCCAGAAACGGTGCCTCACGTTAAAAGGAATGGTTTACCTTTGTCGAGGGTACAGACCTTTAAGTACCTTGGGCACGTATTGACCGCTAGCCTCTGGGACGATGACGACATTGATAGAGAGCGGAGGGCTCTGTCGGTCAGAGCGAATAGCGAAATAACGAAAATAGCGAATTGCCCGCAGGTTTTCACGTGCTTCTGCGGGGGTTAAGAAGACTGTTTAGGGCCTTCTGTACCTCGTTTTACACCTGTAGCGTGTGGGTTCATTTTACGCAAAAATTGTACAGCGCCTTTCGCGTTCAGTATAATAATGCCTTCAGGGTGCTGATGGGGCTGCCTCGCTTCTGTAGCGCATCAGGGATGTTTGCGGAAATGCGTCGATTGCTTTTATGCATTGATGCGTAAAAGATGTGCATCCTTAGTGCCAGCTCCAACGGCATCCTGGCCATGATTGCTGACAGGCTGGGCTGTGTTCATAATATGAGTCGTTGCTCCAGTATTTCATCTGGAATGCTGAAGCAATGATGATAAAGATGATTGAATATATGTGAAATTCAAATGTTGTTCAAATTGTATCTTTTGTTATTGTGCTACTGATAATATGGTACGTGCTACCATGATAATGTATGTTTAGGTTTAAGTTATTTTATATGGGCCCTGTCGCCTTAAATAAATGCATTAATAATAACAATAAGACTCCACGGTCCGTCTGTCTGTCTGTCACCAAGCTGTATCTCATGAACCGTGACAGCTAGATAGTTGCAATTTCACAGATGATGTTTTACTGTTGCCGCTATAACAGCAAATACTAAAAACAGAATAAAATAAATATTTAAGTGGGGCTGCCATACAACAAACGTGATTATTTTGCTGTTTTTTTGCGATAATGGTACGGAACCCTTCGTGCGCTAGTCCGACTCGTGTTTTTTATTTTTCACTTTTTAGTTGTGGTACTTAATGGACCAGTTCTGGTCGTACCACAATCATGTAGATTTTTAATATGTTACAATAAGTTCTAATAAAAAGTAATTAAAACTAAGTTATATTTTATTCATCTATTCAAGGATCTAAAACAATATCCTTGAATAGATACCCAATGCAGGGTTTTTTTGGGGCTTTTGAATATTGCATCTTGATCTTCGGGGTATTTTTTTTAGGATTTGGTAACCCTGAATCCATCACATCACATCAGTCATGAATCATGATCAGTCATTCCATTCTCGCAAGGAACGTGATTAAAAGCGAACGTGTGCATCAAAGACTGCTATACTATATTAGTAAGATTATACTGCGACAGTGTGTATCATTTACTAGTGGCAAGTGTGGCTAAGGTGCGTATACCTGTTATATGAATGTTTTTGTTATTTAACTACCTCGTTGGTTCATGCGCAACTCCTCGAGAGCAGTGGTGGCCCAGTGGTATCGGCCGCGACTTACAAGTTGTAGGTCGTGGGTTCGAGCCCAGGCAGGCTTTACTTTGTGATAAATGAGGTGCAATGTCCTATCATAATAGAAAAGAAAAAAAAATGTTTTTATCTGTGGAGTTTCTTCTGTCTTATCTGTGGTCTTGTCTTTGCTGCGATGCAATGTATGTAATGTGTGTACGAAAAATAATATAACAATTAAATTATTAAGATATGGCTTTTATTCAAATGTGAATGTGAAACAAATGAAATCCCCAACAGTGGTAGCAAAGCGAGGTTCTAAAACAACGAAAGTGTTTATTGGTGATGGACATAATTATTGCGTCGAAAATTTTAAGTGATCAACATGGCGGAATGCAAAACGTATAACATAAAACAATTTGATGGGACGGGGTTTGCGACTTGGTTATTTAGAATAAAAAGTTTATTGACGGAGTATGAATGCGTGGATTACGAGTGTCGCGTTTGCAAGTCGGCCCGAAAACAAAAAGTTAGAAGAAGGCTCAAAATATAATAATAGGTGGAATGGCGGACACACATTTGGAATATATTAGAAACGAAAATACAGCGTACAATATGATTAAACGTCTGGAAGCTAATTTCATGAAAAAAGGTACGCAGGGGATACTATTTTTAAGAAGAAAGTTAGGAGAAACTATGTATAATGAAAAAACGTCCTTGGCAAAACATTTTGGCTGCATGGAGGGCATGTTCTTTGAACTGGCCGATGCGGGAGCCGTCTTGTCCGACGAAGAAAAAATTAATTACATTTTGCTGTCAATGCCGAAGTCGTACGAAGTAGTTGTTACAACACTAGAAACAATGACCGATATAAAACTGGATTTTGTAAAAGAAAGACTATTAGGAGAAGAAGAAAAGAGGCAAAAAGATAATAAAATAAATAAAGGACAAAACTATAGTAATGCCTTCTTATGTCATAATTGTCATCAGCCTGGACATAAACAAAACCAGTGTAGAAGCAAATTTAATGAAGGACAAGGTACTGAATATGAATATAGACAAGGACGAGGTCAAGGATTTTCAAGAGGACGAGCATTTGGTTTTTCCACAAGGACGAGGTCAAGGATTTTCAAGAGGACAAGGAATAGGATTTTCACAAGTAAGAGGACAAGAATTGAATTATAGAAGAGGACAAGGACCAAATAACAGACGAGGACATGGATGGAGAGGAACAGGACAAGGTCGAGGAAATAATAATTATACATTTGCAGCAGAAAAAGAAAATGATATGACATTCATGGCAGGTAGAAGTGAAGAGAAACGTCCAGCAAATAATTATAAGAAAGTTAATTTGGTATGTAGACTCAGGATCATCAGATCATTTAATAAATAGAAAAGACTTATTTACAGAGTATGTAGATTTGACAGTTCCTAAGGTTATTGCTGCAGCAAAGGCCGGTGTTGTATTAAATGCAGTAGGCATTGGTAATTTAAGAGTGAAATGTTTTGTAGGTAAAAGGTCAATAAACTGTACAATTAGTAATGTATACTATGTACCGGAACTGAGAAAAAATTTGCTGTCTGTATCTAAATTAGGAAACCATAATATGCATGTTGAATTTTCAGAAAGTAAGGTTAGAGTTTATTATTTTAATGATTTAATTATGATAGGAAATAGTGTAGTGGGTCATTGTACACTATTGAAACGGAACCAAATTTTAATTCATGTAATTTTGTGTCAAATAAAAATGATGAAGAGGTGGTACAGCTGTGGCATAGACGTTTTGGACATTTAGGATTGAAGAATTTAAGTTTGCTTTTTAATAAAAAATTAGTATATGGATTAAGTGAGAAACTGGTGTCAATAAATGAGAATTTGCTGTGTGAACCATGTGTACTAGGTAAAATGACGAGACAACCATTTAATCGGTTAGGATATAGAGCTAAAGCACCGTTGGAATTGGTACACACAGATGTTTGTGGACCAATATCTCCTGTATGTAGGGGAGGCTATAGATATTTCTTAACATGTATTGACGACTATACACATTTTACTATGATATATCTCTTAAAAGAAAAGTCTCTATGACTGTGATAAATTAAAAAGTTATTATAATTACGTTTCGAAATTAACTTACTTAAACTTAGATCAGATAATGGTGGAGAGTATACTTCAAAAGAATTACAACAATTTTGTAATGAGAATGGTATAATGATTCACTATACACAGTTGCTTACAACCCTGAGATGAATGGTGTAGCAGAAAGAATGAATAGGACTAAGGCTTGGACAATTTTATTAGATTCAGGATTGGACAAGGAGTTCTGGTTCTGGGGTGATGCTGTGTTGTATTCGGCATATATAACAAATAGAAGCCCAACAGTGGGAAGAGATATGACACCCAGTGAATTGTGGACAAGAATAAGACCGGATGTTTCATCAATGCGTACATTTGGTAGCATTGCATACAATCATATCCCACATCAATTAAGGCAAAAATTAGACAATCACAGTAAGAAAATGATAATGGTAGGATATAGTACTTCAGGTTATAGGTTGTATGATGAAGAGAGTAATAGGACAGTAGTAGCTAGAAATGTTATATTCGATGAGAGGAAGAAAAAGGATAATGAGTATAATAATGTACATATACTGGACAATGACAAACCAGGAAAAGCGAATAATGACAATGAAAGGAAAAGTGAAAGTATTAAGGAAAAGGTAAATGAAGAAGAGATCTCTGAAAGGGAAGAAGAGACAAATAATGAAGAGAGCATACAATCAGGGAGAGAAAATCGACAGAGAAGGAAACCGAAGTGGCAAGAAGATTATGAGATGAATTTAGACGATGATGATGGAGAAACATTATATGCACTATTGACAAATGGTGAAAATATACCTATATACTACAAAGATATTGAAGGAAGAGAAGATGAAAGATTATGGAATAAAGCTGTTGAAGAAGAGTTGAAAGTGATAGATGAGAGTAAGACTTGGAAAATATATAGGTATAAATATAATGGAAAAGAAGAAATTGATTGATTGTAAATGGATATTTACTAAAAAGGAACTTGCAGATCAAGAAATATATAAAGCAAGGCTTGTAGTTCGTGGTTTTAAACAACATGATAAAATAGAAGACACATATTCTCCTGTATTGAAACTCCTAACTTTAAGAATTTTACTGTCAATAGTTGCACACAAGGATTTACATATTAGCCAGATGGATGTAAAAGGAGCATTTTTATATGGAGACATTAGGGAAGATGTTTATTTAAAACCACCCGAAGGGTTAGTGGTACCTGAAGGTCATGTATTAAAGTTGTTAAAGTCATTGTATGGTTTGAAAAAGTCACCTAAATACTGGAATGAAAAATTTAATGAAACAATTATAGAGTATGGTTTTGAAAGGTCACAAAATGATTATTGTTTGTATATGAAAGGGGATTTGTATTTATTATTGTATGTTGACAATTTGCTTATTATAGGTAGAGATTTAAAGGAAATTATTGTGGTAAAACAGTTTTTATGTACTAAATTCAGGATGAAAGATATGGGAAGTAATAATTTTAAATATTTGGGGATTTCTATAAACAAGTTACCAGGGGAAATTCTTATTAATCAATCTATTTTTTTTAAGATATTTATCTTAAGGGAGTTTTAAAGAAATATAATATGCAAGATTGTAAGGGTTGTGACACACCAATGGATCAAAATTTTATTTTAGATATTGATAGTAATGAAGTAGAGTTTAGTTGGGAATGTAAATGTAGATCTTTAATTGGTTCATTAATGTATGCTATGATAGGGTCAAGACCGGATATTGCCACTGCTGTGGGTTACCTTAGTAGATTTCAGTCTCAACCAAGTGAAAAATTATTTAAATCCTTGAAAAGATTGTTAAGATATATTAAACAAACTGTGGATTATAATTTGGTTTATAGTAAGAGTAATTGTGATTTGAATAATGTTTTGGTTGGTTATGCAGATTCAGATTTTGCAAGAGACAAAACAGATAGAAGGTCAACCTCAGGTTACTTGTTTAAATTATTTAATAATACTATTATATGGAAATCTAGAAAGCAACCTACTGTTGCTCTTTGTAGCACAGAGGCTGAGTTGGTATCTCTTTGTGAAGCTTCTATGGAAGCATGTTCGCTTACCAAGTTATTAGTTGATTTAAATATTAGTGTTCAAAATGTTACTATTTATGAAGATAATACTAGCACTATAAAAATTGTTAAAAGTCCAGATCTGAAACGTGTGAAACATCTTGATGTGAAGTATAACTTTATTAAGCAGAAAGTAGAAGAAGGTAATATGTGTAAAGTATGTTAAAACTAAAGAACAAATTGCAGATATTTTGACTAAACCATTGCCTAAAATTCAGTTTATTAACTTAGTTAAATGTATGGGATTATATTTAGTACTTAAGTAAGAATGTAGTAGGGTTTAATATCATATTGTGTGGGTATGGTACAGAATTAATGTTGAGTAATATTCAGTATGTTAGTAGTTTATGTTAAGTATAGGTAGCTAGTTGACAACGAGTGTCAATACTAATTAGTATAGGATGTGAGTAGTTTATAAGTTTTAGTAAGTATTGATCAACATAAAGTTGTGTTATGTTTTTATAATGATAATATTAAACCTCCACAGGTTTTTGATTATAGAAATTATATTGTTGAGAAGTAAAAGTTTAGTTATGTAAGTGATTGGTTTTAAAGTGATTTAAAGTTGTGTATTTGTGTAATGTAGGAGTTGAAAGATAGAACATTGAGGGAGAGTGATGAATGAGGTGCAATGTCCTATCTTAATAGAAAAGAAAAAATAATGTTTTTATCTGTGGAGTTTCTTCTGTCTAATCTGTGGTCTTGTCTTTGCTGCGATGCAATGTAATGTGTGTACGAAAAATTACAATTACCTAAATTAATAAGAAATGACTTTTATTCAAATGTGAATGTGAAACAAATGAAATCCCCAACACTTTGTGTAAATTATTTCATCACCACTGCTCTCAAAACGGTGAAGGAAAACATCGTGAGGAAACCGGCATGTCCTAGAACCAAAAATTCGAAGAAATGTGACATCCACCAACCCGCACTGGGCCCGCGTGGTGGATTACGGCCCAATCCCTCTCACAGAGAGGAGGCCTGTGTCCCAGCAGTGGAACATTAATAGGCTGATGATGTGATGAAGTGTGGCTAAGGTGCGTATATCTGTTATATGAATGTTTTTGTTACATAACTACCTCGTTGGTTTTGTGGTGCATGCGCAACTCCTGAACGCGGGGACTTTTTTACAATTGCGAATGGCATTAGGCTAAAATGTAAGCCCAAATATATTAATTTTAACTAATCTATAGCCCTTGTCTGACTTAATTATAATAAAGTTGTCCATAATTATAAGTTACAAAAATTAACTTACAACAAACTATGTTCGTAGGTATTGAAAGATTACAAGGCTTACCCTAACCTTCTGGTTTAGGGCCAGCCTTGTAATCATTCAGCCTGTGAGGCTCCGATCAAACAGTAACTTTTCGATGGAGCTCCAGGACTAATTAGATTAAATAAATATTATAATTCAATATTTAGATTACCTACTCTGATCTGTTTAATTTTATATGAACAGTAGTTAAATAAACGAGCGAAAATAAATTCAAATTAAAGGTGTAAAAATACTGAATAAGGCTTATTGAAATACCTACTAAGTGGGCGAATACAAATGTTTAAAATAGCGACTTAAAAATAAAAGTTTGTCGACAAACTTTTTACAATTATAATATCTGTGGTCTAAAGCATGCTAGTATTATATTATCTGTGATCTAAAGTAACCTAACATGAAGGAGATGACGGGATCCCTTTGAACCTAACCTATCCGTGTCAGGGTTCTCTAAGCTCTCGAGCTCGCTTCGTTCGCTCTTGGACTAATTCGTTAAAAACACCGGTAGGCTTATTACGTATCTTTTGCAAGAGCAAAACGATAGCGATCAAACTAGGGCATGTAATATCGGAAGTTTACAAATTCCGATAATGATTACCGGTATTAGATCTCAATATCGGAATTCCGATACTAATATCGGAATTGGGCACTTTCGTTAAATATCACACTTTTTTTTGTTAATTTCCCAAATTCGGTTTATGGCTGGATTGAGTACAATAAAAAACACGTTTATGCCGCGACATAATAGGATTTTCTATTGTGTCTCTCTCTAATCACTAGTGACTGTGTAATCGGGCGTTTATTTAACTAAACTGCACATTTGTTTCCAAGAAGGAATATAAGTAATGTCTCTCTGAAAAAGGACAACGCAAAAAAAAAAATGTTTGTCGATCAATCTGAAAGTCATCAAAATAAGTGTAGTGAGTAATACTGATTTATTATTCCAGGCAGTATAAGTATCATTCACTGTAGCAAGGCCTCCTGGGGCCTATGTTCAAGAGTGGACGTATTTTGGCTGAAATGATGATGAGAGACAATGAAGTCAAATAGTGGAGGTTGAATTCTCCAACATATTAATTATCGTATAGACTAATTTGTTGTATTCAATACAAGCAGAAGCTAGAAAACTAATAGCTAGAAAAATAGCTCTCAGAAGTATGCAAAATTATCTTAGTATTCATCAACATCATTATCGTCATTTCGGCCGAAAGATGTCCACTGCTGAATATAAGCCTACCCCAAATGTCGTCATATTGGCCGGTGCCGTGCGTCTCATATTCTGTGGAAGCGGATACCCGTAACCTAAGGATTAATCAATGAAAATATCATTGTTACGATGGGTTCTATGAATCTGTGTATTTACTTGTACTCTTAAAGCTAACATTTTTAGCAATCTCGGAACTGTAAATCAGTAATTCATCAAGGTACATATTATTTTTTCATGAAGTGAAGTTTAAGTAAATAAGCGCCCGATTAGTAAACAGACTATCTGACCACTACCAATCACCGTAGTCAAAGGGCTTAAACGCGCTTTCTCGCTCGACGCTATACAAGGACCTAAAATAAGGTTATTTTTCTGATTCCGATATTGGATCACTCAGTATCGAAATTGAAATATCGGCAATTTCGTTCCGAAATTCCGTAATTACGAGATTCCGATATTCATGCCCTAGATCAAACGCTATGTCATACTAGCTGTTCCCCGCGGTTTGCTCCCGTGGGCCACCCCACAGGACCCGTTTTCGGGATTAAAAAATAGCCTATGTTACTCAGGAATAGCGTAGCTTTCTATTGGTCAAAGAATTTTTTTATTCGGTCCAGTAGTTTCGGAGCCTATCCGGTACAAACTAACAAAAAAATTTATCCTCTTTATAATATTAGTATAGAAAAGTCGGAATTACCTGCAGTGTAGGTATGGTAGGTCCTACACAATCGTTTGCTAATCGCTCGCTGTTTGCCAAATGCACATATTTAAAAAAAAACGCCAACACAAATATTTTTTTTGACTGCCGAAGTGTAATGTGTTTATCAGTCTATGAATGTATGTATGTTGGTTCCATTGTGGCGTTCTAGAGACCAAACGAGTTGGCCGATTCTGATGATTCTTTCATCAATCGATTCGTCATAACCTTGCGAGTGTCACTGGCTACATAAAAATATTGGAAAATAGAAAAATGGCGGACTTTGGGCGCCATACTGTGGGGCCCAATAATCGTGTGGGGTACGAGTAGGTATCTAAATAAAGGGTTTTAAAAGGTGATTTTATACGTATATAACACTTACATGTTTAAATGTAATTCGAAAAAAAAAAATGTTAACGAAAAAGTTTCCGACTGCACAGAATAATTTTCTTCATGTTGACGTCTTTTTAGAGTCTGGTGTTTTAATTATTTGAATGAATTTATTTTTGCTTTTGAAGTCGGTTTATTTTTTTGTGATAAAGTTTTTCCAACAAATAAACATAATGTATTTCTTTACGAGTGTCCACTTTTCCTTCTTGTACTAATACATACCTACCTAACTACCTACCTATCTATCCTACTACCCTACCTACGTATGCAGGTAGGTAGGGTAAAATTCACCTTGCCGGTGTTTTGACACCATCAATTGACCAATCACATACCTAGATTAATTAACAACATTTGGCAATGTAGCAACACCTCTCATTTTATTAATTTTAAAAATTTTGCGTTTCATAATGGGACCGTGTCTACCCGGGACCACGATCGTTGCAACACGGTCGAAACGTCGGGTTAAATAGTTATATGAATAATCTAAATCATCGCGTTAAATTCCCGTGATATATTGTTTACCTCTCATTTTATATTAAACTAATATTATAAACAGTAAAGATTTGATTGTTTGTTTGTTTGCACTGAATAGACTCCAAAACTACTGAACCGATTTGAAAAATTCTTTCACTGTTTGGAAGCTAAACTATCCCCGAGTGACAAAGGCTATGTATATTCAAAAACAATAGGGATCCTTACCAAAACTCCAATAATGTTACCCAAAGTGTAAAAGAATTACCTAAAATATTTTTTACATCGCGTGCGCTGCGAAAACTATTGATGATAGAATAAAATAATGTACTACGAACGACTTTGCAGAACACATCATTATTTACAAAAAGTGTTGCGATAGCATATGTCTTACATACTTATTGTAGCATACTATTTTAGTTATGCTACAATAAGTGTTCCATTATTTAAATAAAAAAATATTGAAATGCCGCCGCTAGAAAAGGCTCTTAATTTGTATCTTGGTATTAATTTTTATCAAAACAAATATCTTCATATTCAAGATTGCTTCAATACCTTTATGTAAATTTTTGAATTATTCAATTCAGACATCCCATTCAAACGATATCACGAGTTTAAAAATGTAAGTATTAGAAAAACTACTAAACTAGGAATGATACGGTCAACTAAATAAACAATTTGATTAATTCAAAAAGTCCCCGGCCAAATAAAAAATTTCAAATCGATCGACTCTAACTAATATCGGAGACGCAGTCCATTACCCACAGGATTTTTTTAATTGTCTAAACCCTTCTGGACTGCCACCACATGAAATGACGTTAAAAATCGGAATTCCAATCATGCTTTTGAGAAATTTAAGCCCTCCGAGCATGTGCAATGGGACGAGGCTGCTTATTAAAGAATTGAAGGATAATTTAACTGTAGCGACCATTATCACCGGCCCAGCAGCTGGTCAACTGGCTCATATACTGAGGATACCGATGATCCCAACTGATTTTCCAATCCCATTTAAACGGCTTCAATTTCCGGTAAAAACATCTTTCGCCTTAACTATAAGTTCCAAGGCCAAACCTTCGAATTAGTAGGGTTCGAAATACGAAAAGAATTTTACAATGTATGTCCTCGAAAAGAGCGTTTTCCAAGCAGCCAAACTGTGCGGAAAGTGTCACTTTTTTTACTAGTGCTTTTTACTTTTCTGTACTTTTGTTATTTTTTACGCCAACGTCAGCCCGACGCATAGAGCTTTTATTATTTGAGATTTTTTTTACAAATTAGTTAAGTACAGATTATCATTCATCTAAAATGTGAAATAAAACTAATACTTTATTAAAGTCGTTTTTAATTAATCTAGATTTAGATATTGATCAATAAATTATTAATTTTAAATATTCATTAAATATGTTTGGCAGAACGTATATTTTACTGGTGCCTTTTTGCGTTACGACGTGACAGCTATTTGCACATGCGCAGTATAATGTGATTTTTAATTTCGTGGACTAAACTGACATTTGGGGGGTTGTCACTTTATCGTTACATTAAAATAGTGTCGTACCATAACTATCCTGAGTGATCGAAAGTTAATCGAAAATCGAAGTAGATCGAAAATGAAACTATTTCAAGGCATAAAAAAATAATTTATTTAGAAACTAGCGGCCCATATTTAGTTTCTACTCATTTAAGTCAGACTTAATTTTATCGATTGCATTTATTTTATTGTTGATTTCATATTTAACACAATAAAAGTTCATGTACTATGTGTATGAATACTGTTATATTTAAATATATTACGTTTATATTCTGTACGGTGCACGTACATGAGTTTAAAATTGTTTACTAAGTAAGAGTTGTGCAATAAGTAGGCTCACACCTTTGCACTTACACGTGCGACCTACATTAGATATTATGATAATCACGCAGCAGCAGCAGCGAGCAGAGCAGTGATGATGCATTGTTTCAATATTAATTTTAGTGTTCAATTAGACGTGGTTTGAGTCGGACAACTTGCATTTTTATTTCTTGATTCCAGCCCGTTGGCACTCATTGACATTTTACATTACATTGACATTTGCATTGCATTGACAATAATTAATGTTAAGGTGTATTTGCATTTGCACCCTACATTGTTTTTTGGTCCTTCGAAATTATTGCAAGTACCGTACAGTCCGATTTGTCGGTCAGTAAAACGTCGCGTGTGACTTGTGTCTTGGTCGTGTGTTGCCGTGCAGAAGCAGTCGCAGCGATCCAGGTTCCAGAGCGACGCGTTACATCAGCGTAAAGGGAGAGTTCCTGAGTTTCAAGTAAGATCGTTCATTTTTTGCTTACTTCGTTAACAATGGAGGGTTTAATCGCGCGTCAGGCTGAGATCCTGGAGGAGATGAAGAGGGTCCATACCAACTTCAAGAAGGATTCAGCGAGCAGGAAGACCCCCGAGTACATTCAGCAAAGGCTTGAGCGGTTAGATCAGCTTTGGGCGGAATGCAAAGAGAAACATCAGGAGCTGAGTGCGGTAGAAGACAAAACGCATGAGTACTTCACCAACAATATTCACGAAGTATTAAGGGATTGGTACCACGGTGTGCGGCAGGAGCTTACAGCATGCGGGACCAAGGTGCAGAGTGGACCCGGCTCTAGCAAGGTACACGTGGAGTTTGACAGGACCTTGTTCGGGAGCTCCTCGGGAGCAGAGGACAAGCTACTCGAGCTACAGCAGCTGCAGAACGCGAACTTCCGTGCGTTCGACAGGTTAGTGACGAGTAAGATCATTGAAGAGGTCATCGAAAGATGGGAGATAGAAGACGCTTTGAAGACGTTAGGGTCTCGGTGGTCAGCGATTGACAATATGCATCTGCGAATCGATGGTTTGTTAGACGGGGCGCCTAATGAGTACTATGACGAGTTTTGTCGCCACGAACGGGCATTTGTAAAAACAAAGCGGGCGCTGAACGTAAAACTGAACGCCTCCGTGCACCAACAACAATCCGTGCCCAAAATAGACATTCCCATTTTCAACGGGAACTATTCGTTATGGCCTACTTTCATGGATCTGTTCGTAGAAGCAATACACAATAACCCTGCAATTGCAAAAGCACAAAAAATGCAGCACTTAAAAGGGAGATTGCGCGGCGAAGCGGAGAAACTCGTCCAGCATCTACACATCTCACCCGAAAATTACGACACGTGTTGGGAAATCTTGAACCATAGGTACAACAACAAGTTTATGTTGTTCACTAAGAATTTCCAGAGTTTCATGCGTCAGCCACATTTGCAAAAACAATCTGCAATCGACCTTAAGCGGTTATATGACACGAGCAATGAAACCATAAATGCGATACACAATTTGGGGGTAGATACAGGTTCATGGGATCCTATTCTAGTCTACGTGTTATGCGAGAAACTAGACTCCGAAACGTACGCGGAATACATGCAGTCTAGGGCGGATCCGCGAGAGATACCTACGTTCAACCAGTTTATGGATTTTATTGAGAACAAATTCATGGCATTAGAACCTTTGCATAGAAAGAAGCCAGAAAACAGTAGCAAGCCTCCTGCAAAAACACAATCCAACGCATTTCCTCCATTCAGCAAAACCCCCAAACCAGCAAACTCTCGAAACTTCCATGCATACAACGCTGGTCAATTTAATAAGATCATTTGTGCATTATGCAACACCAATCATGCATTGTTCCAGTGTTCGAAATTCACTGACATGGCAAGCTCGGCGAAACTAGAATTCATAAAATCAAACAATATTTGCAGAAACTGTCTGTATGTGCATAGCAAGGGCTATTGTGCGTCACAAAAAAGATGCAGAGAGTGCAGCCACCCACACAACACGCTATTGCACAACGACATCGTCCAGTCAGCGCAAATGCCCTCAGCAACACAAACGATGGATAAACCGTCGAAGTCAACTGCAACTAGGTCACCTAAAAGTATGCAAAATAACTTCGCATCGAATAATGATGACGAAATACTATTGGCCACTGCATTATTGCAAGTAGAAACAGCTGATGGCGATTACATCACACTACGGGCGTTAGTTGATCAAGGCTCACAAATAACCCTGATCACTGAGAATGCAGCTCAAAGACTGGGAGTAAAGCGTCAACAGCTAAACGCGAGCATAAGTGGGATCGGCACACTATCCAACAGGAGCAAAGGAAAGGTGAACCTACTTTGTCGGTCCGTACACAACGACTTCCAGTTCACCACGGAAGCATTAGTCATGCCACGGGTGGTAAACAATCTACCTAACGCCACCTTTACAAAAAGAACTTGGACTCACGTAACAAACATCACATTAGCCGATCCAGAGTACAACATATCAAGGCCCATTGACATACTTCTAGATGCACAGGTATTCTCTGAAATCCTAATGAATGGACTGATTAAGGGAGAGACTAATGAACCCATAGCTCAACAGACTCGCTTAGGGTGGATTCTGTCAGGCAACGTCAGCAAGACATTCAATTGCAACGTGGTGATAAACCAAGTGGATGACTTGACAAAATACTGGGAAATGGAAGACATCAGTGGGGATGCATGCAGTTCAATGACGTCAGCGGAGAGATACTGCGAAGAGTTCTTCACTGCAACAACAAAACGTCTGAAAAATGGCAAATATGCAGTTCGTTTGCCAATGAAGCCTAATTACGATCAGCTATTAGGAAAATCAAAGCCACGTGCAGTGGCACAATTTATGCACTTAGAAAGGCGATTATGCAGAGATGACAAACTGTCAGAAAACTATGTCAAATTCATGCAAGAGTACTTGGAAATGGGACACATGAAAGAGAGTAAGCCCGACTGCAACCCGTCATGTTACTTACCTCACCACGGAGTCCTTAAACAGGACTCATTGACAACCAAATTAAGGGTTGTTTTCAACGCCTCACAGAAGACTGACACAGGTTACAGCCTGAACGACTTGATGGAGTGTGGCCCGAAGCTTCATCAAGATCTACTGACACTACTCATGGGATGGCGGCGATACAAGTATGTCTTTACAGCAGACTGTGAGAAAATGTATCGCATGATCTTAGTGCATGAAGAAGATCAAGAATTGCAGAAGATAGTATGGAGGGAAACTAACCAAGGTCCCCTTAAGGAGTACAAGCTATGCACAGTGACATATGGAACCAAGGCGGCACCATTTCTAGCACTTCGGACGCTAAAGCAACTAGCAAACGATGATGCAGAGAAATACCCGTTAGCAGCTGACGTCATTAACAACGAAATGTATGTCGATGATGTACTAAGTGGTAACAACTCCATCGAGCGAGCACAAGAAATGCAGTACCAACTCATCAACATGCTGAGCGGAGCAGGACTAACGCTACGGAAGTGGTCAAGCAACGAGCCGACCTTGATTAAAGGTTTATCATCATCAGACCTAAACCAAACCACAATGCACTTTACAAACGATGGAACTACAAAAGCCCTGGGTGTACAGTGGAACCCTACATCTGACACTTTTGCATTCACTAACAAAACAAACTTTGACAACAATAAACCGTTGACAAAACGGAAACTACTGTCCGAGATATCAAAAATCTTCGACCCACTGGGCTGGCTGACACCTCTGACATTGAAAGCAAAACTGATGTTCCAAAGCGTTTGGCTGTCAGGATGCAACTGGGATGAAACCTTACCTACAGGCGTACAAGAAGAATGGAAGCGGTTTACAAGCGACTTGCACAACATAACGCGATACGAGATACCGAGATGGTTGGGCGATACAACTAAACCCTTCCAAGTACATGGATTCTGCGATGCCTCAGAAAAGGCCTATGCATGCACTATATATCTACTGACATTAGACAGCAAAAACAAGCCCTTAAGTCGATTAATAGCAGCAAAATCTAGACTATCTCCAATCAATAACAAATTGACATTACCACGGCTTGAACTATGCGGAGCCTTATTACTTTCCCGATTAATGAAAAAGGTCCGGAAAGCATGCAAGTGGGACAACATCGACAACAACATATACGCCTGGACGGACTCCATGATTGTACTAGGCTGGCTGAATGGTGACGTCACAAAATGGAAGTCGTTCGTGAGCAACAGAGTGCAACAAGTGCATGAAGTCATCCCGAAACAACACTGGAGGTACGTCAAATCAGAAGAAAACGCAGCAGACTGTGCATCACGCGGCATCAGTTGCTCCCAGCTATTGCAACATCCTTTGTGGTGGCAAGGACCAGAATGGGTGAAAAATTACAATGGCAAAACAGCTGATAAAGTTGAAATCATACCGACAACATGCGAATCAAAACAAAAACAAATGAAAGCGTATGTTGTGAAATTCGAGCCGTCCTCAATTGTAATTGAGTTATTAGATCGACACAGCGACATGGCTCACATTACAAGGGTCACAGCGTGGATAAAACGATTCATGAACAACTGTTCGAAATCCAACACAAATACAACTGCATAATTACCATCAACAGAACTACAAAACGCTGAAAATCTTATACTAAAACAGATTCAATTACATACCTTCAAAGACGAGATTATGAGACTGAAGGAAAATAAGGGTTTAAGCAACAAAAGCAACCTTTTGAATTTGAACCCATTCCTCGACAAACATGACATTTTGCGAGTAGGGGGAAGGTTGCATAACTCGAACCTAAATGAAGACACGAAACATCCAATTCTGCTACCACACGACCACAAATTGACAGAGTTATTAATTTGGCAAGCACACAGTACAACATTACACGGAGGTCCGAAGCTAACCCTAACACATCTACGCCAAAGAGTATGGATAGTAGGAGGATATCGCGCCGTTAAGAAGGTGTTACACAAATGCGTACCATGTCGCCGATTTCATGCAAAAACCTCAAACCAGATTATGGCAGATCTACCAGAGCCGAGAGTGACAGTTTCTCGCCCTTTTACACATACAGGGGTTGACTTTACTGGCCACATTGAGATCAAGGCAAATAAAGGCCGAGGCGTCAAAACATTGCTGGCGTACGTTGCCGTATTTGTTTGTCTGGCAACAAAGGCTATACATCTGGAACTTGTGTCAGAGCTGTCCAGTATAGCATTTTTATCAGCCTTCAAGCGCTTCTGCGCCCGTCGAGGTACGCCACGTGACATGTACAGCGATAACGGCACGAATTTTGTGGGTGCTAACCGGATTTTACTGCAACAATATAAATGCATTGTAGACACCATTGACAACCGTTTCTTGGGAAAAATATCAGAGATGGGAATTAAATGGCACTTCAATGCCCCAGTATGGCCAAGCGCAGGCGGACTATGGGAAGCTGCCGTGAAGAGTATGAAGTATCATCTAAAACGGGTCATTGGAGATCAGCGCCTGACGTACGAAGAATTTACCACTCTACTATGCCAGATTGAAGCTTGCCTGAATTCACGACCACTTTGCACCGTAACAGAGAACGCCGAAGAAATCAACTGCTTAACGCCTGGACATTTTCTAACCGGCACATCGCTAATGACTATTCCAGAACCGGACATTGACAATACGTATAATTTAGGCAAGAGATGGCAAATTGTACAGCAGCTCAGTAAGGATTTCTGGAAAAGATGGTCGCAAGAATACCTTCAACAACTCCAAACAAGGCTAAAATGGAAACGACAAACTACCGATCCTCGAGAAAATGATATTGTTTGCATCAAGGATGAAAGATTACCGGCAGGCAAATGGGCTCTGGGTCGTGTAGCAGAGCTACATACAGGAAAAGACGGCCACACGAGAGTTGTCACATTACAAACTGCAAAAGGAGAAGTTAAACGGCCGATCACAAAACTCGTACCACTAGTTGAGGTTGAAGAAGAAAGACTTGGCGATACCATCACATCTACAAAAAACAGACGGAGCCGACCGAAAAAGCTTACCTGGCACAGCTTGATATGCTACACATTGATGCTGACCATGGCATTTATAACGCCCACTGTTCAACAAGACATGAAGCTTACCCCACTGACAAAAAATCAAACGATTTACTTTGACAAGATTGCAGACTTACAAGAAATACGAGATGAATGGAAATTAGTATTCTACTACAACATGACAAACTACTGGCGAAACGTTGACACTCTGCAAAAATTCGTGTCTCATATAAAAGGATATCGTTGCGAGGACTGGATGATGCAATTCCACATTTTAATCAACCAACTCGAACAGAGCATGAACGAACTGGACTATTACAATAATCTGCTGAAGTCCCAACGATTAATTCAACACAGATTCAAAAGAGGATTAATCGACGGAGTGGGATATGTTGCCAACTCACTATTTGGAGTACTAGATCAGCATTTCGCAGAAAAGTACGAACACGACATCAATTCCATTCAACACAATGACAACCACTTATTACACCTTCTCAAAAATCAGACAAGTATTTTGGAAACCGAGCATAACATCGTACAACGCAACGAAGCGACAATGGTAAAGCAGTTTACCTTGATGAATGACCACCTTACCAATCTGGTAAATAAAACAGAAACGAATAAACATGACACCGCTAATGCATTCTACATCATTACATCGGCACTAGCTGCAGAAAAAATGGCCCAAAATCTAAAGGAAATCCAACAAACCCTCATCAATACGCTGACAAACATGTACCAGGGTCATATGGACGTACACTTACTATCACCAACTCAAATGCAAACCGAATTAGATAGAGTAGCTAGACAACTACCCCGCGATGCCACGCTGCCAGAAGTCCAGAATGATGTACGAGACATCTACAGAATGTTCAGAATACATGCACGCATTACACAGCAATATTTACTGATGGAAGTAAAAATACCCATTCTGAATGATGCTCTATACGAGCTGAATAAACTTATAAGCACACCTCAACGTATTGGCATAAATCGGGTGATGTACGTCATCCCAAATTCGGAACTAATAGCATTTAACGCCAACCAATACTCATTCATACCTCTCGAGCAATCTGACGTTCAAGAATGCCAAAAGATCCAGGACAAAACATTGATGTGCAAATTAAACCACCCTATCTATCGCACCGGTGACCGACGCAAGTCAATTTGCGATGTACAGCTGATCCGAGACAATGAAGAACACAGTGTGTACTGTCACACGGAAACAAGGGAATGCGCTGACAAGTGGGTAAAACTACACCAGCAAAACACATGGTTTTATTATTGTTGTGGCACGTGCGAAGTGCAATTAGTCTGCGGTGCTCAAATGACATCGGAGTCGTTACATCACTCGGGTCTGATTACACTTAAACGAGGATGTAACTTGCAGGGTGACTCATTCATGTTGCACGCATACATAGAACATAAAAGTGACGTCATAGTCAACGAACCATTCGCCATGATCATACCCACGATCTCTCCCATCAACAACATCATCAATACGTCGATCCGCAACTCGTCATTGCCTATCGAAACGCATGAAGAAATGTTCCAGAAGATTGACACACAACTGCGCTCGATTAAAGAGCAATCAAACCTGGAAACGTTATCCCCCCATGACATTCACCACTACACCGCAATCTATGTCGTAATAACGATTAGTATTGCTCTGTCTGTAACATCGTACGTGTACTTTTGGAGAAAGACGAGCACCAAAAGACAGGGGGAGGGTTCGCGAGATGCGATAAGCAGAAGAGGACGAGAAGAAGAAGATGACATCGAGGGCGGGTGTAGCAAAATCAACAAACGGGTGTCAAAAGTGAACGAAGTGAAAAGTGTTGATCGCGCCTTAAGTGAAGTGAAATTTGACACTGGAAAACATAGTGACGTGTGTGATTAGGGAGCTTGACAATTATATTTATGTATTTTAAGTGTACAGTTACATAATATCTACATTAGTCATACAAATATTTTACATTACATATTATACCTAGTACCTACTACATCAGTGCTCTGCATTAGTTTCTACAGTCGTTCTTGTCTTTATTTTATTTGATTAATTTTTAGTTCAGTAGCTGTTAGCAGTCTTGTGGTGGCAATATGTACGGTGCACGTACATGAGTTTAAAATTGTTTACTAAGTAAGAGTTGTGCAATAAGTAGGCTCACACCTTTGCACTTACACGTGCGACCTACATTAGATATTATGATAATCACGCAGCAGCAGCAGCGAGCAGAGCAGTGATGATGCATTGTTTCAATATTAATTTTAGTGTTCAATTAGACGTGGTTTGAGTCGGACAACTTGCATTTTTATTTCTTGATTCCAGCCCGTTGGCACTCATTGACATTTTACATTACATTGACATTTGCATTGCATTGACAATAATTAATGTTAAGGTGTATTTGCATTTGCACCCTACATATTCATAAAACATTTATTTACACCAATTAGTAAAAATAAATTCAGGAGTCATGTCACATCGATTCGATGAATCACTTATGATTGAGCCTTACCTACAACACTATGCTCCGCGCTTGCAACATTTAAAAAAAATAAGGTCAATTGCAGCTGTCAGTTTAGTCCACGAAATTAAAAATCACAGTATAGATATGCCCGAGGAACTTTTAGTTAATCTGTGGTTTTGCTGAGCGCGCTTCAATAAGCCCGCCATTTTATTATTTTTTGCTTGGTTCAGATATTTTTTTTCTCGCTCAATGCATAGTAAAATGTTGTATGATACACGTACGTAAGATGATTTCAGACTCGTGTCGATTTATCCACTCACTCGCTTCGCTCGCTCGTGAATAAAAATTCCACTCAGCGGAAATCACCTACCTTCCGCACTTGTAGTATAAATAGGTAACTATTTTACTCATGTGAGTCATGGCCAACTGTATGTTGCCAACTGTATGTTGGCCAATCGCGGGTCGGAGCTCCTAAAAATTAATTTTGCTGCCACAAAAAAACAACGTCAAATATCGTTTACAGGGAAGCTCTGACTCAATAAATTGAATGGCTTTTGTTTTGTTTATAATAATATGATCTTTTTACAAAGGTGAATGGCAGATTTTGTTCCGCATACTTTTTTTGTTGTTCGGTTATAGAATTTGTACCACTTATTAATCTATTTATTTTCATGTAACTTTACTATTTTTAGAACTTCTGATTAATTAATAATATCAATAAAAAGATTTTAATAAATAAACGTAGTAAAATCTTACACTAAACGAAGTTATGTTATAAGAAGTCGGCTTGTGTAAAATATCACAAATATCAAATGATAATTGATTATATAATCAAATTCATCATTATCAAACTGTTGCAGTCCGCTGCTGAACATAGGTATCTCATAATGCCCTGAGTAGGTACTATCCTCATCTCATTCTGCCTACTTAATGGTAAGTAAAACAATACAAAGTTAGCAACAAACAATTTACTTTACATATTATGTAACAATATGCAACATTTACCTAAATGTCCTTATAGTGTTACCTATCTACATTGGTGCACTAGTACATAACCTTAAAAAATAAAACTGGTTGTAACTTTCACGTCCCAAGTTCTAAAAATCTAAGAATTTAAAAAGGGATTATGTATCATATTAACTACCAATTAAAACAAAAAATATCCCAAAACACGAAAATTTTATTAGCGGTACGAAATTCCCATAGCAGCCTGCCGTTCGCCTTTAGTTTTTTTTTTAATACTTATTAAAAAATAACAAAGAATTTGTACCAAAAATAAACATTAAAATAAAAATATTCAAACTTACTTTTTAGGGTTCCGTACCCAAAGGGTAAAAACGGGACTCTATTACTAAGACTCCGCGATCCGTCTGTCACCAGGCTGTATCTCGTGAACCGTGATAGCTAGACAGTTGAAATTTTCACAAATGATGTATTTCTGTTGCCGCTCTAACAACAAATAAAATAAATATTTAAGTGGGGCTCCCATACAACAAACGTGACTTTTTTGTCGTTTTTTGCGTGTTATCATGATGTTACGTGTTACCTTTGTGCCAAATAAACATTTTTATTTTATTATTTAGATGGAAATCCCACATCGCGTCTTTCATCTCGCATTTGTATAGATTTCTATTTGACAAGGTGTGACTCTTCACTGTCCGATAAAACAAAATGTCACTATATTTCAAGTCATTTCCTCCAACTCGAGCTTGCCCAAGAGGAAAAACATTTAAATTTATAAGTATTGTTATTTTAAAATTTACTTTCCAGATAAAAACCACAGAAAAAGAAATTAAGCAGTAAACAAAGTTCGAAGCGAAAAATGAGCCAAGCTACCAGCTCCACCTTGAGCGTCGCGATCACCTGCGAACGCACAGGGTACCTCAGCGACTCCGAGGCGAAGTTGATATCCCAAATTATCCATCGGCAGATGACCTCCGAAGCAAAGTCTCCTGACTCTTATTCGGACACACCCGGGCCAGCCTTCAGTAGCGAGCAGCTGTACGCCGACCGTGCCATCAAACTGTGGTGTGCCAATGATCAAACTTTAATCTGGTTAAAAAAAACGGTCTCTGGGCTGAAAGTCCACCCTCATAGACAGCTAGTAGTCAAGGGCCAGTCGGAGATACAGAAACGAGTAAACTGTAAATTCCAGATTCCAAATGGGCAGCAGAATACATACCAAAGCCTGGATGAATTTGAGCAACTACTGTGCAACCAGAACCCCTGGATCGACTTAAAGAAGTGCGCGCTTTCTGTACAGATGGGAGAGTACACTACTAACTGTAAATGGTGTACTGCAGTGAAGATGGAGATCCCTGAGGACCTTATTCCGACTCTGATGAAGGCCGAACGCCGTCTCTCATTTGGTTTGACGGTGGTTTACATTAAGTTTGAAAGTTCATACGGCACTTTTGACGCCGACGTTCCTATGGGATGGGACCCCGCCACAGAAACAATTATAAGAAGGTCGTAGAGCTTTCAACCGCCGATCACCGTACCTTTCTTAATGCACCCTAATTGCGTATCTGTTTAAACAGCACAAAGCAGACTCCTCTTTCATTTTGGTAACTCAACAATCATTGCGTATTTTACGCTGTCGAGTAGACGGACTTTTGAACATATTAAGAACCAATGAATGCAAGGAAAACAATCCGTACCCTACTCTTTGAACTTACACATTTAGGGTGCTGTGCGCAAGTTGCTAATTTACATGACATGTTGATAAACAGAATGGAATCTTAGTTTTAAGTTCAAATATTAATTAGCTTTGTGTCAATCTGCCCGAAATTTTGAAATCATTAAATTACTATATAAAAAGTTAAATAAATTGATTGGACCAGTTTTAATTTTTTTACCTTAATGACAGTCTGTTACTAAAGCTATCTTCGTTAGGTTAGGTTATAAACACGGTGGTCCCCAAAACCTGGAGGCGAGGGTAGGTACTCGCCTCACTGTCGGTGGCGCGAGGAAGCGCGGGCGCGGGGCGAAGGGCCGATCTCAGCTTCGCGAGATCCTGGTTGCGGAATGGCGGAATGGGGAAAAAAATATACACGGTGGTCCCCAAACTAGGCGACGCCTGTATCTTGGGGACCGGGAATTAAATATGAACATTTATGGAACATAAATTATAATCATACATAACAAACATATTACATACAACTAATAAAGATATAAGTAGGTATTTAATATTTTTAATTAGAGATAAATAGTTAATAAACATTAAGACATTTTTCCAAAAGGTTGTTTTGGTCGGTCACATTGCGGCATAAAAAAAAAAAAAAAATAGCGGCACGATGTAGACGAGTTGATCGACAACTTACGAAGGTTACGAAGGTACAAAGTTTGTCCTCATTCAATGATACTCGTACATAGATCAGACACTCATGGAAAATACTTTCAACAAAAACACTGTCTTTGCTATCGCGCAGTCGCGTAATAAACATATTAATCGATATTTGTTGCTAACCGTGACCCTAATACAGAATTTGGGCGACGGAATCAGAGATAAATTCGGGGGAATACCCTGCTCATGATAGAGGCGCGCGGCACGTGTTTCAAACGTATACGTATATAGATAGCACGCGTGATGTCATCATTCTTGCTATAATCGTGAATTCGTGATTCAGAGCGGACGTGCGAAACAGCGTATTATTTACTAGTGGCGAGTGTGGCTAAGAGATAAAAATAGGTAGTTTTGTTTAGCAAACAGAACCATAGACTAATATATATAGATTGAACAGAACTTGCATTAAGAGGAAACTGAACAAAGGAAGTCTGCAACAAAATTTAAACTGGTGAGTATTACTATTTCTACTACCTAATTTTACAGTTATAAGTGCGGCAGTAGATTGTAATTTAAGGAGAATGAAGTGTACGAGATTCTGATGTGATCAAATGGGACGTGTAGGTACTGATAAGTTTCTGTAGTCTCATCGAATAACCACTAAAGTGTTGGAAGAGACTTGTTTTTTTTCACCTATTTATTTTAGGGGCTCGTGGTTCGGGTTGATATTCAAGGTTAAGCAAAAACTCTGAACCTTTCTATTACTATATATATAGAGACAGACGTTCCCTATATTAACAGTGCGAACAATGTACGTTTATATAGCTCAAATTTGTTTTATTTTTATTGTGTTCTAGATTTAGGTCTACTGGACACACTTTTTAGGGTTCCGTACCCAAAGGGTAAAAACGGGACCCTATTACTAAGACTTCGCGATCCGTCTGTCTGTCTCCAGGCTGTATCTCATGAACCGTTTTAGCTAGACAGTTGAAATTTTCACAGATGATGTATTTCTATTGCCGCTATAACAACAACTACTAAAAACAGTATAAAGTAAATATTAAAGGGGGGCTCCCATACAACAAACGTGATATTTTTGCCGTTTTTTGCTCGATATTTATAACGGCAACAGGTAGACGCTTGAAATATTCACAGAATGTTTAGTTGTATATTTACTTCAAAAAATAATAATTAATAAATTAAAATAAAATTAATTAAGGGGGGCTCCCATACAACAAACGTGATTTTTATGCAGTGTTTTGCGATAATGGTACGGAACCCTTCGTGTGCGAGTCCGACTCGCACAGGCCGGTTTTTATTTTTACTTTGTCTCTAATATTCATTGTGTCAATGTCATGCATACCTGTTATTTGCATGGTTACTGAAATGCCAATTTTAGATGTTATTTTATTTGAATTGTTAGCGATAGTGCTGTTGGTGTGCTATAAATAAATAAATATGTATATATAAAAAGATATTCACTATAGTAACTATATTTACTTAGGCAATTTTACTTCAATAATTAAGAGAGACTAATATAAATGTGGATGCATGGAGCGGTGACTGTCAAAGACAAGATAGATGGACTGTGTGAGGAGTGACATGAAAGAAAAGGGAGTCAGTGATAGCTTGAGGGACAGGACGGTACCTATGGTAGATGAAAACTTGTTGCGCCGACTCCAAGTAACATGGGATAAGGCAGGCAGTAGTTTACAAGTTATGAGGGAACACATGAACATATATCCTTATCACAATCCACAGCCCGACTTCGCCCACTGCTGAGCTTAGGCCGCTCTCTTTTTGTGTCAATCCCCACATTCCTGTGCCAAGCTCATCCAGGTTCTACCCGCGGTGGCAACAATATTGTGCGCCAAGGGCGTCGCCAGCCGATGTCCCAGGGGGGCGGGAAGTTGATATGGAGATTGAGAAAATATAGAAAAAAAATATTTGGGAGTTTGAATTTGAATATACAGTGTATTTTTTTGTTTTTTCCAGAATTTAACATTATAGTGCAAGCAGAAGATTCTTTTTTTGATTAGGTTAATTAAAACATAATCTGCGGGGGTTTTTAACCGACTTACCAAAAAAGGAGGAGGTTCTATGTTCGACATTATGTATGTTTTTATTTTTTTTTATTTATGTTCACCGATATCTCCGTCAATTGTGGACCGATTTTGAAAATTCTTTTTTTGTTTGAAAGGGTATATTCCGAAATTGATCTCATTTTAATTTGGTAAAGATTTGATAAAGAACTTTGGAGATATACAACAGAACTCTTCAATAAATAACGGCAAATCTCTCGGGATTGCCGCAATCGCATGTATGTTTATTGTTTATATCATTTCATAACATAACATCACGCCAGTACGCTCGAAAGGGGTATGCAGATCTCTCATTTCATTTCATTCAAGTTTCATGTTATTCGGGTAATCTATTCTGTCGTTATAGGTACTTACTTAACTACTTCCCTATTAGGTAGGTACAACTAAAAAGTGAAAAATAACTTTATTTTTGGAAGTCGGTGTCCATAACTTAAAAATTTGGTATCTACCAAAGACACCGACTTCCAAAAATAAAGTTATTTTTCATTTTCTAGTTTTCTTATTTGGAAGTCGATAGTATTTTTTTGTAAAAAAGTTTTTTTTTTATACTTTTCGACCATTTTATTATGAAAATCTTGTAAGTTTCCATGAATAAGTTTTCTGTGCACACTCATCATGCCCAGACCATAGAGGCGATTATCGCCCATAGTGCTTCTTAGCCAGGTTTTTAGTCTCCTGAGGCTGTTAAACGTTCGCTCTACCTTAAGTGAAAGATTTAGGACTTTGGTTGCTTTACATTGGGCAACATTTTTAGAATCTCTAGGGGGGGGCAGCTGCCCCTCCCTGCCCCCACTTGGCGACGCCCTTGTTGTGCGCCCATCTTGTCACCGGACGATACTTCTTCTTCCAGTCCTCGGACGCCACTCGGTCACCGCTTTACTCCACATCATCAACGCGCCTTGCCAGGTGTCCTGCCCAGCTCCATTTGAGTTCCGAAATTCGTTTTCCGACGTCGAAAACCTCGCTACGTCCTCGGATTTCGACGTTCGAAAGTCCGTTTGTTAGCCATATGCCAAGCATGGAACGGGCCTGGCTCTCTGTGCAACTCGAAGCCTAAACACAGCCTCGTGCGTGAGCGTCCACGTCTCAGCACCGTAAGGCGTAGGCGATTCACACACCGCCCCGCTGGGTTATTGGACGATTCGCACGAATTTAACTCAAAAGAGGAAGTTATATTTTTCTAATCTAATCTTTGATTTTGACGTCTTAAAAAAATAAACGTCCCAAGACTAGTAAGTACCTACTGATCCGTAGGTGCCATTTAATTTTGCGGAGTAAAATTGCGAAATCTTATATCGATTGGTGCCTCAGATGCCATTCAATCAGTTTCCGTTTAAGTGGGTGCCTAATGTGGAATACGTGCTAAATTCATATAGTAGTTATTTCAATAAACACATTTTTGATTAATTTGTGTCTCATTTCTTATCAATAAGTATTTAATCCTTAATACTTCTGTACTTGAGTATACTTTATCTTAACGGTATTGCATAAAACACAATGTGTGTGCAAATCGCCTACTGCATAATTATGGAGTGGTCGATTCGCACACCGATAAATTAACATCGGGCGAATCGCCACAGAAAAATTAATGTTTTTAAAAGGGGTCAATTCGCACTTTTCGGGCGAGTTAAATTCGTGCGAATGGTCCAAAAAAATCGCCCCGCTGTACGCTGCGGGGTGCGTGGCGACGATGTCACAACACTGCGCGCGAATGCGTTTTTTGTGTTGCACTACGCGTGTTTTCAATAAAAAGAGATATACTCCCGCGCTACGCTGCATAATGCAGTGTAGTGTACGATTTACGAATTGCCTAAGTCGTTACGAACTCACTGGTTATATAGACGGGCCTGTAGACATTGTGGAATTTTGACTGATTTTAGAATATCAATTTGTTAAAAGCGGCCCACCCAAGCTTTATTCTTCTTGATACCTCCGTTTGTTGATGTTCTTTGCCTAATGACCAAATGATATAAAAAGATAATAATACCTACGTATAATATGCAACTATGACGGAATGAATAAATGTGAAAATTTTGAATGGATAGATGTCTGCTACTCTTTCCCGCTAAAACTTATTAACAGATTTTGATGAAACATATACAAATATTCAAAGCTTATACCTACACTAGAATAACACACAGGATACTTTTCATCCCGGGAATATATTCAAGCCACTGCAAGTGGGTGAAGCCGCTGGCAGAAGCTAGTAGGTGCATTATAACATGGTTAAAATCATGACCCTTCATTTGGTATCGCCGTAGTCGGGTAATAAGGTCAATATTTATAGAGTCCATAACAATTGCGATTCACAATTCTAACTTTGAAGGCTATCCTGGCACTTTCACCAAATAAAAATATCTAGTCTAAAAAACAATAAAGGACTCGCGTAACACATAAATCTATTAGAAACCAGCAAACTAATTGCGTAAGTGAATTCTGCAAAGCAAACAAGTCGGAACCTTCCCAAAAACGACTTGTCGTATTGCATATTACACTCTGAAAAGGAAAGGTTATGCTCCTTTCCATTACCAATATTTTGACGTAGAATTGATTGTAAGGAATGAACGAAAGCGAAAGAATCGAGATAAAACTTCACTATTGGTATTGTATAACGAAATTATGTCCTAATGATTTGAAAATAAATCATTCGAGTTTAATGAAACATAACGCAGTAGATGAACTTCAACTCTAAGGAGGATGTTTTTACTCTTTCCAAATTAGTTTCACAATACGATTCTAATTCTTTGAAGGAATCGACTTGTTTGTTTTGCAGAATTCACTTACGCAATTAGGCTGCAGCAGTTGCCCGCGACCTCATTCGCGTGGATTTTTTAAAGTAAAAAGTATCCTATTCGCTATTCTAGTACGAGTTCTATCTATCTCTTTGCCCAATTTTCACCAGATCCGTTCAGCCGTTCTGGCGTGATTGCGTAACAAACAACATCAACATTATATTAGTAAGAATAAGATGTCGTGTTTTCTGACCCCAGCTTGCTTATTTGTGTGACCTAACAATATTTTTCATACTTTTTCAGTCCCTGCCACACCCGCAGATAATAAAAGTATCAGAAGTACCCAGTCATTAAAATAAGCAGTAAGAAAATACTTAAAATAAACCTACAAACGGAACTGCACGTTCTAAACCTGAAAGTTTTACATATCAAGAAGAATTATATTTTTATTGGAAGTATGTCTTCAGTTGCAGTACATGAAAATAAGAATGATCTTAGTATTATTATTAAAAATATCTTTGATCAAATCGATGAAGTAATTCTGAAAAGTAATAAAGCTGCTAATAATAAATCTAATGAGAGCGTTGCATTAGACCAATGTGAAAAATCCAAAGTTAGTTTAGTTGAAACACCTAATGTAGATGCTGAGATCGTGATATGTTCCTTAGATAGTATCGTTAAAAATGAACAAGGCGAGAATGATAACAATAAATCTAATAATAGCGTTGCATTAGACCTAAGTGAAAAATCCAAAGTTAGTTTAGTAGAAACACCTAATGTAGATGCGGAGATCGTGATATGTCCCGTAGATAGTATCGTTAAAAATGAACAAGACGATGATGAACACAAATACTGTGTGACAGACTTACTTCGCCAGGAAACAATGATTAGTGATTCGTCTGATGATGAATCTTCTCCTAACAATTCGAAGCAATTCACATTCACAGACAGCGATCTACCAGACAGCAATGAAATAAAGGAGTTTCTAAAGTCATACCCAAGACCTATAGTTATGGAACCACTCTGCATTGAATCTGAATCAAAAAGTAATTCGGAAGACGAGAATGATTGGTTTTCACGCCGCCGCCGTCGTAGGAATAAAAAGAAACTTGTTACGAAAGTAACAATTGAAAAGTTACCAGCGAGATTCATGACGCGACAGCGGGTACCTAACATTATGCTTAGTGACAAAGTTAGTAAAAAAAATAATGCCCGTCAGTTGCAATCTATTTACTTGAGAAACCTGGAGGACGGAATGGACGCCGACATTATCCATGAAAATATAAAAAGGTTGAAAACAAGTAAAGGAAAGATAAGTGTAAACATTGAAAAACCTGTAAAAATTAGTACAAAATCTAAATCCTTTGCCCTTAAGGCTACTAAAAAAAGTACTTTAGATTCTATATTAGCCACTAAAAGAACTACAAGGGGCACCAGAGCTATAAAAAGCAAAACTGATGGTAAAAACATTAAAAATAAATGTATATCGTCAGATGTAAAAAAACCCGATAAGAAACGAAAACCTACACATAAGAAAGATAAATCAATATTTCCTGCAGTTGAAGGAAGGCGAAGTAAAAGACATCAAAAAGCCAAAGTGGAAGAAGGGGACACAATGAAAACTCCGGAACTGATACCAGCATCTTTGCAGAAAAAGAGTATGCACAAAAGAGCTGCTTCTAGTTCTGAGTCATCGAAGAGTTTGAAGAGGTCGTTGGTTGAGGACAGTGATGTCCAAAGTCCGAAGCGGACGAGATCATATAACAATATCAATAACGTAAACATTGCGTCGGTGCCGGCGAGATCCGTCATGGAGGCCCAAAAACTCCAGCAGAAGAGGCAAGGTGAGATTAATATTTTTAGTATGATTTAAAATTACAAACATAAAGTTTAAGAGTTCACTTTTAGGGCTCCGTACAAAAATGGTAATAAAATAACTAACACTATTTTAAGCTCAAGTGATGTACTTTGAATCCCTCGCTGCGCTCTGGATTAAAAAATCCCTCTCGTCTTAAAATAGTTGTTTGCTCCCTAGATAAACAATCTACTATTAAATTCAGTTCCGTTTGTGTATTTAGGAAAGCGCAAGCCGGCACAGCAACGAGCGAAGGGTATCAAGAAGCTGAACAGCAATAGCAACTACTTGAACGTGAAGACACGAAGTCAGTCCGCGCGGACGAGATCTCAAAAGGCGTGCAAACGAACCAGGGACTAGAACATTGAAGTACCTTTAAATTTAGCAACATCTGAGGTAAGTTTAGTTACACTAGGCCAAAAAAGTACTCTTTTTTCACCCGGGCAGAGCGTGGTCGTAGGTAATAATTCAATTACCATCAGGTGAGATGGTGGTCAAGCGCGAGACAATATAAAAAAAAAATAGACGATTTGACCAATTAATTTAAACTAATATTATAAAGAGAAAAAAATGTGCTTTAAAATGGAAATAATTTCTGAAAGTATTGTAGGTATTTATCATTTTATGTAAATTCTTTCACTGATAGATAGCTGCAATGTAACAGTCCCATAGGCTTTTTATCCCGTAAAAAAAAAACTAAACCAAAAACAGTAGCTGTGGGATGGGTCACGGGAGCGAAGCCGCGGGCAAAAGCTAGTAGCTAGTATTATATGAAGAGGAAAAATTTATTGTTGGAAGTATGTAAATGTTTTTAGTGATCCCGTTAATAAAGGTACATACACCGTTAATTTATTTTCGTTGAAACATGAAACAGTATCGACTTGTAAAGATAACATTTAAAAAAAATACAAAAAATTAAAACGGACTTCCAAAGCAAAACACTAAAACGTGCAAAAATAACTTTCGTTTCGGAAGTCGGTGTTGTAAAATGATAAAACAAGTGGTATCAAAGACACTTCCGAAACGAAAGTTATTTTTTTTGCACTTTTTAGTGTTTTGCCTTAGAAGTCGGTTTATTTTTTACGGTGTAAACCAGCTCTATTGGTGTCGATAACTTTTGATTGTAACAATTTTATCGTTTCATTTTAGTGACCAATGCTCCGGCGCCGGCGGTATCAACGTCGAGGGAAGGCGACACGCAATAGATGAGTGGCGTGTGTTCTACACTTTCTACAACTACTCACAATCCGAAGGATCACGGGGAAAATCCCTAATCCTCATGTTTGAATAAATTGTCTGCTCTTAACAATACATCACGCCGGTATTCACCAAAGAGTTGCAGAGGTTTGCATAGAGTAAAGCCACATTTCGCTCGCCAGCATAAATAACGCAATGAATGTTGTTGAATTGCTAGCTGCCTTGTCATTGATTGTGTGTAACGCAAGCACCCGGCTGTTCTTAGGACAACGGACTCTGGTCAGCACAAAACACAAAAGAAGCGACCATGTGTCGTGTCTTCTCTGGATTCTTAGGAAAGTCAAGCGATTTTGATTCGTGTTTCAAGTTATAATCGTTTAATACTTTATACTCCATCGTCTATCAATTTTTTTATAGTTTTTATTAATATTAAACTATGACTGTATCTATAATATTGCATAATATATTTTTACGTTATTATTTGTATTTTTATTTATTTGTAACCTATTTTACTCAGCCCGCTGCTTGGGCATTTGAACTTTAAATAAAAATACAAAATTATCAATAATCGTATATTAATATTTATAAACAAAATAATTGCGAAAATATTTTCATAGTGTAATAATATTACTACAGTGTAATTGTAAACGAAGAATAATATGTGAAATGGAATGTCACATTAATGAAATTTAAAACAATATTATCTTGAAAACGTTCTAAGGAAAATTATTAGCTAGCAAGTAGAAAGCGAAATCTGTCGGAATTATATTTTGGCTTGGAAAGACCTCATTGGCCTCAACATACAGTTCAAAATATCAGCTAATGATTATTCTGTATAGAAATAAATAATTGTTAATTGCCATTTAATTATTGCTCGTTCAAATATTACTTTTACTTACATCTCAGACTATAGCTAATTACGGACGATTTCGAAATAAAGAGTTAATGCCGGTTTCATAAACCCTGGTTAGTCGTACAAAAGAAAAAAAAAGTCGAGGTTTTTTGATTTTATGAATTTTTTTATTTACAACTTTTTAGTTAGCTACCTCTACTTTTTATTTTTGATGATATTTAAACATATAAGTGGTATATATTTCTGTAATCACCTATTTAAACCCTTTATTTTGATACCCCACACGATGGGTATCGAAGAGAAAAAAATTGGCATCCCTACAATATGGCGCCCAAAATCCGCCATGTTTCTTTTATTTGAACGGCAGTTATCAGGGCGTTTAATCTTAGTACAAAAAACTGGGGACAGCAATGGGTACAATGATACAAAATCACGAAGCATATGTAGTCACTGTACAAAATAACTCATAATGTGTTTTTTAATTTTGTTGGATTACAATCGTGATTTTTTTACCAACTTGTTAAACTAGATGGCGCTAAACAAAATCATAATTTGTCAATATTGCCTAGTAGGTAGCATATTACTACTAAAATAGTATATTTTTAACCAACTTCTGTGATATTGTTTCCAAAAAATATTTTCAATTATGAAAAATTTTTACTGGTTTTAATTACATTTATCGCACAGTGTGACATTTGATTATTTTTTGATTAATTAAAACACACATAGCAATAACTTTTACAATCATTTTGCAAATTTTCATTCGGGTGGTAAATTTCCCTTGGTGGTTTTATGAACCATAAACTGGTTACCCCAATTTACAAATGTCTGCTAATATCTGACGCTTGCGCCCGGTATTTTGCGATATTTTGTTTATTTTTGTGATCTTTCTGTGTTATTATCACAGGTTATGATCACAGACGACTTAGAGATACTACGTATGTTACTATGTTATGATGTGCATTACAGTTAACGAACATTACAGTTCTATAGAAGAAAATTAAACCCTTACATACACGCACACACCTACGCACACTCGCACACGCACACACACAGCTATATCAAAGGTTTAGTTCTAACTATATAGGGCAGATGGCGCTAGTTTCTTCAAGAACGCAAATGACTCGTTCCACGGAACGAGATTGGTCTCTATTTCAGTATATTGAAATGTACTCTGTGGCAGTTATCTAAGAACACTTGGGCGGTCAAGACCTATCTAAATTATAAAAATCCGTCAAATGGTTTGGAAGATACGAGGTAATAAAGAATATTACATACATACAAAATACGCGCGAAAAACATAACCTTTTCCTTGCAGCCGGCTAAAAAGAACAGACGGTCTATTTTAATTTTCTCTTAGATAACCAGAATTATTTAGATGTGAAACAGGCCTTAAGTGTTTAAAAATAAGAGCTGGGCTAAACTATGCTAGTATTATATTATCTGTGGCTAAACTAAAACATTGTTGTCTCTTACCCTCAGTTGCCCACCTTAAAATTATCGAAGAATTAATGTGACAAATTGTCAAGCACGCGTTATCTGCTGTGATTGGTTGAACGAGTAAATTTTCAACAAACAATCACAGTAGATAACGCGTGCTTGACAATTTGTCACATAATTCTGCGATCATTTTAAGGTGGGAAACGAGGGTTAGACTCTTACTAACAGATAATCGATAAAGAGATGGAGGTAGGTAATTACAATAATAAAGCAAATAAATTATTTTTATTGGAGACTGAACCGTCGCCATACTATTCCACATAGTTATGAACCATTGCTGTACATAAAGTTTAAACACATAAAAGCCTATAGCCTAAGTATTCAGTTAAACAAAATATGAAAGATTAGGTAACTACCAACTCAAAATATTTTTCCGTCAGGTAGGTTAATAAAAACCTTGAACACGTATTTCTTTTTATTATAAAATTATAGCAATACATTGGGCCGAAATGTCGCATGACGTCACGCCTATGTACATTTTATACGAAGTAGTGACGTAGCGAGCTCTTTTGTATTAATTTCATAAAGCAAAAAAAAACGTGCCTTGTATTCGGACGGACTAATAAGAATTTTAGTTTTCGTATAAGTCATCATTCCGATTTGACAGCTTTCCTGCTACTAAAATATACCAATACTTTATAATTTATTGTTTTTTACTGTTCGACGATTTGTCTGACATCGACGAAGTTACTAATTTAATTTAAAAATCAGTAATAACAATATTTCAATATGTTTGTCCTCTAATTATATTATTTATTCAGGAGCCAAAATAATAAAATACTAAGTAAGTAAATATTCTTTATACATTATATTTATTTATTTAAAACCAACTTATATTTCCGGTTTACCACACATACCTACAAGTTATAGGTACAAGTAAACATAAAATTAGGTTAAATTATAGAATTATACAAAAGAATAGACAAGTAAAATTGTAGAATTAAAAAAATAAAATTTGATAAATGATTACGACAATAAAATACTAATAATTAATATAAACATAAATCGATTAACATAACAACTTTTATTTTGTTGAAACATTCAAACTACGTAATACAAAAAAAATATTCGTGCTATTTAAATACTTGTTTATGGCGAACTAACTGCCTGTTAAGGGAGATGCAACAGAAGACCGCGAAATTCAAACTTGCTTACGTTTCTCGGATTTACAGCTCCGTATTAAGATCTATACTTAATATTATAAATGCAAAAGTAATTCTGTACTGTGTGTTCATGCCTAAACGCCCCGGAACGGTTTTAATGAATTTTGATATAGGTTTCGATTGGACCCTGAAGGACAGGAGGGTACTTTTCATCCCGGGAATATGTTCCCTTGGGATAGATTCCGATTCCCACGCGGCGGGCGAAGCCGCTAGCAGAAGATAGTGTTAACATTATTTGCCAACGAATCAATTATATATTAACCGAAAAATAATCAGTACAACTCTCTAAGTTTAAAGGTCGTACGTCCACTGCTGGACACTGGACATAGGCCTCCCCCGATTGTCCCAAAACTAACGATTCTATGCATCTTGCAGTTGCAGCCAGCAGATTCCCGCGGCCCATCTAGATTCTAGAGGGAGACCTTCTAACTTCAAATTACCTATGAAGGTAATATGTAGTAGTAATCGTAACAAAGAGAAAAATTATAAAATGCATGTTTGTTACGGTTACCAATCTTTATGGTTGTATGTTAGTACATTCAACTTTAAATGATTACAATGTTTGATTTTACTTTTGTTACTAATCTTCTCTGTTACCTTGTGATTGTTGGTGTTGTGTTGTCTGTGTAGAATAAATGTATTATATTCTAATACTGAGCTGAAAATCGCAAAAATAAAACTCTACAAATGAGACTGCAGGCTACACTGGAGCATTCGCCTTAAGGTAATTATACAATGTGTCCGGACTTATAGTAATAAAACTACACTCGCGAGCAATGAAAAAGTTCCAGTGACATAGCACCAAATTACTCCTAAACGGGAAAGGCTAGCTTAATGACGCTATCTGCAATATTGAAGTACATTTAACAGCGTTCAATGCGTTGACCAACGTTCACTGAACGTGAACGAACGAACGGTGAACGTTTATGTTCACCGAGCGTTCTACGTCTTAGGAGATATTAAGGTGTTTGTCGGCGGTTTATAAGGCCGTAAAATACATTATATAACCCACATATCAAATAAAAATCACCACACCCTTAAAGATAGAGCAAGTTTAGTACTTTACTTACTTATTACGATATACACATAGTCTAACAACATAACGTTGCCTAGATCTCACAGCCCCTTAGAGTTAACGTTATTTTTACGGCCATACAAAATTTAAAAAATATCATCTATCACTCAAAACATAAGAATGTTTTGTATTGAGCCATAAAAGAAAAATTTTAAACATAATTTCACAAATTTTGCAAATTTTAAGGGTTTTTTTACTCATGTATTTTATGGGTGTTTGTTAGTCATTGAGTTGGTCTACATAATGACAAAAGAATCATAGCTCTAAGCCAATTCGTTTTAATTTTTTATTGCCTAAAAAGAACCCCTACACACTACATAATTTTAGGAAATTCAATAAAAAATTATGAGGATTAAATCCCTTATGTGGGGTGTTTTTATCGATAAAATTAAATGTATTTTACGGCCTTATAGTTTCATTACTACGAGTCCGGACACATTGTATAAGGCAGTTAGGTTTACTGTACGTCTAAAATAATGCATTATCTTATGTAGATATATAATACAAATTGCACTACCTATACATAGATCACGTTTATTTCAAAAAAATAATATTAATACAGTGGCCAAATCGGATGTATACAAGTTTACAATTAAGATATATAATTTTTATCAAACGATAATCACCAGATATTTTAGTTTATTCAGGCTTCGCATTTTTTTACGAATCAAAACATCTAATAAATCTTCACCAGTATGCTCCTATAAATGCGCCAGCTTTTCTACCGTGTGGTTCATCAAATTCTCACATCATCATCATCTGCCTGCCCTTATCCCATGTTACTTGGGGTCGGCGCAACACGTTTTCATCTTCCATACCGTCCTGTCCCTCAAGCTATCACTGACTCCCTTATTTCTATCATATCACTCCTCACACAGTCTATCCATCTTTTCTTTGGTCTTCCTCTCCCTCTCCATCCATATCACATAGGTACTTTATTAGGTACCCCACTAAAGTGTAACATATAACCTGCTTTTAGTATTCAAGATTAACCTAGACATCCCCAAGGAAAAGTTCGGTCTGGTCAGTTTGGGAGTCGATTCGTTACCCAAAACAATTTGTTCATAAAAATTTGGCCGATTAACAATTTGCGTTGGAACTTTACAATACAATTACTGAAGTTAATGCAGTGGACATGGTATTTAAACTATCTACAACAAAATTGCCACTGTTTAAATAAAGAATGGATATCAAACAACAGTAAAAATTGGCCTCGATACAATGACGAAACAAAGTTGTATACATCTGATTTGGCCAGTCTATAATAATGGATATAGTTTAAGAAAATAAAGAAACAAACTTTTAAACATTTTTACAGTAAAATGAGATACAATTTTGCCTTAATTATGACTTACACCCAATATCTGACACGAAAATGAAATAAAGTGTTTTTTTTTTTGTAAATAATGAATATATTGACAATTTCATAGCAAATTCGTTTCAGATACTAAGGCCGAGTTTCTCACCTTTAAATTATCGCAGAATTAATGTGACAAATTGTCAAGCACGCGTTATCTGCTGTGATTGGTTGAATGAATTTTCAACAGCCAGCAGATAATTTAGAGGTGAGGAACTCGGGGTAAGCAATTTTCACGCGATCAGGAAGTTGGACAACCGAAGCGTGTGAACAGATTCTAGAAACAATAGATTCTTAGTAAGATTAGTGCGAGAATCTGAACGATTTGATGTCGACTGTTGGGACTAAGGTTTTATAATAACTACTCTATTCACTTATACAAGTTGGTTGGATTTAAATACATTCTCAGATAACGCGTCTTCCGTCGATTGACTTGGAAGAAAAGTGTAACAATAATAGTATATTAGAAAATAAGTTTTAAAAGGGATTCACAAGTCATCAATTTGTAAAGAGAAATTGAGAAATATTTTATTTCTTAAGAAGGTAGGTATTTGTGCGACAGATAGGTGTTCTCTCTAATTCTCTCACGCTTTACAAAAACTGCATTATTTAAAATTAATTTACTAATATAAACATACAAACAATTCAATCACATTCAGTAAAGATCTTCGGTTGCTGCCGTCTTTAATAAGACCGCCGTTTTTGATAAGTGGAAGTGCGGAGTCTCCTAATACAAGCAATTCCTTGCTTAAAAGGTGATCTCCAGTAATATGTATCGAAATGCCCTTTGTAATTGAAATAAACATTTTATTATTTTTCAATATATTAATATAAAACTGATAGGACGACGCCCCATATAAGATACGTCCTAACAAAGAGTTACTCAGTTATAGTTGTCGGCACGTAACTTGGCAAAAGTCGTTAGATGCGCACAAGTCGCGCGAATTGGACCAACTGCGAATTGGACTAATTGGGAATTGGACCAACTGCGAATTGGACCAACTGCGAATTGAACCAACCGCGAATTGGTCCAACCGAGAATTGGACATATTTTTGAACATTGGACCAATCGCGAATTGGACCAATCGCGCCTAAAGGGTCGTTTTTTAGGTCTCTTTGGTTACTAAGCGGGGCGCGGGGAACGTTTAGCACCGTTCCGAGCGCGCGATTGGTTGGTCTGTTGACACAAGGAGCGACTGACCAATCGCGTCGCGTCCACGTTCCGATCGCTCTATATGGTGGTTGGTCAGTTCACGCACTATGCGCGAACTTACCCCCACTACGCCAAAACCTTGCCTACTTACATGCCGGGGACTATACCAGGTTGTGGACGTCAGAGAGGCAGTCGCTCGATGTAAAATATGTCCTAACAACTAACATGCGGTATCGTGTTATATTGCTCGCCAAACTTCTTGGCCGCCCCGAAGTTGGCTTTCCGATGCGCGAGGCACGAAACGGTGCTGTTTTTGTATGAGATTTACTACTGCGCAGCCATTGTAGCCAACTTCAGGGCGGCCTAGAAGTTTGGCGAGAACTATACCCAGTTACTGCGTTATGGAGGTCAGATACGACAGGCAACCACTTCTTGTAAAATACTGGTAAGTATCCAATATAGTTTGGAAAAGAGAAACGGGCTATAAATAACGACTACCTAACAATATTGTTGTTAGCAATATCTTGCTATTCTAGTTCTAAAAACCTCGTTAATGTCCGGGCATTACTGCTGAGATAGAAAGTCGCTCATCAACACACCCTGGGTACCATGTCATGTGTAGAACAAAATTACATCAGCGAAGGAAAGACTATCTGTCATTTATTAGAACTGAGACCGTACTATGTCACTCCAGGACATTGTAATAGTTTTAGCTAATAACTTGTTGCATTGTCATGGGCGCCGGGAAGGGGCGCTAATTTTTAATAGCATGTATAAAAACATTCAAAAATTAATAATATATAAAATACATGCTCCGGCTAGCTCTGGGAGATGTGCAGACGGGTGCCACTCATTCCTATCTGTAGGCTCGTCAAGTCGGCACTTCTGGCGCTGGTTGCTCTCGATAAGTTTCCTATGGTTTGCCATAGGTTCCACCTGGTGGGGGTAGACCGCCAGGGTGCCGTAAAGAAGCGGTGAGATGTTCAGAAACGCCCGCCGCGGCGCGTTTACATCCTCTCACTACAAGTTAAACATAGCGAGCGCGGGTATAGACTCGCACTCGCAACACGCCAGGTCCAGTGGACCACTCAGCGACGGGTTCGCTGTTGCGAGCCCCGTGCTGCACCCGCGGGCAGGGAACTGCTAAGGAGTAATATATAAAAATAGCCTCATAGAAAACCAAGCATTTCTGAAGCGAGGTGCAAAAATTTTCTCAAGCTTTTCTGCATAAGTCGACAAAAAGTTTGTAGTATATCTATAATAAGTATGAATGGACAAAAAAACCTATCCTATTCGAGGCAGGGTCCTGAGGATGCACCCCCCTGAATATAGCCCAGGCGGCGCCCATGTGTATTGTAAACCAGGGATCAAGTACAAGAACAGATGGATCTTAATTGATACTTATAAATGCAGTCCGGATGTATGTTTGTTACTCAATCACAATTATATTTGCATTAATTAAACAATACGACTAACCTAAGGTTGAGTTCATACTGAGAAAAGACAAGATTCGACGTAAACGGCCGCAAAGATGGTGGTATCATGGAATGTATCGGAACAAGTTATCCACTTTTAATTTTTTTTAAATTAAGAAATTAGTGGTCATTACTAAAATTTCACGAGAATGACTGCAACTGATTTAATTTTTAATTTGAATATCTAATGCATTTAAACTGGTGCAAGATATAACGAAGAAATAAACAGTGCAATAAACACTCGAAAATATTTGGTGGTCCGCGGCGTGCAACAACCTTCACTTTTGACGTCCACAAGCGCACTGCGAGCTCACTTAGATTCGCGGCAAAAACCGACAATCGTCGGCTCGCTGTGAGCCGCACGTGTAGCGCTCGTTGCAGGCTCGCGAACCACGTACACACTAAGTTTTTGGTAACAGTAACGGTTACGTGCAACGTTACACGGGCAGGAAGAAGTTTACGCAGAGCACGGAGATGCCTCGGCGGTATTGTCAACAATTCACATAAAAACCAAGTGTTTCAGTGTTTGCTTCCAGTACGGCACACATGACCACTTTAAATGTCGAAATGACAATTAGAATCAAGTCAGAATGTATCACAAATGTGAGTTCCCTCTAGTCGCTAGCAGCAGCGCGGCAATGAGGGCTATCACTTGTGAATTTGCCGCTAGGGGCGCTGTTGTAGAGTGAGGTCTTCAAAATGTCAAATGCCACCGTTTTTTGGCTTTTAGCGCGAGTTTATTTACCACTTTTTTATTGTTGTGTATAGCTGCAAATATGCAGACTAAGATAGGTACGGGTTTTACCAACCACTGCTTTAATAGTTTTATGTTTCAGAAAATTTAATCCTTCTTTTTATTCGAGAAAAAAAAGGTACTGCGCATAACTCCAACATATTTGATGTTATATTTAATCTCACTTCTACGGCATTAGAAATGATTTTAATTCAAACTTTTCTTCCGAGCGCGTTAATAACAACGTTTAACAGCTATATTTATGGTTTATGGACCTTACTCGCTAGTAGTCCCAACTAGTGGGCACAAAAACGGTAGCCTTAATTACGTTATATGTGCTGCTAGCCATTCTAAAACGAACTTTATTTACATTGACGTAATGTTAATATTTGTATAAACGTTTAAATTGAAAACGAAAAGAACAAACTTGATCAATATTAAATGACCCTCTAAAATCTCGACTGCTGACCGGTCTTAAAATATATTTGTGATGTTGTGTAGGTACTCGACATTTGCAAGAGTAGTGGCTGCAAGTCCCCACGTCCGAAGTCTTACGCGTGCCTTAAAAATGTCCGTTTTCATTGATTTCACACCGATCCTGAAAGATAGAGACACATTATTATAGACAGAACACTCGAATTTGTAACACTACAGCAAATTACAATTTAGAACTTGAGATTATTTATATCACTTGTATTATTCGTTGATTCCCTCCAGTGTGGTGGGCAAGACCGCGACTAATGAGAGTTCTGCGTTCGATTCTCAGGTCAGAAAACTTATTGGGTTTCAAGTCCTCCACACTATTCCCAATCACCAGAAAAGCGCCGAATCAAGGAATCTCGACGAGTCCAGGTGAAACGATTCAAGCGAGATTTTGATGCATCGAGGTATTGAACTGTCGCGGATTATCGCTGTGTGTATGCTTCGATCTTTTGTAGTACATTGAAGCGAAAGACATTCGATCTTTCGTATTTCACCTACAATAAAAAATATTCTATCTATATATCTACTTGATACATTAGATATATATACTGTCATTTTTAATTTTGTAGACTAAACTGACAGCTTGCCAATGATGTTATTTTTTTTAATGTTGCAAGCGCGTAGTATAGTGTTGTAGGTAAGGCTCAATCATAAGTGATTCTTCTAATTGACGTGAAATGACGCCTCAATATTTTTTTACTAATTGGTGTAAATAAATGTTTTATGAATATAAACTTAATATATTTAAATATAACAGTATTAATATACATAGTACAAACACTTTTATTGTAATAAATAAGAAATCAACAACAAAATAAATGCGTTCGATAGACTGAAGTCTGACATCATCATCATCATCAAGCCATGGCTTGGGGGAGGCCTACGTCCAGCAGAGGACATAAATGAGTAGAAATTAAATAAGGACCGCTAGTTTCGTAACAAATGTATTTTGTTTGCCGTCAAATAGTTCAATATTCGATCTACTTCGATTTTCGTTCAACTTTCGATATGTCAGTTTAGTCTACGAAATTAAAAAACAGAGATTAGATAGTATATACTTGGACTGTCCATGCAGTACACCCCTTTATTATATACACACATAAACTCACGCCTTTTTCCCCAAAGGGACAGGCAGAAACTACAGGACGGCACCTGGTACGATCCTTACATAATTATTTTGCTTTATTTACGTTCATACCATACTGAACTTCTCCTTCCACTCCTCTTTATTATTTTCAGAAACATTAAACAAGAAACATTTTCAGTTTCTCTGCTATACCCACACAAAATTTCTTAGGTCATCAGATAACTTACGACTTCAAATGCCAACGCATTCCACGAGCTTTCTGGATAAATCCTTTACTGTTAAGGCTACTCATCTGTGGAATGCGTTGGCAGACCCAATCAATCGCGCCCAATCGTTGCCTATGTTCAAAAGACTCGTGAGGGAGAATTACCTGTCGCTGTAATTATGAATATTGATTGTCATCATTTTATTTATTACCTTTATATTTTAGTATGTATGTATATGTCGCAGGTTTTTCATAAAATTAGGTTATTGATGAAAAACCGGAAGATGTTAAAATAACAACACGATTTTATCATTTCCCTAAACAAAATCACTAGATTTGTTTAGGGAAATGATAAAATCGTGTTGTTATTTTAACATCCTCCGTGATTAGATCAAATCCCTTAGGGAATTGACCAAATCCCTGTTTTTATCATATCCCTGCGACATATATATGTATGTATCTGCATATCTTGTATAATATATATTTTTTTCTCAAACATGCTTGGAAATGTGATCATTATTTTGACAACCTTCTTCGAGATAAATCGAAATTGCTGTACTGGTCAAATACATGCGCGCAGCGGCCGGCAAAAGTTGTATGAAAATCCATATCTGTCCTGTCTAGCGGCCAAATAAATTCCATAGTAAACTCATATCTGTCGTGTAGTTTAAAAATGGAACGATGTTTTACTCCGAAACATGGCAACTAAGGAGGTAAGTTATCAAAGGTTTTATTTAAATTTCGAACTGGCTTGCAAATAGAACGCAGTTTATTGAAAAAAAAAACAAAGGAACACTTTAACGCGGGAACAATTATTGTTGTTCGTCATTGATTTTGACAAAATGAGTTCTAGGTACTACTTAGTTTAAATTTCCGCGCATTATTTGAGAAAAGTACTATACAAGCCTTGGCCACAACTAGGCATTGATGGACTTACGTATGTGTGCCTCGGCTTCGCCTCGGCCCACATTTACACGTTCGTCCATCAATGCCTATTTTGCTGGCCGCTGCAGTAATGTACTATATCTACACTCACAACGTAATGTTCCAAATACGAATTCAAAAAATATTGCATAAACACGTACTTTATATTCGTGGATAGGTAAAATTAAAAAAAAAACCATTACAGTTCAACATTTTCCTTCGATTTTCAAACAACTGCATCATAAAATAACTTTTTAATTTTTATAGCACACTTTTACTTTTTAAATTTCTGGCGCGTATGGGCTGTAGTAAAGAAGTTTCATTGTCTGTGGATGCGCGCGCTGCGCAATGAGAATCTAAATTGCCCGCCATACCAAATATTTTTCCCTTTCCACTTGTTTTATTTCAACTGTATGAGTGAAGATAAAGTAGTGTATGCAACGGCATATAATTAGGTATTAAAACACTCGCGTAATATTATTATCAAATTCGGCTTCGCCTCATTTGATAAACCTACGCTCGTGTTTTAATAACCCCTATTATATGGCCATTGCATAAACTACTATTTTAACACTGGTATTGTCACATCAATAACAGCCACTTTGCGTCCAGCAATTACTGTCCTTACCTGGTTGCCTGGTAGAGATCGGGGAATGCGATAAGGCCACCCAATGTATGTGTTTTAGTCTTAAGTTTCCTTTATAAATGTATTTTATGGTGTACAATAAAGTATATAATAAATAAAAAAATACTATAATTCTAGTCGTAGAAGCCCGCCTTTATTGTATACGAAAATTGTAACATAGCTCTATATGCTTTTAAAATGACGTAATCAATAGCCCTCTCATTTTACGATAGCACATATTGGATAGATTGTTAACACACTTGATAAAAGGTGTTCAAGGTAAACACTGAATGGCACTTAACCATAACTGCTTTATCTACTAGATATTGTGGAACTACTCCATTGTTGTTCTTAATAAGAAGGATGTTTAAACAAACGACGTGACTTGACACTTTGTATTTTATAGAGTGTCTTCTATGTATTGGTGTCGCCACGAGACACCTTTAAGTGACGAGGCCACTATGAGACTAAGGCCTCGTTTTTGGAGACTTGGGCAGTGCGGACCAACCACTAATTTCAAACATATGGTGTTTTATGAGAGACACCCCACGTCTCCGTTAACCAGGCCTAAGGGTGGTCATCCCCGGCGTCTTTTTGCAGCGATATAATCGCAAAATAAGCCCGATACAGTCGTGATGCTATCGCAGGTCATATGCCATCACCCAAGTAATTACAATTTTGCATCGCGACTAACGCAATACAGCAATGCTGTAATAGCATTTGATAAACACACGATGCAGGATCGATACAAACGTGATACAGGATAGCTACAGTCGCGCGTATGCATCGATGCAAACGCGATGCTGAATCGATACCGTCGCGGTTCGACACGCACTTTATCATTATTTGTCACACAATCCATCCATCGTTTCTTTGGTATTTTTTTTTTGGTTTCCCCGCCTCTTTTAGTCTTCCACATTCATACTCAAAACTTTCCCCACGAGTAACGTCATTTTTCTGATTCCTCCGCATCACTTTCCAAACAATTTTCCTCGTAACTTTTCAGTCACTGGCTCCGCTTTAAAAAACTAACTAAACTGCCTCTGTGTGCTTAATCAGAGTTTTTTAACGTACTCACTCGTGATAACGTAAACGATCTCTTATGTCAAAATGTATACAAAAAAAGAGGTTTCTCCTTACCGTCACCAGACGGCGCTTATCCAGTTTCAATACAAATCAACGTTTACGTTAAAGCGATTGAGCGTGAATAAAAATTCGCACTAAGGCCTCTGTACTCATTACTCACCTTATCCGTTCTGGTCACTTCACACATCAATGTCATTACAATTTTTATTCATCACTCTTCTTCACAGCCCAACTTTCTGATCTATACAGTACAACATGTCTTATCATGGAGTTGTAGATTTCATACCTTTAACTAGGTTACAAATTATTTCAGTGTCGTGTCATCTGCTGCTATTGTGCATAAAATATTTAAAAAATATATTGTTGTATACCTATATAATTGGAATAGTTGTCTACGCTTCTGGGTTCCTCTTCATCAAGTTGATGTCGGCTTCCACCATCTCTTTGACCAGTTGGTCGAAGGACACGCGAGGCACCCAGCCCAGTTTCTCTTTGGCTTTCGACGGATCTCCTAACAAGAGGTCCTGGAAAGAAACAAACCAGTGTTTAAATAAATGTAAAAAAAATAAAAAACCTTTTCAAAAACAAGCTGTGTCTTATTCCTCTCAGCAAACCCTTTATTTAATACACATATCATAGGGATGCATAAAAATAACTGGTCAGCCATCTTTGAGAGTCCGCCATATTATATTTAGAATGACGTCACTTAGCTAACCGTGCATTGTCATCTAAACCAAAGGTGTATCAAAAATTTCAGTTAAATCGGTTGAGGATAACTATTTAAAAAATTCAGATGCAAGAGTTGTTCCTTACATCATCATCATCAGCCTATTAATATTCCCACTGCTGGCACACAGGCCTCCTCTCTGTGATGAGGGGATGGGCCGAAATCCATCACGCGGGCCCAGTGCGGGTTGGTGGATGTCTTCGAATTTTTGGTTCTAGGACCCACATTGGTCCCTTACATACTTTTGGGCGCACGGTTGGCGCAGTGGTTGAGTGATTGACTGCTGCGCTGCGTGTCGCGGGTTCGATTCCCGCACGGAACAAATATTTGTATGATCTACAGATAGTTGTTCTGGCTTTGGGTGTTGTGTATGTGAGTTTATATGTTTGTAAACGCACCCACGATACAGGAAGAAATTCCTAGTGTGGGGCAAAGCTATAAAAAAAAAAAACTATCTAACAAACAAGGTAACTAAAAAGGCAAGTTAAATACAGACTTTTTAAATTCATCGAATGGAGAATTTGAAGTTCAGTTTTTGTCAAACTCTAAGACCCAGTTTTATCCGTAGTTAACTCAACCAATGGTTTTTCTAATAAATTAAATTTTATTAATAATAAAAAACTTTTTTTTTATAATAAATGGACGAAATAAAAAAATTGTTCAAAACTAAAACCTGACTACAAAACATTTCTAAAAGTTAATACCCTTGAAATTATTTGTGTTCCGATTTCCATAGATATATTGATCTATTATATTAAGAATGGCTGAATTCTGGGCCAAACACAATATTTAACTTTTTATATTTGCCATCGTCACGCTAAGAAGAAAAAGATATAGAAACCTAAAGTGTTGATTGTTGGATGTTCATCGCTTATAGCCCGCACTTGTATATGATATCATTTCAACTATGTGGAAATGAAATATATAGGTTAATAGTACACTTCAGAAACATTATGAGCGATACCGTAGTCACGGTGTTCCAAGTGTGTTTCAAGAAGGTTATATTACGCATATTTAATAAGCTGTAAATTTCTTTATTAAATATTGATACAGGTTTATTAAAACGTTTTAAAAACTTATTTTAAAATTGAGTAGGTCTGCGTGTAGGTCCGCAACGTCAACTAAGAATATGAGCAAAATAATAAATTAAAGTTTGAGCCAGAGACATGAATCTAACTTAGTGTTAGGCTCGAAGACCTAAAACGCTCAAATAGCGAAAAGATAGCTCAGAACGCATTGTGGCTTTTTTCAAACGGCCACAAGGCGAATGTCGCGTTGTGTTACTTAAAAAACCGACCACAACACGTTGTGGCAGTGAAGAAAAGCCAGAACACATTCTACACCCTTACTGATGCAACCATATCGCAAATTCGCGACGGACAAGGGTCCCGATGAAAATTTGCATATTGTTCATCATGGGTGTTATTTTCACGGTTTTCGGGGTCCCTAATAACGAATATGTGGTTAAAACCAAAATCCAAGATGGCGCCGACGAAAATTTGCCGACTTTTCGCCATGGGTGTCATTTTCATGGTTTTTATGGTCGCCTGTAACGAGTGATTCCTGACCTTGGATGCGCTTCATCCTTGTCAATTTTTATTAATTTGCTAAAGCAAAAATTACGTGTTCAATATTGTTTGATAACCTAACTGACAGACGAAATCCATACAAATAATAATACAAATGCGAAAGTAATTACTCTGTCTGTCTGTTACCTTTTTACGCTTAAAACGTTGAACCGATTTAGATGAAATTTGGTATGGAGATAGTTTTTGACCCTGGTCAGGACAAAGTTTTGATCCCGGTAGTGTTTCCTTGGCATGATAAAACACTTAAACGCAAGCGAAGCCGAGGGTAGAATTTAATACAAGTTTTTTATTTTTTAATCTAGTACTCATCCGTATAAAGCTCTATCTACACATATCAGGGGCGTGCCCGGGACGTGCACGGGACGTGGACAGACCGTGCCCCGTCAGGGGCTCAAAAAAATATCGGTGGGAACATTTTATATGACATCGTTCACACACGTCAGTGCACGGGCCCGGGCACGTCCCGTGCACGGACGTGTGTGAACGAGTTCATATAAAATGTTCCCACCGATATTTTTTTGAGCCCCTGACAGGACCCGGCCCTGTCACGTCCCGGGCACGCCCCTGATATGTGTGGATAGACCTTTATATGGAATAGTGAATAGGTACTATATGATGACGCCCACGAGACCCCTGGACACTGAATATATTGAGGAGAACAGTCGTTTTCCGAAAGATAATATAAACTGTAAAGTGACTCACCACTTCAGTAGGCCTGAAGTACTTGGGGTTGATTTTGACGAGCAGCTGATCGGTCTGCTGGTCGTGGCCGGTCTCGGCCTCGCCCGCCCCGCGCCACGCCACGCGCCGCCCCACGCACGAGAACGCCAGCTCCACGAACTCGCGGACGCTGTGCGCCTCGCCCGTCGCCACCACGAAGTCTTCTGGCTCTTCTTGTTGCAGCATCAGCCACATTGCCTTAAACGAAAACACGTTCATATGGCACAAACTCAACAATATCTCAAGGCAAAGAAACAAAACAAAAATCATCATTTCAGTCGACATTGACAAAGTGTCGCTACATCGAGAGTTCGCATTCCCGCAGCCTTAAGACGACGACTAACGCCAACGATCTTGAGGGAACAAAACGCACACTCGTTTCACACCCGCGCGACCCAAAATTTAGTAGTTTTTTGTACTTTCCTTATTATTCTAAAGGTTGTCTGGTAGATATCGCTGTCAGCGATAAGGCCGCCTTTGTACCCGTAGAAATAAGTATTATCGTAAAAGAGATGTGTAACTTAATTTTTTGGTGTACAATAAAGTATATTCTATTCTATTCTATGACTTAAAAAAAAAGCCTCAGATCAAAATATAGATAATTAAATTGTCTTTGAGATGGTGTCGATTTTGAATAAAATACGCCTAGCGGTTTTGGTGCGATTGTCGTGTTTTTGTCCGTTTTAGACATAACTTTACAAATTTATTACACTATGTTATACGAATAAAACTCAAAATTTTCTTAGATCAAATTATTATTATTTATTAATAATAATTATATTTTTCTATAAAATTACGACTAGCCGTTTAGACGTGATTCTCATTTTAAAATCAACTACTCAAGGGAATCTGCCCTTAACCAGAGGTTCTAGTCAAGTGACATTCGATGCCAGCGAATAGTCGAAATGTAAGGGATTGATCACGTAATTTTTCGATATCGCTTGTCAATCCCATACAATTTTGCTTTTTTGACAATCGCTGTCGCCACGCTTTCGATGATAGACTGTCACTTGTCTAAGGCTTCAGGAGGGTGACCATAAGCTCTTAGAGTAAGATTATTTTGAATGTGTGTAAGGGACAGATGCATATGACTTGTATACATCTGTCACTTAAGTGATCTCAAAATAACCTTACTCTAAGAGCTTATGGTCACCCTCCAGGTCGTCGGTCCACCTAGACGGAGGCCAGTCAACGCTTCGAATTTCAGTGCGCGGCCGCCACTCTAGAGCAAAATATTAAAATAGTAAAAAAGTCCCTTGTTTTTATAAAAATAATTCATTTATTTTTATAAATAAAAACAAAGGACTTCTTTAGAAAGTGTGAAAAATATTTACACCAAAAAGTAAATTGTTTTGTCTGTTCCGGCTAATATCCAAAACGGCCGAACCAATTTCACTGCCGGATAGCTGATGTTATTTAGATATTATAGCCTAAAGAGTTAGGCTATTTATGTTTTATTAAAATAATTAGAGTACCGTGAAAAAAAACCCATGTTTCTTTTAAGTTTGTCGCATTCGAAGTCGCGGGAATTAGTTTTGTTTTTGCTAGCTTTCTCTGTCCCACTCCTGGACAAAGGCCACCCTCCACTCTTTACGCTTTTCTCAAGCACGCGCTTCCTCTTTTCTCGCGAATTCTGTCTAGTTCGTACCGCCATCTTCTTCGTGGGAAACAGTTAGTACCTCAATAAAATCCTTAGCGTGTCCCCAATCTCTCTTACTGTCCAGGTTGCCTAGCTCGAGGTACTCCATCAGTCCTAGGTGGATCTTGGCGACTCCGCGCGTGATCTTCCTTGTGACGAAGTTCTCCCCGCGCCGAGGGCTTTCATGGTTGAACAGGAGGCCATTGCACGCGAACATGCCGTAAGCCTCCCTGTAGTTCACCACGATCCAGTAGCCGTAAAGCTTCGCACAAGCTGGAAATAATAGTAGATTGTTTATCTAGGGAAAAAACAACTATTTTAAAGGCGAGAGTGTTTTTTTTCAGAGCGGAGCGAAGGATTCTAGAGTAGAATCCCGACCGTAGCGGGGGATTCAAAGTACGTCACTCGAGCTTAAAATTGTGTTGCTCCCGAGGTGGACTCTACTACTAGTAACTCTACTTTTTAGCACCCTCTATGAGAAGAGAAAATAAATAAGTGCAACTTATAAACAAGAACGTTACGTTTATTTATTTACATACAATTAGGCACCATAAGACATAATATATTTATAATTAGAGGCTAATGTTTATATTTGAACAATTTTGGAAGTGCATTGTATCAATTTTATTAGTACCCCATCCGCTACAGTTATTGATTTATTTTTTAATATGGCTCGTGCGCGGTTTTCCAGCTAGTCACTTGTTTAATACAATGTTCCCGTGCGGTCCGAAATATAATTACAATCGCTCTTATTCATTAGCCATACATCATTTACTAACAATATCCACATTCCAAATTCAAATCACTTTTAGTCCCTAGAAGAAGATGCAATGCATATTGGTCAAAACGAGTCAATGATTTTAACGACTAATTACCCGAAATTAGATTAAAACCGAACCCGATCGAAGTACTTATATAAGAATAATCACTTTACTCAGACGAAAACGCTAGTTACGTCGGCCTGGTTTCTTCGGGGAAACCCCCTCTTGACATAATTTTTTTAGGCATAATGAATGTTTGGCACAACGTTTTCGCTTATCTTTAATCAACATAATAATACTGCGGCATAATAATACTTTGGCACAATGCAAAGGTTAGCATAACTGTCATTTGGTCTAATTTGTTTTGCCATAATTTGGAGTTGCATAAATATTTAAGGCATAATATTTATTCGTCATAATATTTTTATGGGTACATATTACACGTAGAAAATTAAAATACCTACGGATAAAATGTCAATTTCCAAAATAAAGAAAATTTTTTTTTTTTATACTCTTTTATGACATTAAGTTTTATAAGATCATATATCATTATTATTATGCGAACAGAATTTATGGCATGATATACATTATGGCAAAGCATTTATGCCTAATAACATTATGCGTAATGATCATTATGCTGAAATTCGTTATGCCAATGTAAATTATGGGCATATATTGTATGCTTATCATTAGTAAACCGTTTCTTTATATGTGTTGATGCATCTGTATTATATTATCTGTGCTCGTACCTACAAACATGAACCTGATTCATCGCCTTTTATTTTCTATTGGCTTCTAAATAGTGCTACTGATAAGTTATATTTTGCTTTTTAATTAGCTGGACCAAACTGTCAGCTGCGAATGATCTTATTTTTTTAAATGTTGCTAGTGTGGAGCATAGTATTGTAGTATGGCGTTATGATATGACTCCTCAATTTAATTTTACTCATTGGTGTAAATAAAGTTTTATAAATATATAAACGCAATATATTTAATAAAATAAAATTAATAAACATAACCGTTATTATAATATTTAAGAAATAAGCAATAAAATAATTGCGATCGATAAAATTTAGTCTATATATATATAAAAGAAGAAACTGACTGACTGATCGATCAACGCACAGCCAAAACTGCTAAGCCTAGAAGCATGAAATTTGGCAGAAAGGTTACTTAAGTGACGTAAGTGAGCACTAAGAAAGGATTTTTGGAAATTCCACCCCTAAGGGGGTAAAAAGGGGGTTAATAGATTGTATGAAAAATCTAATCCCTTAGGCCAAAATTCTTGAAATTTAGAACAAATAGTAATCTTAGTAAATGATAAAGATTGACATTATTAGTTTTTCGAAACTACCCCCAAATTATGATTTAGGGGGTGTTGAAGTTTGTATGGAAAAATCTGATTTCTTGGGTTAACAAACTAGAAACTTGCCACAAATACTAACCTAAATGAATAATAAAGGTTGTTATTTTTTTTTTTTAACTGCCCCCAAAAGACGATTTAGGGGTGTTAATGTTTTTTTGAAGAATCTTATTACTTCAGTTAATATACTTCAAACTTGACATACATACCAATCTAAATAAACAAAAAAGGTATTAAATATTAGTTTTTCAATACTACCCAAAGATGATTTAGGGGATGATATTTTTTTTTTAAGAATCTTATATTTTGCGTTAATAAACATGAAATATGACATAAATACCAATCTAAATAAACAATAAAGGTATTCAATATTAGATTTTCAATACTACCCCCAAATGATGATTTAGGGGGTGTTGAAGTTTGTATGGAAAATCTGATTTCTTTTGTCAATAAACTTGAAACTTGCCACAAATGCTAACCTAATTGAATAATAAAGGTTGTTATTATTATTTTTTGAAACTACCCCCAAAAGACGATTTAGGGTTGTTATTTTTTTTTTAATTATCTTATATCTTGGGATAATAAACATGAAACTTGACATAAACATCAACCTCAATAAACAATAAAAGTTATCATTGTTAGTTTTTCAAAACTACCCCCAAAAGATGATTTATGGGGTATTAAAGTATTTTTGAAGATTCTTATTTCTTGGGTCAATAAATTTGAATATTGACATAAATGGATGGTATTTAACTAATAAGTAAACAAAAAAGGTTGTCATTATTAGTTTATCGAATCTGCCCCCAAAAGACGATTTAAGGGGTATTTTTTTTTTGCGAATCATATTTCTTGGGTTAATAAATTTGAAACTTGGCACAAATACCAATCTAAGGAAAGGTTGTCATTATAATTTTTTGAAACTAACCCCAAGCTATGAATCTTACTGGACAGGGTTTCGTTTTTGACGTGGGGTTCTAGGAGAGCACTAAGGAGCGATTTTGCGTCAATTCAACCTTTAAGGAGGTGAAAAGGGGCAAACTTAGTTTGTATGAAAAAATCAAATTCCTTGGGGATAAAGTTAATAATCAAAATTTACATAAAACATTTTAAAACCTCGCCCCCAGACAGTTAGGGGTGTTAAAGTTTTTTTGAGGAATCTTACTGCGCAATCTGACTAACGTATATGAAAAATATTTAGGAATGATTTATAAATGAAATATGATGATGGAATAGCATATTTAGGTTGTTCAAAACTCGACCCTCAACGGGGCAAAAAGGGATTGATATGTTTTTAGGCGAGGATTTTACTTTGTGGCGGTAACCTAAAATTTACGATTATTTAAGTCAAATAACGAATCGACCCAATCCAATAAACCCTGTATATCTACAATACCCAATTCTTATTTTTATTGATTTAATAATAGCTTATTATTGGTCGCCTTCACTAACAGCATATAAGAAAAAAAAATAGGATAAACGAAATCACGCGAACGAAGTCGCGGGCGGAGTGCTAGTCTGACATAAATGAGTAGAAATTAAATAAGGGCGCTAGATTCTTTCGAAATGAAAATTTTAGGCCTTGAAATATTTCCATTTTCGATCAAATTACTTCGATTTTCGATCGACTTTCGATTACAGGTTACAACACTAGTTTTATGTTACGATAAAGTGGACCCAGCAACTTTTTCTGGGTACACTTTATCGTAACATAAACATTTTAGTCCGGCAAATAAAAAATCTGAATTTAGTTAGGAATAGCAGCAAAATCTGGCAATTAATTTAACGTTATCATAATCATTATTGTTTTTCATTTATGTAATTTGTATTTAAATTAATTTAATATAAATAATATTTTGAATTCAGAAAACATAATTGATGAATATTGTAACATAAAGCAACAAGCAGTGGAAGTTTAGTTTTGAAGTCGCAACGTTGTTGGCATAGGTTCATTTATACAACCACTAGACCAAATCGACTTAACAAATATTGTTGAAATTGTCATCATGGTGACAAAACAGTATTCAAATGCTTACCTACCCTAACGTTACGTGTTACAGATCAAATTTGCATAACTGTATCCTATAATGTTTGCATATCTTGAACAAGTCGTTCTAGTTCGATAAGCTCCTGCGTATCGAATAACACTTATATACTGCTAATTGCAGTAGGTTCAAAATCGTCCTTTTTTTTTTTGGTTCGTCTAACGGCTGGGTGGGTCAGGTAACAGCTATTATCGTCAAGGAATAATAGAGACACGGTGTTGGGTTAAATTAGTACTGTAAACTTATTGTTTTCCATGCAAAAAATACGTAAAAATATAAATTAACTAAAGTCTTCGTACATTATCAGACATCTAAATGCAAACAACATCGATAGCTTATAAATTTTAATTGCATGCTTGTTTTACCGCTATCGTTCAATCTCATGACTTTTAGTTAATTTAGGTTTCTTTATAGTTTGTTATAGTGAAGTAAGAGTATGTATGTTTTTATCTATAAATAAAACATTATTTATTTTGGTGTAAAGACTAGGTACTTAGAAAATTGAATATCAGTAAATTCAATCACAGCTGTTGTTAATCTTTGAAAATAATTAACGTAGCACTTCAATCTGCTCCCCAACTAATTTCCCTGACAGCCCACAAAAAGAAGCTAAACAGGCACCCAAAGGTTTATGAAAGAATAAAGGTGGTATTCCGAGCAAAGCTCTAGTGTCACGGCGTTAGGCAGTGACATTGACGCAGTGTCAATAACGCAGTGACATTGACGCAGTGTCGATAACGCAGCGACATTTACGCAGTGTCACTAACGCAGTGTCAATAATGCAGTGACATTGACGCAGTGTCAATAACGCAGCGACATTGTCGCAGGGTCAATAACGCAGCGACATTGACGCAATGTCAATAACGCAGCGACATTTACGCAGTGTCAATAACGCAGCAACATTGACGCAGGGTCAATAACGCACCGACATTGACGCAGTGTCAATAACGCAGCGACATTGACACAGTGGCAATAACACAGCGACATTGACGCAGTGTCAATAATGCAGCGAAATTGACACAGTGGCAATAACGCAACGACATTGACGCAGTGTCAATAACGCAGCGACATTGACGCAGTGTCAATAACGCAGCGACATTGACACAGTGGCAATAACGCAACGACATTGACGCAGTGTCAATAACGCAGCGACATTGACCCATTGTCAATAACGCAGCGACATTGACACAGTGGCAATAACGCAGCAACATTGATACTGTGTAACTAACGCAGCGACAATGACGCAGCGTCAATAACGCAGCGACATTGACGCAGTGTCAATAACGCAGCGACATTGACACAGTGGCAATAACGCAGCGTCATTGATACTGTGTAACTAACGCAGCGATAATGACGCAGCGTCAATAACGCAGCGTCAATAACGCAGCGACATTGACGCTGTGTAACTAACGCAGCGACGCTGACGCGGCGTCAGTGTCACCGACGCTGCTGTATTCGGAAGTCTACCTTTTGAGTCTTAAAATAGTATTTAGATTCGTATTTTAGCTTTTTGACAACTTTACTATCTCTCTATTTTGTATATCATTTTGTGTACAATAAAAAATTTGATTTGCGTCATTTGGAAAATTTACTGTCACCGCGTCAATGTTGCTGCGCTCGAATTGTGGCTCATACACTTCCATGGTGCATAATACTATCGCTGTGTCGCTTAAATAATAACTTACCATACGGCGACCTTGGGTAGAACGGCGTCTTTTCAGTCTGGGGCACTTCCACTACTTTCCCGTACAACTCTGAGGTAGAAGCCTGATAGATTTTGGTCTCCTTTTCGAGTCCTGCTGCCCTGACGGCCTCCAGGAGTCTCAGGGTCCCGAGGGCATCCACTTGCGCCGTGTATTCACTCAGCTCGAAGGAAACTTTGACATGCGACTGTGCTCCTAAGTTGTAGATCTCTTTCGGACGAATCTGTAATGGAGATTGAGAAGTTTAGAGTGGATTTACATGATACGCGGTGTGACTTACGGAATTATTTACACTTACATAGTTTAACGTATCCACGATATAATTATCAAGTCATTAAACTAGCCTTCACAAGTGGTTGACTGTATGAGTTTATTTGTATTGTATAAACTGAATTTATTTTTGTATTATTTATATAGCACAGCACATATTATGTGTACTATGTACCAATTGTAAATTTACCATTTACTGTACCTATTATGTCGTTCGCGCTATTATGCTCTCTCAAATGTCTCTCTGATGATGGCACATGTTTTGGTTCATTCGGTTCCCTTTATGATGGTTGATCTGAGTGGTGCCAATCCATGCGTCTTGTTCGTCGACAAGTAGCCATTGTAAGAGCCAAATGTAAATATGTTTGATTCACCGAGCGCTTACCGACTGCTAATGTATTTATTTATACTAGTAAAGGTAGCAGGAATCAGCTATGTGAGAGAAGCACACTGATCGACGTGGCGACGCTTGGGGGAGGCCTATGTGTAGCAGTGGACGTCTTTTAGCCAAATTGATGGTGATGCTACGAGGAAAGATTATCACGTCATTTATAAGTCGGTAAATAGTACTACCGGGATAAAATACTATTCGAATCCAGATCATGGTCTACCCATTTGCCTAGTTTCATCCAGATCCGTTCAGCCGTTGAGGGATGATTTATGCACAATTGCACATAAATACTTTCACTTTTATAATATTAGCAGGCAGACTTATAGTGGAATTGCCGAACATATGAGACCGTAAAAGAAAAGAAAGAAATCAAAGTACAAAGTACAATTATACAAATTAATATTGACAAAGAAATCAAAGTATAAAGTACAATTATACAAATTGATATTGACAAAGAAATCAAAGTACAATTATACAAATTGATATTGACAAAAAAATCGGTAGAATCAATTATTGTTACTTTTAAAATATATTTTATTTTGACGTTCGAAAGTGCCGCCTAATGTCTTAATTGAATAAAGACATTTTGATTTTGATTTTGAAATCAAAGTACAAAAGTTTAAGGAAACCAGTATAAATTGAAAATGGATAATGTGAAATGAGAATTCAAACTGTAGTTATAGCAAACTTTACGACAGGATAGACATACTTGCTAGTTAGATCGCAGTAATATAACGAGAGCACTCAACCTTGACGCGCGAAACCTTAACAATGCATAATTAAAAAAGATATATAATCCGCGGACAAACATGTTGTTATAGTCTTTGTTCTGAAGTCCTGAGTGCGGTGGTATTTTGAGACGCTATCCAAACAATAGGGTAATATCAGCCTGTAACTGTCCCACTGCAGGGCAAAGAGCTCTTCTCATACAAAGAAGACACGAGCATTAATCACCACGCTCGTTCAAGACGGGTTGGCGATCTAACGTATATTAACTAGGTATAATAAGAGGCCGCATCCACCAGCGAGAGAATCGTGGCGATATTATCGTCCATGCCAGGTATTTCTGCATTATACACTCTCTTAGAGGCCGTCTACACGAGCGAGAGAATCGCGTCCATATTCTACGTAGCACGGGTGGTACGAACCCAGGCAGGCCCTATACTTTGTGTAAATTATTACATCAATCTCTCAAAACGGTGAAGGAAAACATCGTGAGGAAACCGGCATGTATTAGAACCAAAAATTCAAAGACATGTGACATCCACCAACATGCACTGGGCCCGCGTGGTGGATTACGGCCCATTCCCTGTCACAGTGAGGTGGCCTGCACGTACAACGAACCAAATGCGAGTATAAGTGCGGAAGAGGGGACAATCTATCCTATCCTCTACGTGGTACGACGAAATATCGCCGCGTTTCTCTCGCTCCTGGAGGCGGCTCCTAAGTCCAGCAGTATTGCATGACTTCAAAGAATGGCCACCCGTGGTTTACTTGCATTCATTGCTTCATAATTATGTTCAAAAATCATTCTACTCGACAGCATAAAACCCGCAATGAATACTGTTGAGTTGTAAAATTGAAAGGGAGCGTGCAGACTTTGTAAAAACATTTACCCGATTAGAGTACTGGTTTCCTCCTCCTCATGTTTTCCTTCACCGTTATCAGCGATGTCCTAAATAAACTACGAATGAACATATGAATTGAGAAAAGTCACATTGGTACTCGCCCGGATTTGAACCCACGACATTTGCAGCAGAACAGAGTAAAAACAACACATTTCTTGCCAAACCAAAACAAACCAGTTTTTGTTGTGAGTATTGTTTTTTTTTTATATATTTATATTTGGACCTTGTGATACTATTCTCAAAGATATATTTTATCTACGACGCATACCGTGAAAAAGCCGAAAAAAATGCAGAACAATAAAGATCGGCAAGCGAAACGATTCAGCTGCCCTTGCCTTGAAACCAACTTTGGGCGCACGGTTGGCGCAGTGGTTGAGCAATTGACTGCTGCGCTGCGTGTCGCGGGTTCGATTCCCGCACAGAACAAATATTTGTATAACCTACAGATAGTTGTTCCGGCTCTGGGTGTTTGTGTAATGTGAGTTTATATGTTTGTAAACGCACCCACGATACAGGAAAAAAATCCTAGTGTGGGGCAACGAATTTAAAAAAAAAAAAAAAACTTCGAAAACAACAGGGAAAAACATTAAAAGTGTAGGAAATAACGTTATTTTCCTCTTCTTACCATATTAATCTGATAACAGCAATGATATCGGTACCAACGACCACACAGAAAACGGGCTGTTTTACAACGATAAGTTAATATTTAGCAGGTCCTATTACCTGAGCAGGTTTAGGGTATGTTATAATAGACAATAAGATCTCATAGTTTCCTTATTTTTGTATATTACAAGTACCTACAATTTAAATAAATTATTAATTAAAACATATTTTTTTAAACAAATTTTTTCGTATTTTTCTCAGCAGCACCTGTCATTTGATACCTATAGCATGGCAGTGCACGAAAAATAAATAGACCGCCATCTTGGCCCGTCCGCCATATTGGATTTAGAATGACGTCACTTAGCTAACCATGCATTGTCATCCAAACTAAACGTGTGTGCAAAATTTTATCTTAATCGGTGTAGGATAACAGCTTTAAAATTCAGTTGCAAGATTTTACCCGAACACACATACATAGTAGATATATACATACATACATTGCAAGTTAAATAAAAGCTTGTAAAATACCCCGACACAAATACCTCTTTAAACTACATAATGTATCTAGTAGTAAATACGCTTCGATCGACAATTCATCGAAAATCGTAATTATAACACGATATCTTGCGAAAATACCCTGATGCAAAGAGTAAAATGCGCATAACTTTTGAACGGCTTAACCTTTTTCCATCAAACATACCTAAGATCGCTTCCGAGAAAGTCCGTTCCGTCATCGGACTACCAGACGTACGGCGATGCGTCATCGGTACATGGTGGACATCCCACCCATACGCACAAAACGTTTTGGGGACACTTTTATTATGCGTACAGCTAAGGAGTGGAATTCCCTGCCGGAGTCTGTGTTTCCCGATAACTACAATCTAGGGGTCTTTAAGTCAAGAGTGAATGGGTTTTTTCTAGGCAAGCGTGCTTCACCGTCGACCACATCATCGCTTACCATCAGGTGAGATAGTGGTCAAGCGCAAGACTATAGACAATAAAAAAAAAACACCTTTCAAACACATACACACTTCAAACTTAAAACACCCCTCATTTTCCATCGGGGGTTAAAAATACGCATCGTTTCTGGATTTTTCATGAATTCACATCATCAGTTCGTGCGTGGCATTTTACATGCATGATATAATCGCATATACCTACATCATAAATGGATAGTGTTAGTGTTACCATGCTTAACAATCGTTATTTAATGTTACGGCCTTGGTTAACAAGTTGTATGAACTTGTATGTAGCAAAAAACATGTTTTTTTTTTTTAATAATTTCATACAATAATTGTCATTATGCGATATCTACCGCTTCGGGAGCACAAAAGTAGGCTCCATTTCGAGGGGATGACTACTTACCCATCCTCCAACCTGCATTAGGCCTGCGTGTTGGATGACGGCCCGCGCTCATCATCATATCAGCCGAAAGACGTCCACTGCTGGACATAGGCCTCCCCCAAGCGTCGCCACATTGATCGTTCCCGTGCGTCTCGCAACCAGCGGATCCCCGCGGCGTGAATACTGCATTGCTATTCGCTGATGACGTTGATGACTTAAGATCCTGATGTTAAGTGATCAACATCGTCATTTTTAGGGTTCCGAACCCAAAGGGTAAAAACGGGACCCTATTACTAAGACTTCGAGATCCGTCTGTTTGTCTGTCTGTCTGTCACCAGGCTGTATCTCATGAACCGTGATAGCTAGACAGTTGAAATTTTCACAGATGATGTATTTCTGTTGCCGCTATAACAACAAATACTAAAAACAGAATAAAATAAATATTTAAGGGGGGCTCCCATACAACAAACGAGATATTTTTGGCGTTTTTTGCTCGATATTAATAACGGCAACAGGTAGATGCTTGAAATATTCACAGAATGTTTAGTTGTATATTTACTTCAAAAAATAATAATTAATTAATTAAAATAAAATAAATTAAGGGGGGCTCCCATACAACAAACGTGATTTTTTTGCAGTATTTTGCGAAAATAGTACGGAACCCTTCGTGTGCGAGTCGGACTCGCACTTGGCCGGTTTTTATTTATTAACCCCCGACGGAAAAAGAGAGGTGTTATAAGTTTGAAGTGTGTATATGTGTATTTGTATATCGGTCTGTGGCATCATAGCTTCTAAACGGATGAACCGATATTGATTTCGAACAAGTTGCCGTTGGTCGGGACGCCAACCAAAAAAGATCATGTACCAGCTGGATAGACGCTGGTAGCTGTAGACGGTGGTTGGCCAACCAAATTGAGTCGACCTTCCAACAACATTATTTGGGAGGTATGCGCTCGCGACCATGTCTAAATGATTATTTTTGGTTGATGCATTGAACAACCACCTGACTGTGTAGAAGAGGTTATAGTTTTAATATGACTTTGCCGACTTTGTTCTTAGTTAATTTAGCTATTTAAAAGTTATACCTACGTATTTTACTCTTTGAATCGGGCTATTTTCGCAAGATATCGTGTTATAACTACGTGTTTCGATGGATTGATCGATCGAAGCGTGTTTACATATCGACTTGCCTTACTTATTTTGTCAATGTAAACTAGATCAGCAGCCTAACTGTGTAATTTCAAAGAGTAGGGTACGGATTGTTTGCCTTGCATTCAGTGTTAATATTATGTTCGAAAATCCGTCTGCTCGGCAGCATAAAATACGCAATGAATATTGTTGAGTTATCAGAATAAAAGAGGAGTGTACTTTGTGCTGTTAAAACCGATACGCAATAGGGATGATTCATGGGTAGAAAAAATATAATTCTATGTATTCCGTCAGTGACATTATCAAATAATATTGGAACCGTATATTTTGCATTATCAAATAAATAAAAATTGACAAAGCTAAAGCGCATCAAAGTTCAGAAGTGGGGGCTTGTGACGTCACTTTGTCAGTATAAAGTGTAGCATACCGTGACGTCACACGATATTTCAACGCACTGTATCATCGTAATTCTTTGTTAACTGACAGACTAAATATATATTTTTTGCAAACTGACAGACTAAATAGGGTAGCCTATTAGGGTCATAGATAATTTAATACTAGCAAGTCTAGCATACATATGCCTCATCCCATTAAAAAAACCGTTCCGACGTAACTAGCGTTTTTCATCTGATTATATCGATTATATTTTGTAAATCGATCGCGTTCGGTTCCGTTCCACGGCGATAGATAGATCTATACTCCATTTGCGATAGCATTAGACGTTTAAATTAGCCCATTTTACAGCCCGTTCAACCGATTTTGACTTCTATTGCGTTGGTGATAAGACAAATGGTAACTGTAGTAAACAGTTGGTTTTGGTAACAGGTTTATGCTTTTTATATCATCCTTATGTTTACGGGATAGAACTCAAAATCTTTTGAACGGACTGTAAAAAGATTTGCAAACATGTCTAATGTTATTTCAAATGGAGTTTATATCTGTGGAACGGAACCGAATGCGATCGATGTACAAAAAATAATCAGTATAATCAGTACAGTACGTCGGCACGGTTTCTTTGTATGGGATGAGACATCTGTATGCTAGTATTATATTATCTGTGTTAAGGTACAGACCCATGTTTCCTAATTCCCTTCTCTGAGAAGAATCACCGCAACAAACTTAAAGATCAGTCTCTTTTAAAATCCTTACAATTAATGTACATAATGGTAAATATGTGTTCTATTTACAATACTGGTCGTTTGGCCAGTTATAGTTTACCTTAGTGATGATTCTGATGAGGCAGGTGGTATCTGTGAGGTCTCCATAGTGCAGATGCATGCGGCCGCCAGTGTGGCAGGCCGGGCGGCCGTAAAGATGCTGAATGCGGCCCGTGTTGAAAGAAGATGAGCGCCGAAGCACCCCGTGCACCTCGTATCCTTTGTCGATGAGGAACTCCGCCAGATAAGAGCCATCCTGTAACAGTGGTACAACACATTTCACACAAAACGTTTTAATTTAGTTTAATTTTTAACCGACTTCAAAAAGGAGGAGGTTCTCAATTCGATTGTTCCTTTATATATTTTTTACCTCAAAACTTTTTACTAGGTGAACCGATTTTGATGATTCTATTTTTATTTGAAAGCTGGTGCCATTTTTCTCGTGTGGTCTCATTTAAATTTAATCAAGATCTTTCAGATTTCAAGATTCAAGAACAGTTTTAAGGATTTATCAAACACTAGATTCTGCCAGCGGCTTCGCTCGCGTGAATGTCGAAAACGATCCCATGGGAACATATTCCCGGGATGAAAAGTATCCTATGTGCTATTCCAGGCTACAATCTATCTCTGTGCCAAATTTCATCCAGATCCGTCCAGCCGTTTGAGCGTGAAGAAGTAACAAACATACACACTCATAGACTTTCGCCTTTACAATATTAGTGTGATTATGTTTGCCTAGCTTCTGCCAGCGGCGTCGCCTGCGTTTATGTTGGAAATTATCGCACGGGATCGTACTAACGGAAAAATATTCTTATTCTTTATTGTACACAAAACATAAAACATACAAATACAATAGGACTGTTTATGTACAAAGACCAGCTTAACCCATAGTTGGGTTCTCTAACGCCAAACCTCAGTTGCGTAGAGTAATATGCATTTGAGGATAGTACATCCATGTGCACAACAAAAGCTTATTAAAAACTCTTAACAATTTTAAATACTTACTCACGTAGTACTCAAGTATCCAGGAAATGGTCTACTCGTGGTCGAAATTTGTTCAGCCGTTTTGGCGTGATTGATGAACAAAAATCAAATCATCTTTTATTATGTACTAGCGGATGCCTCGCGGTTTCACCCGCGTAGTTCCCGTTCGTTTCGAATACAGGGATAAAAAAGTAGTCAATGTCACCCGGGGATAGTGTAGCTTCTCAACGGTGAAAGAATTTTTAAATCGGTCCAGTAGTTTACAATATTCGTTACATACAAAAATACGAATCTTTAGTCTTTATAATATTAGTACTTTAGAAGTATAGATGCCGAACATTTCTAGTATTTTAAGGCTTCACGTTGATGTATATTTCGGATAAAAAGTAGAAATAAACTAAAGTATCTCGTAAGTGGCTGCAGTCAACCAAACAACAGTACCAACAGTTTAACTAGGAAATTCGCTCTTATTACTTCGAAATAAAGACTGTTACTATGGGGTGACTGTACTATTACTACAATGATTAAATTAATTTATATTTACGAAAACCGGATTTCCGTCTAAATAGGGAATAGTAAACTTCTTGATAAGATTAACATTCAAATGTTCCTTATCAGCTAACTAATTACAAGTATGTACTATGTGTGTTCTTTACAGGAATATTTACGAATTTTAACAACGTGATAACATCCAGAAAGTTACCAATGGACAGAATGTTAAACATTCATATTTTTCTTTCGAAGTATGCGCATTTTTATGTCGAAGTATCCGCAGTTTTAACTGGTGTAGCAGATAAGAATTAGGCCAGGAAATTACTATATAACACAACGTCACCAGCAGCCGAATTGCACAAGTGAATACGGCAAGGCGAAGGGTTTGACCGCTATCAAATCGACCAATCACATGCGAAATGAATGACGCCTTGTGGATTTCCGTCTGTGTGATTGGTCGATTGATAGCGTTCAAAAACCTTTGCGTTGCCGTATTCACTTACGCAATATAGTCCAGTAGGGATACAATTATTTTCCACATAACCTTTGATAATTCAAAAGTTTGTTATTTTCGCTGGGTGGATACCTTATGTGAATTCAACGCTATGTACAAAAATGCTAACAGTTTAGAGTGATGCAATAGGCATAAATTAGGTATTTCCTATTATTTCGTGTTATAACAATAATATAAAATTTAAATTTAAATAATTTAATGTTTCTTTATTAGTACTATCTAAACTTTATATTAGTGAAAATGCTAACAGATACGTACTGTGGAACAATGGAAAACTGAAAATGGTTCGTAACTCTTTCAATAAAAGATTTAAGTTTTCAAATCATTTCCTATATGCGTAGAGGGATTAGTTATACCTTATAACAAAAGTTCTAACAACTAAGTATAATGCTGCACAGGTTATTTTATTTTTACATTGTGATTTGCGAAATATTGAATTTAAGTTTATAAATTTGCGCCTACATATTCGAAATAATAAACTCTGCCACCATACAAAAGTTTAAACACTTATGTGCTATGCTAGTTTAATAAATCAAATACAATTTGGGTATTGCGGGGCGCGGTGTAGGTATGTACGATCAGTATAAATTCTTCGAACCATACCAGACCACAGAGGCCCACATCATAAACGGACTCTTCTGATGATTTTTAGAAAAACATTACCGCGCAAATTCTTATTTCAAACTGGCGTCTAGTATCTGACATATCGTTCACTGTTATTTTGCCTATGAATGCAACCTTATTGCTACGATAATAAAGATCACTAAAATAGGTAATCTGGCATGTGTTATACAAGCCTTCCCCGTGCTATACGAATAAATATTAAAATTATGTCTGGTACTGTACGACTGCCCCATATAAGAACGCAGTAGGTGACATATTTTTATAATGGTTTTATACCCTGATAATCTTATTTATATTATTTTAATGAGTTTTAATATGCTGCGATGGACTGTATAATTTTAACCAGGCAATTTATAATTTGAATTGAGATTTGGTGCTTTAATTAATACATTTTATTATTATTTACAATAGGAAAGTCCCTTCAAATTGTAAAAACACCTTAAATTAGCAAATGTCCGGTACTTAATAGGTATTGAATTATCTTGTTTAGAGATATGTAAAATATTTAATAGATTTAGGACACCATTAATATCATTTGTGTTATTACGTACAGTTCACCTGTAAGCCTTGTTTAGTACAGGCTTTTTTTTTTTTTAGTTTAGTTACCTAACACAAGATGACATTCCATAGGCATTATTAGACATTCCATTTAATTCAAATAATATTTTTGCGCTTTCCTGGAATATAATATTTTATGGCATTTACTAGGTTTTGATGTACAGCAATCGTGTGGTAAGGTCACGTGGTGCCGATTTTTTTATAATAGAGTTTAAAAACTAATAGATAGGGCGCAATAGACACGATCATGTAAAATTTATCTACCTTTAAAATAAAATAAAAATTCTAAATCTTGGTAAGCGTATGACAAAACTGACACCTAAACTTGCCGGACTCACTAGGGTTGCTACTATATTGATTCTGAATAAAAAAAAATAGTAGGTAATATTTTACAGACATAAATACATCGATTTGTATAAGCATACATCATATCATGCTTACAGTGTCATCTACTAAGGCTTAATGGGTAACACTGCCTTTATTGTATTAGGTCTTAGGACCAGCGATGTAGTCAATTTAGTTGTGACAGTTGCACCGGTTATAAGATGTTTGATATTTCTACAGTCACATCTGTTTTCTCTGTTTCAAAGGCATTTGCTTGGACTTTTCCCTAATATGTTGGGGTTGACTTCCACTGTTTTCAGTCGAACCAGACGCATCTGAATACCAGTGTTTTATATGAAGTGACTGCCTACCCTGCCAACCCAGATTATACGGTAATCCTACTGGATAATACGGTACCCTTTTGTTAGGGTGGCCGCAGACTTTCGGGTTTCTGACGACCCGTAACGACTGTCAAAGATTCACGATACGGAGAATTTTATTATTCTGTCAATTCGATATACTGTCAGCCCGGCAGGTACGACTATTCCGTGTTCTGTGAATATTTCTTTCTTATTCTTTTTATAAGAACAAAAAAGTTAGAAATCGTATTCGACCTCAACATTCAAAATAAAAAAAATCCATAAAATAAGATTTTATGAACGAGGTTTAAATACTGATGTGACAGTAATGAAATGGTTTCGCGCCTCATTACGTACATTCAGAGTGGAGTGTCAGCGCGCCCCGCACTACCCAATTGTATTTGATTTATTAAACTAGCATAGCACATAAGTGTTTAAACTTTTGTATGGTGGCAGAGTTTATTATTTCGAATATGTAGGCGCAAATTTATAAACTTAAATTCAATATTTCGCAAATCACAATGTAAAAATACAATAACCTGTGCAGCATTATACTTAGTTGTTAGAACTTTTGTTGTAAGGTATAACTAATCCTTCTACGCATATAGGAAATGATTTGAAAACTTAAATCTTTTATTGAAAGAGTTACGAACCATTTTCAGTTTTCCTTTGTTCCACAGTACGTATCTGTTAGCATTTTCACTAATATAAAGTTTAGATAGTACTAATAAAGAAACATTAAATTATTTAAATTTAAATTTTATATTATTGTTATAACACGAAATAATAGGAAATACCTAATTTATGCCTATTGCATCACTCTAAACTGTTAGCATTTTTGTACATAGCGTTGGATTCACATAAGGTATCCACCCAGCGAAAATATAAAACTTTTGAATTATCAAAGGGCATATTCTTCTGGCTACTGGACTAATAAGGCTGCAGGAGTGATGAACTTCGTGTAAACGCTGCACAAAAAATAAATTTTAACCGACTTCCGAAGCAAAACACTACAAAGAGCAAAAATAATTGTCTATATTAATATTTACCTAATATTTTAATGTCGTTTTGCGACACCGACTTCCGAAACGAAAGTAATTTTTGCTCTTTTTAGTGTTTTGCTTTGGAAGTCGGTTTAGTTTTTATTTTTCTCTATTTAGTTTTGGAACTCCATCAGAAAGTGTTATATGTGAGAACACAAGTGGAAAATATTTGGGTACGTATAGAAAGAATGAAAAAAAAAAAATTATTTCCCACAAGACGACCTACAAATATTATAACCTTAACCTTTACTTAAATAAACCTAAAACGATATTATGGTAAGTGAGACGACTTGCGCTCAGAAGACCCAGAAGTAAGAAATTAAGTTTGCTGGGAAAAGATATCACTGACTTTTAATGTGGTTTTCACAAACTCTGATACTACGTCCAGGTTCTAGCAAAGCAAAATATAGCACACCAATTATCAATTTTGATAATATATATGATTGTATATATTTATATTCAGTTAATAGAATAAACATGTTTAACTTGTTAATGGATTTCCGTAAACTTATCAATTAATTAGATACAAGTTAAAAGCTTTGTAAAAACACTTTAGTAACAAGATTAAATCTGATTGATTATAATAATTGTTATAATTGTTTATAATTGTTTTAACAACTTTGATATACCTAACACTTAGGGCTGTATATACAACTAGCTTCTGCCAGCGGCTTCACCCGCGTAAATGTCGAAAATTGTCCCGAGGGTACATAATCCCGGGATAAAAAGTATCCTATGTGCTATTCCTGACTATAATCTATCTCTGTGCCAAATTTCATCCAGATCCGTTCAGTAGTTTTTGTGTGAAAGAGTAACAAACATACATCCTCACAAACTTTCGCATTTATAATATTAAGTAGGATAGGTACAACTAGGGCATGCATTTCGAAATTTCATAGTTTCGAAATTTCGGACCATATTTGCATGTTTATTAATTTCGAAATTGGCACCCCTTATTTCGAAACTGGATTCAATTGAAATAATATGTTATTTTTATACAATTATGTAAACCAAAAGAGGATCATATGAAAATGAGTCTGAATACGAATTTAAAGCCAATTACTGTTGCGTTGAGCCACCTTGTCCATGACCATGTGTGCTAACATTACAATAAAACTAAACCTAAACATAGTGTTAAATAAATAAAGAAGAGTGAAGAAAGCTCGGCCATATAGAATAACCGAACTTTATTATAATGGTAGCCAGTGAGGGAAATAGTTTGACAAGGTCTACAATCGTTTGCTGGGAATGCCCATATTTTTTTTACTATCGGGAGGAAACCTTCGCCAGAACTTTTGTGCATAAAAAATAGAAATAATTATTTCTAATGTTATCTCTCCACCATCCTTGGTTGACTGGTAGAGAATGCCTCAGGCATTAAGTCGACCTATGTACCTGTATGTTGCATGAAATTTTAATAAATAAATAAACATTTGGGGGAAAAAACCAGGCAGTGTGGTATTTTTACCACATTAAAACCAAACCGGTGATTATCATCAGCACTTCTTAAAATAACACATTCTTGGGGAGACTATAAAGAGCCCTTGAGCCTCGCTGTGCACGGCAGCACATGATCACTGCCTTTCCTGGGGTCACTCGGTGGGCGGACTGAGTCCCCACTCTGAGCACCCGAAACCCCGAAGTTCCACCTGCCTTAAATGATACAGGCGATGCTTCGGCGTGTCTACATCGAGGTGGTTGCCTCCACGATGCCTTCATCTCCGAAGTGGGATTGGCCTTCTCATGATTCCACTCGGTGGCTATTTTATTCTAGTTTTCTGTCCCTGCCAGCATATTCCTCACTAATACTGGCAGAAACAGGTCTCGCCCGATCCTGGCGATTAAGACCTACCGCTCAAAGGCCCAAGAAGGCACTCCTCTAGCGTGTGCTGTGCAGGATCCAAATTGCCTCTACAATGATGGAAATTTACCGTGGCCTCTCACCCAATACTATTCAGGTAATTACTCACCGAAACAACCGTGCCCGATCAGTACCTGAATGTGCCTGTAGGAGATGCGCTCCGCTCTTTACAGCCAGCCACATGCTTCAGGCTGTTGATTTAATCCTGCAGCATCGGACATCTGACAGTCTATTTCTGCCTCCGAGATTGGGCAGCAGTCTATGCAAAGCACTCACTGACCTACCAATGCGGGGGAAAAGACGCTCGAAATGCTTTCCGAAACCTCACCGTACATGGTTAAACCAAGATAGTGGACTTGCGCTGCTTGCGCATCTCCTATTGTCACTATCGAGCTGGGTGTAATTTTATGAGGCGGTATCTGTAACTATCTTTAAACCCAGCTCGGAAAGCTGGATGGTATCGTAGAAGGTATCCCCAGCAGTGGAGTATTTGTAGTAGAAGTCTTAAGAAAAAGAAAGTCCACTTTGTTTAAATATAAATTGCACTTAGGCACCTCTCCAGACTACAAATTTTGCATTTTGAGTTTAGTTTAAGTATTATTCTGATTTTCCATTATATTTGGCTCATCCAATTTCGTAAGCTAATTTCGAAACTGAAAATGAACGAAACTGCATGCCCTAGGTACTACTAATTGAAATACAAATACATACATAGTTATTTGGTATTTGTAATTTCATTACTTCTTTAAAATGTAATTTGTAAGTGGTAATTAATACTAGAATATTAATTAATAACTACCTATATATACATTTAAATAAGAAAAAAGGGGCAGGTGTCATAGGCCGTCAAAAAATTCGTCCACATCGCTGGCAATGTGAAAAGTGCCCAGAACGCTGGCAGCATTGCCACGTTGGATGGCAATGCTGATTCTCTGGTCAAGGGAAAGCCCAGCCCTCTGGTCACGTGAAGAGTCGACTAACCATTTGCTTACATCTCGAAATACTCAATGAGCACTCGAACCCCATGGACCTAATGTTTCAACCCCAAACAGCTCAAATATATAACTTCCTATAAGGTTGTTGTATTTGCGCCATTTGAGGTTTTCTGCACCAGCAGCAGCTGCTCCAGCACAGCCCACCGTGCTAAGATGATGCGATTCTATCCTATTTCATTATTTATTCAAATAAAATTGGTTAAAATAATGTGTTTTGTATTTTATATTTCAAATCCACAACTTGTATTTTAAATACATGTGAAAAAATATTTTGTAATTTTAATTACAGCAAAGCATGTATTTTCCCCAGCCGTGCGGATACTATGCTCATGCGCAAGCTTATAAACTAGGAAATGGTAAATATATAGTAGGGTTTTTCTTAATTCCAATTTTAACATTTAGAATTTGAAGATAATATTTCTTACCACTCCGAGTAAACTGAATTTATTGGAAGCATCCAGACGTCAATAAATTGGCAATATGCACCTAATTAAACAGTGAGAGAATAGTTGCCATGGTATACAAAATTATGTCAATTAAACTGTTTCCAAACCTGGCAGACATATTGTTTTTTATCTTATAATTTTTTCTTCATTTTGCATATTATTTTAAAATTTTATTGATTTTTGTGTACCTTTTTCATTCTTATTATTGAGTGATTTTAGTTTTTTTTTATTTTATATTTTTCATACAATTTTTTTGCAATATTTTCTAGGTAGGCAGTCTGGGTAAAATTCTGCAATGTCTGAAATGGAGCTGTGCCACTTGAGAATGCAGCAGCAAGTTTTTTGAAATTAGAATCAGTTGATAATATGGTCAGCAATTTTTTATAAATAAGGCCCATTATGTTGAATTTACAATCGGTATATTGCAATTACCTTAGAAACATCATACTTGAAAAATATTTTAAGAATGTCTAATCTAAGTGTGTATTCTTAATATTATTCCTAGGTTTAGCAGAACAGATTTTTTTTTAAAGCTACTAATAATTATTAATAACATTGTAAAACGAAATCCATTATCAATAAAAGTATGTGCCTAATATTTAGAAAATTATGCGTAAACCTGCATGAAGCATGAAATGAACCATAAAACAACTCATATAAGACCGACGTGGCCTATTCGGAAATCCAGAAAAACATTATAAGCCCAATTAACTACAAACGCAGTATTATGTACGTACCTGGCCTGTTATGCCGGTTATCAACGCCACTTTTCTATTAACATTATTTGCTAAACTGGATCCTTCGCCTGACATCTTTTTTAAATCAAAATTTCGTAATTTTATTTAAATGAAGAACACGTCTGCACTCCACGAGCCGGCGCGCAATGCTGTGGCCTGTGGAAAAGAATGATAAGCTTATCATAACAAGAAAACACGAAACGAATTAACATTCGTACGCAAAGTTTGTGAAACCATTATTTTATGTTTATTTCCATCTGATTAACGAAATATTTGGTACTTATGATGACAGAACCACGGACAACAATATTAATACAAATGAATAACTACCTAAATAGAAATTATAGCAGAAAAAAATTTATTCTTTTCGAGCCGATTAATATAAACAACAACGATCAGCAACCAGCTTTTTTAGATGACGGATGACGGATGACGGAAATGAGTTGACTTGACTCATTGACACCTACTTGACATTGACAGTTAATGAGAGTGACAGCAAATTGAAGTTGACATTGACATTGACAACAGAGAAGTTTGTGGTGGGAAGTGTTTTGGAACCATGAAGGTATAGATAAATATGGAGAACACACTTCGAATACCTACTTGAAGCAAAACCTGTGTATCTCTATCTCGCTCTCTGTGGGCAGCCCCTCTCTGTCTAAGTAGGGTAACCTTCATTTTATTTTTCCCAGGACATCACTACAATTGTTGCAGTCCATTTAGTGGTTTAAAATAATATTTATATATCTAAATCTCATTAATACTAAGACCGAGCCCCTAAAGATTATATAGATCATGATAATTAAGCATGCGTAGGTATAATAAATTACGAAAAAAGCTGATTGTTTAAGTGTGAAAGTTTGGATGTATCAGAGTTAGTAAATTTGGCTGTTTGTCATTTATCTAATCACGCAGAAAGTGCTGGGTCGACATGGACAGAATTTTTGGCGGAAATAGATCATAACCAGGACAAAGGTTTAGTTCCCGCGTCAATAAATGACTAAGATATGTGCGGCCGCGAGAAAGAGATATCATTTTACAACAATTGGTACATAGAGACCAACCCAGAAATTTCGAAAAAGAAATCAGATATTTCATTAATTTTGTTGAATAATGAAACATAATAAACAGCTGTTTTCTTTCAGATTTCTGGGTTAGTCAGTGTTAAGGAGCAGAAGTGGTAAGGAGGGTGTTAAGGTGTTGCGCTCTTTATAATATTACGTATATATATTATACGGGACTATATTAGGAACGGTAATATATAAAAAAAAAACAAAAAGGAAACAAAAACACTTTCCGAATTAAAATCATATATTATAACTTTTCTACTTATTATACATGACTAAATATTATTGCTCTTTGTAGTTTCTGTCTCTTACCACGTAAATCACTCAAAATATTTTCTTTATGACTCTTTAAATGAGCACGAATACGCATAAAAAATACGTATTAACTATTTGCTTAACGATCTTAGTTTCATGCAAATCATTAGAATCAATGAAGTCCGTGATGGGATGGTTAAACATTTCCTGCAACAGAGAAGAGTAAAATATTATGATACGACATAAATTAATTTGTTTTCTATGTTATTTTCTCTAAGTTGGCTCTTCAATTTAGCTCGTTGAAAAATGTTGTCCCGGATATATCCTCAATATGGTCACACTACTGCAATTCGACTTCATGTAAACAAAACAAATTAAATCGCACAAAATCAATTAAATTCAATGTAGATGTATTTGATCTTGATATAGTTATCATTTACAATTATTTTGAAAACACTGGTTAATCGATTTAAGAGGAAATTAAGTGAAAATACAAAGAAATATGTTTACAATGATTCAATGTCAGAAATCACGATTTAAACACTTACGCGTGAAATCTTATATCACCTTTTGGACACCATGTACTATCGCAACCACTCACAACATAATTTTCCACCATTTTTTGAATTTTAACAATGATTTTCGCGAAATATCTCAAACGAAGTCGTGAACCGCAAAGTAAACAACCGCCATATTGGTCGATTTATTTTGACACATACGGCCAATGTTGCCACATTACCGAATCCTTAAGAAATGGGTTTATAATTCGTTGATTTGCCAACCCAGATATGCATACGTGACCTACAATATAGGGATTTTCAATTGAACTAATCATAGTTCAAGTATTTATTTATAGGTACATTATTTGACAGTGTTACTTTCTTAATTAACTTATGGTTGGGCTAGTGTGGTGACTATTTCTAATATTTTTCTAGGAGATTTAAATATGAAGATAGCAATACTATGGTCCACACTAGAAAGAGAGGCCGGCCCACAGAAAGCGAGATAGAGAAACGTAGGTATTTGACTCAAGATTTTGTTCTAAGTGTGGCCTCCATATTTACCTATAGCTTCATGTTTGGGACAGGGTAATGCCGTGTTTGCACTTTCGCCAAATGCGTGAAATGCGGTTCACTGGTTCGTTCTGGAAAACATTAAAAACATTATTTTCATCTAAGTTTTTCATTCATCCAACCAAAAACAGTTGAACCCATTAGAACCTCAGTTCGAAGAATGATTGAGGGCTCGAAAAGTGGTAAGTCCAGTCAAAATTGATAATTCAAATTTAATTAATACGCTTAGAGCTGAGGCAGACGTGATACACTAATATAAATGAATGTAAAAATCGCCATCAATCCCACATCTGCATCTGTATTGTTATTGGGGCAAGAACTAAAGCTACGTTACGCTTTCATAGTTTTTTGGCTATAAGCGTGAGTTTATTTACTACTTCTTTATTGTTGTGCATATTTTTTCCAAATATGGCAGATTAAGATAGGTACAGGTTTTACCAACAACTGCTCTAATAGATGTTATTGTTTTATATTTCGGTAAAGAAGTATGAAAGGATCGTAGCAGGTGGCGTTCTGTAGTTTCTGCCTACCCCCATGGGAAAAAGCGTGAGTTTATGTATGTATGTATTTCGGTAAATTTTATTCTCCTTTTTTTGGAAAAAGAGAGTCTGCACAAAACTGCGTCATGCTCGATTTGATATATCGTACTTCTAAGGCATAATATCAACTGCTATATTTAAGGACCTTACTCGCCGACGGACGGAGGTTAAAAAAAAGTTATTAAAAAATATCAAAAACCCAACTACTTAAAAAGCGAAAAAAAAGAAGTAAACAAAATGAAAATCGTGCTGTGCAGTCGATAATTCGCTTGCACATCAGTCGGGTTTTAGATTTCTTTAAGATATATATATATTTTTTAATTATTTTTAAACAATAAGTGTTACATATTTTTGTAATCACCTCGTACAAAAAAGTAAAACCCTTTATTTTGATCCAATCCCATGGAAGAAAAAAAATTAGGGCCTCCACATTATGACGCCCAAAAGACACACTTTTCCTTTTTTCAATATTTTAATGTAGCCAGTGAAACTTGCAAGGTTAAGACGAATCGATTGACGTAAGAATTATCAAAATCGGCCAACGCTTTTGGTAAAAACCCTCCAAAATGGCGCTAGTGTAGGCAAATGGTGTGGTAAATGTAGCAGTTGTTAACGGATTGAAATATGCCGATTTAGAAAATTTAATATGTTTAGTTACTAGTATGGTGACTGATTTGTAAACAACATAAAATTATTGTTGCAAAATATTGATAAAAAAAATTACCAGGTGGCTACTGTAGCGCCACCCTTATTTAGTAAATTTTCACGGACATTTTTTAGAGATCGTTCTCCTTACCTCTAATAAAATACTGTAGGTATTGCTGTAGGTAGAATTCGTAGACAGAGAATTCGCTGTATAAGTAGAGTTGAATCAGTGAGCTCCTAGCTCAGAATTATAGTCATGATCCAGCCCGCTCCTCTCCTGCTATCCTCCCAGCAACGCCCTGAGCCGAAATTCGTACCTCACAGGGGGTTGCCCTCAGCGTGGTCGCTTAAGTTAAGCTTTTTATGCCCTGGCTGGAATCCCTAGTTTACAAGGTTAGTCACCACAGGATCGCCTGGTTAGAGCCATTACGCACTGCCGCATTGTCGCCGGAGACTTGGTCGACGGAGTGCGTAATGGCTCTTAAGCAGTAGCCAATAATCACTCTGATTGAACTGCGAGACGTCAATAAAAAACTGAATTCTGCTAAACTTGGACTGGGAATGAAACAGACGTTATATCCTTAGTGACCGTCTTCCTCGACCTCTCGAAGCCTTTTGATAGGGTCTGGCACGAAAGCCTTATTGGTAAGCTTCCTTCATTCGGTCTGTCCGGTGGTCTGTGTGATTGGCTCGGTCCATTCGAGTGGTTATCGATGGCTGCTTGTCGGACCAATTGGATATGAATGCCGGGGTCAGGGGCCGGTACTCTCAGCAACTTTATTCTTGCTGCACATTAACGATCTGCTATCCATCCAATCACCTTTGGGCATGCAGACGACAGCACTGTTGCTGAGAGATACTTGTCCAACGCACGTGCTACCGGGCCTCAGATCCGGTCTCTGCGGAAGGCCACGGTGGAGCGTTTGAACCTGTCCTTGCAGGCAGTCTTCGAATGGGGCGATGCTAATCTAGTCAGGTTTAATGCTGCTAAAACCAGGTGTGTCTTTTTTCCGCTAAAAAGAGCCTATTTCACCCAGCTCCAACTTGCCGAGATGTGCCTGTGCCAATTACTGACCATCTTGAGCTTCTTGGTGTTACGTTGACATCGACTCCCAACTTTGTCCCATACATTGAGGCAAAGGCTCAGCTGGCTGCCAAAAAGCTGGGGATCCTTGCATAGGTGAGAAGGTACTTCACGCCAGAACAGCTTATCAAGAGCAAGTTCGATCATGCGTGGAGTACTGTTCTCATCTATTGGACGGATCTGCCAAATACCAGTTTTATGCACTAGACTCGATCCAAAAGTGGGCCAAGAAACTCATCGGCGATGAGGCACTGGTAAAGTTTAAGCTCCAGAGCCTAGAAAATCATCACCGAGTGGCTAGCTTGTCGGTTTTTAATCGATTACATTTCGGGGAGTGTGCGATGAAATTTCATGATCTAATTTCGCCCAGCCCGTTGTGTTCGTAGTCGCAGCGGAAAAACGTCGAATTTATTAATTTCAGATAAGCAGATAATTAGTTTATGACGTCGTGTAATTGTGTATAGTAAGTACAAATTTGTGTATCCAACCATTGGGGAGCTATTCAACAAAAACTGTTTCCGCTGGAACTACGTCATCCTAGCGGCACCTTTTTTTTCCTATGCACGTAGATAAAAAAAAAATACATTCAATAATTAGTTAGAAACGAGAGGTAAATGTGTATGCTTAAATGAAATTTGTGTGACATAAAACTGCGAAGATAATCAAGTTTCCGCTGCGCTGACGTTTGGCTATTTGATGAAAATCATATAAAACGGCTTAGTGCAGAGTTGATTTTTTTTACGCACTTTGCTTTGAATTTGTGTGTAATGATTGTGAAAACAGAATTTGAAAAAATCTTACCGTTCAGAAGATATACACGTAAAAGTAAAATAAGGTTTTTAGGTCCAAGTACTTAAAATAGGAACACTAGAGCCTAATTTATAACGTTTATTTGTATCTTGTAAGGGTCTACAAAGTCCTGCCAAGTTTCATGTATGTGTTCTTAGTAATTAATGAGCAGTCGCATAATTTACTACGACTAGACCACTATATTGTATGACAACCGATTTTAGGACATTTTAATGGAAATGCAACGTAAAACATATGGCGATAATTCGTGTATTAATGCAACTATTCACATGTAAAATTTCAGCTCATTACACTAAATAATTAAAGAGATATAATAAAAATACCAGGACAACCGCAATTCATGGATAAACCGACCAAGTTTGAATGGCTACAAAAAAGCGGCCGTGCAGTATATAGAGCTAACATTCTAAAATTTCCAGTATAGCATCGTTATTGGATTGATACAGGTGAGCACACAATTCTTGAACAAGTAACAAATAATGTTCGTGATCAAAATAGTAGCTCACTTGTTTGTTTCTCAAACTTACGAAACTATTACAATAAGAATTACTTCTGTATTAGCAAATGCATTTATTTGTCAGAATATTACGTCCTTAATATTCTGCTGCTTCCATCGTAGAAATATTTTGATGTTAGTAAAATTTGATTAAATGAAATATTAATCATAATTAGAAAAAAATATTAACACACCAGTAGTTATTAGATAGATAAGGGAATAATCTAAAGAAGGTTGTTCTATCTCACGACGGTGGGTTGGTCTTAAGGGCTTATTACACTACACGGTATTCAGGGCCCTGAATACCGGGTCACTAAATTATTCCCTTATCTATCTAATAACTACTGGTGTGTTAATATTTTTTTCTAATTATGATTAATATTTCATTTAATCAAATTTTACTAACATCAAAATATTTCTACGATGGAAGCAGCAGAATATTAAGGACGTAATATTCTGACAAATAAATGCATTTGCTAATACAGAAGTAATTCTTATTGTAATAGTTTTGTAAGTTTGAGAAACAAACAAGTGAGCTACTATTTTGATCACGAACATTATTTGTTACTTGTTCAAGAATTGTGTGCTCACCTGTATCAATCCAATAACGATGCTATACTGGAAATTTTAGAATGTTAGCTCTATATACTGCACGGCCGCTTTTTTGTAGCCATTCAAACTTGGTCGGTTTATCCATGAATTGCGGTTGTTCTGGTATTTTTATTATATCTCTTTAATTATTTAGTGTAATGAGCTGAAATTTTACATGTGAATAGTTGCATTAATACACGAATTATCGCCATATGTTTTACGTTGCATTTCCATTAAAATGTCCTAAAATCGGTTGTCATACAATATAGTGGTCCAGTCGTAGTAAATTATGCGACTGCTCATTAATTACTAAGAACACATACATGAAACTTGGCAGGACTTTGTAGACCCTTACAAGATACAAATAAACGTTATAAATTAGGCTCTAGTGTTCCTATATTAAGTACTTGGACCTAAAAACCTTATTTTACTTTTACGTGTATATCTTCTGAACGGTAAGATTTTTTCAAATTCTGTTTTCACAATCATTACACACAAATTCAAAGCAAAGTGCGTAAAAAAAATCAACTCTGCACTAAGCCGTTTTATATGATTTTCATCAAATAGCCAAACGTCAGCGCAGCGGAAACTTGATTATCTTCGCAGTTTTATGTCACACAAATTTCATTTAAGCATACACATTTACCTCTCGTTTCTAACTAATTATTGAATATATTTTTTTTTATCTACGTGCATAGGAAAAAAAAGGCGCCGCTAGGATGACGTAGTTCCAGCGGAAACAGTTTTTGTTGAATAGCTCCCCAATGGTTGGATACACAAATTTGTACTTACTATACACAATTACACGACGTCATAAACTAATTATCTGTTTATCTGAAATTAATAAATTCGACGTTTTTCCGCTGCGACTACGAACACAACGGGCTGGGCGAAATTAGATCATGAAATTTCATCGCACACTCCCCGAAAGTGTAAGTATTAACATTATACTCATAAAAGTATTTATTGGTTAATGACTAATTAAAATGAAAAAAAAAAACAATATTATTAACAAAGTAGGTAATAATAACATTAACATAAAGAATCAGTTTTTTAATTAATATAAATAACAAATATGTGGCCCACTGTAAAAGCCTATATGAATAAGTAAATCTTAGGATTTTTACTGGTACCTAACTTTTCGGGAAACTGATACAATTGTTCTATCTCACGAGTCGCGACCGACGCACTGCGTGACTGCGGGATCGTCTTAGTCATGAGTGCAGATGCACATTGTTTCTGTTTGCGTAAGCGATACTGAGCACCAGAGAGTTTGTATTATACTAGAGGGAACGTATTTACGACGAAAAAGAAACTGTTAATTCTTTCGTTCTTGCTTATAGAAAAATTCTATCAAAAAAAAGAGACAAACATAGGCAAACGCTACCATCCTGAACGTCAAAGAGATAACTTTTATAGCTTAAATACGTTACCTCTAGAATAATACAAACTCTCTGCTGAGCGCTCCCGAGCTTACGCACACAGAAACAATGTGCATGTGCACTACACACACGACTGAAGGGCTTATTACACTACACGGTATGCAGGGCCCTAAACCCTAATTTAGGGTAGTGTAATAACTGTTAGGAAGTTAGGGTTCTCATAATATCGACCTTATTGCTTCGGAACGATTTAGTGACCCGGTATTCAGGGCCCTGAATACCGTGTAGTGTAATAAGCCCTTAAGACCAACCCACCGTCGTGAGATAGAACAACCTTCTTTAGATTATTCCCTTATCTATCTAATAACTACTGGTGTGTTAATATTTTTTTCTAATTATGATTAATATTTCATTTAATCAAATTTTACTAACATCAAAATATTTCTACGATGGAAGCAGCAGAATATTAAGGACGTAATATTCTGACAAATAAATGCATTTGCTAATACAGAAGTAATTCTTATTGTAATAGTTTCGTAAGTTTGAGAAACAAACAAGTGAGCTACTATTTTGATCACGAACATTATTTGTTACTTGTTCAAGAATTGTGTGCTCACCTGTATCAATCCAATAACGATGCTATACTGGAAATTTTAGAATGTTAGCTCTATATACTGCACGGCCGCTTTTTTGTAGCCATTCAAACTTGGTCGGTTTATCCATGAATTGCGGTTGTTCTGGTATTTTTATTATATCTCTTTAATTATTTAGTGTAATGAGCTGAAATTTTACATGTGAATAGTTGCATTAATACACGAATTATCGCCATATGTTTTACGTTGCATTTCCATTAAAATGTCCTAAAATCGGTTGTCATACAATATAGTGGTCCAGTCGTAGTAAATTATGCGACTGCTCATTAATTACTAAGAACACATACATGAAACTTGGCAGGACTTTGTAGACCCTTACAAGATACAAATAAACGTTATAAATTAGGCTCTAGTGTTCCTATATTAAGTACTTGGACCTAAAAACCTTATTTTACTTTTACGTGTATATCTTCTGAACGGTAAGATTTTTTCAAATTCTGTTTTCACAATCATTACACACAAATTCAAAGCAAAGTGCGTAAAAAAAATCAACTCTGCACTAAGCCGTTTTATATGATTTTCATCAAATAGCCAAACGTCAGCGCAGCGGAAACTTGATTATCTTCGCAGTTTTATGTCACACAAATTTCATTTAAGCATACACATTTACCTCTCGTTTCTAACTAATTATTGAATATATTTTTTTTTATCTACGTGCATAGGAAAAAAAAGGTGCCGCTAGGATGACGTAGTTCCAGCGGAAACAGTTTTTGTTGAATAGCTCCCCAATGGTTGGATACACAAATTTGTACTTACTATACACAATTACACGACGTCATAAACTAATTATCTGCTTATCTGAAATTAATAAATTCGACGTTTTTCCGCTGCGACTACGAACACCAGCCCGTTTCATCATTGGACTAGCAGACCTACGGCGATGCGCCATTGGTACAAGGCGGACATCCCACCCATACTACTAAATGTTTTGAGAATACTTTTATTATGCGTACAGCTAAGGCGTGGCATTCCCTGCCGGAGTCTGTATTTCCCGATCCCGAGCTACAATCTAGGGGTCTTTAAGTCAGGAGTGAATAGACTCATGCTCCATGCATGATCGAACTTGCGCTTGATACAAGCTGATGATGCCAGGGATGCCATTATACAAAAATTTCCCACCATTTTCGTACTACCGGTGCCTGACATTATTGGATTTTGTGAGGTACATAAATATACCAGCGGGGCAGAATATTGTAATATAATGCATTATTATTATTTTGTTTTAAGCGTTTCTGAACGCACCGTCACTCAAATAACTCAAGAGGGTAATGTGCAAGCAGCAGCTTCATCTTCAAAAAATGTTGGATAAGAAATTAACAAATAATTCAAATTGAAATGGAAGGTATTAACCCACAGCGTTTCTGAACGCACCGTCACTCAAATAACTCAAGAGGGTAATGTGCAAGCAGCAGCTTCATCTTCAAAAAATGTTGGATAAGAAATTAACAAATAATTCAAATTGAAATGGAAGGTATTAACCCACAGCAGGGCCATTGTTATACCATATTTAACAGTACTGCTTAGAATTCAATAATAGATTTACAATAATTTCATGAAGCTTTTTTTCATATTCCATTCAAGCAGAAAAACCTAGTACATTTTCGAGTAATGAAAAATTACTATTGATTAAATGAAGGAAATAAAATTAGTTATGCTGGCAACAGTATACGCCACCAGTCGCGCGCAGTCTTACCCCGAGTTTCTCAGCTCAAAATTATCGCAGAATTAATGAGACAAATTGTCAAGCACGCGATATCTGCTGTGATTAGTTGAATGATTTTCAACAGCCAATCACAGCAGATAACGCGTGAGCTGAGAAACTCGGGATTAAACGCATATTACACTACACGGTATTCAGGACCCTGAATACCGTGTCGCTCCACCATTCCGAGTCGCTACGGTCGCTATTTTAAGGATCTCTAAGAATAATTGTAAATTAAAGTTTAGGGCCCTGAATACCTTGTAGTGTAATAAGTGCTTTATCTTGCGCGCACTCTAGAACATGAGTTTGTTCATGTTTACGACAAAACACCGTGGCACAACTTGTATCCATGGTCTAGAAAATTCACAAACAATCAAAAGAAGGGTTTTCTATAAACCCTTCGTAGATACCAAGAAAGAAGAACAGAAAAGAAGAGATGAACAAGATTATCTTGACTCTGGCAAATACACAAGATGTGCGAAGCCAAACTCCTAAGATGAGGTTATAAAATAAACTTACGGAAACAGACGACTTGTGTAATCTACATTTGATATACAATATTTATATTTGATATACATGTACAACAATTGTACTTCGTAATGGTAATTGTACCTTGTGTATAAAAAAAACAACCATTTTTTTATTTTTATTTTAATCTACATTTGATATAATTATCTCTTGTATGTACTTTTAGTAGCTTAATTTATTAATCTAATAATCATATGTTATTTTATTATTCTGTGTAAACCTTTAGAATGTAAATTGTATGTACTCTGTATGATTTTTGGGCTGAAGGTATGCCAATGCACGTATAATAATTAAAAAAAAACTTGACATTTGACATTTCAAAAATATTTATTATCTATAGCTATCTATCTTTTACGAATTTACGATTACTACGATTCTACCGAGGTTATACTTGATAATTTGTTAGACTTTGCTAAATAAATAGTGTGAATACAGGAAAAAGTGTTATGAACGCCAAATAGTTATGAAATATTTCGTCTTTATATTGATCTCAGTTCCTAACATTCCAATATAACAAGTAGTTAACCGAGTTGTTGATGTAAAGCAGTGAGATAAAATTTCATCATGCCTGATATAAAGATAACTCCGCTTGGAGCTGGTCAAGATGTCGGTCGCAGCTGTATTTTGCTTTCCATGGGAGGTAAAAACATTATGTTGGATTGTGGCATGCATATGGGCTACAACGATGAGAGGCGCTTTCCTGACTTCTCGTACATTGTACCCGAAGGTCCTATTACCAGTCAAATAGACTGTGTTATTATTTCGCATTTCCATCTCGACCACTGCGGAGCCCTGCCATACATGTCCGAAATGGTCGGTTATACAGGACCTATCTATATGACACATCCCACCAAAGCTATTGCACCAATTCTGCTTGAAGATATGAGGAAAGTAGCTGTAGAGAGAAAAGGAGAATCTAACTTCTTCACATCGCAAATGATCAAAGATTGTATAAAGAAGGTAACCGCAGTGACCCTGCATCAATCTGTGATGGTAGATAATGAGCTAGAGATTAAGGCATATTATGCAGGCCATGTACTAGGTGCTGCCATGTTTTGGATCCGAGTTGGTTCCCAGTCTGTTGTCTACACTGGTGACTACAATATGACTCCTGACAGGCATCTAGGGGCTGCCTGGATAGATAAATGTAGACCAGACCTACTTATAACAGAGTCTACCTATGCTACCACTATCAGAGATTCCAAACGTTGCCGTGAAAGAGACTTCCTCAAAAAAGTTCATGAATGTGTTGAAAAAGGTGGAAAAGTCCTTATACCAGTATTTGCATTGGGAAGAGCTCAGGAACTTTGTATTTTATTGGAAACATACTGGGAAAGGATGAACTTGAAATATCCAGTTTATTTTGCACTAGGACTGACAGAAAAAGCAAACAATTATTACAAGATGTTCATAACATGGACTAATCAGAAGATAAGAAAGACTTTTGTTCAAAGAAACATGTTTGATTTTAAACATATTAAGCCATTTGACAAGTCCTACATTGATAACCCTGGAGCTATGGTTGTTTTTGCTACTCCAGGAATGTTACATGCAGGGTTGTCACTAAACATATTTAAGAAATGGGCACCTTCTGAACAGAATATGGTGATCATGCCAGGTTTTTGCGTCCAAGGTACTGTCGGACATAAAATTTTAAATGGTGCTAAAAAAGTTGAATTTGAAAACCGCCAAGTTGTTGAAGTCAAAATGGCTGTAGAATACATGTCATTTTCAGCCCATGCTGATGCTAAGGGAATTATGCAGTTGATTCAGTACTGCGAGCCCAAGAATGTGTTATTGGTGCATGGTGAGGCACAAAAAATGGAGTTCTTGAAAGATAAAATTGAAAAAGAGTTCAAGATCAATTGTTACATGCCTGCTAATGGTGAAACTTGTACAATTAACACTCCTACAAAAATTCCTATTGATGTGTCCTTACGACTATTGAAGGCTGAGGCTGTGCGGTACAATGCACAGCCACCTGATCCCAAACGGCGGCGAGTCGTCAATGGAATCTTATGTGTGCGGGACAACAGGCTGTCCCTTCTTGATATTGATGAGATGTGTGACGAGATTGGCATCAACAGACACATCATAAGGTTCACAAGTACAGTCCGCTTTGAAGACCCAGGTCCAGCTGTCAAAACCGCAGAGAAGTTAAAAACTTTACTATCGGAAAAGTTGGAAGGGTGGACCATCACTATTTCGGAAGCTAACATATCTGTTGAATCAGTACTCATCAAAGTGGAGGGTGATGAGGATAGCACCAAAAACATCTATGTCTCCTGGACCAACCAGGATGAGGACTTAGGAAGTTATATACTAGGTTTACTTCAATCAATGGTCCAATAAAATTAAGATGGTTGTTTTTATGTATATTTTTTTAAAATAAAATACTTATAGTTTACTAAATGTCGTATTTATGTACACCATGTTATGTCTTGGTTACATTTCCCCTGATACCATAAATGTAGAAGTTTGTTATTTTCTGACAAATCCTCGACTTGTTCCAATAATGATGTTAGGTTCTGAAACAAACAATGCCATGAAGTAGGTATTAGTCAATACAATCAAATAAGAAAAAAAACGAGGAGGGCCACAAAAATTGTATAATAAAAGGTTACCGTATTAGGTGTCATAGGTGGTGGAATAATACGTCTGAAGTCTCCTTTATGTAAGAATTCAGTGTAGGTTGTCAACAAGCTCCTCTCCAGATCGTCACTGATGCAAGGCTTGCACAGCCCGCACAGAGGCGAAGTGTCACAGTTTTCTAAGCAAGTTGTCTTGCATTGGTCTCCAAATACAGCTATATTTTTCTGGGCAGACACCATGTTTTTGGTGGCTTCAGCGTCTCTGAAAGAAGGCAGTTTTACTAATTAGTAACAGCATATTCAGTCCAACTAAAGTTCCCACTGCTGGGATCAAGTAAGGCTGAGAGGGAGCGGGCCATTTTCTACCATGCGAGCAAAGTATGGGTTGGTAAAATATTTAGTAATTAGTTCAATCTTCAATCAATCAATTAGTTCAAGAGCAGTGGTAACAGCCCCGACTTACGAGTCGTAGGTCGTGAGTTCGAACTTAGACAGGCGCTTTAGGCCCGGTATCCACCAAAGCGGAGAGGAGTGAGCCCGACATTGACGAGACAGTAACCCACCTGTTGACTGACTGCCCGATCGTGTACATCAGAATCGCGGGTGTACTTTTCAGATTTGCCTAAATTTATTGCAGTTATTTGGTACCTTCTGTGTACCTTTACGTACCTCCCCTGAAAATCTGTGTACCTACACCCGTACAACGATATTTTAAAAATTAGGTACACCCGCCATCCTGATGTCAGAACCGCGGGTGTACTGCTAACCTTTACATGTAGCTAAGTGCACTATAGTTTCTAGCACTAAGGGTTTGGCCTACGCGTTGATATATCAGCCAATCACTTTTGCCTTATATATATATATATAGATTTGGCATATCAGTAGGTGGCGGATCAGTAGGTGCTAGTTTTGGGACTTTTTTATTTTGGTCGTCAAAATAAAAAAAATACAAATGAAATCAGTTGAGAGTATAATAACATGATAAAAATATAACTTCCTCTTTTGCTTTTTAGTTAAATGTTGAACATTTATACCCAAACAGAATCATGAAGAAGCAAGGGCGTCGCCAAGGGGGGGACAGGGGGAGGCAGCTGCCCCTCCCTTGAGATTCTAAAAAAGTTGCCAAAATAAAGCAACCACAGTCCTAAGTCTTTGACTTGACTTGCGTCTTGCTTGATTGATCATTCCCGTACGTCGCGAATGAATATATATAAACCAAACCCAACAGATCAAACCGTTGTTGATATCCTAAAATAGGCAAAAACCTTTCCCGACACGGATAAGCGTTTAAAATTTCGATCGCTCTTCCGTGCACAACGTGGACGGTAGAGATGCGTAGCTTTACACGTTGGACTCTGAATAGTGCTCGCCAAACTTCTTGGCCGCCCTGAATTTCGCTTTCCGATGCGCAAGGCACGGATCGGGACTGTTTTTGTATGATTTACTACTGCGCGGACATTGCAGCCAACTTCGGGACGGCCAAGAAGTTTGGCGAGAACTATACCGATATTATTACAATCGCTGTAGATGTAAGGCTCGTACCACAAATGAAAAGCTTCATGTGCTCTCGACTTTACCTATGATTCATACTTTTCTCATTCTCCATATCAACTTGCCCCCCCCTAGGCCATCGGCTGGCGACGCCCTTGTGAAGAAGTGTTTGCGGGCCTAGAATCTTAAGCGGTAGAGACTAACGGAGTACCAAGAAAAAGGTCGGATTCAAAAATCTCAAATTCTTTTACATCTCATGATTCCAGCCTCGGTAATACTTCCTCATGAGTATAATCTGCTGGTACTTAAGTTAGTCTTTATCGGTAATGCTTACAGCCCCGCAAATATTAAGACTTCGCCATGTTTCTGGCCTCTGGTAGTTTGGGTATAAATGATCACATGTAATGTTCAATTCTAAAACAGGCAAAATGTTGTTCGTTTTTCTAATGGTTCTTATATAATGTTTAACTTGCTGATTTTATTTACTGAAGATTGTTATTTTTAACCGACTTCCCAATAAGGTGAAGGTTCTCAATTCGGATGTTTTTATTATGTTTGTTCGGGCATAACTCCGTCATATATAAACGGATTTGCAAAATTCTTTTTTTGTTCGAAAGAAGTTGATTCCGAAATAGTCCCATTTTAATTTAGTAAAGATCTGATGAAGAACTTCGGCGATATACAACAGAACACATCAATAAATGACGACAAATCTCTAGGGATTGCTACAATTGGGTGTCTGTTTATTGTGTACACCATTTCATAACATACCATCACGCCAGTATGCTCTAAACAGGTACGCAGATGTGTACAATTCACCTTGGTACACTCTCATTCCACTGGTTATGTTCAATTTACATGTTATTCGGGTATTCTATTCTGGTATCACTGTGGGCATTATAGGTACCTAACTATAGGATTTGTCCATTATGTACTACTAAAAAGTGAAAAATAAAAACATTTTTTCAAAAAAAATACAACCAACTTCCAAATAAAAAAACACTATAAAGTGAAAAATAACTTAAATTTCGGAATGCGGTGTCAAAACACGAAGAAACGAAAACAGGAACACCGACTTCCGAAACTAAAGTTATATTTCACTTTGTAGTGCTAATATTTGGAAGTCGGTTGTATTTTATTGTAAAAAAAAATTATAAAATAATAACGACGTCAAAGAATGAAAATATTTTTTTTACTTTTCGCAGCAACCTTACGGTATTTTGTTTATTTAATACTTGTTTCTGCAGGTACACAAGAAGTACCAAATTTACTTATACAGTGCACTTAGCTACATATACTGGTTAGCAGTACACCCGCGGTTCTGACATCAGGATGACATCGGTGTACCAAATTTTTAAAATATCATTGTACGGGTGCAGGTACAAAGATTTTTAGGAGAGGTACGTAAAGGTACACAGAAGGTACCAAATAACTGCAATACATTTAGGCAATTCTGAAAAGTACACCCGCGATTCTGATGTACACGCCCGATCTATGGCTTGGAGAGGTACACACTCGAACAAAAACTAGGGGTTGATATAACAAACAACAATAATAAGTTTGTTAATTTTAACAAACCTATTACAGACAAGAATTAATATAGCACAGATTTTATCGAATACCTACTGTGTCAGAACAGCACAAAGAACGATAGATAGAAATAAAAATTAACAACAATGCTCAAAACTATGTTTATATCGGTAGTATCTCTAAGTAGTCTGTGGTCTATATATAGTAGGAAGCGAACAGAACGATATATTATCTACAGATAAAATAGAAGAAAGATATCGTTAAGAACCTGTGTAATTAGTAAAGTAAGTCTATAGGAAATATAAATAAAATAAGAAACTTATCAATTAAATAGCTATTAAATGTAGTAGAGACTAAGAATTAAGTGATCTGTAAATTCAACTTAGAATAAATGAGTCCCTAAGGTTTCGGACCATGTCCGGGGAAGAGCTGTGTAAGGCAGGAAGAGGTTTTAGTCAGTTGGAGCCTGACACTATCCAGACTGGCTCACTTTTGAGGCAGTTTGGGTGTTAGTCCGACCGGATTTCCCCTCCTGCCAGAAAAAAAAGGATGAATGAGGCCAATTTACCTACCTTCCTACCTACCCTACTTACCTGCCCTACCTTCCCACCAATATTCCTACCTACCTACCTACCCTACTTACCTGCCCTACCTTCCCACCAATATTCCTACCCTACCCTACGTACCCTTCCCTACCATACCTACCCTAACCTACCTACCCTACCCTACCTACTCTACTTATTCTACCCTACCTACCGATATACGTACACTTTTTAAAATTTTTGATTGATTCTAAATCCTATATAACATTCTCAATCCTATATATATCATCGCTTACCACCAGGAGAGAGTGGTCAAATGCGATGCAAGCCTATCAATAACAATATGTTTTTTTTAAATATGGCGGTCTACCAAAGATGACTGACTGAAAATAATTCGATAAGTTTTACCTCTCATGTCGCCTGATGTCGCTGACCACGATAGTTGTTCAATAAATAGTTTAAGATGCTATAACAAAGGTCCCTGATATTGATTAGTTGATTACACACATTTTCTCGTTTATATTTTGCTACGAACGAATAATCAGCAACTATCCTAATAAAATGTTAGGTCTTACCCCTCATTCGCGGCTGTAACGCCCACTCGTGCAACACCAGTCAGCGACAACAAATTGTATATCACTTGTTCGTAGAGCAACTGGTTCGGTAGGTAGTGATTCGAGCTTAAATTGGGTCCCATGTTAGCTTCCAGCAGGTATACTTTCAAATCTTCATCGAGGATGAAGTCAAACCGCATCATTTCAAAGAAGTTGTCGGGTGACTTATACTGCTTCACCTAAAACCATGTCAATAATTAAATTAACATTTGTATACCTAGGTAAGAACAATACTCGAAGTTGCTAGTAGGCTCTGTTAGATGCCTTGTCAGATGTTGACGGCGTACCCGGGGATCGATCTCGGGCTTTTGAGACCGCTGCGGTTTGGGAGTGATATGTAGTTTCAAAATGACATTATTGCGACGCACGCTATTTGAAAATCAACCGTATAAAGACATCAGGTATATATATTTTTCGAAATAGCGTGCGTTGCAATAACGTCATTCGATATAGTGGTTTTCGATTCAATGTGTTTTCGAACTGGCGTACCAGTCGCAATAACGTCATTCGAAAATTCATATCACTCCCCTGCGCTTTACCTCGAAGCCAGTCTAGAGTGTTACCTCATCGTGTTCGATGAAATATATAGATGTCGACGAACATTGCAGAAGGTAGGTACTCACCGTGTCAATGATCAATTTCTCTTTCATAAGGAACACTTCCGCAATAGCCTTATGCACATCCTTCCACATGTCGGTAGGATCTTTGCCCTGTAAAAAATAGACAGATTAATAGGAGTATGGTTTAGGAAAGGTAGGTACTACAGTGGCGTTCATTATGAAAGAAAACTATTCCTATTCAGTCGTGTCTTTAGCCAATATTTTTCTCATAGTTGTATGTGGATACTCTTTCAACGTTATTCTGACAGTAAGGTCATGTTCAAAGTGCTCTCGCTAAATTATACCTTTTTAGTGTAAAAACTGGCTGAAAGTGAGAACCTTTTGTGTGAATGGACAAATTAAGTGGCTGGCGAACTGTGACAATATTAGTTCGGTGGTGCTGTGATTCATGGGATAAAACACCCAAAACAATTATTAACCCAGTAAATAGAATTACCCAAAATTATTGCGATTACCCTCAAAAATCGAAGAAACATCCAAAAACGCCTGAAGCAGTTGTGTCGGCAAGTTGTAGTGACCTGTATTGCTTTGAATATCTGTCGGGCGTTATAGGATACTCATCGCTGCAACTTAATGCTATAAAATTTTTGAAAGGAATCCTACACTATCCTACATCTTTATATTCCTGCAGCCGTATTGCGTAAGTGAATACGGTAACGCAAAGAGTTTGACCACTATCCAATCAACCAATTACACAGACGGAAATCCACATCGCGTCATTCATCTCGCATGTGATTGGTCGATTTGGTGTAAGATTTGGGGTAACGGCTGGTGGTTACCAAAAATCCCTATGGAGTCAACAATGAACACTAAGACGACCCACTGACCCAAGTCGCTATCGGAAACGGATCTTAACCAGTCAGAGCTAAGTACACCCCAAACTATGTGTTCCAGCGGATGAATAGAAGACGAGACGACTAGGGCGTGCAGTTTCGTACATTTTCAATTTCGAAATTAGCTTACGAAATTGGACTTCTCAGTTTCGAAATTTCGAAATTTCGAAACTGTGGAGGCAACTATAATGGAAAATCAAAAAATACTTGAAATAAACTCAAAACGCAGAATTTGTAGTCTGGAAAGGTGCCTTAGTGCAATTTATATTCAAACAAAGTGATTTTTTTCAACTACAAATACTTCGACGATAGCAACCAGCTTTCCGAGCTCGGAGTGGCAAGAGGCGTTCGGTCAGCGTTGATTCGCGAGCTGGGGTTAAAGATAGATACAGATAGCGCCTCATAAAATTGAGACGCTGCCGAAGAGTATAGAGCCATCCAGCTCGTTAGTGACAATAGGAGATGCGCAAGTCCACTATCTTGGTTTAACCATGTACGTCGGGGCTTCGAAAAACATTTCGAGCTTCCTTTGTCCCGCATTGGGAGGCCAGTGGGTGCTTTGCATAGACTGCTGCCCAATCTCGGAGGCAGAAATAGACTGTCAGATGTCCGACGCTGCAGGACTAAAATCAACAGCCTCTAGCGGAAAATCGTCATTTGAATAGCACGTATGGCTGAAAAGAGCGGAGTGCATCGCCTACAGGCATATTCAGGTACTGATCGGGCACGGTTGCTTCGGTGAGTACCTGAATAGGATTGGGTGATAGGTCACGGTAAATTGCCATCGTTTTAGAGGTAACTTGGATTCTGCACGGCACACGCTCGAGGAGTGCCTTCTTAGACCTTTGTGCGGTGGGTCTTAGTCGCCAGGATCGGGCGAGCTCTGTCTCTGCCAATATTAGTGAGGAATATGCTGGCGGAGACAGAAAACTAGAGTGAAATAGCCACTGAGTGGAATCGTGAGAAGGCCAACCCCATTCATAGAAGAAGGTATCGTGGAGGCAACCACCTCGATGTAGACACGCCGAAACCCCGCCTTTAACATTTAAGGCAGGTGGAACTCCGGGGTTTCGGGCGCTCAGATTGGGGTCTCTGTCCGTCCACCGAGTGACCTCAGGAAAGACAGTGACACAGTGATCACGTGCTGCCATCCACAGCGAGGATCAAGGGAGACTCCTTTATAGGCTCCCCAAGGATGTGGTATTTTAAGAAGTGCTGATGGGATCACCGGTTTTAATGAGGTAAAAATACCACACTACCTGTTTTTATTTTTCCCAAAAGTTCAGGCGAAGGTTTCCAATAGTAAATAAAATATTGACATTCCCAGCAAACGATTTTACAGCTTGTCAAAGTATTCCCCTCACTGGCCACCATTACATATACAAAGCTCGGTTTTTTTAAATGGCCGAGCTTTTTTCACTCTTCTTTATTTATTTAACACCATGGTTAGCCTATGTTTTATTGTAATGTTAGCACACATGGTCACAAAATGGCCCAACGCAACGGTCTAATTGGCTTTAGATTTGTATTCAGACTCATTTTCAGATGATCCTCTTTTGGTTTCAATAATAAATTTAATTATTGTATAAAAAATAACATAATATTTAAATTAAACCCAGTTTCGAAATTTCGAAATTAAGGCTGTCAATTTCGAAATTAATAAACATGCAAATATGGTCCGAAATTTCGAAACTATGAAATTTCGAAATTTCGAAATGCATGCCCTAGAGACGACATGGCTCCCTTGATAAGCAGTTAGGGGAGTTCAAGGTAGAGATTAGAAAGATGCTGGGCTTCTTCTCCGTAAAACATGAACAAGAGACTCAGTGCATTAGTACCGCTCTGAATGAAATCCAGAAAATTAATAACAAAATAGAGAGCTCCATTGCTTATCTGGTACTGCCCAAAATGAAGATTTTAGAAAGAAATTTGAGCAATTAGAAGGCAAGGCTAAGGTAGACAAAAATTGCATCAAAATTCTAGAGGATAAATTTGAAATGATGCAAATCAGCAATCAGAAGACCAATTTTGTAATAAATAATGTACCTAACCTAACCAAATCTGGTGAATTTAAATTTTGCTGGACCGCTTATGGGGTAAGTTTTACTAAAGAAAGACGAACATTCGCCGACCATAACTGTTAGAAATGAGCAGCAGATTCATCAGCTGAAAATCGGCAAGTGAATATGTAAATATATCGATTTCCTAATAGGTCTTAGTTGGTTACTACAGGAAGACATCATGTTATTATTTTTCTGTTTTTTTGTCGCATGCCTACTTTATGTAATTTGCTAGGATCACCTTTGCTTTGTTACCATGTATTTTTTTCTCAAACCTTTGTCTTTGTTTGTGTATGCACTTTTTCTTTATATCATAAAACCAATAACCACTCACAACTTGTTTACCTACTCAGCTTGTTATTTCGTTACTTCAAACTCACTCTGCGTATATATTAGTTACAATAGTTTTATACTTGCACACAAAACTCACATCGACTTAAAAACATACCAAAAACATTAATTCCACACTTAAATACACTATAATAAAACAGTTTCAAATTCTGCATAAAACTGCGAAAAACCATAATCTATCTATACATATAAAATGCTTTGTCCTGAATGACTGACTGACGGATCAACGCACAGCCCAAACCGCTGATCGTAGAGACCTGAAACTTGAAAGGTGTATTCTTTGTATGACGTAGACATCCGTTAAGAAAGGATTTTCCGAAATTCTTCCCCTAAAGGGATTAAAAAGGGGGGCAGTTTGTATGAAAAATCTAATTCCTTCGGCTAATATTTTTGAAAGTTGGCACAAATAGTAATCTTAGTAAATGATAAAGATTGACATTATAAGTTTTTTGAAATAACCCCCTTAAGTCGATTTAGGGGTGTTGAAATTTGTATGGCAGAATCTTATTTCATGGGTGACTAAACTTGAAACTTGACACAAATATCTAGGTTGATATTTGTGTCAAGTAAACAATAAAGGTTGATATTATTAGATTTTCAAAACTTCCTCCAAAATACGATTTAACAGGTAATAAAGTTTTGTTGAAGTATTTGTATTTTTAGTTGAAGTCTGAGGTTGTGTCAACTTGAAAGTTGACACAACCTCAGTAAACAATAAAGGTTGATATTATTAGATTTTCAAAACTTCCTCCAAAATACGATTTAACAGGTGATAAAGTTTTGTTGAAGTATTTTATGTCTTGGGTTAATAAACTTGAAAGTTGACATACATACCAACCTAGGTAAATAATAAAAGATTGCCATTATAATTTTTTTGAAACTACCCCCAAAATACGATTAAGCGGGTGTTAAAGTTTGCTGTGAATCTTACTGGACAAGGTTTCGTTTTGTATGTAGGGGAGCACGAAGAAGGAATTTTCGGAAAATCGACCTTTCACCATCATCATTATTTCAGCCCAAAAACCTCCACAGTTGGACATAGGCCTTCCCCAAGCGTCGCCATACTGATCGGTCCTGTGCGTTTCGCATACACTGGACTACCGCAGCCTTGACCAGGTCGGACTTTCAAAAAGTCGACATAATCCGAGACTTAGGTGTTCTCCTTCACGGGGTCGTCTGGCGCCCATGTGCTGATTGGTCCCTAGGGTGGTCACGGCGTGCAGTGTGTTCTGGTGCGCCGGTGATGGGGGGACTCCCCCGAGGAGGGTCCGGTGACGGACAGCCGCGGCGGGTTCGCGGTGAGTGCTAACGCGTACCCGTGCTCCCGCCATAAGCGGCACAGGACACCGTGGAGTTTTAGTGGGTTAGAGTCCCACATAACTGCACTATCTCCCCGTGGTAGAGCAGTATGCATGAGCATTTCACCACGCAAAAAAAAAAAAAAAAAAAAAGGTGTTCTCCTTGACAGTAAGCTTACCTTCATACCTCACGTTGACTCTATTGTTTCTACTTCTAGGGCTGCAAAAACTCTGGGAGTTATAAAAAGAACCTGTTATGACTTCAAAACTGTCCAAACCTTAACAGTACTCTATAATTCACTTGTACGAACTGTTTTGGAATACGCGTCACCAGTTTGGAATCCAACTTATGGTACACATGTGAATCGCATAGAACGGGTTCAAAAACGCTTTACACGCTATCTGCGGTACACATCTGACAACTGTCCTCTGGACGCTGATTACTCGCAAAGGCTAAGTCTCTTGAAAATGATAACTTTGAAACAGTGAAGACATAATAACGATCTGATTTTGCTTCACAAAATGGATCTATACAAATTCCGAAGCTTCTCGTCGAAATAAATATATCTGTCCCTCGCCATAGTTCACCCAGATCTGAACGCATCCTGGATGTATTCACTCCATCCCCAACCAGAACTAACCTCGGTCATTCGGCACCAATGAACAGGTTGATGAGGACGTACAATGAGCTCCATACACGTTCCAATAGCGTTGACATTTTCGCCAACAAGCTATCGCAATTTCGCAAGCAATTGTTACTGACTCACAGTGGCCGCAGTTGATATCTATATCAGTATCTTCATTATTATTAATTACTTATATATTATTAATTACTTAATTACTATTTATTTTGTCATAGATATCTTTAGAGCAATAAAATAGATTTACTGCCACACTCAGAGACGTTAACGTTTACTTAAAGCTCTCCTTAGTAGAGATTTTTAGTACAAAATCTATACTAAGGAACGCGTTAAGTAACCGTTAAATGTCTCTGAGTGCGGCAGTTAGTTATATATTTTTTTTTAATTTTATGTTTTGTGATCATGTAGTTTTTTTTTTTTAGCCTGTATATACTCTATGTTAGCCTATATGTAGGTATTCTATGTAATATTATAAAATTTTAAATATGTAAGTGCTGTGCACACCTGTAAGTGACAAGTTCACTCTAGATTTAAGTTTAATTTGTTACAGTACCCCAAAGAATGTATTAGTGAATAAGTCGTTGGAGTGCCATAATTAAATAAATAAATATAAAATCGACTCCTTTAGTCAACTGTATTAACTATATTAACGAATATTGCCCGAACATTGGTAAGAGCCTTGCTCTAAAAATCCAACCAGCGTTATCCTTTGATCAAAATGACCTAGACTGTTTACAAGAACCTCAACCCAACTCCCGTAATGTTAGACACTGACGTCATTTGGATATGTTCCAATGATGAAGGGGACCATATCCAAATGAGTCTAAAATCAGACAGTGCGTCTGGTTGGGATAATGTTTCTACTGAATTTCTGAAATATATAAGAAAGGAGGTTGTTCCCATAATTAAACATCTTGCTAATCTTTGCTTTAGTGAAGGTATCTTCCCGACTTCCTTAAAGCTGGCTATAATTACGTCAGTGTAGAAGAGTGGGGACAGAGACGATGTTTCCAACTTCAGGCGCATATCTGTATTACCCTCTATATCTAAAAGATTTTGAAGTACATACCTAAAAGATTTTGACGTACTATCTGAATCACAATTTGGCTTTCGTCGAGGGATTTCCACTGAAGATGCAGTTACTGCACTAAGTACTAATATAACCGAACAGCTTGACAAAGGTAAAAAATGTATAACTGCATTCATAAATCTAAAAGATGCCTTTGACACCGTCTCTATCCCAAAAAAGCTGGACTCTATTGGGGTTCGCGGAGTGCCTCTTAATTGGCCTTTTCAAGGATTATCTCAGAAACAGGAAGTAGAGGGTTAGAGTGGGTCAACTAGTGAAGATGCAAATACGTCATACGAGTCCCCCAAGGAAGCGTATTGGGACCTATATTGTTCCTTATCTATGTTAATGAACTTTGTAACATAAATGTTGTAAACGCACAAGTCTTTTCTTACGCGGATGATACTGCTGTAGTCTTTACTGGTGATACTTGGCAGAATGTTAAACTTAGTTCTGAGACAGGCTTGGCTAAATTCGCCAAGTGGTTAACAATTAATTGACTTACATCAAACATCACAAAAACAAATTACATTTGCTTCAGTGTTTGCCAACGCATTGTAATCGCAATAGTTGTGGCTGCTCGACTATCAACAAAGTATAGGTGTTATCGTGGACCAAATACTATCATGGTATCCAAACATTGAGCAGGTTGCCAATAAAGTCAGGATATTAAGCTGGATGTTTAGGACTCTTAATACATCGTTCCCAGGACTGCCAATAATCATTCAGGCCATCAAAAAGATATCCTTGAGATGATTTATGTTGCGCTAGTACAGTCAGTACTTTCCTATTGTATACCTGTCTGGGTTGGTGCTGCCAAAACAAAATTTCTAACGATGGAAAGGGCACAACGCTCTCTTATCAAGTGAACTTTAAAAAAAAGAGATATCCTACTGAGGACCTATTTCGACTTAGTAACTTGCTCTCAGTCAGGAAACTTTATATTACACAAATTATATTAAAAAAACATAAGAAGGAAAGACTTGATATTTAATATCCCTAGGACAAGAACTTTACTTGCCAGTATGCAATTTAGCAAAAGATCTGCTGCGCTATATTATACAATCAATATATAATACGGGTTAAAGTATGAAATTGCCGATTTGTACTGAAAAATTGAAATTAGTTATTTTTTTAATTCAACTTATTTATTTAATCAAAATAATTACCATTATTATCTATACATTGCTGCCATCTAATATTTATGCCTTTGCGATAGAACTCTGGTGATCTAGATTCGACAAATTGTGTGAAAGCATTTTGTACTGCCATCTGAGAAGAAAACTTTTTTTCACGTAGAAAATTGTCCAAATCACGAAAAAAATGGTAGTCCGTTGAAACAAGGTTTGGCGAATACGGAGGGTGATGAATGGTTTCTAATTGCAGTTCATGTAGGGTTAAAACGGTTTCTCGTGCTGTATGAGGTCTCGCGTTATCATGGAGCAATAATGGTGAAGATCAATTCATGAGGCCGGGCTGTTTCACTGCTAGTTAACCGACTTACCAAAAAAGGAGGAGGTTCTATGTTCGACATTATGTATGTTTTTTTTTTTTTTTTTTTTTTATGTATGTTCACCGATATCTCCGTCAATTGTGGACCGATCTTGAAAATTCTTTTTTTGTTTGAAAGGGTATATTCCGAAATTGGTCCCATTTTCATTTGGTGAAGATCTGATGAAGAACTTCGGAGATATACAACAGAACTCTTCAATAAATATCGGCAAATCTCTCGGGATTGCTGCAATCGCATGTCTGTTTATTGTTTATACCATTTCATAACATAACATCACGCCAGTACGCTCGAAAGGGGTATGCAGATCTCTCATTTCACCGGTTATATTCAAGTTTCATCTTATTCGGGTAATCTATTTTGTCGTTATAGGTACTTACTTAACTACTTCCCTTAGGTAGGTACAATTAAAAAGTGAAAAATAAAAAACATTTTTACAAAAAAATACTACCGACTTCCAAATAAGAAAACTAGAAAGTGAAAAATAAATTTATTTTTGGAAGTCGGTGTCCATAACTTAAAAATTTTGGTACCTATCAAAGACACCGACTTCCAAAAATAAATTTATTTTTCACTTTCTAGTTTTCTTATTTGGAAGTCGGTAGTATTTTTTTGTAAAAATGTTTTTTATTTTGCTATCATTGTTCGGAGTTCGGCACAGTAGACATCTACCGTAACCGTACCCTAATACATCTACATTTACCCCAAAAACTACTATGACAGTAAAAAAATAATAATGGAATGGATACAAACGCTTACCTACAATGATACCGAAACACTTCTGAAACCTTGACACAAACACACCCTCACTCGTGTACTCTCAGTCACACCTACAGGCTACACTCTCACTCACTTAGACTCACACACACACTCAGTGGCGTAGCTAGGTAACCAAGGGCCCTGGGGCAAATAAAAAAATGGGGCCCCACTGCTATCTAAACTGGTTAGGTTTTATCAAGTAAAAATATGAAATATACAAATACTTTAAAAATGCTAAGCTACTTTATCATCCGCTCTTTTCCGTGCACTGCAGGGCAGGTAATAAAAATATGAAACAGTAACAACATAAATTACAATTTATACTTGGTGTAGGTATTGGGCAATAAAACGAAATAGAAAAGATTCAAGGGTTTATTATATAAAGGTCGGATCTATCAACTGTCTAAATAACAATTATATTTACAATCTTTTCCTAGCTTTAGTTTTCGCAAAAGTATCAATGACTTCGGTTAAATCCAGGCTTGATGCGGTTTTGTTTTCCATTGCTATTAGCGATAAACGTCATACTATTTCTTATTAATTATTTTTGATATTTTTATTTTGCTAAATGACCTTTCAGCTGCTGCATAATAATTCTTTACAATTCCTGTCACCCCTGTAAATACTTCCGTTAGGTCGCATTCTAGCACTCCATATTTGCACATTATTTCCTTACATAATTGGTGAACAGTCCATGCTTGAGTTAATTGAGGTAAAACTAGGTGGTAAATATTAATAAATTGAAGTGAAAAGCTAGGGCCTATTATATCTGAATATTTTCTTTGGAATTAGGTACACTTTTGTTATAAAGTTGCTTCATCAACATGTAATAAAAATGTTGGTGTTAGAAAATCTAATATTTGACAGACTGCACTTATACCAGTAAAACGTGTATTTAATTAAGCTATTAATGTGTCTAGTACATTATTGAAAATCTCAATTTTTTTATATTTCCTTGTATTTTAAATATTTCTCTGTTTGGAAATCGGTGATCAGCAGTTAATTCATCAAAATGTTTTTTAACTTTCCTTAGCCTTTTTTCTTGAAAATGGGTATCTACACCATATTTTCTTACAGTTTCACTGGCTTTGCACTTGAATAATTCGAAATGATTTCTATAAATTTGCAACTTTGCTTTGGTCTCTGCTAAAGCTTTACTTGCCTCGCCCAAATTGGTGTCGCATTTTTGTAAAGTTTTGGATGCATAATTGATGTCGTTCAATACACTGTGCATGCACACGCACACACTGAACACACGCACTGTACACTATGCTTTGAAGAACCAATTTCCAAAATGATACTTCTTTGCGAATTTCCTTTTTTAAGTTCTTTGTCGATAGTAATTATATATTTTTTTCCAAAATTACACAGCACATGCTTCCGTTTGGCCACTTAAACAACTGTGTTATTTAATTACACACATACATAAACTCACGCCTTTTTCCTATGGGTACCCCCATGCAGAAACTACGCCACCTGCTACGATCCTTACATATTTCTTTTGCTTCACTCACATCCATACATCTATTCATACACACACGCCGGTTATGAGTACTGCGCACCTGGCCTTTCTGAAGAACATCACCTATAAGATCTATGTATGTCTTATAAGGTTCTTTAATTCTTTCTGATAAATGCTTCCAATCCCAAATTCCCGTACACCAAACATTATTCCTTTGTGAAGCAAATAACCAGCAGGGTTGACAATAGGCAGCGTCTTTTATTTTGGAATAACACAACCAAAAACGATTAACTGGTCCATATTTAGAACTTGAAACGTAGTACCATTTTGTTCTGGTTTATATCTGTTGGAAAAGGTCCCATATCAAGAATTTGACGTTTTTCGTTATCACTTAATATTTTTTTCGTGAAGTTTCCCAAGTCATAAGAAGATTTATCGTACACATTTTTGAAAAATGTAGATGTCTGTGGTTCCTCCAAATCCTCCGCTTTTATGTGTGCCATTCAAACATCATCCACGTTCACATAATCGGCGGCGGAAATATCTCCAACTGCAATAATTGTCGAATCTTCTTCAGTAGGCTTCTCAACCAACACACCACATTATTTTAGTCACTATCAATAGAAATATTTTGTCCAGAAGTACTTGCAGAAGGCTGACTAAAAAACTTGTAAATTTTGGGCAATTTTTGTTTACTTTCTTCTCTTTCTTAGCGTTATTTGTGTTAAAATGCACCACTGAGTTTCTTCTTTTTGTCCATAATTTTAGTTTCCTAATTTATAGATTGTGCTCGAGTAGGTACTCACTGTTCACTGACGAAGTTAAAAGTAAAAGGAAGGGGAAACGTAATGATACGCTACAAGACGTCGTTGGGGAATACCAGGCAAACATTTTATCGCCGTTAGTTTTTTTCACGATATTTCGCGTTATGCAATGAATAGCCGAAATCTATAGATTTGACATGATTTATTGACGTAACGGGCATCAATATGAGTGGTACTAAAATCAAATAAAATTGCTCCACTATATTGACCAGTACTAAAAAGTTTATTGACATTAGCTTATTTACTCCTGATACAGCATTAATTTTTTAACCGTTCTCGAAATAAAAAAAGTTAATTAAAAATATCAAAAAACCCGACTGCTTGAAAAGCGAACTAAAAAGACGTAAACAAGAAGAAAATCATGCTGTGCAGTCGGAGGATACATATTCGCGAGCTGGCTGACCATAACCAGATATATCCTCCGACTGCACAGCATGATTTTCTTCTTGTTTACGTCTTTTTAGTTCGCTTTTCAAGCAGTCGGGTTTTTTGATATTTTTAATTAACTTTTTTTATTTTTAACTTTTAAGTTATTTTTTTTCGAATTAGGTACATTTAAACATATAAGTGTTATATATTATTGAAATCACCTCTCAAAACCCTTTATTTTGATACCCCACACGATAGGTTAGGAAGAAAAAAAATATTTGGGCCCCCACAATATGGCGCCTAAGAACCGCCATTTTCCTATTTTACAATTTTAATGTAGCCAGTGACACTCGCGGGGTTAAGACGAATCGATTGACGTAAGAACCATCAAAATCGGCCCACGCGTTTGGTCTCTAGAACGCCATATAGGAACAAACATACATACATACATACTTACATACATACATACATACATACATAGACTGATAAACACATTACCCTCCTTCGGCAGTCGGGTAAAAAAAAAATCTTGTCTCGAATTCACAATAAAACGCACATCGATGAATAGTAAAACGCACATATCGCTATCCGTCAAATTGACAACACTGCCAACCCACAGAAAGAATTTAAGGGAATTCCCTAGGTATAACTTTCGAATTTCTCTCAACTGAGTTGTCATATTTATTTTGAAAATGGGAGAAATTTTTAAAAGTTCAGTTCGATCGAGATCTTCTGGTAAGGATTCGAGGGCCCCCTGAGCTTCAGGGCCCCGGGGCACTGCCCCGCCTAGCCCCTAGGTAGCTACGCCACTGAACACACTTACACCTACTAATACACACATTTAATTTAAGTTAATCTTAATTTATGTAGTTTTAGCATAAACATTTTATATTATGTTTTGCTCTTTGTGTAATACGTCTTGCTATGGAAGAGCGGACTCTCCTAATACAGACACTATCTGCCTCATGATCTAATCAAAATTTTGTTTATACCTAAACTTGTTTTACCAATAAACTATTTTCATTTTTAATTTCATTGTACTCAGTGTCAGGAGCTCATGGCTAAATAATAACAGCCGCACGGGTCGATCTTCAAGGTTAAGCAACGCTTGACGAGGTTGGTCCGTGGATGGGTGACCATTTTCAACATACCGAGTTTCCTCCGTGCCTCGGAAAGCACGTTAAGCCGTTGGTCCCGGCTGTCATTTGAAGATCTTTGACAGTCGTTACGGGTAGTCAGAAGCCTGAGATCTGACACCAGTCTTGCCAAGGGGTATCGTGTTACCCAGTTACTGGGTTGTGGAGGTCAGATAGGCAGTCGTAGCTGAATCCGGTAAGACTGGAAGCCGACCCCAACAATAATTGGGAAAAAGGCTAGGAGATGATGAATTTTATTGTACTCAGTGGCAGGTACAGGTACTATTTGGTGCTCCGTAGCTGTCGGTGCTCAGTCCAGTCAAGCAGGACGCCTTATTGGTGGCGCGAATGACATTATTAAACCGTGGGAAAAGAGAGGACAGTAGCATGTTCTAGTACGTTGTGCTGTCTTGCAATAAGATGTTGTTTATTTGTCGACTGAGTTGCTTATGGTTTTAGTCAGTAGACATCAGTCAGACTTCCCCGGACGGAGAGTAGTAACGGATGGAGGCGAACAATACCTTCAGTAACGATGAAGCCTTGTGAATATTGCGGCGATTCTTTTTTTATCATCGTCATCAGCCTATTAATGTTCCCACTGCTGGGACACAGGCCTCCTCTCTGTGAGAGAAGGAATGGGCCATAATCCACCACGCGGGTCCAGAGCGGATTGGTGATGTCACATATCTTCGAATTTTTGGTTCTAGGACATGCCGGTTTGCCTCACGATGTTTTCCTTCATCGTTTTAGAGCAGTGGTGATGAAATAATTAACATAAAGTAAAGCGCCTGCCTGGGTTAGAACCCACGACCTACAACACGTAAGTTGGGGCCGTTACCATTGGGTCACCACTGCTCTGTTTTGATCACAGAATATTATTACTTGATGTTCTTACCTTTGATCGGACGTAGATGTCGAAAGCTTCTTTCATCGTATTGCCCAGAATAGTGTATGAGTGTTTCAGAGAAGGCACCTTCCAAGTAGGCAAATAGTCGTAACCCACGACGTTCTTATTCAAATTAGTAGGATCAAACGGATAGTATTTCTCCAAGCAATATCTGTAATGGAAAATGCAGGAGTCGAGTAATTGTTTAAAGCAAAACGTGTTTGAAGACTTATACTTAGGTAAATTTTATTAATTTTTGACAGTTAATATAATCAACAATGTTATCTTAATAATTACCTGAAGAGTACATCGCCTTTGTACCAATATACTCGCAGAGGGTTCACTGACTTAAGTACCACATACACGCCAATATCAAACTTGTGTCCATCCACTAAGAATGGGTTTTGTACGTACTCCTGTACGAAAAATTTCCCACTGGTTGTATCTACGTCGCTCACGTTCTTTATGTAAACGTGTCTATGTTCGTTAGACTTTTGTACAAATATCGCATTTTTGTTCTCAGCTGCGTACTTTAAGAACTCTTCCTTATCTTTTGGTAATTGAAAGGCCTTTGGTATGTATTTCGAATTTGAAGTCGCTAGCAGAACTTTACTACTTACGAACCCTGTACCGGGAAAGTGATTCACTTTTTGACCAGGAGAGAGATTTCGAAGGTTAAAATAAGTAAAGGGGGAGCAATGAGACCATAGTAAGCTCCATGGAGATTCATTTGTACTTTTCTCGTATCCTAATCTTTCAAGCACTAAATGCACGTGTTTTAAAACGCCATTTTTGTTATGTACATCTGTTGTGTTGGAAAACACCCAATATTTCGGTCTCTCTGGAGGCAACTTCTGACCTCGGTTGATACCATTAACAATCTCTAAGATAATTCCCAACGATATCCCAACTATGCAAACGAGGAAAAATATATTTGTTAATGATTTTTCGGCCTTCATTCTATTATTAGGAGCTGTGTCGGTATCTTTTTCAACGATATTGGTTTTTGGATTCTTGTCTTTCTCAATTACATTATTATTATGAGCTTCAATTTCCTTTTCCTCACATTTTGGAAGGACCTGTAACCAACATTTGTGGTAAATGTATAAACAGATTTATATTGTTTAATATCGGTTCCAACAGAGGTTGTCTTGCCCGGGCCCAAACCTGATTGCAGTGCCACCCACTGGGTCCAATTTTAAAACTAAAATATCCAGGGACTTATACACAAACCCTCTTACAAATAAACGCGGAATAAAGTTATACCAAGTATAACCCTATGAAAATGTATGGTTATTCCTTTGTTATACCTGGTATAACTTTATTCCGCGTTTATTTATAAGAGGGTAAGACTTTATACTTCTTACTACGAAGTATAAGGTCTTTGCTTATTTATACACACAAAAAATGTCATCAAATTCTGTCAACCTAATATTATAAGTACCATTTGTGGGGCTAACAATCAATTGATGAAAACACTCGTTTTACCGAAATTTGAAACTATTGAGTAGCATTTTTAAGTAACCAATGTTTGAGTTAACTACGGATTAACTGCGCCTGGCTTAGCTAACAAAACATGACAGTACGAATTGGCACTGACACTACAATAGGTGCATATATGTGCCACAACTACTGCTACAATATAAAGTGAGGGAGATGTTTTGTTATAGTTCATGTTTGAACATTTTGGAAGTTTGTAACATTTATGGTATAATCATTGATGTATTAAAAAGAGGAAGATACGTTACGCGCTAACATCGCGATCATTAAACCTGGGCTCGGCGCACGACTACATGCACCGAAACTCACACATCTGTATTCACTATCATCACCAGTCCCAAACCTACAGTTACCGATAGACAAGGATAGAGATAGGAGACGGCGCTGTAGTGCGAGCGAAATCGCGTTAGCCGCCGAATGGTACTATTATGAATGAAATGACACGTATCGTGTCTCTCACGCATGTTTGTAATATCTATCTCGCTCTCACAAATATGGCGAAGCAAACATTAAATATTATTGTAATTTTCAACAAATTAACATTTTTGACTGTAATTACGAGTGGTTAGTGATCCCGTGTGTCTTATTTTTCTTCCTGGTTTTATTTAAACACTGTTTATCTACACAAGAAGTCATTTTGATGCGTATTTATTGCAAAAAATACATAAAAACACTAAAATTATCGAGCTGTGAGATCAACCATGTGCCGTGCGCGACTAAGTGCCCACTACGGGGCACTACGGGCATTCACTTAGTATAGTAGGACCAAGCGCTGTGCCTAGTACCGTATCTACCTCTTTTTAATACATCAATGGGTATAATAAACAATTTTAAAATCAAATCTCTTAGTTGAAAAGGTAGGCAGGTACAATAGGTACATATTACCTATATGGCTGAGGGATTTTACTGCAAAAAAAAGAGTGAGCTTTGTGTATGTACATATGACACCGGATTGAAAACACCGTAAATATTGTGAAAAATGAAAAACTAATGTTCTATATACCTACTGGGTGTCTCAGAAAAAACTAACTTATGTAGATGCATAAAAAATTAACATATATATATATATATTCTTCGCGGCTCTGGCAGTTCTGGCACTCTTCAAAGCGATCTCTAACATTCACGAAAATGCCTCAGAAGTTGAGTAACCAGTTCCGCGAATTTGAAAAGGATATTTGAATAATTATATTTTCAAAATGTATTTTTCCCATCTAATCAGTTTCTGAATGTGTAATTTAACGTATATATATAAATATACTAGCTGTTCCCCGCGATTTCGTCTGCGTAGCATTAGTACTCTATAATAGTCTATTGTTTCATATCGTGCCATAATATTACAGGTGTATGGGCCGTCTTACTCGGGAAATAATTATTTCACCATACAAACTTCTACCCCCTGTCCACCCACTAAAGGATATTTTCTTGGATAAAAACTATCCTATGTCCTTCCCAGGGTCTCAACCTATCTCCATACCAAATTTCATCTAAATCGGTTCAGCAGTTTAAGAGTGAAAAGGTAACAGACAGACAGAGAGACAGAGTTACATTCGCGTTTATTATGTACTAGCTGTTGCCCGCGACTTCGTCCACGTGGTTATGAAGATATGAACTTTAATGATGTTTAACGCAAACTATTTTTATATTTCAGACAACAGAAAATGCCTATCTCACTAAGCAACATGTTTTAAGGCACCAATCAGAAGAAAATATAGAGTATCACAAAATTCTTTCTTAGCTTATATCTCCTACTAATAAACTCTAGACTTGCTGAATTTCAGGTCGGTAGTACAAAAAAAAAAACCGAACTTTCATACAAACTTGCGATAGCCATTAAACCTCCTTAATTTGGCCCTGTCGCATTATACGTTCTTGCAGACGTCTACTAACTATAAACTACCTCCAAGTCAAATTTTAGATTTGTAGCTCAAAAAATGAAGGACTTTCATATAAACTTGCGAGAGCCCTTAGACCCCCGAAGTCCGGCCCTGTCGCAAAATCCGTTCTTAGCGGACGTCAACTAACTATAGACTACCTCCTTGCCAAATTTTCAGTTAGTAGCTCAAAAAATTAAGGACTTTCATACAAACTTGCGAGAGCTTTTAGACCCCCTAAATCCGGCCCTGTCGCAAAATCCGTTCTTAGCGGACGTCTACTATCTATAAACTACCTCCAATTTCATCTTTATACGTCAAACGGTTTTCGATATTTCGTGATACGTGAATGAGTGACCTTTCGCTTTTATATATATATATAGATTATACGTAATAGATATTATGAATTGTCACAACAATATTACAATGGCGAAAGTATGTGAGTGTGTTTTTATGTTTGTTACTTCTTCACGCCGGAACGGCTGAACGGATCTGGATGAAATTTACACAGATTTTGGCAATTAGGCACAGAGATAGATTTAGTCTGGAACAGCACATACGATACTTTTTATCTCAGGAATATGTTCCCTGGGGAAAATTTTCGACTTTAACGCGGGTGAAGCCGCTGGCAGAATCTAGTATATATATAGTATGGATTTGTATTGATTTGAAAACATCGTGAGAAAATCGGCATTCGGCGTCCTAGAACCAAAAATTCGAAGACATGTGACATCCTCCAACCCGCACTGGGCCCGCGTGGTGGATAACGGCCCATTCCGTCTCACAGAGAGGAGGCCTGTGTCCCAGCAGTGGGCACATTAATAGGCTAATGATGTATATGGATTTGTTAATTTGGTAATACAACCCTGCAAGGTTGTGAGTGTTTTACCAATAACCTTTCACTTTCCATTCCCAACCAGCAAGTAACTTAGTAGTCCTTATAATCTATAAACGCGGAATAAAGTTATACCAGGTATAACAAAGGAATAACCATACATTTTCATAGGTTTATACTTGGTATAACTTTATTCCGCGTTTATTTGTAAGAGGTTAAGAGTATACTAAGAGTATACCTCCAAAAAGATATATAAAACAGCTATTAAGGTATTAGCGGTGACAGCGTGTTGTATAAAAGCGTTCGACCACACAATTTTGCTCTATAGGCTTATAGGATAAAAATTACCAATAAACAAAGGATATAAACGTTTAAGCCATTTTATACTACCGTTATAGTCAGGTGTTAGTGCTATAGCAAGCGGTAACATCACTAGTACAGAATAATACTGCTCTATAAAATTGTTAAAAATGCCTTTATTCATCTGATTTGCGTAATGAAGGTTACAAATGAACTGCTATAAGCTTTTAATTTTAGCAGTGATGAACACTCAACAGTATTATATGATCTGTGACTCAACTATAAGGCGACCTTGTCGTATTGTGGATATTAAGATCATTGCTATTGTAGGTACTTAGTAAGTTAGCTGTTACAAAAAACTCTGCAATAGAGGGATTTTGTGATGTAGCTTAGTTTCAGATTATTACTATGTAATGTAACTGTACTTTATTAGTACATATCAAACAAACTTTTTTAGAGCAGAACTGTTGTGTAACGACTTTTCAGTTCCTATATATCATGACAGAGTATATATGTCTTTAATATTACAAAAACGACACGTAAACGTAGATAAATGTTGCTATTAAATGACAATTATGTCTTGAATAAACTTTTATCTACTCTCATATCGTAATATTCGAATTATAAACTTCAAAAGGAGTCTATATTGACATACTTTATAAACAAAATACCGAAATTTAAAAATATAATCTTATTTTAATATTTCTTCTCTAAGAAAATAATCCTATATAACAATTTTTCAACACACTTGCTCGTAAAGTGACCATTATTACATCGCTTTTAGGGCCATAAACCGAGGTATAACACACACGTGCGTATAACATTACACACTAGTGCGTAATAGAATTATCCCTACAAAATTAAATTAGTACCTTTCTGCAAGTTATATGCGAGTAAACAGAGCATTTTCAATTTAACCGGGTAATACAGTTTCTTTTTAGTAACAACAAAGAGGTTTTATGGCGCTGAAAATCCATATACATTTTGGAATTAATAAATGTGTACATCGCTAATTAAGACAAACAAACATTTATGAGTATCAAATTATTCCTAATTCACAATCATTTGTTATAAAATATTTGCATTTTATCACTTAAAATTATAATTTTGAAGTAGGCTGTACGTTCACTCACCTTGCATTTGGCGCGTGAAAAAAAAACGCTTGCGCGCCATTTCCCACAGTTTTAATATTTTGTATTTGTTGCTGTGTGGTAAAATATTTTAGAAATGTTAAGTTTTCGTGCAGAAGATAAACAATTGATAGAGTCCCGAATTAACCCATCCACAAATACTAAATGAAGCACAAAATGCAAGCGATAGCCTAATCCCCGCAAAATCTAGAGAAAAGTGCTTAGCTGCCTACGATAGTTTCCTGCAATGGAAGAGCAAGAATAATATCCAGTCATTTTCTGAAAATGTGTTTTTGGCGTATTTCTCTGAACTCGCCAATACATAAAAGCCCAGCTCCCTGTGGTGCATCTATTCCTGGTGGTGCTCAAACGTGGTGTTGATATCAAAACATAATGTAACCTGATTGCATTTATGAAGAGACGGCTCGGTCGGAAATCTAATATTTTGTTACCAGCCGACGTTGAAAAGTTTTTGAAAGAGGCTACGGATAGTCAGTACGTAGCAACAAAGGTACGTTGAATATTATTAATCTAACTAAGCGTATCTAAATAATTACGTAACCTTAGCATAACTTCTTAGAACTAATTAATTGATTTCGTTGCAGGTTACCTGTTATTGGTGCGTGTAGACTACAAGAGCTTTATAATATTGGAACAATGGATGTAGAAACCCGAAAGCAGATACTATTCATAACAAGGCGAAAATTAGTGACAAAATAAGGCAAGCCATTAATGTGGAGCCAAAGGCAAAACAGTTTTGCCCCGAACCACAACCATGTACATCTCGTAGCATGAGTTACTTGGTTTCTACTGATCTATGATTTGCCTTTGTCGCCGACAATTACATAAGAAGAAAACGAAAGTATCTACTAAAGAAGTGGCAAACACCAATGTAACACAAACGGTGAAATTGCCATCCAAATCAATCCAATATCGCTTTGAAAATTGTACGTTCACCAAATGTTCTAATAATTAAACGATATAAGCAATACATGTTGGTTTTTCCTCGCAAATGTGTTGAAAAACGTCGTATGAAACTCGTGAGCTCTGCTCATTACACGCTCGGCTGAATTACGCCCTCGCCTGCGGCTCGGGCTACAATGGCCTCGTGTGTAATGAGTAACTTAGCTCACTTGTATCATAATATACTATTTTTTCTATTACGATACAGGGCAAATCCAAGAAGTTAATATCACCAAGGAGTTTTCATCAAATTTTTTTTTGTAATGGAAAGCTTAACATCCGGGGCGCGCCATTTTTATAGTACCTATTATAAAAAGTTTTGATTTAAATTTTACTTAATCTGCTGGGTTTTGGCACTGCAGATATCAGTGAATGTGGAGAAAATTTTACTCCGTCCGATATTTAAGATGCGGCGACGGAAGTTACTCATAATAATCTATTACCAGCAAAGTCGAGAAAATTATATGATAAATGCTATCACGACTTTATGGCATGGCAAATGCAAAAAAGGCTACTTCGTTTTCCGAAAATATGCTATTGGCCTATTTTCTGGAATTGTCTGACACATCCAAGTGTTCCTCATTATGGTCTTAATACTCAATGTTAAAGAGTAGGTACATTATGCATTTATAACGAAGTCGATATGTCCAAATATCCAAAAACAATTTTGTTTATGAAATTAAAGTATTACGGATTTGAAGGGAAGAAAGCAGAGACGTTTTCAGCTGAACAATTGAATGGATTTATTAATGAAGCTCCTGGTCGCGAACCACGAAGATTTTTTTATTTTTTTTTATGAATAAATATTTAGATTTTAGTTATATTAAAGTGAAAGTCTTATAAGCGTTTGTTGTTCTTGGGTTTTCAATTAAATTCATAATTTTAATTTCATTTTAAATTACATTTGTTCCAGATTGCACTTATTTGCGGTATCATGGCTGCCAATCGGAGACAGGAATTTTACAATATGCAATTTCAGGATGTGAAAGTGTATGAAAATACAATATTAGTGACAATTCGAGGCCGCTCTTTTAGTATCATAGGAAAATATTATAGCTTTTGTAAAGAATACATAGCACTACGGCCCAATCTTTGTAAGAATCCCTGTTTCTTTTTAAATTATCAACGTGGAAAATGCACTCAACAGAGAGTTGGCATCAATAAATTTGGAACTGTAGGTAAGACTATAGCCAATTATCTACAACTTCCGAACTCAGAGCAGTATACTGGACATTGCTTTAGAAGCAATGCAACCCTGCTAATTGATGCTGGTGGGGTTATTACAACATTAAAGCGTCATGATGGATGGAAATTGACGGATGTGGCAAAGTTACATAGATGATTCTATGTAACAAAATCTTAGTTTTAAATTCATTTCCAAACACCGTATAAAACAAAAAGAACGAAATTAATATTAATTTGCCAATAGCCCCGACAGCACCTACGAGCACATCTAATGCCAATGCCTGCCCAGTAGTACATATACAATTTCGTAATTGCAACATACAAAACTTGAATAATTATTATAAGCAATAAGTAGGTTCAATTCCAATGTATGAGTGTAGATAAGGTATTGTATTAAACTGCATATAACTAGGTATTAAAACATTCGTGTGATTCTATTAAAAACCTCGCCTGCGGCTCGGGTTTTTAAACACATACTCATGTTTTAATACCCCTTATTATGCAACAGTTTCATAAACTACTATTTTATCTCACTTTTACAACAATACTCAGACATTTTTATTCAGCGTGAATTCGGTGTGCTATAATGGCCCTTAAAACTCGAAGTTCCTTTAATTGAAATATATTTTGGTGAAAACTGAGCAATTCAAGGGGGGGCACGTAAAATTTATTGTAAACCTAACCATAGTTTATCCGTAAAATTGAGGTCGCACATCATTTCTTTATTATATTTGTTTATAGAGATTATAAACAAATATAATAATGAAATAAAATTTTACTCATAACAAATTGCTTCAATCCTTTTATAATTATTAAATACTTATATTTTGTTAAGTCTTTACACTCTGCAGCGTTACGAATGATAAAAGAATAAATGTTGAATGAATAATGTTTCGTTAAGCATACAAACCTTTTGCCCTTTAAAACCCAAATCTATCTAGCCCAAACTCTAATTCAGCTGATCATCGATTACGGTGGCTGCTATCTGAATGCCGGAGGTGCTCTTAAATAAGTTTGAGCGCCTGCAAAATCTGTGCATCCGTTTTGTTTTTGGGCTTAGGAAATACGATCATGTATCTCAGTTCCGCAAGGATCTCAAGTGGCTCCCTATCCGTCTTCGCAGGAACACTCGAGTATTATGTCTCCTTTTAAACATCGTTTTTAATCCTACGTACCCTGGATACCTGTGTGATCGCTTTTTCTTTACTCGCCCTGCCGATGTTCAGTGTAGATCCCACCTAAAGCATCAGCTAAACTTTCCCTCCCACAATACTAATTTCTATTCCCACTGCTTCTCTGTTCATGTAATACGACTGTGGAACTCATTTCCACCTAAAATCCGTGACTCTAAAATAGTATCGTTATTCAAGAAACAGGCGGGTGACCATAAGCTCTTAGAGTAAGGTTATTTTGAGATCGCGTAAGTGACAGATGTATACAAGTCACATACATCTGTCCCTTACACACACTCAAAATAACCTTACTCTAAGACCCGCCTGGTTAAAAAACATTACCTTTCCACCATCTTATTTATTTGATTTATTATGTGTATGTATTTTTATCTTTTATATAATATATAGTTAAGGTATATGTATGTGTTTTTTATATAATTGGTTAAGATATAATAGTGTATGTTAAGTTTCCTTATTTCTTTCTACACACTGTGTCTTCGTCTATCATCCAACTTTCCTGTCGCAGGTCTGCTGGAAGAAATTTCTATTGAAATAAGCAGTACCTTTGTGCTCTTCTATCTGTATTTTTTTTCTCTGTTAAGTGTTAAATAAATACTAATAATAGTAAAACTCTCGTATGGTATGAGAAAGTACTATAAAGCATCCTTAAAGGTGTTTATTAACCAGTACATCAATATTTTATGACCCGTGCACTGTTACATAGCGTGTATACACTGCTATTGGTTCGCTTTAACACTGAACAGGGAAATAATTGCGCCACATTCGAATTAAATGCATCTTCTTTGGGGTTTTATTGGACCAATAACAATGTTCTATGGCTTTTTATACAACTAGTTTTTGTCCCTTGGGTTGTATATATAACTAGCGTCTGCCAGCGGCTCCGCTCGCGTAAAAAGGGACAAAAAAGTAGCCTATGCTATTTCAGACTATAATCTATCTCTGTGCCAAATTTCACCGTTTCCGTTCAGCCGTTCTGCGTGATTGAGTAACAAACATCCATCCAAATTTTCGCATTTATAATACTGCTGATGCCAGCGGCTTCGCATGCGTAAACGTCGAAAAATTATCCCGAGGGAATATATTACCGGGATAAAAAGTATCCTTTATGCTGGTACAGACTATAATCTGTTATCTGTGCAAAATTTCATCCATATCCGTTCTGCCGTTCTGGCGTGATTGAGTAATGAACATACATCCATCCAACCTTCGCATTTATAATATTATATAGTAAGATGATTTGTTACATATATAATAATACTAGCTGTTGCCCGCGACTTTGTCTGCGTAGCATTGTACTTTGAATAGCCTACTTTTTTATATCGCGTTATAATATTATAGGTGTGTGGGCCGCCTTGAGAAATTATTAGTTCACCATACAAAGTTCTACTTACCTGTCCACCCCCTAAATGATGATTGCCGGGATTAAAACTATCCTATGTCCTTCCCAGGGTACCATCTCCATACCAAATTTTATCTAAATAAGTTCAGCGGTTTAAGCGTGAAAAGGTAACAGACAGAGTTACTTTCGCATTTATAATGTTATTATAGTATGGATATATGTAATACTAGCTGACCCCCGCGTCTATACTTCCGTCAAAATTATAGCCTATGATACTCGGGCATAATGTAGCTTTCCACAGGTGAAAGAATTTTTTAAATCGATCCATTAGTTTCGGAGCCTATTCGGTACAAACAAGCAAAACATATTTGTATAATAATATTATAAAGAAGAGGAAATATTTGATTGTTTGTACTTATAAAAGGGATATTATAAATTGCATATCAAATAAATAATCGCCTATCAATACATACTCATCATTTATATTCTTTTTTACATCAAATAACTTACTTCACTACAAATAAACTAAATGTTTAACAAAACTCAAACTGCAGATAATTCGAAATTATACATCAATATGACATTACTATTTTCCTCATAATGCAATACAGTTAAATTTAGTTTTGTACAAAAATACTACATACATAGCATAAATACTGACTGCACAGCAAATTTTCCATATTTCATAGCAAAATAACTATCCCAGTCGCATATTAACCAGTAAGTACAACAAAACCTGTTCATCATATTTGTCTTAATTTTCAAGAAGCCATGCTCGGCAAATTTGATGATTATTATAACAAAAAAATCCTGTCACATTGCATTATTTCTAAAAGCAGAACAAATTAACTGAAAAAGGTTCGCGGCTTCGCGCGCTTTTTCGTCACTAGACTGGATATTTGTCAAAAGGTTCGTAAATTTTGACTTTGTTCGGGAATTTAGGGCACCCCGACACAGATAGGTTAGGTTCGAAGGGGATGACGGGAGGTGAAGTGAGCGAGCAAAGCGAGCGAACTTAGCTCCCGTCATCTCCTTCGTGTTAGGTTACTTTAGACCCTGCAGACAGAAATAGGTGCCCCGCGGAGCGGGGCTCCGTCGACATTTTTTTTTCAGGTCCTTGTTTTAAACATTTGTATCGCCCACTGTTTCTCTCCGACTCAAGTACGTGGCGCCACCTGCAGAAGCTAAAAATGTGCCTATTGGGCAAAAAAGGAAGCGTGGACGCCCCGCGAAAGCAAGACCCGCTTTAATAATTCAATAAATTACAATTTTGTATCTCATTTTATATTTTTTTTTGCTGATCTCATTATGTGGTAATTAATAAGACTGTGACTAATAAAATGCTGTTTTATTTAGAAAAACTGCTGTAAATAATATAAAAATAGAAGCTATATTTAAAAGAAAAAGAGTTAACATGTATAATGTGCATTAAGATTATTAGCTGTGTATTGATGAAAAAGCTTTTGCTTTAGGAAAAATCGCTGTACGCTGCGAAAATAAATTGTAGTGTGTTTAGTGATATTTTGAGTTGAATATTTTGCTGTGCAATCAGTAATTTTGATGGGAATTCGGAATCTTATTGCATAGAAAAAGGATATTTTTTGATTTGCGTTTAAATACTACCCCTTATAAAATCAAAAACCGGCCAAGTGCAAGTCGGACTCGCGCACGAAGGGTTCCGTACCATTATCGAAAAAAAACGCGTTTATTGTATGGGAGTCCCACTTAAATATTTATTTTATTCTGTTTTTAGTATTTGTTGTTATAGCGGCAATAGAAATAGATCATCTGTGAAAATTTCAACTGTCATAGCTAGACAGTTGAAATTTTCACGGTTCATGAGATACAGCCTGGTGACAGACAGACAGACGAACCGCGGAGTCTTAGTAATAGGGTGCCGTTTTTACTCTTTGGGTACGGAACCCTAAAACCGCTTATCCGATTTTGAAAATTCTTTCACCATTAGAAAAAAAGCTGCATTATTCCTAAATGACATAGGCTACTTTTATCCCGAAAAAATAACGGGTCCTGTGGGAAAAAGCTAAGGGTGGGCTACGGGAGCGAATCCGTGGGAAAAAGCTAGTTTAATAATAAAGCGCTTGCAAATTTTAGAAGCATTTGCAATTTATCCGCTAACGCATACATGTTGATTCATCTTATACGCGTTAAAGTAAATAGGTATGATTTACTTGAATATTCTATTGAAAGTATTTGTTTAACGTCTTTCAATTAAATTCAACATGACAATATTTTAATGCATTAAGTTATCCTACCTATAATTAATTAGCAACGTTTACTTTACCGATTGTTTACCTCCTTTATATTTAGCTCTATCAGCACAAATTTAGTAGCTTAAATCGTCTTAAGAACTTATAAGTTTAATAAGTAAAAGATTTAAACAACTTACAGTATCGTTTTCCATGTCACAATATTTTTTGCACCTTTTTACGTATCTAATTTATTTTAAGTTTGTTTTTCTTCAACCGCACCTTGCACAGGCCGTTCGTCGCCTAGACTACGTGAGTCGTGAATGAATGAATCTGTTCTCTCATATGTGTAGAGACGGTGATCTTAATCTTGTGGTAGCGTGCGAGAGGGATAGAGGCAACTTTCTAAAAACATGGCGAACCCGAACCAGTACTTTGGCGGCCTTTTAAGGTCACATCAGCATATTGGTTGTACACATCTACCGGTACTTGTGTCAAGACTCCTAATGACGCAGAGTTGTATGATGATAAAGAAAGTGTTTATGTGGACATTGTTAAGTCATTTATTTCGGCACAATATACATTGTGTAGATTTATAAAAAAAATAAACAAGTACCATTAAAACGTCCCGATCGATAAAGAAGTTAAAAAAAAACCGGCCAAGTGCGAGTCGGACTCGCACACGAAGGGTTCCGTACCATTATCGAAAAACACTGCATAAAAATCACGTTTGTTGTATGGGAGCCCCCCTTCATTTATTTTATTCCTTCATATATTAATTTTTTTTTTTTTTTTTTGGAAGTAAATATACAACTAAACATTTTGTGAATATTTCAAGCGTCTCCCTGTTGCCGTTATTAATATCGAGCAAAAAATGGCAAACGTATCATGTTTGTTGTATGGGAGCCCCCCTTTAATATTTACTTTATACTGTTTTTAGTATTTGTTGTCATAGCGGCAACAGAAATACATCATCTGTGAAAATTTCAACTGTCTAGCTATCACGGTTCATGAGATACAGCCTGGAGACAGACGGACAGACAGACAGACGGATCGCGAAGTCTTAGTAATAGGGTTCCATTTTTTCCCTTTGGGTACGGAACCCTAAAAATAAACTAATATTTAAAATAATCTATACCAATAGAGAATAGAGGAAAGATTTTTTTGTTTGTTTGTTTGTATGTACCGAATAGGCTCCGAAATTACTGGAACGATTGTAAAAATTCTTTCACATATGGAAAGCCACATTATTCAGGAGTAACATAGGCTAAAACTTAGAGATACTTATGAAAATTGCAATAATGTAACCCAAAGTAGAAAAATGTGGCCTATAAAATTCATTATTTGGCGTGCTCTGAGAAAACTATTGATCTTCTTACTCTTTTCGTGTGAGGAAGTGGCCACCTCTGATGTCAGAGTTAATTAAGCCGCCTCTGGAAAACCCACAGGCCTCTGACTTGGCTCTTTCAGACTTATATCTATCTAAACATATAAAAGAAGAAAGTGACTGACTGAATGGCTGACTCACTCACTGACCATCAACGCACAGCCCAAGCGGCTGAAGCTTCAATCATGAAACTTGGCACGTGGGTTCCTTTTGTAGTGTAGGTGAGCACTAAGAAAGGATTTTTGGAAATTCCACCCCTAAGGACGTGAAATAGGGGATGAAAGTTTGTATGAAAATCCGTCAGTTTTAAAGTCAGGATCTTCATATTTTGGGATTAGGCTGAAGATTAAAAAATAATTTACACGTGTCTCAGCGAATTTGAAGATTCCACCCTCATGAGGGTGAAAGGGGGGATGAAGTCATGGGAATAATGAAATCGTCTAGAGACTTAAATTTTGCACATAGATACTTTATACTGTGCATGCATCCACTAAGAAAGGATTTTTGTGAATTCCACCCCTTAGGGTGTGAAATAGGGGATGAAAGTTTGTATGAAAGTCGACCAGTTTTGAAGTGATCTTCGAATTTTGGGTTTGGGCTGAAGATTTATATGTAAGTGAAGAAGCTTAAATAACATATGGAGTCCCACAGGGAAGTGTACTTGGCCCCCCAATGTTTTTGATGTACATTAATCAACTGTGCAACTTTCATCTTCAAAATGCTAAATTTGTTACCTTTGCAGATGAAACGGCAGTAGTATTCACGGTAAAACTTGGGATGAAGTAACTGACATCACAGAAAGTGGCATTAAGCAGATTCTATACTGGCTCAATAAAAATACGCTAACTATTAACCTTAATAAAACTAAATATCTCACCTTCTCTATTACAAAATCAGGAGCGCCAGCAACAGATAGAATAAAAATAAGAACCCACACCTGCCATAGTAATAACAGCACTCTGTGCCACTGTACTCAGCTCGATCGAGTTGATAGGCTTAAATATCTTGGTGTCTGGGTTGATTAAAACCTTAACTGGCATCACCATATTGAACTTCTGACAAATAGAATTCGTAAACTAATGCCCATTTTTTTAAAAACTACGCCGTAAAGAGGATTTAAATGTTCTGAAAGTAGTTTATCATTCACTTTGTCAGTCAGTGTTGGGATACTGTATTTCTGTCTGGGGTGGGTCTCACATTGTGGACATTTCTTCTCAAGCTTGAAAGAGCACAAATAGCGGCAATCAAAGTAATTATGTCCAAACCAAGGCTATATACTACTGCAAGACTATACAGAGAATTTGATGTCCTCACTGTGCGTCAATTGTTTTTATTACGCAATCTTATTTATGCACACACCCATTTACCGAATAACAGCACTCAAATAGATAATAGAAGAAGAAAAGATATTGTATTCAAAACCATTCCACACAAGACAATTTTTGCAAAAAGATTCCCTTATATAATAGCTCCCTATATTTACAATAAAATTAGTAAAAATGTGTCCCTAAAGAAAATACGGCATTTTAAATTTAAAAAAGTAATTAAAAACTTGTTACTTGTATTAAATAACCAAGAAACTGAAAACCTCTTAAGTGTTCTTGAGTAATCTTCAACACAAGCAACTTCTAATCTACATGCCACATACTTATATATCTACCTACACTCACTCATATATACATTCCAAAACACGCAGGCATACACACACAAACAGATACACACGCACACAGACATGCATACACACGTCTCATCCAAATATTCCACTTTTAGTTACTTTTATTGTCTAATTGGAAAGTTAATTATGTCCTAATACCTAATTAACTAATTTATGATAATAACGGATTGTTGCACAATTATTATTTTTTAAATAAATAGATCAACCACGAATTGTTACTGTTGCTTATAACATAGGTACCTTAACCTAGTTTAAGTGACAGTGTTCATATTGTTAACATAATTTATTTGAACCAATAAACGTTGTTATTATTATTATATTATTATTAAAATCTAACGCAAATTAAAGTTTTTTGGGAATTCCATTCTTGGGGGGGCGGATCATGGGGAATGAAATGTTGTGTACTAAAGTCCTACTTTTACAAAGGAAAAATTATTAAAAATACTTTCAAGTCTTTAAAGTCTGTTGGTAACTATAAAATGGCTCAACGCATAAATATAGGAATTAAATAGGGGCGGGAAAATCTGCTTACCCATGACAATTGATAAGGCTCAAGGACAAACTCTGAAGTATGCTGGTGTAGATTTGAGGGAGAATTGCTTTTGCCATGGACAGTTCTATAAAGCGTGTTCACGTGTTAGCTCATCAAATAGTCTGGTGATATTGGCGTCGACATCCAATATGGTTAAAAATGTTGTTTATAAGGAAATACGTTAATTTAATTACTTACTTATGCCTATGATTACTTATTATTAGTCATGGATAAACTTAGAAATAGTGTAAGGATAGGGACTGGACAAGGATAGAGAGTATTGATAATAAAGTAGGTAAGTAGGTATAAGTCTGTCCTAAGAAACACTTTTATCATACAATATTTTAATCATCATTATTTTTTACTTTTGCTCTACATACTGTTAAAATATGATAAGGAGAAGCATGTAGTCTACGCGTGCGAAGCCGCGGACAAAAGCTAGTTAACTATATATATTTTTTGAGTGTTCCTGCATGTTACTAACATAGTTTTTAAGTAAGATGTAATACTAATACCCTATGGGCCTTGACGCCTGACAATAAAATATTTTTATTTTTATTTTTTTTATTTTTATTTATTTTTTATTTTTATATAAGTCTAGATTTCCTCACGATGTTTTCCTTCACCGTTGCACTTGATGTCCAAGGTAAACTTAGAAAGTACATATGAATTTGAAAAAGTGACATTGGTACTTGCCTGGATTTGAACTCACGGCCTCAAGCACGAGAGGCGAGGTCTTAGCCACTGGGCCACCACGACATTAAAAAAAAAAACTATTGATGATACGTAAAAAATATGTACTACATGATTAGAGTACTCATTATTAACTACAAAAAAAGCTGCGAGAGAATATTCTCTTCAATTAGAACACAAAAGGTGCTGTTGTGACTTAACATTGGTAGTGAGGTACATATCTCACCACCATAGTTACAGTTAAGTCACAATTGCAGCTTATGTGATCTAAAATTTAATTAGATCGCTGGTATAAAGAAAAGTTGGTTACATTCGTATTATTCAAATATAAATAGTTTAACAAATTGGTAGGTAGGGTAGGGTAGTGTTAGGTAGGTTAGGTGGGTGGGTAGGTATGGTACGGGTTAGTCCCACATTACCCCGATCCCAGTTTACCCCGTCCCGCTAGACCCCGATTTATTTTTCTATAGAAACTCAATCAAAAGTCCATTTAGCTTAAAAGTAACGTCAGCAGTTAAAATATTAAATAAAATTATATTATTTACTCAAATTATAATATTAGTGTTGAGGATCAGGAAAAAATGATAAAGTATTGCTTGGTTAAGGTAAATATTATAATTAGAAAATACAATATAGAGTCTCCTAGAGCAATCACAGCTTTAAAATCAAGAAAATCATAATACCACACACACACACACACACACACAAACACATGTTCCACATGGAACATTAACATAATTTAAAAAATACGCACGAACAGTCTCACTTTCAGGAAATATTATTTATAATGTAACGTAGTAAAAAGTTAACTCTAAAATAATATTTTAAGATGCAAAATTCAACTATAAAAATAATCAACATTAATAATAAAAGTTAAAAAAAACGAAATCTTTACATTTAAATCAGTCTTTTCAATACATACAAAACCAACAATATTTTTAAAATCGTTATAAAAATTGGATCATAATTAAAAACCACTTCTTCACTTAATTGGCCAACTGTTACAAGCACTTAATTTTTGAAAAAATCTTGTACACATTGTGGTACATGTATAAATTGAGTATTTACAAAGTCACCTTCAGTGTCCTATTTCACTGCACCACCACATCTTATATTTTTTTTATTACTGCAGGTCCAAACACTCAAATTTTTATTTTGTCTACATAGACATGCCTGGCATATAATAAACACTTTCACACGTCACCTTTATTAAAACTATGATTCGACATTGTACAAAATTTCAAATAAACTACTTATTGGTCTTATATGTATTTTAAAAACATAAATTTTAGTACTTTTTATGTCGACCGTATAATTTGAAAACGAGAGAAAAATAAATGTAATTATATTTATCGTATTCGGGGTCTAACGGGACGGGGTCAACTGGGATCGGGGTAATGTGGGACTAACCCGGGTAGGGTAAGTGGGATGTGTAGGATAGGGTAGGTACCGGCCCATAGTGCTGCTAGACGAGGTGGGTAAGCTGTTCGAGCGAATAATCGCTGCCCGCCTCGTCAGCCATTTGTATAGAGAGGGGCCGGACCTGGACGAAAGCCAGTTTGGTTTTCGGCATGGGCGCTCCACCATCCACGCGATATCGCAGGTGAGAGTCCTGGCGGAGGAAGCGGTGTCCCGGAGTGGGGTGATGTTGGCGGTGTCCTTGGACATTTCCAACGCCTTCAACACCCTGCCCTGGAGTTGTGTTCGGGAGGCACTTATTAGGCGGGGCTTATTTGGCGGAGAGGTGTGTCACCTTTGTGGGCCGTTATGGCATCGAAAACCAGCACCGCATGTCGTGCGGTGTTCCACAGGGCTCGGTCTTGGGCCCGCCCCTGTGGAACATCGGGTACGACTGGGTGCTGAGGGGCGAACTCCAACCGGGCGTAGACTTGACGTGTTACGCAGACGATACGCTGGTCACCACCCGGGGGAGTTCGTACAGGGAGGCAGCGTTGCTGGCGACGGCTGCGGTCTCACAGGTGGTGAGCCGCATACGGCGCCTTGGCCTGGAGGTGGCCCTCAACAAGTCGGAGGCCATGGTGTTTCATGGCCCCCGGCGGGCGCCACCACCCGATGCCCACATCGTGGTCGGGGGGGCTCGAATCGCTGTCGAGTCTACCATGAAGTATCTAGGATTAGTGCTCGACAGCCGGTGGGATTTCGGCCCCCACTTCCGGCGGCTGGCGCCCAAGTTGTTGGGCGCGGCTGGGGCGCTGTCAACGCTGCTTCCCAATCTGGGGGGCCCGAGCGCTGCCTGTAGGCGGCTCTACGTGGGGATCGTGCGATCGATGGCCCTGTATGGGGCCTCGATCTGGGCGGCTGACCTAACGGCCGGCAGCATCGCTGTACTGCGAAAGCCGCAGAGAGCGATGGCCGTCAGAGTCATCAGGGGGTATCGCACGATCTCCTACGAGGCGGCTTGTGCACTGGCCGGATCCCCGCCCTGGGACCTGGAGGCAAAGCTACTCGCGTCATTGTACCGGTGGCGCGAGGAAGCGCGGGCGCGGGGCGAGGGGCTGATGCAGTGACATATGGAGTTGCGTCAGTCTCAGTTTCGCGAGGTCCTGGTGGCGGAATGGCGGGACAGGCTTTCACGCCCTACCGCCGGCCTCATTACCATCGAGGCGGTCCAGCCAGTGCTCGAGCGCTGGCTCGGGAGGAGGCACGGCTCCCTGTCGTTTCGGGTGATCAGGTGCTCTCGGGGCATGGTTGCTTCAGGAAGTATCTGTGTCGCATAAACAGGGAGCTGGACGCCCGGTGTCACCACTGCGTCGACTGCCGGGAGGACACGGCGCGGCATACGCTGGCAGAGTGTGCCGCTTGGGAGGAGCCACGCCGTGCTCTCATCTCTGAAGTTGGCAGCGATATGTCGCTACCGGCCGTAGTCGAGTCTATGGTCGGCAGTGAGGAGTCCTGGGACGCGGTGGTATCCTTCTGCGAAACAGTCGTCTCGCAGAAGGAGGCTGCGGAGAGGGAGAGGGAGATTTCATCCTCTAACCCGATCCGCAGCAGACGCGCCGGGCATCGGCGGAGGGCGGACAACGCCCTCTTCCAGCCCCTCTAAATGGGTCCAGGGGCGACGGACTCGGGGACGTCCGTCGCCCCCCACACATCAGGACTCGAGGTGGTGGAGCGTAGTGTTCCACGCGCGCCCCTCTTAGACGTCGCGGTGGGAGTCCAACACCTCACTCCCCCCCCCAACCCGAGGTCGTGGCCCGCAGAGGCGAGGGCGGGCGGGCGGAAGTATCGCTGTTCCCGCGACCCCCATCGTAGGTGTGGGATGGAACACCGGGGTGGTTTTTAGTCAGTACGAGTCTGACAGACCCTTCTGCCCTCCCCAAGGTGGAGGACATCCAATGAGGATTTTCCAAACCGGAAAAAAAATTAAAAAAAATAGGTATGTGGAGTGGGTAGGGTAGGTAGGTATGTAGGATAGGTAGGTCGATCGGTATGGCAGGTAAGTACGTTGGTAGGTAGGTAAGGTAAGTGGGTACGTAGGTGATTAGGTAGGTAGGGTAGGTAGATAGAGTAGATAGGTAGGTGGTAGGTAGGTAGATAGCCAGTGTCACCTGAGGAACCTCCCTGCCAAATTTGATCTTTATACGTCAAGCGGTTTTTGACCTTTCGCTTTTATATATATAAATTATTGACTAGCTAACCCCCGCGGCTTCGAGCGTCAACCCATGCCAGGTACGTCTTGTGTTTAATGAAGTGAATCTCGCGCTATGCTCGTGATTCAATCATCATGAATCACACCCTACGGTCGTGATTCAGTCTTTAGAATACTTCACTCGCTCGTGGTTCATCTATGGCCCTCGCTTTAAATCCGTCCTTTATTCACTAGTTGCATAATATACAATTTTTTTATTTGTTTCGATATAAGTGGCCTTCTGCAGAAACTGCAGCTGACTGGCAGACGATAAAATAAAAACTACCTGGAAAATAATATATAATGAAACAGATAGGAAAAAACTGCGTAATACTGAATTTAATTTAGCGACTGCACATGGCCCCATATCCTCAGATATAGAGGTAGCTCAGGAATTTGAAAACTTTTTTGTTTATATTCCTCTTAAAACTACAGCAGCCTTAAACTCCTCACCCACACTCTCTGTTGCCTTACTAAGAAAGAACCTAAATGCGTGCCCATCGGAGTTCAAGTTTCAACATACAAATCCCCAGGCTATTTTAAAAGCTTTTAAAGATCTTAAAATTAAATCAACAGAAGATCTTTGGGGACTATCTGTAAAAGTGTGTAAACCAATCATTGAAACTGTTGCACCCTATTTAGCTTTCATATTTAATACTAGTGTCGATCAAGGAGTTTTTCCGGACCTCATGAAACATTTTTTTTTTTTTTTTTTTTTTTTTTTTTTTTTAGTAAAGTAGTTCCATTGTTCAAATCCGGGGATAGCAGAAGAGTTGAATTAGGTATTTTACCTATGTTTGCAATATTTGTAAGTATGTGAGAACCATGTTCCTATTAATCAAATTAATAATTTACCTGTTAGTGCTTTTATTACTTTATACCTGTACGTAGTATAGTGTGTAGTGCTATTTTTGGGTGCATCGTCCTCACATATATGAATTTATCAATGTATGTACATAAGTAAACATTGTAAAACATATTTTTTTTTTAAAGAGTAAGTATGGAGTTCTTGTACGTTCTTCTCCATAACAAGCTACTTTCCGCACGGTAGAGTAAATTTTTATTACTTGTACATTTTTAATTTAGATTTAATAATGTTTGACGTTCAAAAGTGCCGCTTATTGGCCTAGTTGAAATAAATATATTTGACTTTGACTTCTGACATTGAATTGTCATTCCGCATATTGTTTTCTTTCTTTATGTTTTATTTTATATTTGACGTCCTATTAATAATTTTATTTTTATTAATTTTTGTCTTTGATGATTAACTTTATTAATTTTGATTCCATGACATTTTGTCATCTTTTATTTATGTCAATTTTTGGCATTATTTTATTTCGATTTTGTGACTTTTTGACATTTTTTGTTTTGTAAATTTCAATTTATGACATTTGTGTGCACTTTTTCAATTTTATGACATTTCTTTTTATAATTTCTGTTTTGTGACCTTTTTGTCAACTAATTAGGTATATTTGTTTTTATTTATTCAACTTTTTATCAATTTTATATTTTTCATTTAAGTATATTGATTTAATAAGGTTGATATTCAGTATATTATGCTTTTTAGTAATAATATAAATTTATCTGATATTATTCATGACATTTGAATTTATGAGTTCATATTATATCTGATTTTATTTATTTTACTTTTATGACATTAATTCTGATTTTATGCCATTTAATTAAGATAAGACCTATTGACCTGGTGAAGGTTGCGGGGATCCGCTGGTTGCGGGACGCACGGGACCGGTCAATGTGGCGACGCTTGGGGGAGGCCTATGTCCAGCAGTGGACGTCTTTCGGCTGATATGATGATGATGATGATGATGAATTAAGATAAAGGACAATCTATTGTGACTTTTGTATAATAATATCTGACTTTGCAATATTTTAGTAAATTAATGAATTTGTAAACACATATTTGTACGCCTCAATAGGCAAAACATGTCTGTCAGCTCTAAATAATAATTGAACATCTTGCATGCCTATTGTATGTGAACACATGTTTTGACAAATAAATTATCTTTATCAGGTGAGATAGTGGTCAAGCGCGAGCATATTGATAATAATAATAAAAAAAAACTTGTTCCTATGTATGGGCAGTATCTATACTAATACTAATATTATATTATAAAGAGGAAAGAAAGAGGTTTGTTTGTTTGTACCGAATAGGCTCCAAAACTACAGGACCGATTTAAAAGAATCTTTCACCAATAGAAAGCTACATTAATCCTAAATGACATAGGCTATATTTTCATCCCGAAAACGGGTCCTGTGGGGTGGTCCACGGGAGCGAAGCCGTGGGGAACAGCTAGTCTATACTCTATACATACATACAAATAAATAAAATTGAAGTGTCTGTATGTAATATCAAAATAACAACATTTTATTGAATGCACGTGAAAGTATATACGGTACTAACAACAAATAAGCAATTTTTAAGTTTTTTGTCTGTCTGTCTATCTGTCTGTCTGTCTGTTTGTTCCGGGTAATCTCCGAAACGGCTGGACCGATTTTGACGGGACTTTCACTGGTAGATAGCTGATGTAATAACGAGTAACATACGTTTGATCACGAGAAAATTCATAGTTCCAGAGGGAAACTAAAAAAATAAAAAATAAATTTTTACGAGTTTAACGCGGACGAAGTCGCGGGCAACAGCAGGCCTCCGTCACTCCATGTACTTGCGCGCTATAAGTGCCTACCGCTCAGCCGAGCGGTCTCGGTCCGCCGGCGGATCAAATTCAGTGCGGTTTTCGCAAGCGAAGCGCGCGCACGCCGTTCAATTTTAATAGTGCTGTTCGTTCGTACGCGTATTACGATGCCGTGTGGTGCCTTATGTGCTGTAGATGGGTGTAAATCAAGCAAAAGCTATTTCAATTATATATTTTAAAACGTTCTCCTAAATGTAACAAATCCTTTTCTGAAAACCGCATCGATATCGGTTTAGCCAAACGCGAGATTATCGCGCACAAACATACATACCTACAAACTGGTTTTTATGTCTGAAAGTTTGGCCTGTATGTCTGATCACCTCCTTTTTTTTAAGTTGGTTAAATATTTGATAAATGATAATATTTTTAACTGCCACATAAAAGTCAGAACATATTCACAGTTCTCAATAACATAGATAAGAAGTTATGTTAATTTAATTTTATCGAAGAGGCAGCCCTGCGATTACTGTGGAATCGCGCGGTGCGAAGCAATCACTGCTGTACGCTTGAGCATTTAGGCGCATTTTAGCATACAGTGGTTGTTGACGCGAGGGAGTAGGCAATTATCGTAATAGGTATTGGAAATTTTCTACTGAGTGAAGTATCTGTTACGTAGTAACTATTCAGTAATCTGTGGCAACAGCTAGTTTAAAATATGATCGCACCTTTTCATTACACCCTGTGTATAAAAAATATAATGAATATCATGTATTACAGTTTTTTATGGCTAATTATATTATGGGGTATTATTATTATTATGCACCTATATGTTACTGTAAAATCGTCTATCTAATCTAACAAACGTAATACTAAAGGAAGAGAAAGGGAAGAAGGCTGTTCAACAGAGCTAGGCAAACACGTTCGCCAGAAGACTGGGACCACCATACAACAACCCGTAGAACATATAAAAAACTGATACGCCTCAGAGAAAAGACTACTTGGAGGCGTTTTTGTACTAAATTGATAATAGGGGACGCCTCGCGACTTCACCCGCGTAGTTCAAGTTCCCGTGGGAATACAGGGATAAAAAGACTACCCGGCAGCTACACTACCCAGTGTAGCTTCCCAACGGTGAAAGAATTTTTAAAATCGGTCAAGTAGTTTTTAAGTTTATTCGTTACATATGAAAAATACAAATCTTTCCTCTTTACAATACATAATATAGTATAGTTTAGATAACAACCAGGCAATGAGGGCCAAAACCTGTCTTGCTCAGATGACAGACCATTCAATAGAATGCCTGAAAAAACCTCATAACACCTACACAAGAAACGGCGCTGGTACAAGCGAACTACTTCTAACCACCTCCTTCCCAGATTGTCAGATTGCCACCCAGCAAAGTCGGGTACCACACAGGGAGAGGGCTGCGAGTAGCCTAGATTGGGAAGTGGCGTTAGAACTTATCGACAAAGACAAAATAACCTGGGCAATCAATACCTTCTTATCTTTCAAGGCAGCAGGAATGGACGGTATTTTCCCAGCTCTGCTCAGGTGGAGTGGATATCTACTGGCTGATTACCTCGTAAAGGTGTTTCAAGCCTGCTTAGCCCACCGCTACATCCCCTTGAACTGGCGCGGAGTTAAAATAATCTTTATTCCGAAACCAGGGAGTCGCGAATAGGGTGTATTAAGCCCAAATCTTTTAGACCCATAAGCCTGCCTCTCCTCGTTCTTCTAGAAGAAACTGGAGAGGCTGGGGGACATGAAGATTAGATACCAAAAATTTCGGTACAAAACCCTTGCACCCAATCAACACGTCTATTGTGCAGACAAATCAACTGAATCTCAAGTCTCACGCGTAGGAAATGCTCGAAAAGCTAAAACCCAACACTAGGCACTTCCGCTGATATCGGCTATGTTGTGGTTGCCTGTAATTGAGTGTGCATTACAGGATAATGATGATGTGTACCAATTTTTATATTTTGTTACAGTTTTATGGTTTTCGACAAAACTAACTTCGTTAGCACCGAACAGGCACTTGTCACGCACAATGTTGCGCGAAAACTCATATAATGGATTAATAACATAATAAAATACCGTGCGAACACCAGCACACGAGGTATCGTGAGTAGGGATGCCCACAGGGTGGTATGCTGTCAACACTACTTTGGAATTTAGAAGTAAATGTGCTCATCCCAGAGATCAACGCTAGCAGTCTGTACTCGGTGGGATACGCGGATGACATAGCAATTCTGATCTCGGAGAAATATGATCTTATGTGATCTCATGAGAAGGGCCTTCAAAATTATCGAGAGTTGGTGTACAAAGCATGAACTGGTTAATCCCTCGAAAGCAGAACTAATATTGTTCACCAACATAAGAATCCTTGGACCCAGTTTTGGCTTCCAATATTTGCTCTATTTTATAAGTTAAATTAAACTTTGTTCAGTAAAGTGAGCTACATAGTATTATATGATCTGTGGCTACAGTATCGAATTTTTAAAGCCTCATCTATCGATTGAGATATCTTTTTTTAAAAGAGTTTCTCTATTACTTACTTGACTTTCATTATTTTTCGCAGATGAGAGATGAGAAATAGAATACAGTAGTGAGTCAAACTCACTACTGTACCTATTCTATTTCACGGCTGATTCAAAATGGAGACATTGGTACACAACTTTCTCTAGTTTTATAATTGAAGAGAATTTTAATATTTCTGATTCTATGAAACTGAAACTATTGACGAATCATCTTTCTCCAACGATTTTCTTATTTATTAACGAATGCCATACGTTTGACAATGCTATTAAACGGCTCAATGAAATATATATAAAACCTTTCAATGAAATACATTCACGCCATGTCTTGTCAACTCGCAAACAGCAATCAGATGAATCAATATCCAAATATATCCAAGCTTTGAAACAACTCGCGCAAGATTGTACGTTTAAATGCGTAACTGCTGATGAATATAAGCAAGAGTACATACGTGACGCATTCATATCAGGAATTTCTTCACAAAAGATACGTCAAAGACTGCTAGAAAATACGGTACTAAGCAATTGATTCGGCTGAGAAACATAGTCTCGCATTTGTAAACACACTTGATACATCACAACTTAATGCTGTAACATCCAATAATCATATCCAACCTTCTGAACCAAGCCAAACCTCAAACTTAGCGGCTATGACACAAAGGAAAAGACGTTGCTTCTTTTGTGGATCTAATACTCTACATCAACGCATCAAATGCCCTCATTTAACTATATGTCAACTTTGTTCGAAGAAAGGGCATTTGGCACGTGTATGCCGATCTTCGAAACCTGTCGCGAATGCAGCGGCCAACAATGATGAAAACAACGCCTTTATTTCGGCTGCATCTCCGTCTAGTCTACGGAAAGCGACTATACCTATATTACTGAATGAAACTCGTGCTTAAGCACTGATTGACACGGGAACTTCTGTTAGTTTTATCGACGAGGCTTTATCGAGAATAATGAATCTCAGAAGGACCATAAATCAATCTGTTTCTTTGGCTTCTCTTAATCATTCAACATTTGTCAGTGGATTATGTCAAGCGACTATCAAACTTGACAAACATATTTACAAACAACATCCTCTCCTCATCGTGCAGAACCTGTGTGCTGATGTAATCATTGGCCATGATCGCCTGAAACATCATCAGTCGCTAGAATTCCAATTCGGAGGTGAAAAAGAACCTCTACATATATGCAACGTTATGCAAGCATCTGTGCCTTCGGCCTCTGTCTTTTCTAACCTCTCACTTGATATAAGGCCGCTTGCTATAAAGTCCAGGTCCTACCCAGAATCTCTAGACATCGCCAATGCCTTCAATACCCTGCCCTGGAGTTGCATCAGGGAAGCACTCCGGTATCACCGGATGCTGCCCTACCTCTGTCGCGTGGTCGAGGCCTATTTGACGGACAGGGTCGTCATCTACCCGGGTCACCAGGGAGAGTGGAACCGGCGAGAGATGTCGTGCGATGTCCCACAGGGATCGGTCCTGGGGCCGCATCTGGCCGACCTCCCTAACGGCGTCAGCGTAATTTGCTACGCTTACGACACGCTGGTCCTGGCGCAGGGGAGGTCGCACCAGGCGGCGGCTGAACTAATGACACGCGGGGTTGCGATAGTCATCGAGAGGATCCGGCAATTGGGACTCGAGGTGAACAACTGAAGGAACACAGGTGGGTTTTAGTCAGTAAAAGTCTGACACGCACTCCCGCTTCACGCTTCAGAGCGGGAGAAGTCATTGGATGATTTCCCACCCAAAAAAAAAAAGGTCCTACTCAGAAGAAGATGAACGTTTTATTAAAGAGGAAGTATGTAAGTTATTAGCGAGTGGCATAATTGAACCGAGCATGTCACTATGGAGGGCCCAGGTTTTAGTAACGGGAGGTATTAGTCACCGTAAACGAATGGTAATAGATTACTCTCGTACTATAAACCGGTACACTGAGTTGGATGCCTTCCCTTTGCCGAAAATAGAATCCATTATATCCAAAGCCTCAAAATACAACTTCTTTAGTCAAATGGAACTAAAATCCGCCTATCATCAAGTGCCAATCTTATTGAAAGAAAAACCTATGACGGCATTTGAAGCTTGCGGAAACTTATATCAATTTACATGAATACCGTTCGGTGTAACCAATGGCGTAGCCGCCTTTCAAAGAACGTTGTCTTTCATGATAGAATATTAAAAGCTAAATGGCACATTCTCTTATTTTGATGACGTCATGATAAAAATCTGAAACGATTTATGGATGCAGTTACTAAATACAATTTGACTTTAAATGAACAAACGTGTATTTAGTTGTGAAGAAATAAATTTACTTGGATACACAATTCACAATTATATTATAAAACCTGATGAGAATCGACTTAAGCCCCTTTTGGATCTACCATTACCAAACGACAGTAGCAGTCTTAAACGAACTCTTGGTATGTTTGCACACTACTCGAAGTGAATACCGAACTTTTCTTCAAAAATACAACCGCTAATTCGTGCGAACATTCCACTAAACAAAGAATCAACTGAATGCTTTCAACAATTGAAATCTGAAATCGCTAAAGCCGCATTAGTAGCTGTAAATTATTCTGATTTACTCACTGTAGAAACTGACGCTTCTGAGTACGCTATCGCTAGCACCCTATCCCAATCTGGCAGGTCGCTTTCTTTTCTCGTTCACTTAATAATTCAGAGAGAAAACATCTATCCATAGTAAAAGAAGCTTATGTGATCGTTGAATCCTTACGAAAATGGCGTCATTATTTACTTTTTTATTAATTACAGACCAAAAGTCTGTAGCTTTTATGCTGAATCAAAAGCACGCCAGTAAAATCAAAAACGAGAAAAGTGAAAGGTGGCGTTTAGAACTCTCTTGTTTCAAATACGATGTGATATATCGTTCTGGCAAAGAAAACGTCTCTGCAGGTGCGCTATCAAGAGTTTGTGCTGTTATGAACACGGATAAATTATTTGAATTGCACAATTCTCTTTGCCATCCAGGTGCAGTCAGAATGGCGCATTGGGTTCGTACAAAGAATCTTCCCTTTACAATAATGATGTAAAACCTATGACAGCATCTTGCCGTGTCTGCGCGGAATTCAAACCACGTTTCATGAAAACTAAGAGTTACTTAATTAAAGCTATCGAGCCTTTTCAGCGTCTGAACATTGACTTTAAAGGACCTCTGCCGTCTAACACTCGTAACAAGTACATTCTCACTATCATTGACGAATACTCAAGATTCCCATTCGCTTATCCATGTAGCGATCTTTCAGCACAAACTGTTATCAAGTGTCTCAAAGATTTGTTTCTTACTTTTGGTTCCCAGCCTATTCGGATAGGGGCACAGCTTTTATGTCACAGGAGCTAAAACAATTTCTGAATTCTTATATTGTTGCTTCTAGCAGGACAACTCCCTATAACCCAGAAGGAAATGGCCAAGTAGAGCGTCTAAATCAATCCAACTATTTCTTAATTCAAGACAGATGCAAACTGCGGAATGGGAACGAGCGTTACCTACTGCGCTGCATTCTATTCGATCCTTATTATGTACAGCAACGAATCAGACTCATGAGCGATTTTTCTTCCAAACCAGACGATCTCCGACAGATAACTCAATCCCTTCATGGTTATTGTCACCAGGTCAAGTGCATAAGCACTTAATTTTGAAGTTCTTACATTCCTTTTCATAAGAAAAGTAATGTAAGAACTTCAAAATATGATCCAATCGTAGACGAAGTCGAGCTGTTACATGGGAATCCATCTTACTCGTATGTCCGTTTGTCCGATGGTCGAGAGACTACTGTTTCTAATGGACATCTAGCACCACTACCTACCGAGGATCTAGACTCTGATGAAGAGGAACACGAAATTGTAGAATCAACAGAACTAGCTGAACAACATCTGCGTCGATCCACCCGCGAAAGGCGGCCACCAGCTCATTTACAGGATTACGTCACTAACTAAATTAGCAACGACATGAAACTGGTGGGGGTGAATGTAGTGTGTCTATGTAATTATTTATGGTAATTTCCGTCAACACTTGACGTCTTGTAATGCTTATTCTTCTGTCTGTTACTTTTAATTATTAACTTATATTTTAGCAGAATAAAGCCAAGATTTCTGTTGGTATTTTCGTTTAAATTTATCAGTGACTATAAAAGAGGAATCAAGTAATGTGCACAGAGAAACTTAAATATACGGAAAGTAATGTGTATAACATCCGTCATCATCGTCATCATACAGACTTATTATCACTTATTCTTTACAAATGCTTATGGTTTGTACAGAGAAACAAAAAGGAGTATTTAAAAAACCTGACCAAAATTGATAAAATTACATATTGTGTTCACCACATTACCGCCAGGGAGTAAGTCTCTTTCACATGCCCCGGTTGCCGGTTAGCCGCTACAGGATAACCGGCGGTGAATGTATAGCCAAGTACATGTACGTGTGCAAGCTAACGTACATGGCTATTCACTTCGCTGCCGGGTACCCGGTAGCGGCTAACCGGCAACCGGGGCGTGTGAAACTGCACTCATGGGTTATGCCCGGATAAAGATGAAATTGACTTGCCGCCCCGTGATGTGATGCTGGACCCGGTCTATGGACTGTGAAGTATCTATAGTAGACTATTATATTTTTGGTACATCGACTTAGTTGCCAAGATACATTTCAGTGTTTCTTATTTAAATTTGTCAATTACTATTAATAAAATACTACGTACGATGGTTATAAATATTTTAACACTTTTCTAGATGACTATACTCATTTTGCAAAAAAATATCTCATCAGAACTAAGAGTTAAGTTTTTTCTAAAATTATGAATTATACATATTAAATTATGTGAAAATCATTTCAATTTAAAACTTAAAACATTTAGGTACGGTAATGGTGGTGAATATACCTCAAATAATTTAAAAAAATATTGCTTAAATAAAGGTATTACAATAGATTATACAATACCGTATATTCCCCAACATAATGGTAAGACAGAAAGATTAAATCGAACAATTATGGAGCGAACCCGTGCTCTTTTGTTTGACTTGCACTTACCAAAAGAATTATGGGGCGAAGCGGTGTTAACAGCTACATACATAATAGGTGTTCAAATACAATTAATAAGAAAACTACAGCAGAAATGTGGTTCAATAAAATTCCAAATTTAAAACATTTGTATATTTTCGGTTCTTTGGCTTAATACAAAATAAATACAAAACTAAATAAATTAGATTCCAGATGTAATAAGGGTTTGCTAATAGGATTTACGAACAATGGGTATAAGATATGGGATCCGGTGGGTTTGAAGATATTTTATTCAAGAGATGTGACTTTTAATAATAATGCGAAGGATGTTTTGGAATTTTTAAAGCAATGTAATAGGAGTGCGAAAGTTACAGATTAATATAAAATATTTAAAGATGAACAGCTGATAATGGTTGTCAAGTTGAGAGGGGAAGTTTTTATGGAGAAAGTCAGAAGAAGAAGACAGATGTTGAAGCAACGAGGGAGGAGAAGTTTTCTATTTTAGAAGAAGAAAGAAATTATTCATAGAAAATATTTTAGGAGAAGAACGAAATGATGTCATAGAAAATATTTTGAAAGAAGAACGAAATGATGTTATAGAAAATGAGGGAATTGATGTTTTTGAAAATAGTATTGCTGAAGAATTATTAGATGATAATAGAAGAAGAGAAGTTAATTTGGAAGATAGTAATCCAGAAGTGAATGATGGAAATGAAATTGAAGATAATAGTAGATTGACGGTAGATGGAAATGAGTTGTTTGTGGATGCGGAGGAGTCCGTTAAAGAAATTAGTAGTAAAAGGATTTTGCCAAAAAGAGATAGAAGATTACCGATAAGGTTTAACGATTAAGATTAAGAAACGTTATTTTTAACTTACAGCGAAGTGTTGAAGAGTGATGAAAGAAGTTTATGGGAGAAAGCTATTAAAGAAGAGATGGATTCTTTGGAGAAAAATAAAACATGGGAAGTAGTTGTAAAAATAGAAGCTGGAAATAGAAGATTGATAACCAGTAAGTGGATTTTTACTGTGAAGCCGGAAGGAAGATACAAAGCACGACTTGTTGCTAGAGGATTTTTACAAAAATATAATAATATAGATTACAAAGAGACTTATAGTCCAGTGGTGAATACTACTAGTGTAAGATTATTACTTTCAATTGCTGCACAGAAAGGTCTACAGTTGAAACAGTTTGATGTGAAGACAGCGTTTTTGTATGGAGAGTTAAATGAGGATATTTTTATGAAAATTCCATTAGGATATGATTATGGTGAAAATAAAATTTGTAAATTAAAGAAGAGTGTTTATGGTCTTAAGCAAGCACCGCTCATGTGGAATAAGCGGTTAACTGAATATTTATAGAAATTGGGATTTGAACAACGGAAATTAGATCCATGTCTGTTTTTGTGTAAAGAAAAGGAAATTTATTTGGCAATATATGTTGACGATGAAATTTTGATAGGAAATTGTGCAAATGAATTGAATAATCATGAAAGGAATGCAAAAAGAATTAGAAAATTTGATAAAGTCGAGAAGTTTATCGGTCTTGATATACAGGTTGGAGAAAATTATTTGAAAATTTATCAGGAATCTTACATTGATCAAATGTTAAATACATTTGGATTTAGTGACTTTAAAGAAATTATATTGCCGAATATTTTAGTCTATACACATTAAGAGGGGAAGGGTGATAGTAATGATGTGCATCGTTATAGGCAGTTGATAAGGTCTTTACTATACTTAGTAAATAAAACTAGACCAGATGTTTCTTTTCATGTTGGTTATCGTAGTAGACATCAAGAGTGTCCTAATTTAAATGATTTCGCTAATATTAAAAACCTCTTCAGATAGCTTAAGAGCTCTATATCTTCTGGTATTCAATAATTACGTGGTAATAGTTTAGTTTTGACAGCGTATTGTGATGTAGACTTCGCTGGTGATCCTGATACTAGGAAAAGTACGACTGGCTTTGTAGTGTTGTACAGTGGTGGTCCTATACATTGGTGCTCGCGTAAACTGTCCGTCACCGTTCTCTCCAGTACGGAAGCAGAATACATATCTGCCACAGAATATATCAATAAAGATTTACTTTATGTTCAAAGTCTGATTAAAGAGATTACAGGTCATACACCAAAAACGGAATTAATTGTTGATAATCAGTCGGCTATTGTTTTAATTAAAAACGGAATTTTAAATTGGAGAAGCAAACATATTGATGTGAAATATCATTTTATTAAAGAAAAGATAGATCAAAATTTAATTTAAATTTTATATTGTCCAACCAATTCTAATATTGCAGATATTTTGACAAAAGGATTAGACAGAACTAAGTTTTTACGTTTAAGAAAGCACATTGTGAGTGATTTGTGAATTTGATGTGAACTTTAATGAAGTGAATTTAGTGGATAATTAGTTAATTATGATAGGTGTTAGATGTTATATCTTGTAGAGATAAGGTTATGGAATTAATTTATAATTTAGGTATTAGTTTTAGTATTAAGGTTGTCTTGATTGTTTATTTGAAATTTATATTTAAGGGGGAGATTTAATATAGGATATAGAATGTTATGATAGGTAGGAAATACTAGTATGGGTTTTATTTTTATATTAATTATTTGTTCAATGTTGAAGTTGTATATGGGGTGTTCTAGGAAAATATGTTAAAGTTAAATACAGGTTGGTAGGTTGATTTTATTTGAGACAATATAAAATTCAGAGGGGATGTTGCAGGTTATTTTTAATTGTCTATAAGTTTAGTCTATGTTTTAAAAGCAAGGTGTATTCTTTGGCGCTTTATTGTTTTGACAATTCTTATGAAGAAAATTTTCACGTCGCGACGTGAAAATTTTCTTCATAAGAAAAAAATGACCGACGCGTCGGTCATTTTTAAAATAGTATTGAGTACAGATGGTTTTTTAATTTATAAGTGTGTTATAATTTTTATGCCATGCACTAGGTGCTGCCATGTTTTGGATCCGAGTTGGTTCCCAGTCTGTTGTCTACACTGGTGACTACAATATGACTCCTGACAGGCATCTAGGATCTGCCTGGATATATAAATGACATAATAACTGTATATTTGAATATCGATTTAGCATCATTTAATAATTGTTTGACTAATTGAAGGTTGAAATAGAAGTGTTTTATTGTTTAATGTAAAATATTGGCTCATTGTCTTGTAATTCTTTCAAAGTTAGTTTGTATCGTGTAGTGGTGCTTGTTGCCAATTATGATTTTTCGACACAATGTAAAAATTGTTTGGAATAAAAATAAATACAAATGTAGACCAGACCTACTTATAACAGAGTCTACCTATGCTACCACTATCAGAGATTCCAAGCGTTGCCGTGAAAGAGACTCTCAAAAAGTTCATGAATGTGTTGAAAAAGGTGGAAATGTCCTTATACCAGTATTTGCATTGGGAAGAGCTCAGGAACTTTGTATTTTATTGGAAACATACTGGGAAAGGATGAACTTGAAATATCCAGTTTATTTTGCACTAGGACTGACAGAAAAAGCAAACAATTATTACAAGATGTTCATAACATGGACTAATCAGAAGATAAGAAAGACTTTTGTTCAAAGAAACATGTTTGATTTTAAACATATTAAGCCATTTGACAAGTCCTACATTGATAACCCTGGAGCTATGGTTGTTTTTGCTACTCCAGGAATGTTACATGCAGGGTTGTCACTAAACATATTTAAGAAATGGGCACCTTCTGAACAGAATATGGTGATCATGCCAGGCTTTTGCGTCCAAGGTACTGTCGGACATAAAATTCTAAACGGTGCTAAAAAAGTTGAATTTGAAAACCGCCAAGTGGTTGAAGTCAAAATGGCAGTAGAATACATGTCATTTTCAGCCCATGCTGATGCCAAGGGCATTATGCAGTTGATTCAGTACTGCGAGCCCAAGAATTTGTTATTGGTGGATGGTGGCACAGAAGATGGAGTTCTTGAAAGATAATTTTTTTTTTTTTTTTTTTTATCTATTATAGGCCCGCGCTTGACCACTATCTCACCTGATGGTAAGCGATGATGTGGTCTACGATGGAGCACGCTTGCCTAGTAGTAACCTATTCACTCTTGAAAAAGAGTAATAGAGAGAGAGAGAGAGTAATAAAAGAGAGAGTAATAGTGAGAGTAGTTGTATTCTCTCTTTTTTTTTGATATAAAATTGAAAAAGAGTTCAAGATCAATTGTTACATGCCTGCTAATGGTGAAACTTGTACAATTAACACTCCTACAAAAAATCCTATTGATGTGTCCTTACGGCTATGAAGGCTGAGGCTGTGCGGTACAATGCACAGCCACCTGATCCCAAACGGCGGCGAGTCGTCAATGGAATCTTATGTGTGCGGGACAACATGCTGTCCCTTCTTGATATTGATGAGATGTGTGACGAGATTGGCATTAACAGACACATAATAAGGTTCACAAGTACAGTCCGCTTTGAAGATCCAGGTCCAGCTGTCAAAACTGCAGAGAAGTTAAAAACTTTTGGACCATCACTATTTCGGAAGGTAACATATCTGTTGAATCAGTACTCATCAAAGCGGAGGGTGATGAGGATAGCACCAAAAACATCTATGTCTCCTGGACCAACCAGAATGAGGACTTAGGAAGTTATATACCAGGTTTACTTCAATCAATGGTCCAATAAAATTAAGATGGTTGTTTTTATGTATATTTTTTAAATATAAAATAATTTTAGTTTACTAAATGTCGTATTTATGTACACCATGTTATGTCTTGGTTACATTTCCCCTGATACCATAAATGTAGAAGTTTGTTATTTTCTGACAAATCCTTGACTTGTTCCATTAATGATGTTAGGTTCTGAAACAAATATAATGCCATGAAGTAGATTTAAGTCAGTACAATCAAATAAAAAAAAAACGAAGAGAGCCACAAAAATTGTATAATAAAAGGTTACCGTATTAGGTGTCATAGGTGGTGGAATAATACGTCTGAAGTCTCCTTTATGTAAGAATTCAGTGTAGGTTGTCAACAAGCTCCTCTCCAGACCGTCAGTGATGCAAGGCTTGCACAGCCTGCACAGATGCGAAGTGTCACAGTTTTCTAAGCAAGTTGTCTTGCATTGGTCTCCAAATACAGCTATATTTTTCTGGGCAGACACCATGTTTTTGGTGGCTTCAGCGTCTCTGAAAGAAGGCAGTTTTACTAATTAGTAACAGCATATTCAGTCCAACTAAAGTTCCCATTGCTGGGATCAAGTAAGGCTGAGAGGGAGCGGGCCATTTTCTACCATGCGAGAAAAGTATGGGTTGGTAAAATATTTAGTAATTAGTTCAATCTTCAATCAATCAATTAGTTCAAGAGTAGTGGTGGCCCAGTGGTAACGGCCCCGACTTACGAGTCGAAGGTCATGAGTTCGAACCTAGGCAGGCGCTTTAGGCCCGGGATCCACCAAAGCGGAAAGGAGTGAGCCCGACATTGACGGGACAGTAACCCACCTGTTGACTGACTGCCCGATCTATGGCTTGGAGAGGTACACACTCGAACAAAAACTAGGGATTGATATCAGACCAAAGAATTTTAACAAAATTATTACAGACAAGAATTGAAATAGCACAGATTTTATCGAATACTGTGTCAGAACAGCACAAAGAGGAAAGAGCTATAGATAGAAATAAAAATTTAAAAAAATGCTCAAAACTACATGAAGTGTATAACAGAACGTAGTATCTATAGATTAAATAGAAGAAAGATATCGTTAAGAACATCCTGTGTAATTAGTAAAGTAAGTCTGTAGAAAATATAAATAAAATGAGAAACTCATCAAGTCAATAGATATTAAATGTAGTAGAGACTAAGAATTATGTGATCTGTAAATTCAACTTAGAATAAATGAGTGTGAATGAGTGAGTGTGAGTGAGTGAATGAATGAGTGTGTGTTTATGTCGGTGTCGGACCAAGACCGGGGAAGAGTTGTGTAAGGCAGGAGGAGGTTTTAGTCAATTGGAGCCTGACACTAACCAGACCGGCTCACTTTTGAGGCAGTTTAGGTGTTAGTCCGACCGGATTTCCCACCCTGAGAGAAAAAAAATAAAAGTAGGGAAGAGGCCAATTTATCTACCTACCCTACCCTACTTACCTGCCCTACCTACCCTATCCTACATACCCTACCATACCTACCCTACATACCCAACCCTACCTAACCTACCCTACCTACTCTACTTATTCTACCCTACCTACCGACAAACGTAAATTTTTTAACCCCTCCGACGGAAAAAGAGGGGTGTTATAAGTTTGAGGTGTGTTGCTGTCTGTGTAAATGTGTGTCTGTCTGTGGCATCGTAGCGTCCAAACGGATGTTCCGATTTCGATTTAGTTTTTTGTTTGAAGGGTGATTTTGTCGAGAGTGTTCTTAGCTATATTTGAATAACATCGGTTAAGCCGTTCAAAAGTTATGGACGTTTCACTGTTTGAATCGGGGTGTTTACGCAAGATATCGTGTCATAATTACGTGTTCAATAGATTGCCGATCGAAGCGTATCTACTATGTACTAGATAAATAATGCAGCATGAAATAAAAATTTGCCGGGGGTTTTTAAAATTTTGAAATTTTACATGTTTAGATTTTTGACTGATTCCAAAACAGTTAAGTATCCCGAACAGACTGAGCTGTTTTGTATAAACTTTTGGCTTGGATGACAAATGAAAATGCACGGATAGGTACATAAGTAACATTTTCAATCCAATATCCATCATCGCTTACCATCAGGTGAGATAGTGGTTAAATGCGACGCAAGCCTATCAAAAACAATATTTTTTTTAAATATGGCGGTCTTCCAAAGATGACTGCCTGAAAATAATTCGATAAGTTTTACCTCACATGTCGCCTGATGTCGCTGACCACGATAGTCGTTCAATAAATAATTTAAGATGCTATTACAAAGGTACCTAAGTATATTCCCTGATATTGATTAGTTGATTACATACATATTCTCGTTATTTTTTGCTACGAACGAATAATCAGCAACTATCCTAATAAAATGTTAGGTCTTACCCCTCATTCGCGGCTGTAACGGCCGCTCGTGCAACACCAGTCAGCGACAACACATTGTATATCACTTGTTCGTAGAGCAACTGGTTCGGTTGGTAAGCTTTTGAGCTTAAATTGGGTCCCATGTTAGCTTCCAGCAGGTATACCTTCAAATCTTCATCGAGGATGAAGTCAAAACGCAACATTTCAAAGAAGTTGTCGGGTGACTTATACTGCTTCACCTAAAACCATGTCAATAATTGAAATAATATTTATAGTTATGTATAACTAGGTAAAAACAATACTCGACGTTGCTAGAAGTCCCTGTAAGATGCCTCGTCAGCTGTTGACGGCGGACCCGGGGATCGATCTCGGGCTCTTGAGACCGCTGCGCTTTACCTCGAAGCCAGTCTAGAGTGTTACCTCATCGTTTTCGATGACACAGATATCGACGGACTTTGCAGAAGGTAGGTACTCACCGTGTCAATGATCAATGGCTCTTTCATAAGGAACACTTCCGCAATAGCCTTATGCACATCCTTCCACATGTCGGTAGGATCTATGCCCTGTAAAAAATAGACAGATTAATAGGAGTATGGTTTAAACTACTATAGTGGCTTTCATTATGAATGAAAACTATTCTAATTCAGTCGTGTCTTTAGCCAATATTTTTCTCATAGTTGTTAAAGGATACTCTTCCAACGTTGTTCTGACAGTAAGGTCATGTTCAAAGTGCCCTCGCAAAATTATACCTACCTTTTGAGTGTAAAAACTGGCTGATAATTAGAACATTTTGTGTGACTGGACAAATTAAGTGGCTGGCGAACTGTGACAATATTAGTTGCATCGGTGGTGCTGTGATTCATGGGATAAAACACCCACAACAATTATTAACACAGTGAATAGAATTACCCAAAATTATAGCAATTACCCTCAAAAATCTAAGAAATATCCAAAAACGCCTGAAGCAGTTGTGTCGGCAAATTGTAGTGACCTATATTGCATTGAATATCTGTCGGGCGTTATAGGATACTCATCACTGCAACTTAATGCTATAAAATTTTTGAAAGGTATCCTAGGATCCCAGCGCTACTTACATCTTTATATTCGGTTTCCTAATACTTATGGAGTCAACAATGAACTAGTCGCTATCGGAAACGGATGTTAACCAGTCAAAGCTAAGAACACTCCTAAACTATGTGTTCCCGCGGATCAATAGAAGCTGAGACGACATGGATGACTCCCTTGATAAGTAGTTAGGGGAGTTCAAGGAAGAGATTAGAAAGAAGCTGGGCCTCTTCTCCGTAAAACATGAACAAGAGACTCAGCGCATTAGTACTACTCTGAAGGAAGTCCAGAAAATAATAGCAAAATAGAGAGCTCCATTGCTTATCTTACTGCCCAAAATGAAGATTTTGGAAAGAAAATTGAGCAACTAGAAGGCCAGGCTAAGGTAGACAAAAATTACATCAAATTCTAGAGAATAAGTAAACATGAAATGATGCAAATCAGCAATCAGATGACCAATTTTGTAATCGAGGATGTAGGTACCTAGAAGAGTAGGTAAACGAAACTAAGCAGGACCTGATTGAAATGGCTATGTCTCTCGCTCAAAACCTAGACTGCACTTTCACAAAACGCGATATAAAAGACCTATATAGAACACGTGCGATAAATAGTGAGATAATTAACTCGTCAATAATTGTTGAAACCGGCTCGACCCTAATTAAATCGGAAATTATGAAAATGGGTAAGGCCAGGATTTAAACAAAATATTCACTTGAAATCGCAGGAAGATACTCCTATCTTCCTCTTTGAGCATCTCACAGCAAAGGGTTCCCGCTTGCATTCCTTGCTCGGGACCTAACCAAATCAGGTTAATTTAAATTTTGCTGAACCGCTTATATATTATATTATGCATTTATAGATCCCCTTCAAGCATGAACACTGAGGCTTTTATCAGTTCCTTAAGATCCCATCTAGATACTCTACAAACACAGAAAAATATTATTATAGCGGGGGACATTAATATAAAAATTAGAACCAAAGGTATATAATCTTATGAACACAGAAACATAACTATTTACCTTGACGCGCTATCCCTGTACAGAATATTACCTGGGCATACTCTACCAACCAGGAATTAAAACGGTTTAGACCATTTTATGTTGAAAATAAACAAACAAAAAATCTCAGCATCCATCGCTATCTTACACACTAGTATTACAGATCACTACACCACACTTCTATCCTTTATTAACTAACAAAACTAGATCCACTGTGGATTTTGAGCAAGCACTAAGTACGTGCAGGAAAGTAGTCCTGAAACTATAGCTAACCTACTAGTAAATAAGCTAACGGAGTACATCAATAAAAGTACTATTCTTACTAAAATCCCTAACAGTAAGCTCATTATAAAACCATGGATAACCCCAGGAATTTTACGTTGTATTAAAAATTGTAATAAGCCGGAAAGATAATAAAAGAAATCCATACAACGACATATTAAAAATAAGATATATAAGATATAGAAATCACTGTAATAATCTTATCAAAAAAATTAAAACGTAAATATGAAAGAGATTAATTAATTACAAAATCAGTTGCTAACAATAAATTACTTTGAAAAAGCATTTAAACTCTAACTTTTACAAATAAACCTAAAAATTATTGCAATACAGACGTACTTAATATAAAATCGACACCTTTAGAATCAGTCAACTATATTAAACGAATATTTCCCGAACATTGGTAAGAGCCTTGCTCAAAAAATCCACCCAGCGTTAACCTATGATCAAAATGACCTAGACTGTTTACAATTAACTCAACCCAACGATGATGATGAAGTGAACCATATCCTAATGAGACTAAAATCTGGCAGTACGTCTGGTTGGGATAATGTTTTTACTGCATTTCTGAAATATATAAGAAAGGAGGTTGTTCTCATAATTAAACATCTTGCTAATCTTTGCTTTAGTGTTACCTTTCCGACTTCCTTAAAGCTGGCTATTATTACGTCAGTGTACAACAGTAGGGACAGAGACGATGTTTCCAACTACATGTCCATATCTGTATTACCCTCTATATCAAAAATAATTGATAAACTTATCAACATAAGGCTTTTAACATGCCTAAAAGATTTCAACGTACTATCTGAGTCACAATTTGGCTATCGTCGCGGGATTTCCTCTGAAGATGCAGTTACTGCACTAAGTACCTAGGTACTCATATAACCGAACGGCTTGACAAAGGTAAAAAATGTATAAATGCATTCTTAATTTTTAAAAAAGCCTTTGACACCGTCTCTGTCCCAACCCTTGTAAGAAAGCTGGAATCTAGAGTGCCTCTTGGCCTTTTCAAGGATTATCTCAGAAACAGGAAGCAGAGGGTTAAAGTGGGTCAGTACACTATTGAAGACGCAAATACGTCATACGGCGTACCCCAAGGAAGCGTATTGGGACCTATATTGTTCCTTATCTATGTTAATGATATTTGTAACATAAATGTTGTAAACGCACAAGTCTTTTCTTACGCGGATGATACTGCTGTAGTCTTCACTGGTGATACTTGGCAGAATGTTAAACTTAGTACTGAGACAGGCTTGGCTTTATTCGCCAAGTGCCACAATTGCCACAAGTGCCAAGTGCTCTCTACTCCTCTCTGTGAGAGAAGGAATGGGACATAAGCCACCACGCGGACCCAGTGCGGGTTGGTGGATGTCACATATCTTCTAGGACTTCTTGGTTCTAGGACATGCCGGATTGCCTCACGATGTTTTCCTTCATCGTTTTAGAGCAGTGGTGATGAAATAATTAACACAAAGTAAAGCTCCTGCCTGGGTTCGAACCCACGACCTACAAAACGTAAGTTGGGGCCGTTACCATTGGGCCACCACTGTTCTGTTTTGATCACAGAATATTATTACTTGATGTTCTTACCTTTGATCGGACGTAGATGTCAAAAGCTTCTTTCATCGTATTGCCCAGAGTAGTGTATGAGTGTTTCAGAGAAGGCACCTCCCAAGTAGGCAAATAGACGTTACCCACGATGTACTTATTCAAATTAGTAGGATCAAACGGATAGTATTTCTCCAAGCAATATCTGTAATGGAAAATGCAGGAGTCAAGTAATTGTTTAAAGCAAAGCGTGTTTGAAGACGTATACTTAGGTAACTTTTATAAATTTTTGACAGTTAATATATTCAACAATGTTATCTTAATAATTACCTGAAGAGTACATCACCTTTGTACCAATATACTCGCAGAGGGTTTACTGATGTAAGTACCACATACACACCAATATCGAACTTGTGTCCATCCACTAAGAATGGGTTTTGTACGTACTCCTGTACGAAAGATTTCCCACTGGTTGTATCTACGTCACTCACGTTCTTTATGTAAACGTGTCTATGTGAGTTAGACTTTTGTACAAATATCGCATTTTTGTTCTCAGCTGCGTACTTTAAGAACTTTTCCTTATCTTTTGGTAATCGAAAGGCCTTTGGTATGTAATTCGAATTTGATGTCGCTAGCGCAACTTTACTACTTACGACCCCTGTACCGGGAAAGTGATTCACCTTTTGATCAGGAGAGAGATTTCGAAGGTTCAAATATATAAAGGGGGAGCAATGAGACCATAGTAAGCTCCATAGATATTCATTTGTACTTTTCTCGTATCCTAATCTTTCAAGCACTAAATGCACGTGTTTTAAAATGCCATTTTTGTTATGTACATCTGTTGCGTTGGAAAACACCCAATATTTCGGCCTCTCTGGAGGCAACTTCTGACCTCGGTTGATACCATTAACAATCTCTAAGATAATTAACAACGATATCCCAACTATGCAAACGAGGAAAAATATATTTGTTAATGATTTTTCGAGCTTCATTCTATTATTAGGAGCTGTGTCGGTATCTTCTTCAACGATATTGGTTTTTGGATTCTTGCCTTTCTCAATTACATTATTATTATGAGCTTAAATTTTCTATTTCCTCACATTTTGGAAGGACCTGTAACCAACATTTGTGGTAAATGTATAAACAGATTTATATTGTTCAATATCGGTTCCAACAGAGGTTGTCTTGCCCGGGCCCAAACCTGATTGCAGCGCCACCTACCGGGTCCAATTTTAAATCTAAAATATCCAGGGACTTATACACAAAGACTTTATACTTCTTACTACGAAGTATAAGGTCTTTGCTTATACACACAAAAAATGTCATCAAATTCTGTCAACCTAATATTTTAAGTACCATTTGTAGGGCTAACAATCAATTGATGAAAAAACGCGTTTTACCGAAATTATTAAATATTGAGTAGAATTTTTAACCATTGTTTGTGTTAATTACGGATTAACTGAGCCTGGCTTAGCTAACAAAACATGACAGTACGAATTGGCACTGTCACTACAATAGGTGCATATATGTGCCACAACTACTGCTATAATATAAAAATGTCAAAGCCATTTATATGCATTAAATGCGGTACAAAATATGGTATAAATAAGTTATTAGCACAATGACACATTTCGCCATAAGTTGGCATGCAAATATTAAAATATGAGTTAAGGTGCTTACTATAAGCAGATCTCTATTAATCTAATAACACATTATTTTGATTAGGTATTTAATCTGTTAAGTTTAATAAACTCTTCAAAATACTTAATTTACTTACTAAAGTAGACTATGAAATTATATGGTAAACAACCCATAAAATGTAAAACAAACAATATTATAAAAGGCAGTAGGTAGGAATTACAAAAACTATCTACAATGCATTCCTGTAATGATAAGATTGACATGGAGATTTTTTTAGAAAACGTTTATAGAATAAAAGCTGTGAGATATGAGCCACTTTTTTAAAACTATATAGAATTTTCTATAAGGGAGATCGGTTATAAAGGAAGGTATAGAATTATAAATAAGAGGTGCCATGTAGACACAACTACGCCTAAATAATTTTATTCTGGGTACAGCCCCGCGATGTCACCTGTTAATAGAGTTCAAAATATTCGCGCGAATTTAATCAGCGCCGCGGTGCGGTGGATTCTGTGGCAAAACACGGATGACTTAAGGGTACACTAGTCGAAAATTCTTCCATACAAACGTAGTCTGGCTTTTACTCCACTGTTTGACAATGTACGTTCAAAATAAAAAATTATATCAATTTGTCTCATCATTATCTAGTCCTGTATAAGAATAAGAAGAATAAGAATAATTTTTATTGTTAAGAAATTACATTCAAATGTGTTGCTTCCTGGAACTCACACTAGGATTCCCTGTGTCGTGAGATCCAGGCTCCTTCGTTCCGTTCACATTTATTGCTGTTCATGTAATGGGTAATATAATAAGTTACAGTCTTTATATTTGCAAGAAAAGGAATATAAAATAAAAAGCTGATACTAAAAGAAAACAGTATATAACCAAGTATGTATAGTTATGCATGTACTTATGTTTTGTGTGATTGTGATGGTGTGTATGTATGTGTGATGATGTGTGTGTATGTGTGATAGTGTGTGTTTGTGTGGTTGTATGAAATTAAATAGTGTGTTGGTGTTGAGAGTGTGTCTGATTGTTATACCTGAGAATGTATATGATTATGTGGAAGTTTGTGATATAGAATAATAAATATATAATTAGAGATATGTTTGGAAGCATTGCATTGTTATGTTTTATGGAAGCAAAAAAGTAATTTACTTGAAAGTTATGAGCTTCGAAAGTTCCATATTTTAAAACTAATTTTAACGCATCTTTGGGCGCAAATAAGTACCATAAGAAGAAGGAAAATTGAAAAACGGCCTCCATACAGGGATAGATTAGTAGTTCAACAATGCAAATAATTTTATTTTGAACAGATACATTCAGTAATTTTTTCATGATATCCAGACTCCCAAAGCTCTGTTTATAAAATTTCGCGCCTCGTTTTCATTCTATATCATCATCCATTTCGCTACAAATTTGCAAAAGTGTGTATTCGTACGCGAACTAGCTTCTTACTGCTCATAACAGCATCTATCTGTTCCGCACGTGTTGTCGGTTGATATAGCACGCATTTTAACCCCGCGCACAAAATGGTTCGTGCTGTCGACTAGTGTAACCTTAAGGTATTATTTCCGCGCGATAATTTTTCCGTAATGCGTGCAGATTCATACAATTCCATAGGTCGCAGAATGGGCGGATAAAAATTGCGCGCATAAAAATCGCAGTACGTGTTAAGCCTAAAAAGGCACGAAAATTGCAAATAAAATACAACTGACGCGTCGCCGTTCGTTTAAGTCTCAACACGATCGAGTTAGAGTTGACCATGGCATAAGAATATGCTGCACCATAAGCTGGGTGACCATAAGCTCTTAGAGTAAAGTTATTTTGAGTGCGTGTAAGGGACAGATGTATATGACTTGTATACATCTGTCACTTACGCGATCTCAAAATAACCTTACTCTAAGAGCTTTTGGTTACCCCCATGGTATACTCTTACCGTGACAGCTGGGTCACGTGATTGGCCTCAGAATACTTCATCAATTGCGTTGCGATTCTCAAACTTTTTTAGTGGGGAAAAAGATAAAAATAATACAATAAGTAGGTAGTAGTAGTAGTAGGGACTCCCTTTTCCGCCCTACATCAGCTACTCTCCCGCCGCGGCCTCCAACCCTCAGCCGCGATATCGTGTGGGAACTGGGAAGCTCCATACAACATCGCGGCCCGACTCAGTTGCGATATCGCTTGTTACCATGTCGTCGGCTTAGTCGTCAAAAGCCCTGACGAGCGGCCCCTCCTCGGGTTACTCTTCGCTTCACCGTGAGTGACCAAGCCACGGCTACTGAGCCTCCTCTCCTCGCCTCGACAATGCGGGAACCCACATTAGCCGGATAGGGAACAAACTTGCTTCATATCCTGCAGGTAATAAAGCGTTTTGGTCCCTGGCTAAATCGGATGAAGTGAACTTCTGCCGCCCCTCACTCAACCCGACGGGTCGCTGGACCACTCTGCTGAGGAGAAAGCAAACTTGTTTGCCTCTCCTTTAGCGTAGTCTTCACGTCTCAATTCGTGAGACGCGCGGCCCGCTGCCTATCCTGATGGTTGTGAGACGATCATATCGGCAATTTGCATACATCAAAAGGACCTCCGTAGGGTACTGCGTAACCTTGACGTGAACAAGGCCAGTGGCCCTGATGGAATACCAGTAATTGTACTCAGAACTTGTGCGCCTGAACTGTCTCCTCCTCTGCTCTGAACTGTGTCCTATCTTGACACGCCTATATCGCCTTTCGTTAGACGATGGAAAAGTACCGAATGCTTGGAAGCAAGCCAACATTCAGCGCTCGACTGTAAGCTCCTGGCATACCTAGAAGCTAACGACATCATCATTGACCGCCAATACGGCTTCCGCCGAAATCGGTCCACTGGGGATCTTCTAGCGTATGCTATTAACATGTGGAGTGAAGCCATCGAGAGGCACGGAGAAGCGCTTGCCGTCTCCCTCGACATCTCGAAGGCTTTTGGCAGGGTCTGGCACGAAAGCCTCATTGGTAAGTTTCCTTCATTCGGTCTGCCCAGTGGTTTGTGTGTTTGGATTGCGGACTTCCTGAGGGATCTTTCCTTCCGAGTGGTCATAGATAGCTGCTCGTCTAGCCAACTGGATATTGATGCCAGGGTTCCTCAGGGGTCGATGCTTTCAGCAACATTGTTCTTGCTCCATATAAACGATCTACTAAAACCCGTCTGCAAACCCCTTTGGGTATGCAGACGACAGCACTGTTGCTGAGAGGTACGTATCTGACGCACTGGGCTTCAGATCCGCTCTCACCGGGAAGCCATGTTTGAGCGCTTGAACCTATTCTTGAAGGCAGTCTCCGAATGGGGCGATGCCAATCTGGTCACTTTCAATGCTGCTAAGACCCAGGCATCTTTTTTCCGCAAAAAGAATATTAAACCCGGCTCCTTCTTTCCGGGGTGTGACCGTTCCGATAACGGACCATCTTGAGCATTACGTTGACGTCGACCCTCAATTTTGGTCTATACATTGAGGCAAACGCTCAGCTGGCCGCCAAAAAGTTGGGGATCCTTGAGAAGGCGAGACGGTACTTCACGCCAGAACAGCTGCTTAACTTGTATCAAGCGCAAGTTGGATCATGCATAGAGTACTGCTCTCATCTCTGGGACGGATCTGCCAAATATCAGCTTGATGCACTTGAGTCAATAGAAAAACGGATCAAGAGGGTCACCGGCAATGAGAAACTGGTCGAGTCAAGGCTCCAGAGCCTTGAACATCGTCGCCGAGTTGCCAGCCTGTCGGTTATTTATCGGATTCATTTCGGGGAGCGTGCGATGGAACTGCACAATTTAATTCCGCCTAGCCCGTTCCATCATCGCACTACAAGACAATCATCGGTATGTGGTGGACATCCCACCCGTATGCACAAAGCGTTTTGGGAATACTTTTATTGTGCTTACAGCTAAGAATGTTAATGAATGTGATTTTATTTATTTATTTATTTAGATTAAGAGTTCAAACACAATGTTAATTGTTCATGAATAAATTGAATTGAATTGAATTGAAGAAGTGGAATTCTCTGCCGGAGTATGTATCTGTCTGTATATATCTCTGTCTGTATCAGGAAACTGATATCTACAACCTGTGAATCTTTAAGTTAAGAGTGAGGTTACTTTAGGACTTACCAAAATTAAAAGGAGGAGGTTCTACGTTCGACTTCATGTGCTTTTTTTTGTTTGTTCACCGATATATCCGTCATTTGGGGACCGATTTTGAAAATTCTTTTCTAATTTGGTGAAGATCTGATTATGGACTTTGAAGATATACAACAGAACTATTCAATAAATAACGGCAAACCTCTCGGGATTGCTGCAATCGCATGTCTGTTCATTGTTTATACCATTTCATAACATAACATCACGCCAGTATGCTCTTAAAGGGTACGCAGATCTCTCATTTCACCGGTTATGTTCAAGTTTCACTGTTTCATGATATTCGGGTAATCTATTCTGGCGTTATAGGTACCTTACTAAACAACTTGCCTATTAGGTAGGTACAACTACAAAGTGAAAAATAACTTTATTTTTGGAAGTCGGTGTCCATAACGCAAAAAATTGATACGATGAGGAAGGCAACCGCATGGAATGCGCCAAAACAGGCTGCGTCCAAGGCAAAGCCAACCAAATCTTCGTGGCCACAAGGCCGAGGACAGCCGAGGAAGCTCAAGGCGATTCTAAGAGAACCGCGGATGTGGATGCACCCGTAATGCGGGCTGCATCTACGGCTGCGGCCTCGGAGAATGACCTGACGGGACTGTCCGAAGCCTAATCATGCAAAGGTATATTTTTCATTTGGTCTAATTTGTTTCGGCATAATTTGGAGTTGCATAAATATTTAAGGCATAATGTTTATTCGTCAAAATAATTTTATAGGTACATATTTGAACGTCGAAAATTAAAATACCTACGGGTAAAATGTCAATGTTCAAAACGGTTACCTATCATAAGTTCGAAAAACATTTGACCGAATTTCATTTCACCTAAAACTTTTCAACTATTATCGTTTCGTTTTTTTTACTTCATCGAAGTCACGTCTGCCACTGTCTCAGTTAACCTATTATCAATCCGAATTTTTTCGTTACTCCGACGTTTCACTTGGTCGAAATAACATTTATTCGAAATATTTATTTTTAAACGCATATCAAAATACTTTAGTGAGAGAGAAACAGTGAGCGAAATTTTTTTTTAAAACAGGGACTCGATAAATAAATTGTCGTTCATCATTGAACTTCTAGTTAAACTTTTACCTACATTTATTTCCTCTTCTAGTAACTCCCAATTACCGTACAACGTTGCCGAACAAGTTATCACTCTTTTACTATCCATTAAAAATGGCGTCCCATCAAACATTTCTCCAGTGGAATGTGAGGAGCGTGTGGCATAAAAAGCACGACCTCATATTCCTCTTGAACAAATACAAGCCATTGGCTTGTTCCATAGCTGAGACTCAGCTTCCATAAGCCACAGGCGATAGATCCGATGGGTACGGAGGGTCGGCTCTCTTCGTAAATAATCGGGTCCCAAATTTTTCTTTATCCCTGCCCCCTTTGAGTGTAGTAGCAAGTATGGTTGAGGGTATCACAGTGTTTTCCATCTATATTTCTCACCCTCACCCTGATTTTCTGGTCACATTGAAAAACATGTTTAGTAATGTACATGGACCATTGCTGGTTATGGGTGATTTCAACTTCCATCATTATAGATGGGGGTCTGAACGCTGTGATGCCTTTGGTGTGAGCCCTAGTGGAAATCTTGGATGACCTAGATCTCTGCGTCTTAATCAATGGCTGTCCAACCCGCAGATTTCCTCCCGGACAACAGAAGAGTTGTGTTGACCTCACTTTTTGTTCAGCAGATCTAGCAGCATCATCCCACTGAGAATGCACATCCTTGTCGCATCATTTCATTATTTAATAGAACTTATTTAGAAAAACTTCTCCTCCACTCTTGAACCAATCCAGAGTTTTGTATCATTATAGGAGCAGAAAATTGATAATCTTCCAAATTTAAATTCATGTTTATTTGATATTTTTGATCACTGCCATGCCAAGAGCTGCTATGAAGGTTTTGTTTAGGCCGTAACCTCTTGTGCAGATTCCTGTTTCCCTTTGAACAACAGTGCCTGGAATAAAATTCCATCTCCTCCGTGGTGGAATCAGGAATGCACTTTGATGGTCAGGTCAGGGAACGAAGCTGAAAAACGGCACAATCGCGAGATGAACAACCAAAATCTGTTGGCCTATCAGCAGGTTTATGCCAGATCCAAACGTCTCCTCTGTAGGAAGTAACGTGCGGGTTGGGTTAAATTCTGCACTTCCTTATTCCCCTCCACCCAAATTTCACTTGTTTGGAAGAACATCAATAGATTTAGACGTGGTTGTTCTCCATCAATCTCCTCTTCACCGATCACTAGGGAAACAGCTGAACTTTTTTTGACAAAATTACTCCCCTTATATCCCTCTCCCTTCTGAACTCCTTATTCAATTCAATCATTTATTTCGGACCATGATCCATAATTTGTTAGTAAACACTTATGACTATGTTAGTAAATTTAAATAATTTAATAATATGTAAGGAAATGTCAAACTAATAAAAACAATAAAAATAAATAACAAATAAATTAAGAAAGAATCCAAATCAGTTCATATACCTATATCCCGTTGCACTGGAGCCGCCGCTGTGCAAGCGGATCCGGTACCCCAGGAAAGGGCAGTCCGGTTTATCCGCAATAACCTTTAGGACACCGTTTACTCTCCCCCGCATCCTGTGCATCAGGGATGCTGACTTCTTCCGCAACACTGTGCCCTCACATATTGTATCTGATGACCCCTTTGATTAGCCATTTACTATGAAGGAATTGAATTTGTGTACGACGGGTATTGATAAACTTAGACCTGACCGTATGGACAGCTTCCACGAACCCGTCACTGTATTCGTCCACGGAGGTTCCTTAGGCACTCGAAACGATTCTGGAGTTCGAGCTGAAAGCTCTCGGGGTTTTGGACCTGGATCTGTGCTGGACGGAGCGTGGACTTCATCAGTCGAAAACTTTCAAGCTTAATATTATTGTCCAATGTACCTCTTACCATGCGGTGATCGCTCCCGGTTTGTACCGAATTGATATAAAAATATAGAATAGAATAGATTTCATTGACATCCAGAGCTTGACCGCGCCGGGTGTGCGCACTGATTCTGCTTAACCACGTGCAACATGGCGGACACCGATGATACTTCAGATTTAAATCCCTCTGCATCTCCGGCAGCAGCGGTGGGATCGGAACAACATTTTTTCAACGTGCTTACCCAATCTCCTGTGCCTACGGATAGTGAATATTTTTGGGATTCGGCTGTACCGCGTGGTGATAATATTTTCGGTGCAAATTCGAAGACTAACGTTCAAAATACGACCGTACAAATGGATGATCGTTTCTCAGCTTTATTTAGTGATACGTGGGCCTAAATGACAGTCGAAGATAACCTAAACAACGTGGGACTTATTTGAGGAGTCAAGTTTTCTGCGACTACCCTCAGAAACTGGAATAACGAAAAACCAGTCCAGAGCAGAGCAGCAAGGAGGCAAGTAACAACACAGCAACTGGAATGGTCAAGGAGGAGCGTGTGAACGTGTGGAAAGATCCACACACAGATCTTGTTGCCAGTCTGGTGAGTCGTTTTTATTTTGTTAAGGCTCATGACAAGAGTGTTCATTATTCAAAATTCTGGTTTTGTTTACGGTATGGCCCATGTCAGGCCATAATCTCAGTTAGTTATCACTGGTCAAGTTTTAGTGCTGGTGAAGAGTCATTTATTCTACTATCACTGCCCTTGGCTGGCTATTATTGTTAGGACTTTAGAGCGATGTAGTGGTGTTGTCGTACCTAACACTTCATTCTGGAAATTATGATAATAGCAATTTTTTTATACTTTGTTAGTAAGAACAAAATTCTTAATAATTAATTACGATCTAGCCTAAAATACTAATAAGCAATTTAACTCTAACTTAATATGTTACGTTGTAGATTATGTTAAAACTAAGAATAGTGTCCATTTGCACTTTTACACAAGTCAGTAGCACTTTCTTAGAGTCTTAAATAATTTATAAAAACACTATGTTCATGTGTTATATGTATAGCACAGCGTTGTCACTATTATTCATTCACTTTGAACACTACACTAATTCAAAAGGTTTAGTTCGTTGTAGCCTACGCACTAAGTCTGTATTGTCTAGCAGCTGGATAGCCTCAACATTCACGTGTCGATGAAGTCTGTTTTCGTGGGTTTCAGCAAATTTTTGGATGATGGTGGTGACGAATTCCGTTTTAAGGTCACGGTGAAAATCTTCATTTCTTATGTACCAGGGTGCATTTACAGCATCCCTGAGCACTTTATTTTGGAATTGTTGGATTAATTTTATGTTGCTTTGTTTAGTACAGCCCCAAAGTTGGATACTATACGTCCAAATTGGCATCAGTATATGCTTGTATATGGTTATTTTATTATGTATTGATAGACAGGATTTCCTTCCGAGTAACCAAAGCTGGCCCGGCAAACGTTTTTTTGCCATAAAAATACCCTAACCACCCTACCTACCGTGACCCTACCTGCCCTACCTACCCGACCTAATATATGTATGGGAAAATGGTGTAACTAACCAGACTTTGTTTTGAATTTTAGAATAATCGACAACGCCATCTACTGGCATTACCGTAAGGAGCCAGTATACAACGCTATGTTCATTTTGGTACGTGTTTTGTTTATGTCATGTATCAGAGATGGCGCTGTGTTCGCAAAACGTATGGGAAAATGAATTTACTTCACAATTTCTTTTTTCGTTAATATTTCCGATATTTTATTACTTAGTATCTTATTACGGACGAAGATAAATCCAAAAACAATCACAAACATCATAAAAATTGGTCAAGCCGTTCTTGTGTTATAAGTGGTGTTACTAACACGACTTTGTTTTATATATATAGACTAGCTGCTACCCGCAGCTTCGCCCGCGTTCATATAGATTTTCTCTATCAATTCTGGTTGTCATATATAGGTCATATATATGTCTATCATATGTCCTTTTCAGTTTCTAAAACTATCTCCATACCAAATTTAAATCGGTCCATAATAAGAAGAAGTTGATAAGAAATTAAATACAAAATTAACCCTCTCTCTTATTTCTCCCCCTTCGTGTTTTATGCAAAAGATGTAGACTATGTCCTTCCCAAGGTCTTAAACTATCTCTATACGTAGAAGGTAACAGACAGACAGACAGACAGACAGAGTTACTTTCGCATTTATAATATTAGTATGGATGTCGAGTTTCTGTCTTTTCTTTTTGACATGAGCTTTCCAACGCAACTTGGCGTCCAGAGTAATGCCAAGGCTGTATTAGCATAAGGCACTTGCATGCCATTTATGTAGATTGGGTGATAGTCCAAGTGTTTATTTGTGAAATCAATGTGAATTGATTTTGACTCTTTCAGTTTGATCTTCCCTTTTTGTGTCCAGTCATAAACTTTGTTCACAGCTAATTTAACGTATTCTACTGCTTCTCTGTGGCTTGATCCTTTAGCCATAATTGCAGTATCATCTGCAAAGGTCGCAATGGTGTTGTTTTCCAGTTCTGGGATGTCACATGTGTGTAACAAGTACAAAATTGGGCCTAGCACATTTCCTTGAGGTACCCCGGCTTTTATAGCTTTTAGCTCGGAATATGCCTCTTCTTGCTGTATTCTAAACACTCTATTAGCATAATATTATATAACATTCAATTCCATGAATGAGAGGAGCTCGTGGCTAAATAATAACAGCCGCACGGGTCGATCATCAAGGTTAAGCAACGCTTGACGAGGTCGGTCCGTGGATGGGTGACATTTCAACATACCGAGTTTCCTCCGTGTCTCGGAAAGCACGTTAAGCCGTTGGTCCCGGCTGTCATTTAAAGATGATCTTTGACAGTCGTTACAGGTAGTCAGAAGCCTGAGATCTGACTTGCCAAGGGGTACCGTGTTACCCAGTTACTGAGTTGTGGAGGTCAGAACCCCAATATACGAGTAGTTGGGAAAAGGCTAGGCAGATGATGATTTAATTCCATGAATGAATTAAGCTTAACAGTAAGGCGTTCGTGCCAGACTCTAAAAAAAGCTTTCGCGATGAAACCTAGGATTTACCTGTAAAAACTTAGATTTACTAAGTCTCACTGGTGAAATGATCTGAGATAATTGCAAATTTCGGGGTTGTACCAGCAATCACACGGGCAATCTTAGAATTTACCTCAGAGACTGGTAAATATTAAACAAAAATTACGTCTACGACACTATGACTATAATACGAAATGATGAGGACAATTAAGTGCTAAAAGCTAATCAATCAATAAAAATTAAAACAACTTACAGTATCGTTTTCCATTTCACAATATTTTTGGCACTTCGTAATTTATAAGTTTGTTTTTTTTCAAGCACACCTTGCACAGGTACAACGTTTAAGCCTAGAAAAAGTTAATTAATCTGTTATTATAAAACGAATAAATGCAGAGAAAGAGTAAAGAAGGAAAGGAAATCAGTTAGTAAAATTTTTGAAGAAACTATGGGTAAGCTTGAGGAAGAAGATGATTTTGTGGACATACCAAGTTTGAAATCAAAGCGTGATGGTCTATACAAAATGCGAAAGAAATAGCGATTGGCGTACAAACATGCCAGTTCCCAACGGTAGATACGGTCAAACTTGCAGACATACTTTCAAATGATTTTTTGGTTTATGAAAACAAAGACGATCTAACGAAATTCTTCATCTTTGCTACAGCTGAGAGTATAGAAATAGCATTAAATACGAATTTTATTTTTGTAGATGGCACTTTTAAAACCGTACCGCGACCTTTTTTTTAACTTCTATCAATACATGTAGACGTGGGCAGTACAAGAGCAAGCACCAATATTATTCCCATATTTTTTTGTCTCTTGCCTAATAAATCTCAGCAAACCTATGAGAGAGTATTCTCGGTTTTGCGTTCTCAATTCAAGCTTGATGTGAATTTTCTTAAATGTGATTACGAAATGGCAATAATTAACGCTGCAAAAAGCATTTTCCCTAATGTTCTTGTCAAAGGCTGCTTTTTCATTTTAATCAAGCAATTTATAAAAAAGCAAACGCACTTGAAATGTTCACTGACGATAGTTTGAAAAAGATTGTTAGACTAAACACAAACCTAGCGTTACTACCCTATCAGTATATTCCCGAAGGATGGTTAGCAATACTTCTGATGATTCCAGAAAATTATATTAGGGCGGAAAAGTTTTCAAAAATATTTTACTGACCAAAAAAGTATTTTTCAGGACATGTGGTGTTGTGCAAATAAACGCCAACGTACCACCAACGATTGCACGGAACGATTACACGGATTAAAGTATAAGAAAAACAATATATTCCTGTACATCAGTATTTAAAAAAAAGAAGCGAAGTATTAGTTAAAGAAAGTTAAAAGAGAAGATGAGAAGCAGAGGAAAACATCCAACATCATAAAAGATGCCAAAATAGAAAAAAATATTGAGTGTAACATTAGATGCGTTAAATTGTTTAAAATATTTGTGTTGGGTATGAATTCTATGTAAATAAATATGAATTGAATAAAAGAGTTAATAAAAAATATCATAAGGTACTATCATTTTACAGTTGATTGTACTTAAAATACTTGACCAATAGCGTATTTGGCAAATTTCATAAATAGACAAACAGACGATTTGACGAACTACAGCTTTGACCAATATAAATTTTGACGAATTGCCTATTTGACAAATATCCGACTTGACCAATGTCGTTTAACCCAAATTTCGGTACAAAACCCGTGCACCCAATCAGCACGCCTATTGTGCAGGCAAATCAACTGAATCTCTCAAGTCTCACGCATAGGTAGGTTGTTTGGGGGGGGGGGGGGGAAATTGTTTCTTTTAAAAAAAAATTGACAGATCTATTAATTAATTAATATTATTACTCAATTAGCGAATTCCTGACCGATAAGAATTTAAATTGATAACATGGCATCTCTGTTTTCCTGACTTGTACTAAATCATTTTTTTAATTTTTTTATTTGTCTGTATTGACTGGAACTTGACGAATTTGTAATCCTATTTTATTAAAATTGACATTGTGTATTGTATTGCCTATTTCAAATTATTTACTGAATTTGATCTTGACATGGTAAATTTGTATTGATTTAATTGAATGGTTTTAATAATTTATATTAAATGGGTCTTTATTATTATACCTAAAACTGTTAGCATGCCTTAGTTAAGGTAGTTAGTATAAGGATCATTACATTAAAACTTAACATCTGTAACTTGTACCTACTTTCTGTGCAAATAAAAAACTATTCTATTCTATAGCAAATGCTCTAAAAGCTAAAACCCAACACTAGGCACTTCCATTGATATCGGCTATGTTGTGGTTGTCTGTAATTGAGTGTGCATTACAGGATAATGATGATGTGTACCAATTTTTATATTTTGTTACATTTTTATGGTTTTCGACAAAACTAACTTCGTTAGCATCGAACAGTCACTTGCCACGCACAATGTTACGCGTAAAATAGAATGGATTAATAACATAATAAATGAAATACCGTGCGAACACCAGCACACGAGGTATCGTGAGTAGGGGATACCCACAGGGTGGTATGCTGTCAACACTACTTTGGAATTTAGTAGTAAATGTGCTCATCGCAGAGCTCAACGCTAGCAGTCTGTACTCGGTGGTATATGCGGATGACATAGCAATTCTGATCTCGGGGAAATATGATCTTATGTGATTTCATGAGAAGGGCCTTCAAAATTATCGAGAGTTGGTGTACAAAGCATGAACTATCGGTTAATCCCTCGAAAGCAGAACTAATATTGTTCACAAACAAAGAATTATTGGACCCAGTTTTGGCTTTGGCCAGAGTTTTGACTTCCAATATTTGCTCTATTTTTACCCGAGCAGAGGTCGGTCGCCCAGGTACTATGAGTTAATTTAAACTTTGTTCAGTAAAGTTGAGCTACAGTTTCGAATGATTAAAGCCTCATCTATCGATTGAGATATCTTTTTTTAAAAGAGATTCTCTGTTACTTACTTGACTTTCGTTATTTTTCGCAGAATACATTGAGTCAAAGATTAGAATAACTATATCTTATATGAAAAATTACTCTGTGACTATAAAAGAGGAATCAAGTAATGTGCACAGATATATACGGTAATACAAAACTTATATATATGGAAAGTAATGTGTATGACATCCGTCATCATCGTCATCATAAAGACTTATTATCTCTTAACAAATGCTTATGGTTTGTACAGAGAAACTAAAAGGAGTATTTACAAAACTTGGCCAAAATTGATAAAATTACATATTGTGTTCACCACATTACCGCCAGGGATTAAGTGCCTTTTCAAAGGCCCCGGTTGCCGGTTAGCCGCTACAGGATAACCGGCGGCGAATGTATAGCCAAGTACATGTACGTGTGCAAGCTAACGTACATGGCTATTCACTTCGCTGCCGGGTACCCGGTAGCGGCTAACTGGCAACCGGGGCGTGTGAAAAGGCACTCATGGGTTATGCCCGGATAAAGGTGAAATTGACTTGCCGCCCCTTGATGTGATGCTGGACCCGGTCTGTGGACTGTGAAGTATCTATAGTAGACTATTATATTTATGGTACATCGACTTAGTTGCCAAGATACATTTCAGTGTTTATTATTTAAAGTTGTCAATTACTATTAATAAAATACTGCGTACTTTCAGTCATCCATATAATTGTTCCCCTTTCGTTATTTTATATTTAACACTAGCACTTCGCCGCAACTTCGTTCGCGTGATTTCGTTTATCCTATAAATTACTCTCTTACGTCACGATTCGTTATTTGACTTATTATTACTTAAATTACTTACTTTTTACTTAAATTTTAGGTTACCGCCACAAAGTAAAATCTTCCCCTAAAAACTTAATAACCCCATTTTGCCCCGTTAAGGGTCGTATTTTGAACAACCCAAATATGTTATTCACTCTTTTCTTCTCTTTTTTATATTTCGTTTATGTTAGTAAGATTCCTCAAAAAAACTTTAACACCCCTGAACCCTATCTGTGGAGTAGTTTTAAAAAACGTTTTATGTAAATTTCGATCATTTACTTTATTCCCAAACAATTAGAATTTTTTACAAACAAATTTTGCTCCTTTTCACCCTTTTGTGATTTGTTCAACCTTCGAGCCATGGAGTATAGATGTTTTCGAAAAAAACGTCGTATCAGTCGATTCTCAAAAAATATGGTCTCCTTACATTACAGTCAAGGCGCACGCTCCTTGAGACAATGACTCTATACAGTGTATGCCGAAACAAATTTGATTGCCCCGACTTGGTGAACCGTTTGTGTTACCTGGTTCCTCGAACAGTGCAGGGGCATGCAGTGCGCCAGCGCGCACCAGGCAACTATTCGCTACTATCTCTTGCAAATCTAATGCTGTTGTGCGCTCACCGCTACGCCGTCTAGTCGATACATACCATAAACAACTTTGTGGAATTGACATATTATTTGTAAGCAGATGTACCTTTATAACTAACATAATCAAAATTTTGAAGGATCAACAGTAGCTTCTAATGTCTACATATCCTGACTACAATAACGTTTGCTAATCAGTTTGTCTTAGTATAAGCAGTAATCTGTGGAAAATGTAGTGGGTAGTATATTTGTTTAGTCATATGTTTAAGACAATTTGTATATTTTTAGTACACTACTGTTTGTTTTCCCTACAATATTAAATAATAATGATATATTGCAAACACACTCTTTGGTGGAACTGCAGTTCGGGAGAGATAAACAACTCCTGAAAATTTGCAATGTAATGGAGACATCTGTCCCGCCAGCATCAGTTTTTACTAACCTTGCGCTAAATATCAGGCCCATAGCGATCCGCTCGAGAAGGCATTCTCAAAAAGACCATGAATTCATAACTAATGAGATAAATGATTTACTTAAAGACAAAGTCATTGAACCCAGTGTGTGTAGTTTCAATCAGTTCTATCCGCTCGCTGCGGCCCAATTAGCGAGCGTGGCGGCGGAAATAGAAGAAAAAGAAGAAAAGAAAGAAAGAAAGAAAAATTGTTTATTGTTTAATTTTTTGTTATTAAATAACAAACATAAATTTAAAAAAAACATCGCCTATAAATAACGCATCATCTCAACCTTGTGAATATAACACCGGCAGGCTTATTACGTATCTTTTGCAAGAGCAAAACGATAGCGATCAAACGGTTTATGTCATTAAAGTCGAAATTAACTGCAGTGTAGGTATGGTAGGTCCTACACAATTGTTTGGTAACCCCTCGCTGTTTGTCAAATGCAATTATTTAAAAAAAAACCGCCAACAACTCTAAAAGTTTTGTATTGAAGAGCAATTGTTGCTCAAAAATCGCTATCGTTTGGCTCTTGCAAAAGATACGTAATAAGCCTGCCGGTTTCCCTGCTCTCAATTATCGGGCTGTTAACGTAAGAATCGACGAATAATCGCCGGTTAATTCTACTTTCAGTTTCTCAACATCAAGTGTGACAAGTTGACAATTTGTTACATTTGAGATAAATCTTGAATTAACCACATGTTACAGCAGTTTTGGGTTTCTGAGAACCTTTTTCCATTTTAATCTCTTGTCAACGAGCCTAATTTATAATTGTTGGTAATTGGTCGATTATTCGCAGATTAAAATTAATATTATGATTTTAAATGCATATATTACGATAAAAAGATAATAGGGATTGACGAAAACTATGGTATGGGTTGAGTTATAAAAAATATGTTAATTTAGATCAATTCTTTAATTACCAAGATTTAAAAAAAGTCAAAGTCAAATATATTTATTTCAACTAGGCCAATAAGCGGCACTTTTGAACGTCGAACAATAATAAATCAAAATTAAAAATGTACAAGTATTAAAAATTTATTCTACCGTGCATTCGGAAAACTAGCTTGTTATGGAGAAGAACGCACAAGAATCTCCATACTTACTCTTTAAAAAAAAAGATTTTTACAATATTTACATAAGTACATACAGTAATAAATTCATATACGTGAGGTCATTAACAGGTAAATTCATTAATTTGATAAATAGGAACATGGTTCTCACATACTTACAAATATTGCAAACATAGGTAAACTAATTCAACAACAACAGAACAGTGTGTGAGTCAAATTCTGAAAAAAAAACAAAAATAAAATAGGAACACAATAACTATGAATAGGAATATAAATTTTGTAATATGCTTGTTTACAAAGTGTGCTTTTAACTAAAGTTTTAAATTTACTTTCATTTAGTTTTAATACACACATCACATCACATCATCAGCCTATTAATGTTCCCACTGCTGGGACACAGGCCTCCTCTCTGTGAGAGGGAATGGGCCGTAATCCACCACGCGGGCCCAGTGCGGGTTGGTGGATGTCACATGTCTTCGAATTTTTGGTTCTAGGACATGCCGGTTTCCTCACGATGTTTTCCTTCACCGTTTTCAGTTTAAATATATCACAAGGTATTTTGTTACAGAATTTAACACAGTACCCCATGAAAGATAAGTGTACTTTAGCTAGTCTATAAGATGGTTGATCTAACTTATCTTTATTTCTCGTATTACTATCACGTACGTATCACTGACTTTACTAAAGAGATGTATATTTTTCCTTACATACATAATATTTTCATACATGATTTGGCAAAAAACTGTCATAATATTAACATTTTTATATAGTTCCCTAAGAGATTCTCGGTGATTTAACTTATATATAGCTCTGACAGCTCTCTTTTGCAATATAAATATGGATTCAATGTCAGCCGCTCGACCCCACAGTAAAATACCGTATGACATAATGCTGTGAAAGTAACTAAAATAGACCAAACGCGCAGTCTTCACTTCCGTTAACTGTCTTATCTTTCTAACAGCATAAGCGGCCGAGCTCAGCCGACCCGCAAGAGATGTTATGTGAGAACTCCATTGCAATTTTTTGTCTAGAATGATTCCCAGGAAAACTGTTTGTTTTACAAAGTCCAGCTTTTCGCCATTCAATATGATGTCGCATTCGCTACTTCTAAGATTCGGCAATGTGAATCTAATACATTTGGTTTTCTTTCATTTAGTACCAAATTGTTTGCCGTGAACCAATTTTGGACCTGATGAATAGAGTTATTCACATCATCTAGATTTTGTGACCGCCGATCTATTTTAAATATTAAAGATGTGTCATCAGCAAACAACACAATTTTCGGTTAATTTTGTAGTAATTGGGGTAAATCGTTAATATAAACTAAAAAGAGGAACGGACCCAATATCGAACCTTGAGGAACACCCATTGTCATTTCAGACCCTTGTGAATTTACGCCGTTTACCTGAACTTTAACTTGTCTGGCTTTTAAATATGATCTAAGTAACTCAAGGGCTGTATGTCTAATTCCATAGTGCTCGAGCTTCAACAAAAGTGTCTCATGGTTAATGCAATCGAACGCCTTCGAGAGGTCGCAAAATATTCCAATGGCGTCTTGTGCTTCCTCCCAGGCGTTAAAGATGTTCTTTATTAGGGTGACACCGGCGTCAGTTGTGCAATGCCCTTTGGTAAAACCGTACTGTTGATCATAAAAGATAGAATGTTTGTTAAAATGACGCAACAATTGGTTGAGCATGAACTTTTCGAAGACCTTACTGAGAACCGGCAGAATTGACTCTGGCCTATAATTATTGGCTTCATTGCTATCCTCGGATTTAAACAATGGAACTACTTTACTGTGTTTCATGAGGTCCGGAAAAACTCCTTGATCGACACTAGTATTCAATATGAAAGCTAAATAGGGTGCAATAGTTTCAATGATTGGTTTACACACTTTTACAGATAGTCCCCAAAGATCTTCTGTTGATTTAATTTTAACATCTTTAAAAGCTTTTAAAATAGCTTGGGGATTTGTATGTTGAAACTTGAACTGCGATGCGGGCACGCATTTACTTTCTTTCTTAGTAAGGCAGCAGAGAGTGTAGGTGAGGAGTTTAAGGCTGCTGTAGTTTTAAGAGGAATATTAACAAAAATTGTTTTCAAATTCGTGAGCTTCCTCTATATCTAAGTATATGGGGCCATGTGCAGTCGCTAAATTAAATTCAGTATTACGCTGTTTTTTCCTACCTGTTTCATTCATTATTATTTTCTAGGTAGTTTTTATTTTATCATCTGCTGATTTTATTTTATTGCTAATATACAACGTTTTAGCTATTTTGCATGCAATTTTAAATGTTTTTGAATATTTCGCAACATACTTATCAAAACTTGTATTATTCATATGTTGCTTTTGGCCATAAAGTTCATATAGCTTTTCCCTGCTTTTAAGAATGCCTGGAGTCGCCTAATCTCTAAATACGAACTTGGTGTAAATACTTTTCGCTTTCAGTGGAAAAGTGTCATTAAATTGCGTGCCGAGTACTTTAAAAAACTCGGCATAGAACTCATTTGGGTCATCTATATTAATAAAGTTTTGAACACATAATTTACTAGTCAAGGTTTTATTAAATTTCTCTAAATTATTACTTGTAATTCTCTCTTTGGTCTAAATTTTATTTGCATTTTTTGCAAAGGTATGTAGTTGCTAAACGTTATCGTTTGCCCACTGTGATCACATGTTAATTTATTTACAATTTCTTTATTTAGGTAATCACAATTACAAAAACTGTTATCTATGCAAGTCGCAGAAGAATCTGTCACTCTAGTTGGCTCCATAAAAACATTTGCCAGATTAAATGATTTTAAAAGACCCAATAACCTGATACTGTTAGAGTTATTTTCTAATAAGTTAATGTTAAAATCGCCACATATGATGATTGATTTACTACTAGTACTATCTTTTTTAACACATCTTTCATTATAGAGTCAAACACAGATAGATTCTGGTAACTTGGAGGTCTGTAGACACATACTACAACATGCTTATCAAGTTCAACACAGGACAATTCAATGGTGTGTTCAACCGACAGTCTAACAATGTCTTTTCTTTCTTTAGATTTAATAGAATTTTTAATAAGTATTAATGATCCGCCATGTATCATACGTTTTCTGCTATAATGGCTAACTACACAATAATTTTCATAATTAATGGACCTTACTTGGTGATCTTTTAACCAATGTTCTGTTAGAAAAATAATATCAAATTTGTTTTTTTCTAGAAATAGTTCAATTTCTAATAATTTGGAAGAGCAACCTTGAATGTTCTGATTTAATAATTTTAAAGAGTATTGCTCTCCCCTCAGCTTTGTACCATTAAATGGATTGCCAGAAGATACCTTCTTACTATTTACTAATAATAACTGATTGTTTGCAGGGATAACTTCTATTGTCTTATGGACTAGTTTAAATTTATGTTGCTAGTTGAACTAGGCACCACAGGGTCGTCAATTAATATAGAATTTGATATATTTACTATCACTTCATTAATAGAATATGCTATCAACATAGCATTTTTGTGTCTACATCTACGTGACAGAGAGAATGCTCTCTGCGTAAAAAATAGGATATTACAAACTTTTTAAATTAATCACGTTATAAAAACTTGACACAATTATCAAAAATAGTTATTTTGTATTTATGTAAATAAAAATAAAAAAAAAACATACTTTTACTGACCTGGGAATTGAACCTTCCTCACGGATCCAAACACTGACCTTGGTAAGTGTTGCTTACCCTGGCAGGGTCACCCATTCAAAAACAAGCGAACCAAAAAAAAGCGGTCACCATCCCAAGACTGACCTTGGTAAGTGTTGCTTAACCTGTGTGGGTCATCTATCCAAAAACTATAGAAACTCGTACAGTAGTCACAGCGGATCTTTGTCTCTGCAGTTGGCTCTGCGAACAATTTCGCAAGAAACAGTTTGTCATCGAGCATACTGCATAGTTATTTATAATATACTAGCTGACCCGGCAAACTTTGTTTTGCCATAAAAACACCAAACATTCATCTACCCTACCTATCCTAACTACCTACCCTACCCTACCCTACCTACCCTACCCTACCCTACCCTACCTACCCTACCTACCCTACCCTACCCTACCTACCCTACCTACCCTACCTACCCTACCTACCCTACCTACCCTACCTACCCTACCTACCCTACCCTACCCTACCCTACCCTACCTACCCTACCCTACCCTACCCTACCTACCCTACCCTACCCTACCTACCCTACCCTACCCTACCCTACCCTACCCTACCCTACCCTACCCTACCTACCCTACCTACCCTACCTACCCTACCTACCCTACCTACCCTACCTACCCTACCTACCCTACCTACCCTACCTACCCTACCTACCCTACCTACCCTACCTACCCTACCTACCCTACCTACCCTACCTACCCTACCTACCCTACCTACCCTACCTACCCTACCTACCCTACCTACCCTACCTACCCTACCTACCCTACCTACCCTACCTACCCTACCTACCCTACCTACCCTACCTACCCTACCTACCCTACCTACCCTACCTACCCTACCTACCCTACCTACCCTACCTACCCTACCTACCCTACCTACCCTACCTACCCTACCTACCCTACCTACCCTACCTACCCTACCTACCCTACCTACCCTACCTACCCTACCTACCCTACCTACCCTACCTACCCTACCTACCCTACCTACCCTACCTACCCTACCTACCCTACCTACCCTACCTACCCTACCTACCCTACCTACCCTACCTACCCTACCTACCCTACCTACCCTACCTACCCTACCTACCCTACCTACCCTACCTACCCTACCTACCCTACCTACCCTACCTACCCTACCTACCCTACCTACCCTACCTACCCTACCTACCCTACCTACCCTACCTACCCTACCTACCCTACCTACCCTACCTACCCTACCTACCCTACCTACCCTACCTACCCTACCTACCCTACCTACCCTACCTACCCTACCTACCCTACCTACCCTACCTACCCTACCTACCCTACCTACCCTACCTACCCTACCTACCCTACCTACCCTACCTACCCTACCTACCCTACCTACCCTACCTACCCTACCTACCCTACCTATCCTACCTACCCTACCTACCCTACCTACCCTACCTACCCTACCCACCCTACCCTACCCTACCCTACCCTATCTCTCAAGTTGGATCGAACTGCACATGGTGTGCGAATTTTATTATAATCGGTTAAGTGGTTTAGGAGTCCATTGAGGACAAACATTGTGACACGAGATTTATATATATTAAGATTGTTCAAAAAGCCAGATGAATTAAGATGGACATGGCTCTCGCCAGATGGAAAAACTAGAAATGAAATTGATTTTATAGCAACACATCAAACTAAAAACATAGAGAACGTCGAAGTGCTGAGAAGATTTTCACATTCTAGTGACCACAGGATGGTAAGGATTACGTTGACCTTAAAAAACATAAAGAAATCACGATCACAATACCGAAAAAATGCACAATGTTCAGTAGACTACACCAAATTTGAAAAAGAATTCTCTTATCACATTGAACATAAAGAAGAAACAGTACAAATACTTTATGACCAGTTGGAAATGGCCCTAAAAAAATGCTCTACCAACCTAGATACCTCTAAAAGAAAAAATAAATTAGAATCCATTATTACACAACAAGTTATAGAATAACAGAACCTAAGACAACAGCTGAAAAACAAAAGTAATAAAACAAAACACGAGAAATTGAGACTAAGTAAACTATATAGAGAAGTTAACAATCTAATAAAAACTAATCTAAAGAATTACAGAAGCGGCATACTCTACTCCTCCCTGAAAAAGTCAGGAGGCATCAAGAAAGCATATAAAGCAATAAACACCACCAAAAACCTATTGTCACACCTATGCAATACTGATGGCTCAACGGTAACAAATAGGAATGAAGTTATGAAAGTGGCTACGCAGTTCTACAAAGAACTCTACAACGAGCCCCGTCAAGACACACAGGCAAATACCAGAAACTGAGCTGGCAACGACGACTCAGTCCCACCTTTCTTAGAAAACGAAGTGGAATTATCCATCAGAAAGTTAAAGACAGAGAAAAGCCCCGGCCCAGACGGCATGACTAACGACATAATCATCGCAGGAATAGATAAATTAATCGCCCCCCTCACTAGATTGTTTAACTTAATTTTAAAACATAAAAAAATTCCCGTACAATGGACGTGTTCAGAAATAGTACTACTATACAAAAAAGGAGACCCAAAATTTATTTCAAACTACAGACCTATTAGCTTGATGCCTTGTTTGTACAAAGTTTTCACGTCGACTCTGCTTCGAAGAATAACGAAAGTGATAGATGAGAATCAACCAGTTGAGCAGGCCGGGTTCCGTGGGAAGTACTCAACACCGACAGTTGACCACATCCACACTCTGAAGCAGATAATAGAGAAATACATAGAGTACGACAAACGTCTATATATTGCCTTTATAGATTATTCAAAGGCATTCGACTCTATATCACACTATTCTATTTGGCAGACACTAACGGAACAAGGTGTCAACACTGAATATATAGTGCTCATTAAGGAAATATACAAAAACAGCACGGCTCGAGTGAAAATCGAAGTTGCAGGCCCGTTATTTAAGATAGCACGAGGTGTTAAACAGGGTGACCCACTCTCCCCAAAGCTTTTTATCGCAGTATTGGAAAATATCTTTAGGAAACTAGACTGGCAAAATATGGGTATCAGGATAGACGGAAAATATTTAACGCATCTTAGATTCGCGGACGATATCATCATATTTTCTGAAGACCCAGCGGAGTTGCAAGTGATGATGGAAACCCTCAGTATACATAGCAAAAATATTGGACTCGAGATAAACAATGATAAAACAAAAGTAATGACAAATAAAGAACATGTTCCTATTTCCTGCAATTCAATACCAATTCAATACGTGGAAGACTACACCTATCTCGGCCATGTCATATCATTTAAGGATTGTAGCGAAAAGGAAATAAATACCAGAATAAAAAACACATGGAATAAATACTGGGCCATGAAAGAAATTTAAAAAAATTCTTTTCCACCAAGGCTGAAAGCTAAAGCTATGGGTACCTGCTTAATACCTTGCCTCACTTACGCGTGTCAAACTTGGTCCTTAACAAAGAGACAACAAATGAAAATTAGGACTTGTCAGAGAGGACTTGAACGAAGTTTCATGAATATAAAACTAAGAGACCGAGTGAAAACCTCGCTGATAAGGAAAGCAACAAGATCTAAAGACGTGATAAAGCTGATACTCAAACTCAAATGGAGATGGGCAGGACACATCCAGAGGCTGGAACCACAACGATGGGCCCAGATCATAACAAACTGGACCCCCAGATCTGTTAAAAGGAGAAGAGGCAGGCCTTTTAAAAGGTGGAGAGACGAAATTGTCAAAACTGCTGGAAACCTTTGGGCTAGGACAGCTAGACTTCGCGAAAAATGGAAGCATTTGGAGGAGGCTTTTACCGCCTCAGGCGGTCCTTACACTGAAATAGAGACAGACAACGGCAATACTAAAACACAATACTAACAAATACTAAGTTAAGTTTTTTATTTACATTTTACTAACATTCTTACATAATTTAAACCGATGTTGTATAAACATGATGCAACTTCAAACCTAGTAAGGAATTAATAAAAGCTTTTTTATTTTATTTATTTATTTATTTTATTATACTGCATAGAGTAAGCGAGATAGGTTTCAATAGTGTCTATCACCAACTCTTTAGTAAAGTTAGTGATAGACACAATTCTAATACTAGAAATAAAGATAAGTTAGATCAACTATCGTATAGATTAGCTGAAGTACACACATCTTTCATGGGATACTGTGTTAAATTCTATAACAAAATACCTTGTGAGAAATTAAAACTAAATGAAAGAAAATTTAAAACAATAGTTAAAAGCACACTTTGTAAACAAGCATATTACAACTTAGATGATTATATTCAAGATAAGGATGCATGGAAACATGCTGGTCCTGGTTCAATTTTTTTGTTCTCTTTTTGTTTAAAAACAAGTAAAAATTAAAAATTTCCAATTTTTTTTTTTCTTTCTTTTTAAACTACATAATGTATCTAGTAGTAGACACGTTTCGATCAACAATCTATCGAACACGTAGTTATGACACGATGTCTTGCGAAAATACACCGTTTCAAACAGAAAACAGCCCATAACTTTTGAACGGCTAAACCGATTTTCACCAAATGTAGCTAAGAATACTCTCGACAAAAAATAAATTTAATTCATAATCGGTTCATCAGTTTAGGCGCTATGATGCCACAAACAGACACACAGATACACACAGCAACACACGTCAAACTTATAACACCCCTCTTTTTCCGTCGGGGTCAAAAATGACTCGCACACTGTTCCGTTGTTGTTGAATTAGGTAATTTACCTATGTTTGCAATATTTGTAAGTATGTGAGAACCATGTTCCTATTTATCAAGTGAAATAGATAAGATAAGATAAATAAGATTTATTTATTTTGTAAAACATGAGTACAGTAAGAAGGTCTTATATTAATATGAGGTGGCTACATGTTTTGCCATTTATGGCGTACAAAATTAGTTGCACTAGATAAACAATAAAGTACAATATCAAACAATAAAGTACAATAACAATAAAGTACAATATCAAAATTTAAATTAAATTGAAATTACAATGTCAAAATTTAAATTCAATAAAAAATCACTATGTCAGAATTTTAATTAAAATGAAATTACAATGTCAAAACTTAAATTCAATAAAAAAATCATTATGTCACAATTTAAATTCAATTAAAAATCACTATATCACAATTTAAAAAGCCATCAATAATCGCTATGTCAAATTTTTTAATCAATTTGAGTAAATCTAACAAAAAAAAACACATTCTGAATATTATACAAGCGAAATATCGTTTAAAAATTAATCTACACTGTAATAGCACTTTCTCTAGTAATTTCCCCTGAAGGGACTTTTTAAATTTGTTTAGAGGCATACATTTAATATAATCAGGTATTTTATTATAAATATCTGGAGCAGTACCAAAGAAACTCTTTTTCAGTAAAGTAATTTACCTGTTAGTGCTTGTAATACTTTATGCCTATATGTATATAGTAGTGCTGGGTGCATTGTCCTCACGTATATAAATTTTTTAATGTATGTACTTATGTAAATATTGTAAAAAAACTTATTTTTTTTAAAAGAGTAAGTATGGAGTTTTTGTGCGTTCTTCTCCATAACAAGCTACTTTTCCGAAAGCACGGTAGAATAAATTTTTATTACTTGTAAATTTTAATTGTTAACGTTCAAAAGTGCTGCTTCATGGCCTAGATGAAATATATACATTTGACTTTGACTTAGGACGATGCGAAAAACGTAAGCTTGAGACCAGTGTGGCCACACTCTGGCAACCTGAAGTTCTACTCAAGTGGCATTCTATCAACAAAACTGTAGCGATAAAGAGTTACCTCTGGACATTTGATTTGTAAACATAGCAGGTAATCTGTGGTGTTTTGATGTATTCAAATCGCAAAACTTTGTAGCTAACTGGCTGCATACCAGCGTGCTTATCTCTTTAGTTGTCCGTGTGTACATTAGCTTCGAGGGGTGGGCAGAGATATTCGAGAATGTCAACGGCGGGTCATGCGAATGCCATGCCTGCTACATATTCGACCGCACACCGCCAACGCTACGCGTAACATGTCATGTTTTGGTGGTCACTGGTTTATCTTCAAAGTGTCCTGTCCTAGTATAACACATAGGCTGTCCTAGTATATCTAGGTAGTCAAGTAATCAATGGTAACTCTAGATTTTGACTCTTGTCCGCCTAACTAAACTGTACGTCCTCAATCATCATCATTTTCGTTTCCAAATTGGTTTTAGTCTTGACCAAGTCTTTACAGAGCAATACAAAAATCACATTTGTATACACAATAGCTATTGTTGTCTAAAGTAAACCCTTTGCGAGGGTAAATCGGATATTCTGAATCTTTCGAAATTTAACAAAACTTAAAGCGAAAATTCAATAAAACAAATCAAATATTAACTTGTAGACACATATATTCCAACAAGCAAAGTAATCCTATAAAAATGATTATAAGTCTATCACTACTAATAACGTTCTTATAAAGTCATTGCGGTAGACTCCTTAACTTATAATAGCATTTGCCAAGCCTTAACATACTCAAGTACATTAGTTTTTATATCTCGGTCTTATAGTTTGCTACAAGACTGACCTCTCAATCATTTATAGGACACATTTTCTAGTAATAGCATTTCACAAGTACAGATATACTCAAGAGTAATTGCCTTTATATCTCAGTCTTATAGTTAACTTCAAGATTATCTTATAGGACATTTTTAGGAATAAGTCTTCTATAATTGTTTGCAGTAAGACTAAATTATCTTGAATTTTATTTTGATCCTATAGTAGCATTTTCTGAGAGAAAAAGATATTATAACATACGTGGCTGAGACGACTATAAGTTTTTGTCGTCATAATCTTGCTCGAGACTTTTTTCAGTCTAATAGGACTTAGAAAGAGCGCTATAAATTCAAAAAAGCTTATAAGTTTGTAGATTAAACACTTTATTAGTAAACGTCAGCCATTTTGTTGACATTCAGTTGTACCCCTTCGTCTTGAGAAAATATCTATCTTGAATTTAAACGATTGGAAACGATTCAAAAGAAGTGGTGGTTACAGGAGAAAAGGAACAAATAGGTATAAAGACTTAATGAAGCCAAGTTCTTCAGGAATAAAACCAACAGGATTAGAAAATAAATCAAGCGCGTCAAGTGTAAACGCAGGTGAAGTAATTGAGGGTTCCGCGATCAAAAATATTTTACAGAATGTTTTAAGACTAGATAAACCATTGAAATCTTCCTTTTTTGGATATGTATAAATGCGATTGTGCTGCTATTGAAAAATCGGAGGTAATATGAAAAGTTCAAAAATATAAAATGTAAACTTGTTAGTATTACATATAATTCAGAGATATTTTTTTTACCATTGTTACATACCCTGTAAATTTTAAGTGTAAAGAGCACAAAATAAAAAAAATACTTTATTACTGTTATGTTTTATTCAAAAGTAGATATTTCATAGTCTTTCAACAATCAGTCTAATTCATGAGTTATCAGCTACATTATGTTTCATTAATTATTGTAGCTTAATTATTTAGCTTCTTTATACTAAATGGCCTTAGCTGTCTTGTACTAACAAACGTTATAAGTTATAACAAATAAAACTTTACTAAAGTTAATAAACAAAAAATATTGTAACTTCGTCTTGAAGATAATTACAAGTCTATTATAAATGCTTAAATTCTTCAACAATAAATAAATAAAGTTTAACAAAATTATCTCTAGTCTCACTATGATCACAGTAAATTACTGTTTTCAACTATAAATGAATGATAAAAAGTCATAAATAAAGTGTTAAAAAAGTGACCAAACTTAAGGTTCACTTCTGTGCATCGCGGCTGATTGCAGCCGCGTGCGATCGGCCTAATTGTCGCATCTCAGAGTATGACAATGTATGGGCCTACTGTCGTAGGCCACAAGCGTCTTTCGCAGCCTTCGGAAGTGGTGCCATACGTTTTCATACTCTGACTATTGTCGCATCAGCCGCGCACGCGATCGATCGCGAGCGGTTGCGATCGGCCGCGATGCACGGAAGTGCACATTTAAAGGTTAATTCTTGTTAGTTTTACATACATAATTTTAGCATAGGTACATAAGCAGGTAGCAAGGTAACATAGGTTAATTATTAATGCAAAAATTACTGTACATTAGCTTTTTTTAGCACCCGTATTCCAAACTAAATATATGCCAAACTGGCGGCGCGGCAAGAGATTCCTTATGTATATTTGAAATCTTGCTAACTTAAATTCATCTTTCTTCTTAAAAAAAAACATGATAAATTGGATCAAATTATTTAAAATTAGGAACTTTTATGTGTGTTAAAAAAATATGTGGTCAAAATCTACTGATTTTGCAAATTGTGCATTCTTCGATGTAATGGTCATATATGCTGTACTGGGAGCAAGTCGGACACCAAAAAAAGATTTGGCGCAATAAAACTGTTATGTTTTCTTGACTACAAATGGAATGAGTAGGTCTATACATATTGTATAAATAAACTGGGAATCCACACCAATTGCAGCTTTCGGATAACACAAAATGTGTATGAAGATGAAGATGAAGATTTTGTCAGAAACAGTCGACATCCAGAAATGCAACCATCTTGTAAATTAAATCCAAAAACAAAAACATTATTAGGCAGACTTCAAGGGAACCCTAATTTGTTTTAAAATTGAAGCGAGTTATTTGGACAGAAACTGCTATAAGTACTAATTTGCCTACAATGGTTCTATAAAGTACTTAATGAAGGGCAATTTTAAAACATGGCGAATATTCATTAGAATTAATGAAATAATTTATTATCAACAATATGCTAATGTGCTATTTTTTCGAAAGGCATCGTAAAACTAACTAAATTGTGGTACACATTTACAGTAAATATGACTTCCCCAAGAGTTCACACACTATATTTACAATATATTATTAGTTATGTTTTACAATAGTATAAAATAATAGTAATAGCAATCTTACTTACGTTTTTATTAAATGTTTAACACAAAACAACCGGCACTACCAGCCGAAGCAACAACAATCTTACCTTTAATAAAGTATACTTATAACTCATAATTAAGTATATTACTAGTGCTATATAAACAAGATTGCTTTAGTAAGATCCTTATTCCAGATGCTAATAAGAGCGTGTGTACTTGTAATTGTGTAGTCTCATATCATTATAGAAGCTATTGCGCTTCGTCAAGTACATTATAGAGCTTAGTAACATTTTTAAGGTGATTATAAGATAGAAATAAACGCTCCAATTTTTTTTTTTTTTTTTTTTTTTTTTTTTTTTTTTAAAACGTTGCCCCACACTAGGAATTTCTTCCTGTATCGTGGGTGCGTTTACAAACATATAAACTCACATACACAAACACCAATGCAATAAAAACTTGTAAATTTCTTTTAAAAATTGACTTCTATGGCTCAATACATACATTGCTATATCTATACTTCTATACTACTAAAGAGGATAGATTTGTATTTTTATATGTAACGAATATACTAAAAAAACACTTGTACAAAAACTGGCCAAATGCGAGTCGGACTCGCGCACGAAGGGTTCCGTACCATTATCGCAAAACCGGCAAAAAATTCACGTTTGTTGTATGGGAACCCTACTTAAATATTTATTTTATTCTTACTTTAGTATTTGTTGTTATAGCGGCAACAGAAATACATCATCTCTGAAAATTTCAACTGTGTGGCTATCACGGTTCATGAGATACAGCCTGGTGACAGACAGTCAGTCCGACAGACGGTCCGCGAAGTCTCAGTAATAGGGTCCCGTTTTTACCCTTTGGGTACGGAACCCTAAAAACTACTGTACCGATTTCAAAAATTCTTTCACCGTTGGGAAGCTACACTATCTCCGGGTGACATAGGCTACTTTTTATCCCTGTATTCCCACGGGAACGGAAACTACGCGGGTGAAACCGCGAGGCGCCCGCTAGTATCTTATCTTTTGGGAGTTAGTTTTTTTTTACATTATCTATGCCGAAATTTGTCGGTATAACGGGTTTATTCCTCAATTGTTAGTCTAACCAATGGTCAAATAATTAATTAACTCTCCAACATATTTGACCATTTGTGAGGCTAACAACTGAAGAAAGCATATTATAGTTAGCATAAGGCTAAAACCATTGGTTGACACAACTACGCATCAAAAAACCAGGCCAAGTAAATATAACTCTCGATCAGAAGAAAGCTATGTTTGATAAAATTATAAATGTGTATGTTTATTTAATCATATCTAATGTTTATTGACGTGCTGCTCAGAATCAGAATCAGAATTATTTATTAGCCAGCAATGTAGGTACAAGTTTGATGTTTCCGCTACATTCTGCCTTACGGCATGCAAAAACATTATTTTAAAATAAAAACAATAAAAAAAAAACAAACTAACAATAACAACAACAAATAATATATAAATCAGCTTACCTACTTATAATAAACAGAATAATATCATCTTAATATTAAACTTCTTGGACTTAAGAGCAGTGGTGGCCCAGCCCAGTGGTATAGGCTCCGACACCGTTTGAACCGAGACAGGCTGTTTTCTTAGTGTAAATTATTTCATCACCACTGCACTAAAAACGGTGAACGAAAACATCGTGAGGAAACCAGCATGTCCTAGAACCAAAAAATCTAGGATTTGTAAATTTCACTAATCTGCACCGGACCCGCGTGGTGGATTAAGGCCCATTCCCTCTCGCAGAGAGGATGCAGCCTTTGTCCCAGCAGTGGGAACATTAAAAGGCTGATGATTTAACTTCTTCTTCATCGTATCGATAATTCTAAATTAAATGTGTTTTGACCAGAATTCAGCCACATCGGCAGCGTAAAACATTACAAGTCATATTTTTTTACAGTTTTTACCCGACTGCCGAAGGAGGGTAATGTGTTTATCAGTCTATTTATGTATGTAGTATGTATGTATGTTTGTTCCTATGTGGCGTTCTAGAGACTAAACGCGTTGGCCGATTTTGATGATTCTTACGTCAATCGATTCGTCTTAATCTTGCGAGTGTCACTGTCTACATTAAAATTTGAAAAAACAAAAATGGCGGATTTTGGACGCCATTTTGTGGGGATTTTTTTTTCTTCCAAACCCGTCATGTGGGGTATCAAAATAAAGGATTTTATGAGGCGATTTCAAAAATATATAACACTTATATGTTTAAATGTACCTAATTCTAAAAAAAAAATAACTAAAAGTTGTAAATAAAAAAAGTTAATTATAAAAATCAAAAAACCCGACTGCTTAAAAAGCAAACTAAAAAGACGTTAACAAGAAAAAAATATGCTGTGCAGTCGGAGGATACATCTGGTTTTGGCCCACCAGCTCGCGAATATGTATCCTCCGACTGCACAGCATAATTTTTTCTTGTTTACGTCTTTTTAGTTTGCTTTTTAAGCAGTTGGGATTTTTGATTTTTTTAATTAACTTTTTAAAAACGTGAAAGAAATACCGGTTGCCTGGGTACTTATGATATAATGTGTATACCTTTTAACTATAGGTACCTATAATCAATACATATAATAAATCTGTAGAAAAGTCGTTTGTGTACATCGAAAATATTCCCAGAAAATAGCCAGGTTGTTACAAGATAGCCAACAGAACCTATTGCCAGCATTTTTTGAATTTTTATCTGTTTAGTTGTGCACACATCACGCGAAATGTACGAAACCAATGTAGATAAATTTTATAACATAAATGTTGTGCATAACATAAGTTTTTGTTTTATCGCAATCGGTTCACTCTGTCAAAAGTTAGATGAATTTAAATTGTTCAGCGCGCAGCGCGTTTAAGAGATTATAAATATATGATCACAAATATTGAATTTGACCACGCGGTCTTACCTGTAGCTATATCAATAGCTACAGGTAAGATCGCGTGGTAGGTCACCCATGCGTTGGACCGACCGGATCAAATCTGCTGTTGGCGGTCCCGTGCACGAATGTACCCGGATGACTTATAATCGGGTAAGATGGCAAGACATTGTGAAACGCATTACATCTGCCGCATATACTGCCAATACTTCATGACGACCACGACCGCTCTGTCAAGAGCGTAACGACTAACGCTCTTATAAATAAACGCGGAATAAAGTTATACAAAGGAATAATCATACATTTTCATAGGTTTATACTTGGTATAACTTTATGCCGCGTTTATTTGTAAGAGGGTAAGAAGATAAAAACCGATTAAGTGTATCCCTTTCCAAGACTTTTTTAGTAATTTACAGTAGGTTTTCTTAAGTTATTTACATATAAATCCAATAACAGTTTTCTCTTTTCTTTATGATCAAATCTTCAATTATAAGGTTTACTAAATTTTAATACTTACTTACTTATTGTAAAGTTAGGTTCATGTGAGATAATCGATTTTCCCTGCAATGCGCTAAATAATTTATTTATTAGGTAGGTACCTTTTTACGTCTTAACTTGGCGCACCTATAGACCATGGGCTGGTTTAGGAACATTGCTGACGTGTGCACGCTGTTTGTGTTGTCCGTAAAAAATATTGTGAATTTTGTTTTTATTGAAGTGAAATAATTTGTGCTGTTTTCAAGAAAATCCCTTATATTAATTTTACAAAGATTTTGTGTCAAAATGATCCATAAAATTACCTTGCATTTTACCGACTTAAAAAAAAGTAGGTAATCAATTCGATACGTGTGTATGTAATATTCTTTGAATTGCACAATATTCACATAATGTTACTATAAGTGGGCTTCTAAACACGTGTGCCAAATTTCATAAGTGTAGATATGTATGTTTGTCCGTGTATATCGCCTAAACTAATTATCGGAACGTGATTCTACTCGGGGAATTGTACAAGTTTCATCAAAATCGGTTCAGCAGATTTCAAGATATAGAGCAACCGAACTCCTTAGCGACAAACAGCACGAATGTGTAAATTAAGTAAGGTACCTTACTATAGAACTTACTCACTTTTTAGGCGATAGTGTACTATAACTACAAAGAGAAAAATAACTTTTTTACAAGGCATCCGACTTCCAAAGCAAGACACAAAAAACTGCAAAAATTACTTTCGTTTCGGCAGCTACTGTCGAAAAACTATAAAAACAAGGGGTACCAATGACACCAACTTTCGTAACGAAAGTTATTTTGTTACCATATCCCTACCTACCTACGTGAAAATATTGTTAATGCGCAATAGAATGCGTATAATTCTGCCAGGACTGTCGCAAGTTTCCACAGGGGGTTGGGGGAGGCTGTTTGCGCGATGCATTATATTGTCCAAACTCCAAACTCTGCCTGTTTACTGTCGACGCAGACAGACTGGCGGGCGCCGGCCGGCCCGAGATTAACGCGCGGAGGTAGGTAGCTGGCTCATGAGAATAATATTTTATTGACACAAAAAAACCAGTTTAAAATTGTCAATCCCACTTGACGCTCTATACAAGTGGAATTCTATCAACGAAAGTGTCGCGAATGCGAGCGAAAAAATGACAAAAATATATAGGATTCTCAAGTTCTATCGAAATGTCACGCGATCCTTATAATTTGGCATATCGACTATCGGAGTCTTTTGTCAACTGGACACACTCGGCAATGGACCCGCGGGATCACTTAACCCAATCACATTTATATATGTCGAATGGACCCACTGCCCAATTTTATTATCAGTACAGTCACGGAGTAAATCCGAATCTTTAATCTTTTATCGCTTTAAGAATGACTTTTTGTTTAGAGCTTTTGTACGGAAAAGAACAAATACTCAAACGATGAAGACTGAGCATTATAATCAGTACGTTTATTCCTTCCTTGTTTGTTTGGTGATGTCAACATTTAAGAGTAATAATATAAAGAAACGAACTCGATACCTGCAGAAGTACAGAGGACTGGTCAACACTCGCCTAATATAAAAAAAATGATTTTCCATACAAAGTTGTCGTCACGTAACCTTTCATCCAAAGTATGAGAGATACAATTATTGTTTTGAGTAGTGACTATGATTTCCTTGGAGTAAGTTGTTCATATACATGAGTTGAAGCAGTCTTAAAAATAAGATCGCACCTTATCATTACACCCTGTATTACTAAACAGTCGTTTTGGCCCAGTGGCTAAGACGTCACCTCTCGTGCTTGAGGTCACGGTTCCAAATCCGGTCAAGTACCAATGTTTAAAATAAATTAAAATTTCATCAATTCATACAAATTAAAAAAAATATATATAAAAAGTAGTTTTTTTCTAATTGATGAACCTAACCAAGGAGACCTACATTCAGCTATTTTTATTAGTAGTAGCCTGGGGTTACCGGGAGTGCGGTCGCTCTGCACAGTTATTTTGTAGTACTTCCTATACCGGGTTAAATCCATCATATTGTAATCCAGGTCGTTGTCTAATTCTGTTCCAAACTTCACCCAAATCCAGTAGTTTATTTACTAGTCGGTAAATAAACTACGTGTTTACAGACCACTACTTACCCTAAGGAGCCGCCGAGTCGTGTCGGCGCCGCGTCGTCTGCGATGCCCATCGATCGCACGCACTAGCATCGCATCGCCCGGATTGCCCGCAGTCTCAATACTCCGCCATCCAGACGCGCGATAGGGCTGTCTGCACGGCAATAAGGATGTCGTGGCCAGATCTTAGAATTGATCACTTCATGATTGCATGAAATGGTAGTACTTACTCGTATCTTATTATATACAAAATACCTGGTTCCACGAGCACCCCACATCATGCTATGGTCTGATCAATGAATAATCAGCGTTTGATGATATGAACAGTTAAACGCACGGCTACTTCTTGATATGGCCAATCATAAGTGATCATAACGTAAAATAATTACATTATCCACCGTAAGAGGCGCTGATATCGTTTTATTTTTGTGATCCAGCATGTAGTATAATTATTCTGATAAAAAAGCTTATAATATCATTTTAGTCATCAGTTTATATTTATCAGCATTTTAACCGAAAGAGAGACCTCTTTGCCAGCGTTTAATGAACGACCTAGACGTCCAATTAACTGACTAATTTAACCAGATAGAATAGAAATATATTTATTAGATACAGGCACAACACAACAGCAACAAACATGGAATAAAAGGCAATGAAGAAGTGCAAAGACAACCGACCGACCCATACCGAAAGGTTTACCAACTCAGCATTTGCTGGGCGTCAGACACCCAGCGCTGGTTTTCAGTTGGCAACCCACAGCGACACACGGACGTGGGTAACAGAATAAAAAAATAAAATATAATCTATACTTACCTACATAATTTGACATGAGTGATACAATTTAAGGATGTGTAACATATACATAATTATGCTTGCGTCAAAATAATAAAAAGAAAATTCAAATCAGCTAGGCTAGCTACGCGGCTGGCAGCCCTACCTGAAAGCGAGGTGCGACATCACGGCGCCTGCATGGCGCGGACACTTCGTCTGGCGGGCGCGGGAACCACAACTAGATCTAAATCTCTAGATAAGTGCATTTGATATCAACAATGGCCATGGTCGAAATGCCAAAATGTAATGGATTGACCACGTGACATTTAGATCTGTAAACAAGTGATATTCTATCATCGAAAGCGTTGCGATAGCGATAGGAAATAAAAAAACTTTTTTACAAAAAAATACTACCGACTTCCAAATTAAAGCAGTACAAAGTGAAAAATATCTTTCTATTTGGAGGTCGATGTCTTTGGTAGGTACTAATTTGTTTCGTTATGGACACCGACTTCCAGAAAGAAAGTTATTTTTTTGTATAAAGGTTTTTAGTTGTACCTAATAGGCAAGTTCTTTAGTAAGGTACCTATAATGCTAGAATAGATTACCCGAATATCATGAAATCTGAACATAACCGGTGAAATAAGAGTGAGCGTGTTCGCCAACGAGAACTGTATACATCTACGTACCCCTTTAGAGCGCGGACTGGCTTGATGTTATGTTATGAAATGGTATAAACAATAAACTTTCAGCGATCCCGAGAGATTTGCCGTCATTTATTGAAGAATTCTGTTATATCTCCTAAGTTCTTCACCAAATAAAAGTGTAACCAATTTGGAAACATACTCTTTCAAACAAAAAAAGAACTTTCAAAATCGGTCCACAATTGACGAAGAAATCGATGAACATACACAAAATAAAAACCGGCCAAGTGCGTATCAGGCCACGCGCAGTAATAGGGTTCCAAAGTTGCATAATAATGCGGACTAAGAAAAGGGTTTTGTTGTTATTACATTAAAACGGTTTCAGCGGCACACAACGTCTAAAAACGGGCACACATAGATTGTTTTTAGGGTTCCGTACCCAAAGGGTAAAAACGGGACCCTATTACTAAGACTTCGCGATCCGTCTGTCTGTCTGTCTGTCTGTCCGTCTGTCTCCAGGCTGTATCTCATGAACCGTGATAGTTAGACAGTTGAAATTTTCACAGATGATGTATTTCTGTTGCCGCTATAACAACAAATACTAAAAACAGTATAAAGTAAATATTAAAGGGGGGCTCCCATACAACAAACGTGATATTTTTGCCGTTTTTTGCTCGATATTAATAACGGCAACAGGTAGACGCTTGAAATATTCACAGAATGTTCAGTTGTATATTTACTTCAAAAAATAATAATTAATAAATTAAAATAAAATAAATTAAGGGGGGCTCCCATACAACAAACGTGATTTTTATGCAGTGTTTTGCGATAATGGCACGGAACCCTTCGAGTGCGAGTCCGACTCGCACTTGGCCGGTTTTTTTTTTTTAGTCTAGGTATATGCTCGCGTTTGATCACTATCTCGCCTGATATTAAGCGATAATGTGGTCTACGGTAAAGCACGCTTGCCTAGAACTAACCTATTCACTCTTGATTTAAACTAAAGAAGGACTACCGTAACTGAAGAAGGAGTTATAAAAGCCTTCTTAAAAATAAATTAAAAATAATTCTACACTAACACAAAATAGACTCCCCCGCGCGCATGCACCGTATGGACTACGGACCGGTACTGCCAACGACTCCGGCCACTCCAATGCGTTATTCGAGCTTTAACATTATTCATTTAGAAATCATTATTATTAAGGATGTTATGATTTTATTTTTGTATATTTTTACATGGTTCATAAGCATATATTTACTATCTGTTTTACACTGCTAACGACGTTATTTAAGTAATTTTTCTATACCAATTGTACAAAAATTTTACTGTGCCAAGTACAAATTTTATAAGTTGGTCGACTATTACTCGTAAACTTTAAAGCCTGTTATGATTTTATTTTTGTATATTTTTACATGGTTCGAAAGCATATTATTTACTCTGTTTTACACAGCTAACAACGTTATTTAAGTAATTTTTCAATGGCATTTGTACAAAATTTGTTACTGTTCCAAGTACATTTTATAAGTTGGTCGACAATTACTCGTAAACTTGTAAAGCCTACTTATCTGTGATAGTTTTCCTTTTAATTTCGTTATATTTACTACTCCCGTGATTTTTTTCACATAACCAAGAGAATCATTTCGCTGGCAGGGGGGGGGGGCCCACTTGACTCTAACATAAATTTGTAATTTAAAGCTTAATTTCACGCAAACGGATCTCTAAATCGAAATATGGTTTTCACAAACCCATAATATTTTTGAATGGCTTATCCAACGATACCCTACACCATAGGATACACGAGAAAAAAAAAATCATAACCACTTTACGACTATAGAGGAACCGAAAAAAAAACCACTTAGTCGGAATTATTAATATGTATATCCATGCTAAATTATAGCGTCTAGTACTTAGATTCTCTGAGCTAAGCTGCGGACGGACAGATGGACAGAGCGAAACTATAAGGGTTCCTTGTTGACTTCGGAACCCTAAAAATGTCGAACAAAGAATCTCCTCCTTTTTGGAAAGTTGATTAAAAATGTTTGGTATTACCGAAATGTCATGTGAGCGTGTCACATGTATTAGATTTTTTGGTTCTAGGACATGGTTTCCTCACGATGTTTCCCTTCACCGTTTTGAGAGCAGTGGTATTAATGAAATAATTTACCCAAAGTAAAGCAGCTGCCTGGGTTCGAACCACGACCTACAACTTTAGTCGCGGCCTACGGGGGAAAATTTGTGAAGTGCACGTCAATCCCAAAAACCGGCCAAGTGCGTGTCGGACTCGCACACGGAGGGATCCATACCATTATCGCGAAAAAAGGCAAAAAAAAACACGTTTGTTGTATGGAAGCCCTGCTTAAATATTTATTTTATTCTGTTTTTAGTATTTGTTGTTATAGCGGCAACAAAAATACCTGTGAAAATTTCAACTGTCTAGCTATCACGGTTCATGAGATACAGCCTGGTGACAGACGGACAGACAGACAGACAGACAGACGGATCGCGGAGTCTTAGATTATCGATTTAAATTATCGACTTTTTAGAACCGTTCACTGAAAAACATAAGGGACTTGTTTAAAGGACATGGCTAAACAACTGCCCTAAGCACGTCTAGAAATTTCTCACTAGCTCGTAACATTCAAATATTCATTAATGAATTATTACAGTTTTATTATTCTTCTAGAACTTTCGTGAATTAATCAAATAATTAAAAGTTTTTTCATGTTTTTGTTTGACAAGAAGAACATAAGATTCCGTTCTACGAAAAATTGTAGTCAATAAACCTACTTTTAAATATATTTGCGTAAGTGGAAACGAACAGTATTCATTATTATTTAATATTGTACCTATCGCAATACATCTCAAATATTCATTAATGAATTATAACAGTTTTATTATTTTTCTAGAACTTTCGTGAATTAATCAAATAATTAAAAGATTTTCATGTTTTTGTTTGACAAGAAGAACATAAGATTCCGTTCTACAAAAATTGTAGTCAATAAACCTACTTTTAAAGACATTTGCGTTCAAATCGAAACAAACAGTATTCATTATTATTTATTTTTGTACCTTTCGCAATACATCTTAAAACCTTAGAGATTATCTGATTTCTAGAAATTATTGGCAAAATCTGGAAAGCAACGGCGCTTAAATAGTGCTGACACTAAAAAGTTCGATTCGATTAGAACCAAATAAAAATAAACATGTGGGGGTGTCATGGGAACTCACTTTGAACGAATTACCTTTCGCCGGGTATTATGTATTAATACAGAGCCAACTAGTATGGTTTTAAGTTTCAATTGCGTATTGATTCATCATGAGATGCATAAACTGTGGTGTAGCAACAAATGAAAGATCTTCAAATGACAGCCGGGACCAACGGCTTAACTAGCTTTCCAAGACACGAAGGAAACTCGCTATGTAAAGATGGTACACGATGGAACCACGGAATGATCTCGGCTAGCGTTGCTTAACCTTAAAGATCGACCTGTGCGTCTGTTATTATTAATCCACGAGCTCCTCTGAACGCCTTAATAAAGTATCATAGCAAAATCTTATTCTTTTACAAGTTTGTATACCTATTAATGTAGGCGTTTCTACGATTTTATTTTCAGGATTATGACGATATAAAAAGTGTCTGTAACTTTTTTCATACGAAATACTCATATTCAGCTATTCAGAATTACATATTACTAGTTAAAATGTCTATTCATTGCTAGGGCAGTCGTCCATACTTTATTTAGCCATGTCCTTTAAAGTTACAAAACTTGTTCGATTATAACTAAGTTTAGTAACTCAATTTAAAGTTACAAAACTTGCAAACTTTAATAAAACAATACTGTATAACTAATTAACAAATAGCAAAACTCTGTTTTGTTGCAAATAAGACAAAAGTTCGTAAGTCCCAATTTTTTTTTCATTTTTTTGCTGATAAAATGGCTCTTTGTTTGGGCCCTAGAGTGGCCAGCCCGATGACTAGAGTTGCATTGATTCAGAATACGGCCGTATGCGCCTGCCTGCTTATTAAGAGCTCGGAGAGAGGCCCCAAAAAATTGCCTGGTGGCTATAGGTTAGTCTCCACAGGATCGCCCGGTTAAGCAGAAGCCGATCACTCGGATTGAAAAAAAAAAAAAAAAGTTAATTAAAAAATTCAAAATACCCGACTGCTTAAAAAGCGAACTAAAAAGACGTAAACAAGAAGAAAATCATGCTGTGCAGTCGGAGGATACATATTCGCGAGCTGGCTGACCAAAACCAGATGTCACTAGATTAGATTTATTTATTTATTTAAACTTGATATACAATGGTGATACATAGGCGGACTTAATGCAGCAATGCATTCTCTACCAGTCAACCTTTGGGTTAAAAAGGACACAATAGTGGTAGGTGTACAAAATACAAAATTAAAGTCGGATATTAATAAACTACCTAACTAATGACTTACTTGACTTAATGTCCTACGTCCCCTGGATGTGGCAAAGGGCGTCCACAGTAGTCCTCCATCGCGATCGATCCTGAGCTTCACGCTTCAGCTCGCTACACGTCATACCGATGCTCGTTGCTTCCGCCAACACGGTGCGACGCCAGGTTTGACGGGGACGGTCACGCTTTCTTTTGCCTTGGGGATTCCAATCCAGCGCTTGCTTCGTATATGATCAGAATCCCTGCGCAGCGTGTGGCCAATCCAACTTCACTTGCGACGCTTGATCTGGCGGTCGATCGGGCTCTCGTTGCATTGCTACAACAGCTCTACGTTGGTGATGGTCTCGGGCCAGTAAATGCCGAGTATGCGACGAAGACAGCGGTTGACCACGACTTGGATCTGGCGTGAGATGTCTTTTGTGACCTTCCACGTTTCGCACCCGTAAAGCAGCACGAATTTGACATTTGACCCGAAGATTTTGAGTTTAATCCTTCGGGTCAGTTTCCGCGATTGCCAAACGGGTCTCAGCTGCGCGAAGGTAGCTCGTACTTTGGCTATCCTTGAAGTGATGTCCTCTTCACTACCTCCAGTTTCTGACATGACGCTCCCGAGATAAGTGAACTTCTGGACGCGTTCTACTGCCTCCGTGCCAATCAGCAACGGTGAAATATTCTTCACACCAGATCTCATCTCTTGGGTCTTCCGGGTGTTTATTTTTAGTCCCGCGTGGGTATGACTCAGCAGGCATAGGTCATCGGCGAAATCCAAGTCCTCTAAGACGTTGGATAATCCCCACTCTATCCCGCGGCGCTTGTTGTCGAAAATGCGAAGCAAAATCCCGTCAAGAACGACTAAAAAGAGGAGCGGTGAAAGGAGACAGCCTTGTCGGACACCTGCGTGTACTGCTATATCATCCGAGATGAGGCCGTCGTGAGCCACTCTACAGGAATAATTCTTGTCTATACTCTCTAAGAGACAAACAATTTTCGGTGGCAATCCGATGTCTAGTAGGCTGGACCAGATGCTGGCCCACTTCAGCGTATCAAATGCCTTTTCGAAATCGACAAAGGTGAGATAGATATCCCTCTGCGATTATGATGCCTGTTCTAAAATGATACGGAGAGTGTTGATCTGATCCGTGCACAAGTGGTTCGCGCGGAAACCAGCCTGCTCTTTGCGAAGGAGAGGATCTACGGCCTTCGATAACCTATCCAGGATAATCTTGCAGAAAACCCTTCGAGGGAATTAAGAGCAACGTAATACCTCTCCAGTTATCGCATTGACTAAGATCTCCCTTCTTGGGTACAGTTATCAAAAGACCCTTGTTCCATTCGTCCGGAAGCTCTTCGGTGGCCCATATCCTCGCAATGGAAGGCGTCAGAACGTTGACGGCGGAGGATCAGTCAGCTTGTAGCATTTCCGCAGTTATCAGGTCTAGTCCTGGTGCTTTACCTGTCTTCAAAGAGAGGACTGTTCTTGCAACTTCCGAAGCTGACGGTGGTTCCATGTCGATGTCGAGAGGCCGGGATGATATAGAACTGACTTGCAGCGCGTCAAGTGTTGATGTTACTGATAAACGGAAGACCTCCTCAAAGTGATTACGCCAGCGTAAGAGCTGCCCTTCCGACGGCACTATGAGCTGACCGTTCTTAGACTTGAGCGGCTTCTTCTTATATTTGCTGTTAACTGTCAAGGTTTTGGTAGCTTTATACAATTCCTTCAGTTTACCGGTGTTTGCAGCTTGTTGAGCACGACCAGCAATATCATCAGCCCACTAACTTCGGGTATCTTTATATCTCAGATTAGATTTCTTCTGTCTTCGATCAGGCTCCAAGTGTGCTGTGACATTCAGTCTTCGCGAGTATGAGTCGGTTTGTGTCCTAGAACAAAATAACCTAACTAATTAAATTCATAAACAATAGACTAATAAATATTATAATAAATGCCAAATTCTAAATGAAACTGAAATTTAAATATAATAACTATGACGAAGACCGATTTGTATGAGAGGACAAATAATAGTTCCGGATTCTACGCTTATGTAAAAATTTACTCACAGGTTTTTTTGATGTCAAGGGAAAGCACGTTCCAGAATTTTATAGTTAAGATAGTGTAAGAATTAGATAGAATACCAATGCTTTTTTTGGAAGATCGAAGGTTAAGATCGTGAGAACTGCCCAACAAAAACAAAAAACAACAAATATTATCTAGTTATCAATAAAATAGTTTGGTCACGAAAGCGAAGCCGCTGGAAAAGCTATATACCTACTCATACGTAAATAAACAAGTTCGTTCATGGCGACTTAGATGATTATTCGATATTATTATTTATATTTGTTCAAAGCCACTGCCATCTGCTAAGCATGAGTCCTGCAGCCTTATTACGTAATTAATTCGGGAAGACAAATGGCGAAAATATATGGATTAGTAACCAATGCGATGAAACCGCTTTCCATTTCATGGTCTTTTGTAATAACTACGTTGCGATCAAGGCCATGTTACACCCACTCCTATGAAGGTTGGAGACTCTACACTCGAAGTTGTGGACGACTATGTCTACCTGGGACAAAGGATCCAGTTGGGTAGGGCCAACTTCGAGAAAGAGGTCAACCGTCGAATCCGACTCGGCTGGGCAGCGTTCGGGAAGTTGCGCGGTGTCTTCTCATCCAACTTACCACAGTATCTCAAGACGAAAGTCTATGACCAGTGTGTGTTGCCAGTGATGACATATGGCTCTGAGACGTAGTCGCTTACAATGGGCCTCATCAGGAAGCTTACAGTCACTCAAAGGGCAATGGAGAGGGCTATGCTCGGAATTTCCTTGCGTGATCACGTCAGAAATGATGATATCCGCAGGAGAACCAAAGTTACCGACATAGCCCGAAGAATTGCCAAACTTAAGTGGCAGTGGGCAGGGCACATTGCACGCAGAACGGATGGCCGATGGGGCAGAAAGGTTCTGGAGTGGTGACCGCGAAGTGGAAGACGTTGCGTTGGAAGACCTCCCACCAGGTGGGCCGATGACCTGGTGAAGGTTGCGGGGATCCGCTGGTTGCGGGACGCACGGGACCGGTCAATGTGGCGACGCTTGGAGGAGGCCTATGTCCAGCAGTGGACGTCTTTCGGCTGATATGATGATGATGATGATGATCAAGGTCCAGTTTACTCAATCAATGGTTATATAAGGTAACCAATGGTTTATAATTTCGGTAAAACGCGTTTTTTTATTAAATGTTAGCCTCACAAATGGTCAAATTAGTTGGAGAGTTGATTATTTTTGTTACACTAATAATCAATGAAAAAACGCGTTTGGTAGAGTTAACAACGTATTAAAAAAACTGGGCCTAAGACCATCGTATAAGCATGGAAATTTTGCGACACATATACATAATACATGTTGTTACCTACAACTCGGTCAAATAATCCCAATTCTTTGAATTACTTGAAACTTGTGTGGGATGATCTGACGCGGTTTTCTTCCATTCACGTCTGTCTTTTGTTTATTTTTTCGCATGGAATTTTTGGTAAAGTGAGAAGCTTTTAGGGATTCCACACGGTGGATACAAAATGTTTAAGGCGTATATATTGCCCAATGTTAACGCAGTAAGTACTAGCCCAAATGGCCCGCTCGAATTTTGGACAGTTTTGTTTGCAAAATATTCTTTGATTTATTTACCTAAGCTATTTCAGTTATGAAAAAATTCGAGCCATCAATTTTTCTGTGTAAAATATGTTTAAACATCCAAGACGTTTTGAAGGAGTACCCAAAAGTCGAGAAAAATATCGTGTTGTTAATTATTTTTTTAAAGCAAAACTATTAGTTACACGAAAACACCATGTTTCACAAATAATGTACATAAATCAATAATAAATATGTATTTTTTTCAAACCTTTTAACCTAGCCGTTACTAAGGAGTATGATTTTGAGAGCAGTGGTGGCCCAGTGGTATCGGCCGCGATTTACAAGTTAGGTCGTGGGTTCGAACCCAGACAGGCGCTTTACTTTGTATAAATTATTTCATGACCACTGCTCTCAAAAACGGTGAAGGAAAACATCGTGAGGAAACCGACATGTACTAGAACCAAAAATTCGAAGACATGTGACATCCACCAACCCGCACTGGGCCCGCGTGGTGGATTACAGCCCATCCCCTCTCACAGAGAGAAGGCCAGTGTCCCAGCAGTGGGAACATTAATAGGCTGATGATGTGTGTGTGTTTGATGTGATTTTCGACGAAACACGAAGTTTGCCGAGGGAATTAATAAAATAGTTGTACGTACATGAAATATATTTATTTACATAGATAAAAGTGTAAAAAGTGTATAAAATACTTAATTAACTAAGACTACAAACCCTTACAATAAAAGCTACTCTCAAATTAAACCTAAAAGTTAGTATACTAATATAAAATATGGCGTCGAAAAACTCCTCCACATCGATGTCATAATGTGCCTAAATGACTGCCCGCACTGCCTCGTTGTGTGGCAATACTTATCCTCTAACCAACGTAAAAGCCAGCCCTTGGGTCACACGAAGTTTCAAATAGGCGTTTGGAAAGATCTTTAAACAAAGCGTGAGCACTCGGACCCCACAGACTAAGAGATTCAACCCCAAACGGCTCGAAAATATAACTACCGATGAGATTATTATACTGCCGTCGCTTGCGGTTCTCTACAGCCGCAGCGCCAGCGCCAGCGCCGCTGCGCGTCTATCTGACTTACCTCCAATTCCTAAATTAAGATTTTGTAGCGTTTTCAAGCTATGCTTTCACTGAAAATCTGACAAACTTTGGTATTATAGTAGGATTCTTAACTGGGTGTCGCATTGTATGACTACTTTTATTACCTTGGGTTCTACCTGTAAAAAAAAAATGTATGTGTAAATGAATAAATAAATAAATAAACTTACACGTTCTCAACACCAAATACTCATTTCTGAAATCGGCCCATAGTAAGCCCGAAAATCCTTAACCTTTTCTCAATTTTATTTATTTCTGATTGTTTTAGCAAATGAAATGGAAAAGCGTGGGGTGAAGCCTATCCTAAGTGCTAAAAATATTTAACAATAATATGACGTATTATTCTAACTTAACTTTTATTTGACACCCCACACGATGACCTTCTTTTACTTCGCAGAAATTGAGTCTCATTTTCCAGTTATCCTTTGTAAGTACTTACATCACTTATAATATGATAGTTTCATAGAAAAATTATTGTGGCAAATAGACATGTCATGGACCAAGTGATTAATCAAGGCACTATGCGTAAATAGTAATCGTACTTACCTTCTATCATCACATCATCACATCATCAGCCTATTAATGTTCCCACTGCTGGGACACAGGCCTCCACTCTGTGAGAGGGAATGGGCCGTAATCCACCACGCGGGCCCAGTGCGGGTTGGTGGATGTCACATGTCTTTAAATTTTTGGTTCTAGGACATGCCGGTTTCCTCACGATGTTTTCCTTCACCGTTTTGAGAGCAGTGGTGATGAAATAATTTACACAAAGTAAAGCGCCTGCCTGGGCTCGAACCCACGACCTACAACTTGTAAGTCGCGGCTGATACCACTGGGCCACCACTGCTCGGTACCTTCTATACTAATTCTATATTAAAATCAATGATCATTAAAATAATTTGGTCATTAAATGATAAATGATGATTTATGATTGATGATGATGATGATTTTTATTTCTGTAAGTTGGTTTGTACAAACACTTTTACATCTCGATCATATTTTTAAAACTAGATGAGGTCGGCGTTTCCTGTCTGACTACTCTGAGAAGAAAGGCCGAAACAAACTCAGAGGTCACAGTCTCTTTTAAAGTCCAGACAAAATCTTGGTTAGATCATGTGAAGACCATGTAGCCTGATGTCTGAAATAGTCTTTTGAGGAAAGAACCAGCCAGATTGAGTGGACCTGTCCATTCAGTGCACGCATTTGTCAATAACCGTGCAGCTCAACTTAGAATTTAAGGAGCTCAACGAATTGACGAACAATACCAAAGAAAGGACATTCGGGTAGGCCGCATAAATACTCAAACTGCCAGACCATGATTAAAAACTAACAAAGATAAATTAAAATTATAAAAAAGAATGATCCACATAGTCTTCAAATTTACAATAATTAAAATAAAATAATATAATACTTTAAAAAGTAAATATTCTTGTCATTGCAAAAAAATTTAAAAAATTAAAAACTAAATTCAAGGTGCAAAATAAAAAAAATAAAAACCGAAATTAATTGGAGTAGCTCAATCCCAAGCCTTTTTGTCCTCAACGTAATCTTTAATGTTATAAAACGCTTTCTGGCACAACTTACGTTTAATGAATGATTTGAATTTATTAACACTTAGACCTTGTACGTCGCTTGGAAGCTTATTATAAAATATTCATTATTCAGAAAGCCCGGTCAATATAATTATTTCAATAGTTTTTAGCAAATTGCCTACTCTTAGGGCAACATTTTTCAAATTATCTGGGCATTAAGACTAAAGCCGTAATAATCACTTGGTCCATAACAGACACACAGACAGCGGAACAATTCCATGTGATTACTTTCATGCTTGCCAATTATAAAAAGCAACCTCAAAAAAATACTCAATATATCAGTCATGTTATAGTTCTCGCCAAACTACTTGGCCGCCCTGAAGTTGGCTACAATGGCTGCGCAGTAGTAAATCTCATACAAAAACAGCACCGTTTCATGCCTTGCGCATCGGAAAGCCAACTTCAGGGTGGCCCAGAATTTTGGCCAGCACTATACATATGTCCTTCCCCAATATCCAGTAAGTGCCAAAGATATTGGTTAAGTCTTTGTCAAGACTGATGAAATACCTGGTTGATTATAATCCGCATGATTGCTTAAATCCAGTGCCTGACAGTTTCCTTAAATATATGATGACTTTTATTAACTAACTAGCTGACCCGGCAAACTTTGTTTTGCCATAAAAACACCAAACATTCATCTACCCAACACTACTCCACCTACCCAACACTACGCCACCTACCCTACCCTACCTACCCTACCCTACCTACGCTACCCTACCTACCCTACCCTACCTACACTACCCTACCAACCCTACCCTACCTACCCTACCTACACTACCTACCCTACCTACCCTACCTACCCTACCCTACCTACCCTACCCTACCAACCCTGCCCTACCTACCCTACCCTACCTACCCTACCCTACCTGCCCTACCCTACATACCCTACCCTACATACCCTACCCTACCCTACCTACCCTACCCTACCTACCGTACCCTACCTACCCTACCCTACCTACCCTACCCTACCTACCCTACCCTACCTACCCTACCCTACCTACCCTACCCTACCTACCCTACCCTACCTACCCTACCCTACCTACCCTACCTACACTACCTACCCTACCCTACCTACCCTACTCTACCAACCCTACCCTGTCTACCCTACCCTACCTACCCTACCCTACCCAACCTACCCTACCCTACCTACCCTACCCTACCTACCCTGCCCTACCTACCCTACCCTACCTACCCTACCCTGCCTACCCTACCCTACCCTGCCTACCCTACCCTACCTACCCTACCCTACCTACCCTACCCTACCCTACATAAGAACCTTCTCCCAACAATAACGAACACAACAAAAAAAGAATAAGCGAAATCGGTCCAGCCGTTCACGCGTGATGCCGTGACAACGGAAAACGGGTTTCATTTTTATATATATAGATATAATAATTAAAACAAAAATTAAAACACTTTTTAAAACAAACTTTTAATGGATTCAAAAGTTCAAAATGTTATATCGCTTGTCAATACATATCCAATGAACCCAAACACGATTCTGTCTTGTGTGGTTGAGGAGTTGCTATGGCCACCTTCCAGCTGCATCATGAGACCAGCTCAATGGTACATATTATATAAATACTTCCAAAGTTACATAAGTACGTCAAATTCCAGCTTAATCGGATGCCAGGAAGTGCTTGAAGATTACAGATTGCCGGACAGTGGACACACATACGAAAGCAAGGTGATATAAATATAGCCTGTAAAAAGGTAACATTGTTTGATTATAATGTTAATATGTTTGTGCAGGGTAAACTATGAACACCCCCAGTGGGTTCCCGCATTGTCGACGTGGGGGGCCTCAGTAGCCGTGGCTAGGTCACCCACGGTGAAGTGAAAATGAACCGGAGGAGGGGCCGCGCGTCAGGGCGTTTGCCGATTAAGCCGACGATGTAGCGGCCAACAAGTAGGTTGTTGCGGTGCCGCTTGGGCGACATCGCAACTGAGGCGGGCCGCGATGTCGTATGGGGCCTCCCATACCCATACGATATCGCGGCTGAGGGTTGGAGGCCGCGGCGGGAGAGGAGTGCCGGTATTGCGGTGCGCCGGTGATGGGAGTACTCCCCAGGGGAGGGTCCGACGACGGACAGCCGCAGCGGGTTTGCAATGAGTGCTAACGCGTGCCCGTGTTCCCGCCATAAGTGGCACTAGAGGACACCGTGGAGTTTTAGTGGGTTGGAGTCCCACGTGACTGCACTATCTCCCCGTGGTAGTGCAGTATGCATGTGTATTGCGTCAAGAAAAAAAAGGTAAGCTATGAAAGTATTGACCCAATTAAGAACATTCTTTCACAGATAGAAAACTACACTATTGCTGAGTTCCAATTACTTTTATCTTGAAAAAATTGTTGTGTGTCCATGGTCCAAGGTTTGAGTGTAAATGGGAACTAAGCCGCGGTAAAAAGCTAGTCTTTCAATACAAAATTTATATGAGTAACATTCAAAATAACGCCATTAAAAGCAAACTACGTTGAGTTATTTTTAGAGTTGTTTTTTGTAGCCTTTCATACCAGGACAGTTTGTTAGAACATCAAAGTCAATAGAAACCTTTTTGGATGAAGAGATTTGGTAGATTTTGTTTTATATGACATTCGCCTTATTTCCCGGCGATGAGATTTCACAGAGATGTACAACTGTTGTCAACTACCTAGTAATTGAAAGTATAATTATGTTTTTCCTTACTCCTCTATTTAGCCCTGTAGAAAACAACATAAAAAATCGGAAAGCTTGATGTAGTTCTGATTGTATGTTAAGTTATTTTAAGGCGATGATAGCTCAGTGGTAGTGACGTCGGATACCGAGACGAAGGTCGCGGGTTCGAATCCTACAATGAGCTTGAGCTTTCGGTGAAGGAAAACATCGTGAGGAAACCATAGCACGGTGGTAGGGTACTTTGTAGTACCCGCCTGGCTGGCAACCACCCTCAAGTTGAAAATCTGTCGCCAAGCACCTTCCGGTGTGTTCCGACAGCAGCACTTGAGAGCCAGTTCCCTTCTAGGCTTTGTGTGCTTACCACCATCGGCCACATCATCACTGACCACGGTGAGATTGTGGTCAAACACAGGCCTATACATAGTAAAAAAAAAAAAAAAAAAAAAAAAATGTTAAATGGACCTAAGGGTAATATGAATCCAAATATGCAACTTCGAAAAATTTATACTCGCTGCGCACCACGAGAAAAACCTGAGGACGAACGTGCTGAACCTGTGGAAGATCGCGAAGAACCCTAGGAAAAACGTGAAGTTGAGTCTAACCAACCAAAAAAAACCGGCCAAGTGCGAGTCGGACTCGCGCACAAAGGGTTCCGTACCATTATCGCAAAAAACGGCAAAAAAATCACGTTTGTTGTATGGGAGCCCTACTTAAATATTTGTTTTATTCTGTTTTTAGTATTTGTTGTTATAGCGACAACAGAAATACATCATCTCTGAAAATATCAACTGTGTAGCTATCACGATTCATGAGATACAGCCTGGTGACAGACAGACAGACAGCCGGACCGCGAAGTCTCAGTAATAGGGTCCCGTTTTTACCCTTTGGGTACGGAACCCTAAAAATGCCGAGTGACTAAACATTACTTCAAAATATACATGCACCTACAACTAATAATATTCTATACTTTTATTAAATACCTAACCTAGCCTGCAAATCAAAAAGTAATTTATCCTTTTTACAAGATTTTATACCGTTTCCTTTGGTACTTGTTAAATAATTATGCTCTTTTGTATTAGTGTGGAACGATATTAATTTTCAAAACTTATCGTCCCGTTCCGTCCGGAATAAAACACGTGTGTGAGACCTTGAGAAAAGGTTTGCTGTAACTTGGGCATTTAGATATTATTGTGATTTTTAAAACAATAAAAAAAAAAAAAAAATAACCAGAAATACTTAATCATAATAAGCTGTTTCTTATATGAAAATATAAGAAACAGCTTATTTTTTTATATTTCAGAGCTGGTCTCATAGTACGTTATGTTGTTTATAATTTATGCTTTCACCCCATGAAAGCATTTGCGTGGATTTGTAAATGTTTTACAAATCCATGCAAATGCTTTCTTAAGGTTACACTAGTCCATTATTCTTCCATACAAACGTAGTCTGGCGATTACTCCACTGTTTGACGATGTACATCCAAAATAAAAAATTATACCAATTTTTCTCATCATTATCTATCCCTGAATGGAAACAAAAAAGTAAAAAAAAACCGGCCAAGTGCGAGTCGGACTCGCGCACGAAGGGTTCCGTACCATTATCGCAAAAAACGGCAAAAAAATCACGTTTGTTGTATGGGAGCCCCCCTTAAATATTTATTTTATTCTGTTTTTAGTATTTGTTGTTATAGCGGCAACAGAAATACATCATCTGTGAAAATTTCAACTGTGTAGCTATCACGGTTCATGAGATACAGCCTGGTGACAGACAGACAGACAGACAGACAGACAGACGGACCGCGAAGTCTCAGTAATAGGGTCCCGTTTTTACCCTTTGGGTACGGAACCCTAAAAAGAAAAATATTTGAAAGTTATGAGCGTCGAAAGTTCCATATTTCAACACTAATTTTAACGCATCTTTGGGCGGAAATAAATACCATAAAAAAAAGGAAAATTGTAAAACGGCTACCATACAAGGATAGATTAGTAGTTCATCAATCCAAATAATTTTATTTTGAAAATATACATTTAGTAGTTTTTTCATGATATCTAGACTCCCAAAGGTCTGTTTATAAAATTTCGTTTTCGACCTAAATCATCATCCATTTCGCTACAAACTTGCAAAACTGATAATTCGTACACAAACTAGCTTATTACTACTGCTCATCACAGCATCTATCTCTTTCGCATGTATTGTCGGATGATATAGCATGCATTTTAACCCCGCGCACAAAATAGTTCGTACCGTCGACTAGGGTAACCTTAATGCCCAAGTAACTGCAAAACTTATCTCAAGTTCTCACACACGTAGCAAAGCGTACGATAGCGATTTCAGACCAATATTCGTTTGTTTCTTTTGTTGTTTTTCGGATTTTGCAAGCTTGGTTTCATAGTAAAAAATATATATGATTATGAGTAATTTCACAGTCTGAAAAGCTTTTAGCATTTTAGAAATAACCTTGTTTATTAATCATTCCTTCAGGGAATACCGAATATTCTTAGCTAACGTATTTTTAAATAAGATAAATACTAAAAGACCAGGTGGCTAGCATCAGTAGTAAAACGTCGATGATAAAGCATTTATTTATGAGATACAGTCAGCAAAAACGATTAGGATCCAAGCAGTTTACTTAATTACTTTCGAACATTGCGCACGGTGCTAAGTAGTTATGATTTTAAAATCATTTGACTTCTTGTTCGAAAAGTATTTACAGCTACCATACATTATTTTACAAAGAGACTATCGCACTGGTACGTTATATGAGTGTCAGAAATATCACTCTAAAAAGCCGATTATTCTCTCTTCAATTATAGTAACAGGGTGACTTTTAATTCGTTGGCATTCAGAGATGAAAGTAAATAAATTTTCACTACGTGATCAACACTGAACATTATGTGATGCCACTGTGCACTGCCCAGTTGTTTTTATTCATAATTTACTCATGAATAAAAATGTTTGCAATCATGATTGAACATGTTGTTTATTCATGGGTACATTCACCCTCTGAAATATTGCCAACGAAGAAAACTCACTGTAATCAATACTGCCAAAGTAACGCAAAGATGGAATTTTTTACCTGTAGGTAGGTACACCTGACTCTTTCGCTGACTGTACATCCACGTGTTCAGACCTCTCTTATCAGATAGTTGCTACATATTTCCCTCAGGAGTGTATTTTTAGTACTTTTCCCTTCCATAATTACAATTATTTCAAGGAATTTGAGATAAAAGATGAATGGAGAGTTAACAACATGTGTTTAGGTCTTTTCGTTGCCGATAACGTGGGTGTTAGTTTAAGTTTACACAGATGTTAAAAACCTAATTTTATTATGGTTTTAGCTTTTTATTATGTTGTGTATTGTTTGAATGTGGACTGCAGCTTGCTTAGGTGGACTGTAGTTTGTATAGGCTGGTTAATTGATACAATTTCTTTGTTTTACTAATTACTAGAGGACGCCTCGCGGTTGCACTCCCGTAGTTCCCGTTCCCGTGGGAATACAGGGATAAAAAGTAGCCTATGTCACCCGGGGATAGTGTAGCACCCCAACGGTGAAAGATTTTTGGAATCGGTCCAGTAGTTTTTAAGTTTATTCGATACATACAAAAATACAAATCTTTCTTCTTTATAATATTACTAGCGGACGCCTCGCGGTTTTACCCGCGTAATGCCAATTCCCGTGGGAATACAGGGATAAAAAGTAGCTTATGGGGTATAGCTAATTCGTTACATACAAAAATCGAAGAATAAAAATCTTTCCTCTTTATAATATAATAGCTGTTCCCCGCGGCTTCGCTCCCGTGGGCCACACCACAGGACCCGTTTTCGGGATAAAAAAATAGCCTATGTCACTCAGGAATAACGTAACTTTCAATTGGTGAAAGAATTTTTTAAATCGGTCCAGTAGTTTCGGAGCCTATTCGGTACAAACAAACAAACAAATAAACACCAAAAAATTATTTCCTCTTTATAATATTAAGTATAGATAGATTAGTATATTAGTATTGATATAGATTTACTATAACTCGCATGAATACATGTTGGTCATAGACCACAGGAAATAGGAAGGGACGCATGTCAGTGCCTTGCAACAGATTACCAATTATCATAGAGAATACTTGAAATACTAAAACTTGGTGTTGCCATCAACAACAGAAACTGTGTCAATAGAAGATATGTTTGGCAAAAATATGTTCTTGTTTCGATGGCTTAGTGGTCGTAAGCGCTACTGCAGAACATGGGTTCGATTCCAGGGTCGGTAAAAGTGTTAATGGATTTATATTTGTTTTTAGTTATTATATTTAAATTTCAGTCTCATTTAGAATTTGGTATTTATTATAATATTTATTAGTATTTTGTTTGGTAGTTTCCTTGTTACTATTATTTTGTATTATATTACTTAAATTGTTTTTGACCTTTTAATTATACGGAATTTAACATTGAATCTATTAACTTTTTTGACATGTAGTGGTTTTCGTTGTTTTCTTTTGTTTGTTGTATTAGATAATTGTAAGGTTGACATTTTAATTTTTATAAATATATAACTTTCTTTATTATATTGAATTTGATTATTATTTTTTTGACATTGAATTTATTAATTATTAAGTAGTGAAATGTTGTTTATTTTTTTTTGTATTGTTTGGTTTTGTAGAAATAATAATTTATTGATAATACGTTCAAACACAATGTATATTGTTTATGAATGAATAAATGAAATGAAATGTTTATTAATATTCGACTTTAATTATTGTTCATATTTTTTTATTATGTACACCTACCACTGTTGTGTCCTTTTTAACCCAAAGGCTGACTGGTAGAAAATACCTTGCTGCATTAAGTCCGCCTATGTATCAACTAGGGCATGCAATTTCGAACATTTTCAATTTCGAAATTACCTTATGAAATTGGCCTCCTCAGTTTCGAAATTACGAAACTTAGGTGCCAAATATAATGAAAAATCTGAGTAATACTTTAACTAAGCTCAAAATGAAAAATTTGTAGTCTGGAGAGGTGCCTAAGTACAATTTATATTTAAACAAAGTGAATTTTCTTTTTCTCAAGACTTCTACTACAAATACTCCACTGCTGGGGACACCTTCGACGATTCCATCCAGTATTCCGAGCTCGGAGTGGCATGAGACGTTCGGTTAAAGATAGTTACAAATAGCGCTTCATAACATTGAGGCCGAAGAGCAGAGAGCCACCCAGCTTAGTAGTGACAATGGGAGATGCGCAAGTCTACCATCTTGGTTTAACCATGTACGGTGGGGTTTCAAAGAGCATTTCCCCCGCATTGGTAGACCAGTGGGTGGCTTTGTATAGACCGCTGCCCAATCTCGGTGGCAGAAATAGACTATCAGATGTCCGACGCTGCAGGACTAAAATCAACAGCCTGCAGCGGAAAATGGCTGAAAAGAGCGGAGCGCTTCTCCTACAGGCACATTCAGGTATAGATCGGGCACGGTTCCTTCCGTGAGTACCTGATTAGGATTGGGTGAGAGACCACGGTAAATTGCCATCATTTTAGAGGCAACTTGGATTCTGCAAAGCTCACGCTGGAGGAATGCTTTCTTGGGCCTTTGAGCAGTGCGTCTTAGCCGCCAGGATCGGGCGAGACCCGTCTCTGCGAGTATTAGTGAAGAATATGGTGGCGGAGACAGAAAACTAAAGTGAAATAGGCACTGAGTGGAATCGTGAGAAGGCCAATCCCACTCGGAGAAGAAGGCATCGTGGAGGCAACCACTTCGATGTAGACACGTCGAAACCCAGCCTCATTTAAGGCAGGTGTAACTTCGGGGTTTCGGGCGCTCGGAGTTGGGACTCTGTCCGTCCACCGAGTGACCTCAGGCAAGACAGTGCCAAATCGATCACGTGCTGCCGTACACAGTGAGGCTCAAGGGAGACTCCTTTATAGTCTCCCCAAGGATGTGGTATTTAAGAAGTGCTGATGGTGATCACCGGTTTGGTTTTAATGAGGTAGAAATACCACACTACCTGGTTTTTTCCCCAAAAGTTCAGGCAGTGAGCGAGTGGGCGTTCAGTGTTTTCCTCCGATAGCAAAAAAATACAGGGCATTCCCAGCCAACGATTGTAGACTTTGTCAAAGTATTTCCCTCACTGACCACCATTATAGGATATAGGATATTAGCATATAGCATGTAGGATATTAGCATATACCATTAGCATATAGGATATTTTGTGACATAGTTTACAGGATTTTGGTTGATAGCACTCCAAGAAAGAGCTCCAAGCGTGATTGCTTTCGTTATCACTACCCTGAATGGTTCACTGCTGACATAATTGGTTATATTAAACAGAAGGCTTTTTGGCACAAATCTTTTAAGAGGACTCGTTCGGTCAGCGATTATGTTAACTTTTCTCACTACCGTTCTACTGTCAAGGCTAAAATCAGTACCGCATACCATGATTATCAGAGCCGTACTGAGCAACAATTTGTGAAGGAACCGAGGTCGTTTTGGGGTTTTGTAGGGAACAAGCGTTCGAAACGTAGTAAACCGAAGATAGCTAGGAATGGTGAGCCGTTGCCAGAGCATGAGTGCGCCCAGGCGTTCGCTGATTACTTCCACTCGGTCTATGGGGCGCTGGCGCCGCGATTATATGCGGCTGCCACTGGACAGGTGGCGCCCGAGCGCGGCGCCTGGGTTCACGTGGGACAGCTGTCTCTCGGAGAGGTGGGCGCCGCGCTCGCGCGCCTCAAGCCCAAGCGTTCGGTTGGGCCGGACGGGGTGCCAGTGTGCCACCCTTCATTGTTAGGGATTGCAGGACAGTACTAGCCCGGCCGCTCATGCATTTATTTAATATCTTTTTAAATGAATGCTCGTATCCCGACGGCTGGAAGTTGACTAGGGTTACTCCGGTACCGAAGGGTACTCCAAGCTCGGATGTCAGCGGATATAGACCTGTAGCTGTACTTTCAGTGTTTGCTAAAGTCTTCGAGTCCGCGTTGTGCTCTTGCATCCACTCGCAAGTAGCCTCACAGCTCAACGACGCCCAGCGTGGTTTCCGTGCGGGCCGTAGCACGAATTCTAACTTAATGTGTTTTTTAAACCAGGCCGCCACAGTGCTGGACTCGGAGACAGGTGGACAACTGGACGTCGCTTACTTCGACTTCAGGAAGGCATTCGATAGTGTAGACAATGACATCCTATTAAATAAATTTGCGAGGGTTGGTTTTACCCCAGCCCTCCTAGAGTTCTTTGCTAGCTACTTGGGTAACCGTAAGCAAATTGTGGAGTATGCAGGTTACACCTCGGACTCGTATTTCACCCTTACGGGGGTTAGCCAGGGGACAAATTTAGGACCCTTAGAATTTATTTTAATGATTAACGATCTTCCAGAAGTCATTAAAGACGCTGGTTGTTTGTTATTTGCTGACGATCTCAAGTTATTCATGCGGATCACAGACGAGTCACACTGTGGCATGCTCCAGCGAGACATCGATCGGGTGGTAGCATGGAGTGAAGAGAACAAATTAATCTTCAATGTGACGAAGTGTAACGTAATGTCCTTCACGCGGGCCGTGGTACCCCGACGTCACGATTATTGCATGGGCGATCACGTCATACCGCGGGTGGGGTTAGTGCGAGATCTCGGTGTTACCTTTTCCGAGGATCTGTCGTTTCGTACTCATGTGGTGCAGGTGTGTAGAAAAGCCTTCAAAAATCTTGGGTTTGTCATGCGTGAAACCCGTGACTTCACCAACATGGCAGCAGTGAAATCACTATATAATGCGTTAGTACGAAGCAACTTGGAAACTAGTGCTATCATCTGGAATCCTTATGAAACGAAGTATTCTACGATGGTGGAGAAAATGCATAACAAATTTACCCGGTACCTATACATGAGGCAATTTGGTATTTACCCTTTCTACCCGCTTATGTATCCAACCCTCTTTGTTATAGGGATGGTTGGGTACTATAAGTTGGAAGTCAGGCGCAACCTCGCCCTTGTAAAATATGTTTTCATGGTTTTTCGTGGTATGCTAAATAATCCACAAATATTAGAATCGTTGGGATTACTCGTTCCAAACAGGAGGCTACGGTTAGGACCGAGGGAGGGGCTGTTTAAAGTCCCGTCATCCCGCACTAACGTGTTAAAGTTTGCACCAGTGACTCGAGCAGTTAGGATACTGAATAGCGTCTCTTTGCGTTTGGACATATCTTCTTGCTCTTTGGCGGAATTCCAGAGGGTGACACTTAGTGTGTTGTACACTGTATAACTTGTACCTCTATCTAGACCCGTTTCTGGGACTGGCCAACTGGCAATATATGACTACATTTGTTAGCTTGGGTCTTACCTGTAAAAATAAATGTACGTGTTAATAAATAAATAAATAAATAAATTATTATAAAGCTCGGTTTTTTTAAATGGCCGAGCTTCTTTCACTCTTCTTTATTTATTTAACACCATGGTTAGTCTTTGTTTTATTGTAATGTTAGCACACATGGGCACAAGGTGGCCCTACGCAACGGTCTAATTGGCTTTAGATTCGTATTCAGACTCATTTTTAGATAATCCTCTTTTCGTTTCAATAATAAATTTCATAATTGTATTAAAAAAATAACATAATATTTAAATGTTTCAGTTTCGAAATTTCAAAGTTATGGGTGTCAATTTCGAAATTAATAAACATGCAAATATGGTCCGAAATTTTGAAACTAAGAAATTTCGAAATGCATGCCCTAGTATCAACATTGTAAATGGAGTTTAAATAAATAAATATTGGGTTTTTCCATCTGGGATTTCTCAGTAGCACTCCATTTTGTGCCTGGTTGATTGGCTCGCCCACTGTTCCATAGGTGGAACAAAACATAACTGCCAAAATCTCTGTGTACTATTATGTGCCCCACTGCCAGACCCTTCAGGGAATGCTCGCGTGATGTTATGTGTACGTTCTTAGGGTGGACTGGGGGTGATCCGGGAACTCGTAATATGCTGGTGGACCAGCACATCAGGTTCTAGGATGAATCTAAATCTAAATATATAAAAGCAAAAGATCACTCACTCAGTCATCACGAAATATTAAACCGCTTGATGTATAAAGATGAAATTTGGCAGAAGGGTTTCTCAAGTAACGTAAGTGAGCATTAAGATAGGATTTTAGGAATGCCAACCCTAAGGGGGAAAAAAGGGGTTGAAAGTTTGTTTGAATAATCTTATTCCTTCGGCTAATATTCTTGATACTATTAGCACAAATAGTAATCTAAGTAAATTATAAAGGTTGACAGTTTTTCGAAACCTACCCCCAAAAGACGATTTAGGGGGTGTTGAAGTTTGTATGGAAGTTTATTGTTTTACAGACAAAAAATAAGGTGTTGATGATGCGCCGGCTCGCACATCGCAGTTGGCTCACAATATTTTTTATAAAAAATCTCTTTTCTTCTGTCCGCGGCTCAAGTGGCATTAGTGTGAGTACTGCCCTTTTCCCCAATATCTTAAAAACATATAGTCTACTAGCCATTGTCTGCGGCTTCGCCTGCGTAAAAAGTGTTTTATCATCCCAAGGGAACGCACTACCGGAATAAAAAAAACCTGTGTCCTTCCCAGGGTCTCATCACCATATCTAAATCGGTTCAGCGGTTAAGCGTGAAAAGGTAAAAGATAGACAGACAGAGTTAATTTCGCATTTATAATATTGGTATGTCGTGGTGGCCCAGTAGCTAAGACCTCGCCTCTCGTGCTTGGGTTCAAATCCAGGCAAGTACCAATGTGACTTTTTCAAATTCATAATTATGTACTTTCAAAGTTTATCTTCGACATCCAGGCCACGGTGAAGGAAAACATCGTGAGGAAAAAGCCAAGTTGGAGGCCTGTGGAGTTCCCAGAGGCTGCTTAGTTAACTGTGACACCAGAGGTGGCCACAGCCTCACACGAAAAGAAGGAGAAGATAATGTTAGTTAGAATAGTTAAGATGTGTCTAATATATAAGTTGTATTACTGTTAATATTAATATAACGCCGCGTTGGAAGGCCCTCCACTAGGTGGACCGATGACCTGGTGAAGGTGGCGGGAGTCCGCTGGATGCAGACGCACGGAACCGGTTAATATGGCGATAATTGGGGGAGGTTTATGTTCAGCAGTGGACGTCTCATCATCTGCCTAGCCTTTTACCCAATTATTTTTGGGGTCGGCTTCCAGTCTAACCGGATTCAGCTGAGTACCAGTGTTTTACATCGAGCGACTGCCTATCTGACCTCCACAACCCAGTAACTGGGTAACATGATACCCCTTGGCAAGACTGGTGTCAGATCTCAGGCTTCTGACTACCCATAACGACTGTCAAAGATCTTCAAATGACAGCCGGGTCCAACGGCTTAACGTGCTTTCCGTGGCACGGAAAAAACTCGGTATGCTGAAATGGTCACCCATCCACGGACCGATCTCGTCAAGCGTTGCTTAACCTTGAAGATCGACCCGTGCGGCTGTTATTATTTAGCTACGACCTCCTCGCAGCAGTGGACGTCTCTCGGCTGAAACGATGATGATGATGAGGGTAAAACTGCATGGACTTTAAATATCTTTATTTTCTGTTACTACTTTTCTTTTATTGATTTAGATTTGAAAGAGGCACTTGTGTTGTATTTTAGAATATATACTCAAGCACTACTGTTGAGTTGGCATGGAACTGGGTTCGATTCCCAGGGCAGACAAACTGTTATTGAGGATTCCTATCGGGAACTTCTCACAAACGCACCCTTATATAGTATAGTATAGTATAGTATAGTATAGTATATAGTTTATAGTCTTGCTTTATGCCCGGTTAATAGTATAGTATAGTATAGTATAGTATAGTATAGTATAGTATAGTATAGTATAGTATAGTATAGTATAGTATAGTATAGTATAGTATAGTATAGTATAGTATAGTATAGTATAGTATAGTATAGTATAGTATAGTATAGTATAGTATAGTATAGTATAGTATATAGTTTATAGTCTTGCTTTATGCCCGGTTAATGGCATCAGGCTCGCCTCCTAAAAAGTGGGACCTAGAGTACATAGTATGGGGAGGTAACGCCAGCTACGGTAATACGCGTACACCAGAAGCAAGTCATCGGCCGATTTCGGGTCGGAACTCATCGGACGACTGTCTCGGACGTTCGTCTGTATATTTCATGGACCAAGTGTGTACGAGCAAACCCGTACATATCAATAGTTTCATTTTTATGCTGACATCGACGCGCAGCGAATGAATAAAAATCACACAATAGAGTAAAAAGCAGTAGTTGCATAGCATCGTTGTTGGGTTGACTCATTCGCCGCGGGTCGATCATATATCAGTTTTGGGGGTTGCGGGTGTTTTTATCAATATATCATTTGCAATTAAATCAGTTTATCATTTAAATATACCTTACCCGTACATTTTTGGTCCTTCGAGCCGGATGTCGCGTGTGTACAATACAGTGTAGCAACTAAGTACTGTAAAGTGTTTCACTAGTGACGTCAAACGAACTAGCAGTGAGGGTGTTTGTACTGCCAGCAATAGTGCAGTACATAGCAGCAGCAACGGCAATCAGCAGCAGGGATCAACAGGGATCCGCATTTCGTGAGCAACAAAGCTCCCTCTTGGACAAGCAAGTAAGATCGTTTCATTTACTATCATTAATATCAACAACATGTCTTCAATGGAGGACGTTCTCGCTCAACAACAGCAGCTACTCAATCAGATAGAGCAAGTTTACACCAACTTCAAAAAGTATGGCTCTGATCGCAAAACCTCGGACTACATACGCCGAAGGTTAGAGAATTTGGATGACTGCTGGCAAGAGTATCAATCGAATCATATGAGATTGTGTAGCATCGAATATGCCAGATTGCATACTTACTTCACTTTGAAGCAATTTGACACTGTGAAGGAGAGATATGAGAAAATCAGAGCAGTTATTCAGAATCATCCGCCAACAGAGGAAAGACCATCAACACCGCTTCTAAAGCCTGCTAATCCTCTAGCTACCTCAAGCTCCGTACAGAAACCTTCAGGTAAATCTTTAAAGTCTCAGGGATCAAACAGCAAGACCGATGAGATGATGAGGAAACAGATGAGCAACTTCAAGGCCTTTGAACATACTGTTTCAAGTATCGACATGGATACTGTAGCGGAGAAATGGGAATTCGATCATCTGTTGAGCATGGTAAGGTCTCGCTGGGCGAAGATTGACACTCAGCACTGGGACTTAGACAGTGAGCTGGGAGACCGAAATCAAGAGTATCATCGCATGTACCTGAAATACGAAAGTACATACAACGCTGCTATCAAAGCAATCAATAAGAAGATGTCGTCCATTTCACATAGAGAGCATACTACGCCAAAAATAGAAATACCTACATTCAGCGGTAATTACCATCAGTGGACATCTTTTAAGGATCTCTTCACAGAAGCAGTTCATAGCAACCCATCATTATCTGGTGCTCAGAAGATGCAGTTCCTCAAATCGAAAGTAAAGGGTGAAGCAGAGCGTCTCATACAGCATCTCCCGATCAGCTCAGACAACTACATCATAAGTTGGGACATTTTGAGCCATCGTTATGACAACAAAAGGATGATATTTACATCGCATATTAACATTTTATTAAATATGCCCATTTCACAGCAAGCATCAATTAATCAAACGAATCCATGATACTGCACTTGAAACGATGAACGCCATACAGGCTCTCGGCGTAGACGTGACATCATGGGATCCGTTGATCGTGCACCTCCTGTGTCAGAAATTGGATTCGGACACATTCAGCGAATATAACACAGCTATCAAACTACCTCGAGAATTACTCGAGTTAAAAGAATTTCTAGCCTTTCTAGAAATTCACGAGCATGGAAGCAAGTAGAAGAAAACAGGAGATCAATCATCAAAAACCCTTTTCTTCAAATACCAATAAACCATCAGAATCAAAACATTATCATTTCAAGCAATCATATTCAAGCAACAAGGCTATTTCACAATCACCAAGTTACAGGAAATTGCAAAACAATCCGCAAAACTGTCCAGTCTGCAATGATGCCCATGCTATATTTTTTTGCAAACAATTTGCTGAATTTTCCCCGATGAAGAAAAAACAATGTGTCGCCAACTTGAATTATTGCCAAAACTGCTTATACGATCATAAAGGAAAAGAATGCTCACAATACATTGCTTCATGAATCGTATTCAAAGGAATTGTCAAAACATGGAGGTAATTCGACGCCTTCTACACAGCAAAACAACATCCGTTATAATCAGGAACGTGCAAATCAAGGCAACACGCACGTCACACAACAAAATAATAATATGATGCAAGAAACTTTGCTTTCAACTGCACTGCTAAAGGTTCAGAAAGCAGATGGAACATATCTGATCCTGCGGGCTCTTGTTGATCAGGGCTCACAAATGTCTCTCATCACAGAGAACGCTGCTCAGCAATTAGGATTGAAGCGATCCAGGTGTGGCGGCATAATTACAGGCATAGGGCAAAGAGAAAACAGTTGCAAAGGAATCATGAACCTTAACTGTATGTCAAACTCAAAAATCAGACTTTATCAATTCAATATCGATGTTTACATCATGAATAACCTAACAAAACATTTACCATCATACTCATTCCCGAAAATAAAATGCACATTCCTGGATAATTTAGAATTAGCAGATCCTGACTACAACCTCAGCCGACCCATAGACATTTTATTGGGTGCGGACGTATATTCGAATATTCTTTTAACGGGCATGTGCAGATTAAGCGAATCACTTCCGCTTGTTCAAGAAACTCATCTGGGTTCGATATTATGTGGAAATATCAAAACTAAACTAATATACAACGTCGTGCAATTTGATTTGGATAGATTAGAGCAATTCTGGGAGATAGAAGATGTTACAGAAGAAAAATCACTATCATCAGAAGATCAAGAGTGCATTCAATACTACAAAGCAACAACAAACCGTTTGGAAGACGGAAAATACCAAGTGAGGCTTCCACTTATACCACAATTTGAGGAGAAATTTGGGCAGTCCAAAAATAAGGCTGTTGCTCAATTCATTCATTTAGAAAAGAAATTGCATAAAAACAATTCTTTATTTAACGCATATAAGTCATTCATTACCGAATACAAAAACCTAGGTCACATGAAACCTTCACCTCGCAACCAGACACTGGAATGTTTCCTACCGCATCATTGCGTATTGCGCGAAGAAAGTGCAACGACTGCATTGAGAGTTGTTTACAATGCTTCAGCAAAAACATCTACAAATAAAAGTTTAAATGACCTCATGTACACGGGGCCCAATCTACAGCAAGACCTTCAGTCTCTTATCATTAAATGGAGACAATATCAGTTCGCTTTCACGGCTGATATAGAAAAAATGTTCAGACAGATTTGGGTACACCCAGAAGATCAACCTTTACAAAAAATAGTGTGGAGAGATAACCCGTCACAAAAAATAGTAGAATATCAATTGAAAACCGTGACGTACGGCACAAAGGCTGCTCCATTTCTTGCAATGATGACATTAAGACAATTAGCGGCTGATGAACGGGATAAATTCCCAGAAGCCGCCAAGGTCATCGAAGAATCATTCTATATGGATGATCTGGTTCATGGATCCTGCTCCCTAACAACAGCACAACAGTTGCAGCAAGATTTGATGAATCTACTGAAATTAGGGGGCTTCAACTTGAGAAAGTGGACATCCAACGACAGTCGTCTGTTGCAACTAGAAGATCATGACTATTATAAGCAAGAAAGCAAGAGTTTTAATCAAGCAGGATTAACTAAGACATTAGGACTTCGTTGGAACCCTACATATGACAACTTCACATTTATATCAAAAATTGAACCATCAAGCACTATTATCACTAAAAGAATCATACTATCAGACATGTCTAAAATATTTGACCCATTGGGATGGATCGTGCCAGTAACAACAAAATTGAATATTATATTTCAAGAAACATGGTTGTCCAATCTTCAGTGGGATGAACAAGTACCAGATAAAATCAGCAGATATAAAGACTTCTGCCAAAGGCATCAGCGTGTGAAGTCAACGTCGATCCCTGTAAAAATCTTTGGATGGAAAGCCATTCTATCAACCATTATATCTATTTTTGCTGCGGTCAATGTAACCTACGAACAGTATGTGGAGATCAAGTTACCGCGCATCAGCTGACTCACTCCGGACTTATAACTATAGATTACGGCTGCATAATCAAATCAGATAATTTTGAAGTAATTGCGCATCAACACGATCTACTCTACGATCGGCGTGGTCGCAGCATGTCTCGGAGTGTTCGCTTGGTGGCGCGCTCGCACGCGCTGCGCCCCCGCACCTGCGCCGGCGATGCCCGCAGCAGCTGGCGTGCCCGGCGGCGCCTGCCCGGCCACGCAACGTGCGTGTATTGGAGATAGTGTAGTTGAACAACCGTTCAATACCCTGCACTGTTTCTGTAGCATTCGCGACCGTAACAAGGATGATGGTATAACAGTAAAACACACAGTGTTACAATTCAACTGTATGTATATTGCCTCATTTAAAATTACAATAATCGTGAACCTAGTTAAATCACAAGAGAACCTTAACGCCGCGATTCAGGAATCGCGGCTAACCTAACAACGCCATCTATCGGCATAAAAGTAAACGATATTTCCAACATTCCGCCCACCAAGGAGCTATTTTACATAGTCCTTAAGCTGATTACAGTTATAAGGGCACCGCCCACCATGACAAATTCAACCACTAATATTAAAAAAAAGAAAACGTGATTTCACAATTTAAATTAGAAAAATAAACACACACAATAAGCTATCTGTATCTTATACATGACATATAACTACTGGGTGATAGGTAAAATACAAATTTTTGAAATAGACCTTTTTATTAAACCCTTTTTAGTGCGTAATGTAACAACTCTCGTAATTTTGTCCTGACCAGGGTGCTTCTCGACAATTCTCGCCAAAAGCCATTTGCAAGGCGGCAAGTCATCATCCTTTACCACTACTACATCCCCGATATTCGGTTCAGGATTTTGACACGTCCACTTGTAACGATGCAGAAATTTATTTAAATATTCTTTTGACCAACGACGCCAAAACTCCTGTATCATTTTTTGTGTCAGTTGCCAACGGCGTAAATTGGATACCTTTGAGGTCTCAAAATTATGATCTGGTACAGCAACCAAGGGTTCCCCAATCAGGAAATGACCTGGCGTTAAAACATCAAAGGCATCTGAATCTGTGTTTATGGTGGACAGAGGTCGGGAATTAAGACAACTCTCAATTTGCGCCAAGACTGTGGATAATTCCTCGTAAGTCAGTGTCGAGTCTCCGATGACGCGTTTTAAATGGAACTTCACTGACTTCACGCCAGCCTCCCACAATCCCCCGAAGTTTGGTGCCCGAGGAGGAATAAAGTGCCATCTTGTCCCGTTTGTGGCCAATGTTTCGGATATTTCCTTTAAATAGCTTGACCTTTCTGATGCAAATAAATTGGGAAGTTCCCTGGAAGCACCAACAAAATTTGTTCCATTATCGCTCCAAATATCCGTACATAGGCCTCTACGAGCGACGAAGCGTTTGAACCCAGCTAGGAATCCTTGTGTGGTTAAATCACTGACCACTTCAATGTGCACTGCTCTTGTCGCCATACAAATGAACAGACAAATATATCCTTTATGAGCGTGATGACCACGCCCCTTTGTCGTTCGAATATTTATAGGCCCTGCGTAGTCTACGCCACTACACTTAAATGGTCTTGAAGGACTAACTCTAGCCTCTGGAAGCTGGCCCATCAATTGCTGTGAAGTTTTCGCAGCTCCTTTGACACACGTAATGCACCTTCGCACATAACCTTTAATTAAGGATTTACTGCCAATTATATAATAATTTGTGCTTAAGTAAGTCAACATTAATTGAATTCCGCCGTGAAGAGTTTTAGCATGCGCATCCGCTATCAGTAACTCGGTTAATTTGGACCCTTTCGGTATCAATATTGGGTGCTTTGTATTGAAAGAAAGCTGTGATTTTTCTAACCTTCCTCCAACTCGCAAAATATTCTCCTCATCTAAGTAAGGACTCAAAGGTTTGAGAGGTCCCTTTAATTTGATCAACTGATCCTTTTTCCTTATAATAGCAATTTCTTCTTTGAAACCGTCTGATTGACAATTTCTGACAGCACACTTGCGAGCTTCTTCCAATTCTTCTGGCAGCAGATAGCTACTAAACTGTTTCCTATTTCCAATTAGTTTTAAAAAACGTCTACAATATGCTACAACCCGTATTAATTTTGTAAAGGACGAGTATCTTTCCCATATAGAATCCTCAGTCACAGTAACGTAAACTTTCGCAATTTCTAAATCTGTCTCTAATTGTTTTGGCTTACTGCTATGTATTTCAGCTTCAGACAAAAATGCGGGACCGTTGAACCAGGAAGAACACTTCCACAGTTCCGAGGGGTAGATTCCTCGTGATCCGAGGTCAGCAGGATTTTGGCCTGATGAAACATGAGACCATTGAGTTGAGTCTAAAGTTGTCAATATCTCTGCGACCCTATTAGCAACAAACGTCTTCCATCGATTTGGATGACTGTTGAGCCATGCTAGAACCACCGTAGAATCCGTCCATGCACGTACATTACTTATATTTATACCCATGACCCTTGCTACTTCAACTAACAGTTTAGTAACCATTACTGCTCCGCACAATTCAAGCCTGGGAATAGATACTTGCTTGATAGGCGCTACCTTCGTCTTGGCCGTCACTAAAGTAACGCGTATGTTACCTTCAGCATCAATCACACGGATATAAACTGCTGCCGCATAAGCTGTCTTAGAAGCATCAGAAAAACCATGCAGTTCGACTAGAGTGTCATCCGATTTTGTCCCGAGCCATCGAGGTATCTTGATTTGTGAGAGCATTGATAGCCCATCCAGGTAAGTATTCCATTCATTTGAAATATTAGTTGTTACTTCCTCGTCCCAGTCTAATCCTGCTATCCATAGCTTTTGTATAATGACCTTTGCTATAATAATACCAGGTGCTACCCATCCAAGTGAATCATATAACTTAGCAATGTGTGAAATTATTTTTCTTTTAGTTACAGGACCAGGTTCCCGAGAAAAAGTCACAGAGTATTGGAAGTTATCGGAACGACGATTCCAGGTAAGACCTAATAGTTTAACTATCTCATCCTCTTTTAGCTGGAAACCTTCTCCTATCTCTCCCAGTCCTTCATTTATTTCCTTTAATTTATTAAGTAAATTTTCATTATTACACATCCATTTTTGAAGTTCAAAACCTCCTTTACTTAATAACGAATTCATTTCTTTGTAAATAATTAGCCCTTCCTGAGTATTATTACAACCGGTTAACAGATCATCCATATAAAAATCATTCATGACTCTTTCAGCCGCCGCCGGATAATTTCCACCGTTATCATGCGCAACTTGTTGGAGAGCCCTCACCGCTAAGTAAGGAGCTGACGCAGTGCCGAATGTGACTCTCAACATACGATAGTGTTCTACTACGTCTTCTGGCTCTTCTTTCCACAGTATTCTCTGACAATCGATGTCAACCTTCGCTACCTTTACCTGCCGATACATCTTTACTATGTCCGCTGCAAGACATATGGGATGTTTTCTCCAACGCATTAATAAGTGCCGAAGTTCTGGTTGTAAGCGGGGTCCAATCATCAATTTATCGTTCAATGAATAACCCTTTTTACCTTTACAGGACGCGTCGAACACCACACGTACTTTGGTGGTATCTTTATCCTCTCTTATAACTGCGTGGTGCGGTAAGTATATAGAGTTCTCTTTTTCCTTTTCCTTTTCAGGTACTTTCTCCATATGGCCCAACTGTAAGTATTCCTTGATCACTTGTTGGTACTTTCCTTTTAAATCTGTATTTTTCTTCAATTTTATATGTAATGCATTCAATCTTTTTTCAGCTATCTCTTCAAACCCGCCTGCCTGGTAAGTCGAAGACTGTTCACGGAACGGAAGTCTGACCACATACCTTCCATCTACATCTCGAGTGGTAGTTGCCGAAAATAAGTCTTCACATTGTTTCTCTTCTTCCGACAACAATCTTTTTTGGTTAGTGGGTTCGGCCTCTAACTCCCAGAATTTCTTTAGTTCCTCATTTGCATCTATATGAGCATGCATCACCACAACATTCGAAGAGACCCCAGCAGATGTATCAACTATCCCAGACATTATCCATCCAAATTTGGAGCATTGGGCTACTACTGACCCATCTACATTCTTTTTCAAACCTTCTTCAATTATCTGGGTATAAACATCAGCTCCTAATAAAACATTTATTTTATTCGGAGTGTGATATTGTGGGTCTGCCAAATTTTCTTCTTGAAGATCTACCCATTCTACCGTCGTTACCTTCGTAACGGGGAGAAGCGTTGTTATAGATTTTAAGACATACGCCTGGACTTGAATATTAAAATTCGAATTTATTCGAGACCTTAGATTTAAGGTGACCACTGACCTTGAGGTTATTTCTTTGTCCCCTCCGATTCCTTTAATTCTATGAGTTGAATAGGTTTTCTTCAATCCCAAGAACTGCACTGTAGCTTCAGTAACTAAAGAAACTTGCGATCCTTGGTCAATTAATGCTCTGACCACCTGATAGGTGCCTGCCTTCGACTCAGCTCTAATTAAAGCCGTGGCTAATAAAACTGTATTACACAATTTTCCTGTAGAAAAACAAGTGACGAACTGGTTACCTTCCCTATCTTCTGTGGAAATAGGGCTATCCATGCTTTCCTCCGTGAGTATATTTTCATTAGTTTCCACCGTTCCCGTGTTTGCCTGAGTATTCATATTAGGACCCGTGGAAGTAACCCTGTTCGAGGGGTGTAGTAAAGAATGATGACGGCGTTTACAAATTCGACATTTGACAGTACTGTTACATACCTTAGCAGAGTGGTTATTACCCAAACAATTGAAACAAATACCTTTCTCTAGTACAAAACCACGACGAGCGTCACTATCTAATTTTTGTACAAACTGTTTGCAATAACTAAGTCTATGCGGCTCAGAACAAAAGGAACACTGAATGTCCGCAACATGTAAACTACTTATTTTGTTTGCACTCGTATTACTATTTGAATGACTTTGACTTCTAGATCCAGAATTAGATTTACAATCCAAAAATTCCAAAGCTCTATAGCGATTGGTTAAAAACTCGGTAAACTGAATGAGTGTGGGAAGTTCTTCCGACGAGTTATGTTCAGTTATCTTAAATTCCCACTGCTTTCGGGATTCTGGATCTAACTTCAAAGTAATTATATGGATAACTATAATATCCCATGACTCAACATTAATGCCAAGATTGGAAAGCGCCTTTAAACAATCGGTGGTATTGTCCAGTAATTCTTTTAAACCCACAGCTGATTCGTTATTGAGATTTCTCTGACTAAGTAACCTTTTTATTATGAAATGTGACAAATATCTTTTATTGTTATAACGCGCATTCAATAGTTCCCAACATCGGTCATAGTTCGCATCCGAAATGGGTATTTGTCGAAGAAGTTGTTCTGCTTCCCCAGACAAATACCCTTTCAAATACTGCATACGCTGCACATTATCTAAACTAATATTATTGTGAATCAGTGATAAGAACAGATCCCTAAAGGTTACCCAGTCGGTATACTTTCCCGAAAATACAGGTATAATTATTTTTGGCAATTTCACCTGACACTGCTTTGAACTACTCGCTTTAGAATTTTCTTTTACACTCTGCTCTTTAATATCAAATGACTCTAAAACAGTTTCCAGTTCAGTTTTGTATTGAATATACACTTCCTCTGCTAAATCATAAACATCACTTTTTACATACCTACTCTGTTTCAATTTATCTGGTTCATATTCCTCATATAATTGACTATGACCGTTTTCTAATTGATCCCACAATTTTTCCAAATTTCCTAATCTAACTTTACAATAAGGACGTGTTATTCGTTCCTTAGGTGATTTTTTGAAGTTGACATAAGCTTTATCTAATCTACTGTAAATATCTTCTTGTTTATTAATTAATGACTCCATTTTCTATTTATTTATACAAATCTAACAATGATTTTTACTGATCACTAAGCACTTTTATAATGGTCTAACTAACGGAACAAATTATTTTTATCTAAGATACAAAGTTAACTAGATGGACACAAAAGATAAACAAATAAATTACAAGTCCACAATAATTTTTAAGGAAATTTTCTAAGTGTTGAGATACATTTAAATTTGGGCAAAAATCGGGCATAGGTTCCCCGTCTCAACCAAATTCTCTTAAAATTAGGCTAAGTCTAAACACAGTTAAAAATATTCTAAGTTAATGTTTATATTATTATATTTTCTCTTAAGTTTAAGTCTTCAAGCAAATAAAGTTCAAATTTGTGTAGTCAACAATTGCTTCAAATTACGTTTTGCACTTCCACTGATATAATATAAAGGTTCACACTCACAGTTTTAATCCTGATCACCTGATGACGTAGGTACTTGACTCACTGATCACCGACTTCCTAATGACGTTGCGTTCTGCACGTCATCACCTCCTCCAGTCACCCTTGCTGCTGATCCCTGACGATGACGTCACCCGGCACCGTCTGCAATAGCGCGCTGCTACCGCTGCTAGCTACTTCTTCCAGTGCCTTGGCCAGTTCGCGCAAGCGATCCACTTGCCCAGCCAAGAATGTATCACAAAAAACGCCAGACAAATATGTTCGGTTCGAAGGACCAAATGAACAACCGTTCAATACCCTGCACTGTTTCTGTAGCATTCGCGACCGTAACAAGGATGATGGTATAACAGTAAAACAACAACACAGTGTTACAATTCAACTGTATGTATATTGCCTCATTTAAAATTACAATAATCGTGAACCTAGTTAAATCACAAGAGAACCTTAACGCCGCGATTCAGGAATCGCGGCTAACCTAACAACGCCATCTATCGGCATAAAAGTAAACGATATTTCCAACAGTAGTGTATCAGTGTGACAATGAAAGGGCGAAGGTGGTAACAAGTGCGCGAGTGTTAGAAAAAGCCACCTCCCCTATATTAGGTTCTTATACAAGCATTTCAAATTTGTGAACAGTGTCTTAACGATAGAGACACTAGGAAATTAGATTAATATCAAATCATTTATTATAATTACTTGTATCTTCTCACATTGTATTTATATCTTTTCCTCGGGGAGCATGTACGAGCAAACCCGTACATATCAATAGTTTCATTTTTATGCTGACATCGACGCGCAGCGAATGAATAAAAATAACACAATAGAGTCAAAAGCAGTAGTTGCATAGCATCGTTGTTGGGTTGACTCATTCGCCGCGGGTCGATCATATATCAGTTTTGGGGGTTGCGGGTGTTTTTATCAATATATCATTTGCAATTAAATCAGTTTATCATTTAAATGTACCTTACCCGTACAAAGTGATTAATCAGGGCACTATGTATAATGCTCGGGCATTATGAATCTAGTCAAGTCAAATCGGGCAATGCAATGAATACTGGTTTAAACTTCTATATTTATCACATTGCCTGGCCATTATCAATATTGCTACTAAGTATTATTAATTTGATTATTATGGTCAATGAATTAGTCCAAGAGCGAGCTAAGCGAGCTCAGGAGCTTAGGGCACCCCGCCACGGATAGGTTAGGTTCGAAGGAGTCCCGTCATCTCCTTCGTGTTATGTTATTTTAGACCCTGCAGACAGAAATAGTAGCCCCCGCACTGCGGGGCTCTTTCGACATAGTTGCTTAAATAGTATTCGTACTTACCTATTCTATATTAAAACCAATGTGAACATTAAAAAAAAACATATTTTTATTACCCGGCCCAATACTCATATTGGGTATTTATCAAATTGCCCGGGTATTATGAATAATGCCATATTAATCACTTGGTTCATAACACATTATATAGTACTGCCAACATCGGACGTTGACGGTCCTGACGTGTAGTCTGACTACATCAGTTATGTTCTTTTCGAAATTGATCCCTTTTAGCTCCTTTTTTTTTAATGTCTCCAACAGCTCCATTTCCGATGCACCTCGGATCATAACCGTTTTACAATAGCTCGATTATTGCAACTTTTTAAATATTTATCCACAGTGGTGGCCTATTATAAATGCAACTAATGAATTTTTCAATATCCATCTTTTTAAATACGCTGCTTTAAGCAACGTGGTAGCCGGCAAACTGGCGACAAATCCTAGTTCAGATTCGCCGGTTAATCGGGCGTCATCGGACGATGGCGGTTGTAGTAGTGTACGGGCTCTGTTTCTTTTACATGCATTTGATTCAATCGGCCAACTTTAGCTGACGACGCGACGCTCGAGCATACTTCAGCTGATAACGGATTAGGTGTACGCGAGCCGTAACAGCTGTTGAATATACTGTATGAAACCATTGTGTCTCGCGTGGATAAACGTTTCGGGCACTCATGAGGTTAAATATAAAAGGCAACGTTTAGGAGTAGTTTAGTTGCACCTCTGCATAAACCTTCCTTTATAGACGTGATGTTATGTTATACTCAGCCAAATAATGGACGTATCAGCCAAACATATGGTTCTTCGAGCCGGATACCAAACACATTTTAATTGTTTTGGACTACTTGGTGCAACGCATCCTAAATGTTCTGTATGGCTAACCCATGGAACCAACGGCATTATTAACGTTCTTTACTTATTCGACACCCATATTTTTGGTCCTTCGAGCCGGATGCAAGTTCGTGTGTGACACACTTACTTTATTACCTTCCATGGAAGTTATTACATAAACAAGTGGGGTTGTGAATTATCTAGGTATGTTATAATATTTATATCTTTTGTTTTTTTTTTAATTGCATCCTAGAGTAAGGTTATGACATTGTAGGCGATTGGTAGTTATTGATGCATCTTGAGTCGTCAAAGTTTGCTTTTCTCAGTGTATGCGGTTCCACTAGTGTTCACTGTTTGGATACTTTGATCACAGGACAGGTTAACCATGATAATTTTGACACCTCAGAGTAACCTTAGTCTGTGGTGTTAAAACTATCATAGTTCCACTGTGTGAGAGAGAGAGATGGTGCTATACAGGACGAACAACATGCATAACAACATATTATTTGTTCACATGGGAATCATGAAAACGTTGACACGTTATGGTACAGCCTCGGATATCTGACTCACATTGGGGTAGTGTTGTAAAGTGATATGAACTTTTATTGATCCTGAAGGTAAATAAAAAATGTGGTAATAATTATGAAAAAGTTGATTTATTATAATTATAATTATAATAATTATTATAATACAGTTTACAATAATTACAAGCGATCACCAAACGGGGTGAAAGAAAACGGCGTAGTATTAAATTATTTAGGGCGTGTACACACGGCGTCGCGAGCGCGCAGGCGGCGCCGCGCGTGCTGCGTGCTGCGCATGCGAGCGGGCGCACTATAGTACTGCTACACGACCCCGTCTGCGCACTGGCGACACAGCCCCACGTACACGGAGATTTATTTATTTATTCGATTTTAGGATATAGTCTTTCGAACGCGAGGAACAAAATATTACACAAGTCGAGAATATTATTTATAATCGATTCGGATTAAATCGGATTCGAGAGCGGCGGAAGCGAGCCGCGGCGGGGGCGGCAGGGGCGGCGGGGGCGCGGGAGCGCTGGGCGCGGGCGGCGTCGGCGGCGAGGCTATGTACACGAGCGGCGCTACGGGCAGTCGCACTCCTCCACCACCATCTCGGGCAGGTCGCGCTTGATGATGTTGGAGTCGGCGCCGAAGTAGATGAGCGAGAGCGCGGAGAAGCGCACGGGCGCGCAGCACTCGGCGCGCTCCAACCGCGCCGCCTCTACCACCTGCGAGTGGTAGTTGAGGAAGGGCGCGCACGCGCCGCGGCAGTAGTTGGCGTAGTAGCCCTCCGGTGCCACGATCCAGTCGTCCCAGCCCAGCGCGCGGAAGCTCACATAGTAGGTCTGGCGACAGCAGCGGCCGTGCTCGGCGGCGTCGCAGTCGAGCGCGCGGCGGCGGCGCGTGGCGGGCGGGTGCAGGCGCAGGCGCAGCAGTGGGCGCGCCGCCTGGCCGCCGCCCAGGCGCAGGCGCACGCGGCCTCCGCAGCCACTGCAGTCCAGCAGCAGGCGCAGCGGTTGGCGTGCGCCGGCGGCCGCCCAGCGCCGCGCCGCCGCCGTCACGTCCAGGCGCTGCCAGCCACGCGCCGGATCGCGCCGCGCCGCGCCCGCCAGCGCGCTGATGGCGGCCGTGTGGTTGTCGCCGCTGACGGTGAAGGCCCACAGCGTGTAGCGCAGGCGGCGCGCGCGCGGTGACGTCTCGGCGCGCACCAGCAGCTCCGCCGACGCCACCGCTAGCCCCTCGCCCTGCTCCGACTCCGCCTCGGCACCCAGCCGGAACTCGATCAGTCGCTGACCGTTCAGGGTCTCACCTGCACACACCGACACCGCTCACATGTACACACTGTACATGTGGCCGACAGAGATTTAGCAGACACGTTTTTCGACCTAGGTCGGATAACAATCCAAAATCTCTGTCACTAGTTGGTCGCAAAACCCTAAGTATTCCTACGGTCCCTGCCTGTATCGAAATGACCCATCTTTAGCGCAGTGGTAGCGACGTGCGGACACAATGGGAGGGGAGGAGCCGGGTGCGCGCGGTGTTCGCCCTGGCTAGAGCTGCACCGGGCCGGTCGTCGAGGACGCCCGCCTCCTGTCGGTCGGAGATCCTCGCCGGACCGAGCTAGCGCTAGCCGCGCGCACAACCGGATGATATCAAAAAACATTTTCTGGATTAGGAATATAATGAGTAGAATAAGTTTTTGCAAAGTCGTCGCAACCACGAGCACTGCACACTCGAAAAGAAAATAAATGCGTTTAAGCTACTCCATTGTCCATCGGTGCTACACCCTGCGCCTCAGAAGATTGAAGTTCACCTCATGTTGGAGACTCGGTCCTGCGAACAAACGAGTCCTCATTACTGTGAGAGTACGGGGCAAAAACTCAGTGTACCTATGCATATGCATGTATGGCAACTAGGATGCGGTATGTATCCGTCAAATGATCCGATTGATTGACTACGATCAAAGCGGATATACTCGTAACCGTGGTGCAACGTTTCACATCCCTGCCTGCTAAATGGCGCCGTTTTTATGAATGAAACAAAATGAGCGTACACAAAGCGGATTCTAAACCGAAATTAAACGAAATAATTGTATGCGCGATGGCGTCGTGCCAAATCTTTAAGTACTACATAATAACGTCGTTGGAATAAATAAATGTACTAATGAGATAGCACAGGGTAAGGCTAACCGTCAGTTAGATTGAAATCTTCGTTAGGTATTTTATTTTTAGAACAAACATCCTTTGAGAAAGGTAACCGTTGAGAAACAGATCCTGCGTGGGTGCCAATGTGTCAGTCTGAAGCAACGTGAGGGTTCTCAGTATATTGTGGGAAAGGTCAAATTCCTGCGGGCATAAGGGTCGGTGCTGAATAATTAGCATTCTTAGGACTATCCTAGAGGTCTAGACATGCGCTGTCATTTCTCAACTTAGGTCAGAAAGGTAGTATGAATGCCCGATAGGTAAATTTAACTACAAAAACACATATCATTGTGTCCTATACCTTGATATGTGGTGTCTATAGCAGTATCACTTTACAAATCAGTCCTTGATTTTACAATAAAAATTGTTGATTCATAAGCGATTGCAAACGTAAAATAAAATCAAAGAGACTGACCATGTTAACGAATCGAGGTCTATGACAAAGTGGTAACTTATTCCATTGTTCAAAAATCTTAGAGACAAGAAAGCTTGTTCTATATCAGCAATCATAATTATACGTTCGTATATTGCTAAACCGACAAATTTCAGGGCCACTCGACGCCATCCAATGCATCTTTAATGCACTACAATAACTCCAAGGCCAACGAATATTCGATCCGAATCGCCACCACCATAAACCAGACTTAACAAACCATAAAAGGGGCAAGGTATAAAATTAGCCATAACGTTATGGGGTAAAATATTGACTGCATAGGATCGAGCGTGTCGCCACCAGCCCGCCTTGCAACGTGTTACGCAACACGTTCTGCTAGGCTATCGATTGTGGTGAATTTCTAGATATATGTGAATAATTTAGTGTGTGGATTATGGGCTTCGGAGAAATAGTGTCGTTTTATGCGTTTTTTACCGACTTCTAAAACAATGAAGTTATCACTGTATATTATTGTTACTTTAACCCACAGATAATATAATACTAGCATACTTTAACCTAACCGACTTTTTAAAAAGGAGGAGGTTCTATGTTCGACATTATGTTAGTTTTATTTTTTGTTTATGTTCACAGATATCTGCGACAATTGTGGACCGGTTTTGAAAATTATATTATTGCTTAAAGAGTATGTTTCCAAATTGGTCCCATTTTAATTTGGTGAAGATGCGATGAAGAACTTTGGAGATATAAATGACGGCAAATCGGCCGGGATTGCTGCAATCGCATGTCTGTTTATTGTTTATACCATTTCATAACATAAAATCACGCCAGTACGCTTTAAAGGGGTACGCAGATGTGTACAGTATACCTTGGTATACTCTCATTTCACCGGTTATGTTCATGTTTCATGATATTCGGGTAATCTATACTGGTATTATAGCTACCCTACTAAATAACTTGCCTACTTACTTATTAGGTACATCCAAAAAAGAGGCAATAAAAAAAAATACAAAAAAATACTACCGACTTCCAAATAAAAACATTCCAAAGAGAAAAATAACTTTCTTTTTGTAAGTCGGTGTCCATAATGAAAAATATTTGGAACCTAATACGAAAGACACCGACTAAAAAAGTTTTTTACAAAAAAATACTACCGAGTATTTTTTTTTTAAATCTTTTTTATCTTCTTTGCATCTCGAGTCGATTCTATCTAGTGGTCTTATGATCAATGTTGAGCCGGAGTTATACCATCGCCAACACGGGTAGTTTAGTGGGGTTTTTTCATTGTGAAATACCAAATAATATTATCAGCTTTGAGGTTTCCTTCGTAATATGAAACGGTTATAAACTTTTGTATGTGTGATTTTGTCATTGAAAAATATATAGTTTCAAAGAAGGTCTAGCCTCTGATTTAGACAGCAGCAGCCTAAAATTTTAGACAGCAGCTCTCAAGTTTTATGGGTACCTTTAAAAGCTTTAAGCCATAGCTTTTTTCGATAAGCTTACTTTACTAGTCTCCATTGGAATTATGGTAGGTACCCATAAAACTTGAGAGCTGCTGTCTAACATTTCCAATAAGAATAAGGTCATAGTTTTTTTTTTTATAATTTATAGTTTCGCGTTTGACCACTATCTCGCCTGATGTTAAGCGATGATGTGGTCTACGGTGAAACACGCTTGCCTAGAAGAAACCTATTCACTCTTGACTTAAAGACCCCAAGGTTGTAGCTATCAGGGAACAAAGACTCCGGAAGGGAGTTCCACTCCTTAGCTGTGCGCACAATGAAAGTATTAGCAAAACGCTTTGTGCGTATGGGAGGGATGTCCACCATGTACCGATGGCGCATGGCCGTACGTCTTGTAGTCCGATGATGGAAAGGGCTAGGCGGAATCAAATCATGCAATTCCATCGCACACTCCCCGAAATGCAACCGATAAAAAACCGACAAGCTGGCAACTCGGCGACGATGATCAAGGCTCTGGAGCTTAACAAATAAGTAACAGCTACCCCACAAATCAATGTCTTGACATACTATAGAAACAGCCAGCAAAAATAACCTAAAACGCGAAGTAAAAGTATTTCCACGAATACAACCCACGAATTACCACATTGGAATGGATATAAAAAAGTTCAATTCACCAACCTATTGTACGGTACGGAAGCAAAAACTCCTGGCATAAAATGTTACGATAAAGAACTTGTAACAATAAAATATAACACAGTACGTTCGTCTATGTAACACAATAATGGTGATTTTAACCAAAGTTAGGCACTAAAGCATGGTGAACGGCTGACCTGACCCCGTTCCGTCTGAGAAAGGTCTTGCTTCAGCTTTTCTATAGAACTGTGACGTAACTGATGAATTACTTTACTAATTTCGTTTGGCGCGCCTTTTTAGGGTTGAGTAAACTGTACTATTTGCATGTTATAAACTTATAGCTTGTCCACGCGGCGTCGCTCCCGTGGCGCACCCTACAGGACCCGTTTTCGGCTTATAAAAGCTACATTATTCCTGAGTACATAGGGTATTTGCCTATGTACTCAGGAATAATGTTGCTACCTACTGGTGCAAGAATTTTCAAAATCGGTTGAGTAGTTTTTGAGTTTAACCATTACAAACAAATCTTTCCTCTTTATAATGTTATTATCCATACTCCCATACTTAATATTATAAATGCAAAAGTAACTCTGCCTGTCTGTCTATCAGTCTGTTACCTTTTCACGTTTAAACCGCTGAACCGATTTAGATGAAATTTGGTATGGAGATGGTTTGAGACCCTAGGAAGGACAAAGGATAGTTTTATCGCGGCAATCATCCTTTAGGTGATGGGCAGGGGGGTAGAAGTGTGATGGTTGATGGTGAAGTAATAATTTCTCAAGTAAGGCGGCCCATACACCTATAATATTGTGGCGCGATATAAAAATAAAAAACCCGACTGCTTACGAAGCGAACTAAAAAACTGATAGAAAAAAAAACATGCTGTGCAGTCGGAGGACACATATTCGCGAGCTAGCTGACCCTCTTATCCACCGACTGCACAGCATGATTTTTTCTTGTTTTCAGCTTTTTAGTTCACTTTGTAAACAGTCGGGTTTTTGATTTTAATTTAACTTTTTTTATTTATAACTTTTTATTATAATTTTTTTTCGAATTACTTTTAACATATAAGAAAATATTTTTGTAATCACCTCTTAAAACCCTTCATTTTGATATCCCACTCGATGGGTAAGGAAAAAAAAAAAAATTGGGTCTCAGACAATATGGCGCCCAAAATCCGCAATGTTTTTTTTTTTGTAACTTCACCTATCTAAGAACACTTGGGCAGTCAAGACGTATCGAACGATGTCTCAATTATATAAATCTGTCAAGCAATTCGAAAGATATGAGGTAATAAAGAATATTACATACATACAAACATACATACACACAAACATATACGCGCGAATCACTTAACCCTTTCCTTGCAGTCGGGTAAAAATAGGCTATTCAAAGTACTAATGCTACGCAGACGAAGTCACGGGCAACAGCTAGTTATTATATATTATAGTGTAGATGTAGGTAAAGAACTCACTCTGTGTCAAATGTCCCTACTATTGTAAGGTCTGTTAAAAAACTCAATTTAGAGTTATGCTCGCCATTGTTGAGTTCTTGTTTATTTCGAACAAATTAATGGCATTTGATCCGTGCAGTTGTTTGTTTTACACAAAAAAAATCGTGGTCGGTCAGTATTTCTATTAGGATGGGAAAATAAACTTCTTAGATTCCCAAACAGAGGTATATAGAATTGTATTTTAAGTGCATGATCACAGCCACAAAAAACAATGGAAATTTGTATTTTTTTTCCTACTCATCCGTTATTCTTTTCTGATTAATTTCATTGCGGGATCCAAGACAGTTAAATTCATTCGCCGGGACTTCGTCGAGCTTCATTGCCTCTGCGCTTTTCTGTTGGTCGCCACTGTTGATTCTGGCTTTCAGGAGTTGCAGTGATTTGGGAATAGTGCGGTGGGATTGTCCCAATCCAATGATCACTGTCCTCTGCTTTCTGTATTGAGATTTTATTCTGTATGATTTGAAGTTAAGGGTACACCAGTCGAAAATTCTTCCATACAAACGTAGTCTGGCTTTTACTCCACTGTTTGACGATGTACGTTCAAAATAAAAATGATATCAATTTGTCTCATCATTATCTAGCCCTGTATGGAAGCAAAAAAGTAAAAAAACAATTTACTTGAAAGTTATGAGCTTAGAAAGTTCCATATTTCAACACTAATTTTAACGCTTCTTTGGGCGCATATAAGTACCATAAGAAGAAGGAAAATTGAAAAACGGCCTCCATACAGGGATAGATTAGTAGTTCAACAATGCAAATAATTTTATTTTGAACAGATACATTCAGTCGTTTTTTCATGAAAGCCAGACTCTCAAAGGTCAGTTTATAAAATTTCGCGCGCTCGTTTTCATTCTAAAGCATCATCCATTTAGCTACACTCTCAAAGGTCAGTTTATAAAATTTCGCGCGCTCGTTTTCATTCTAAAGCATCATCCATTTAGCTACAAATTTGCAAAAGTGTGTGTATTCGTACGCGAACTAGCTTCTTACTGCTCATAACAGCATCTATCTGTTCCGCACGTGTTGTCAGTTGATATAGCATGCATTTTAACCCCGCGCACAAAATAGTTCATGCCGTCGACTAGTGTACCCTTAAGAGCTTGTTTTAAAGGGCTGTGTAAATAAAATACTAGTCTCATAGTTATTGCAGCCTTTGCCTGTTTTATAGATAACCAATAAGTTAGATATGTAGATGATTGAAGAAAAACTATTAAGTGAAGCTACCGGAAGAGTCTCTCACCTCGCTGCTCCTGACGTAGGGCAACTGATTTAGGTGGAAAAGATATCAATGGAACGTGTATCAATGGGCTTCATTATATCGAGCGAAGCGTGGGCTGAACAACAGACAAAGTAATACAATTCAGTTGAAGTCTATTATGTTTCTATTTTATTCTATTTATACAAGACAGTAGTTTAGACAAACAGAAAAGAACAAATGGGTCGTGTTATTATTGTATTCTTAGGCCAATTGATTGGTCCTAGGTTGTAATGTGTCATTTTTCTGTTTATATAGAGACTAGACGTAGAGTTTTCTTAATGTAGATACTATAAAGGTGGGTACAAACTTGAGCATTTTCATGTAATGTATTTGATAGCAGAACGAATCTGGCGTGGCGACCGCGTACCAGAAGACGTTGCGTTGGAAGGCCTGTTCATTAAGGCGCCGATTCCCTTGAGTAGCTCATTTTAAAATGAAATCACGTCTAAACGGCTAGTCGTAATGTTTTGGAAAAAATATATGTTACATTAGACCATTTTCTAAATAATTTGATTTAAGAAAATTTTCAGTTTCATTCGTATAACATAGTGTAATTAATTTGTAAAGTTATGTCTAAAACGGACAAAAACACGACAATCGCACCAAAAACGCTGGGCGTATGTGAATAAAATTGACACCATCTTAAAGACAATTTAATTGTCTACATTTTGATCTGAAGCTTTTTTTTAAGTCAATTTTGGGTCGCGCGGGTGTCAAACGAGTGCGCGTTTTGTTCCCTCAAGGTCGTTGGCGTTAGTCGTCGTCTTAATATGGGCAGAAGCAGTTTTTTGTTGAATTATGATAATACCTTTCTACTCTGTATATTAACATGTACCAAACTGACTTTTTCCTCATGACAGATAGATATATTTGGACATTAAATATGGTTCAAAAAGGCTACTTCTGGAAACAATTCATTTGATTTTTCAATTTGCTGTTATCGAAAACAAGATTATTTTTGTTTTATGTAGGTTTTTTTCTTTTTTATTTAATGAAAAGTCATTGTCTCTCGTAAATCTACGCCTCAAATACACGAAAGTTGGCTGAATAATGTTTGTACTATTTTATTTTATTAGGCCTGCCCTTAACACATCACTCTTCTGCCACCACCTCCAACTCCGACTTCGAAAAACCAAATTTAAAACTCCGATTCCGAGTTCGGTTCCGATAAAACAACTCCCGGAATATTCCTAACACCGAGTGTCGCATATTGAGCTCGATGTTCAGTTGATTTTCTGCAAGTATTAGCTCTAGTTTATACCTTTAAATATTACTTACGAAAATAACCTTTAATTTAATATTTAGATATACCTTCCTAATAATGATGATCGGAAGACTCGCATCGTTTAGCAATATTAACGACAGAGCCTACGGAAATATTTGCCATCTATAAATGTCTATCCAAATATTTAGTTTACTGAAACTACATTGGCCTATGTCGCGGTGGCCCAGTGGCTAAGACCTGGCCTGCCGTGCTTGAGGTCGTGGGTTCAAATCCGGGCAAGTACCAATGTGACTTTTTCAAATTAATTTGTACTTTCTAAATTTATCTTGGACATCACAGGCAACGGTGAAGGAAAGCATCGTGAGGAAACCTGGACTTATTTAGTTAATATAAGTCTAAAATAGCCAAGTTAGAGGCCCGTGGGGTTCCCAGAGGCGGCTTAATTAACTCTGATACCAGAGGTGGCCACTTCCTCACACGAAAAGAACAAGAAGAAGATTGGCCTAATTTCATTGGTTCCTAAAAATAGCTTGACAACCTACTTTATTTACATAATAAAATAATTTCCGTGTTTCTAAATCTGTAAATATGTTGTACAATTTTAAGGTTTCTGTGATTGATTCCCGGGTGAAAAGTGTTGTTGGGGTACATAATTTGAAAGAGTTTTCCAACAGGAATTTCTGTTTTTTTTTTAACGTCATCTTAAGGGTTCCCTACCAAGTCAGTCTTGTAGAAGCATAAAATTATCATCATCATCATATCAGCCGAAAGACGTCCACTGCTGGACATTGGCCTCTCCCAAGCGTCGCCACATTCATCACGGGATCGGTCCGGTCGCGTCCGGCCCGATCCCGTGTGAAGCATAAAATACTAAGTGAAAATAATCTGTCTTCCTACTAATATTATAAATGAGAAAGTTTGTCAGGATGGATGGATGTTTGTTACCCTTTCACGCAAAACAAAAAAAACTACTGAACGGATTTAGATGAAACTCTAGAGAAATATAGCTTATACATCAGATTAACACATTGGTTATAATTTATAAAGATATTGAGAGCCGCGGGCGGCAGCAAAGCAGCAAATGCGAAAGTTGTTAGGCGGGAGTGGTAGTCATCAGCAAACTTATTGCAGCCAGCTAGCAGTCAGAAAGTGTAAAGGCAGCAAAGTAACAAGCGTCATGGCTTATACTAAAGTCACCGCCATATAACATAAAAATAAATGTCGTTAACACCTGTCTACCAATATATTCCAATATTTCAAAACGATACGAAATAAAAGTAAAGGCAGTGTCGCTAACACTGTCAAAACAAACGTATCGCGGTAAGGCACGTCCTTGACCCTTTTATTTGGATTGAGTTACAAACCTTTTGGTGAAAACCATGTTGAGTGTTATTTATTTAGGTAGGTACTTACTAGTATAATGAAACTCATATGCCAAATTATAACCTACTAGCGGACGACTCGCGGTTTCACCCGCGTAGTTCCCGGTCCCGTGGAAATACATCAATAAAAAGTTAATTAAAAAAAATCAAAATACCCGACTGCTTAAAAAGCGAACTAAAAAGACGTAAACAAGAAGAAAATCATGCTGTGCAGTCAGAGGATACATATTCGCGAGCTGGCTGACCAAAACCAGATGTATCCTCTGACTGCACAGCATGATTTTCTTCTTGTTTACGTCTTTTTAGTTCGCTTTTTAAGCAGTCGGGTATTTTGATTTTTTTAATTAACTTTTTTATTTATAACTTTTTAGTTAACATTTTTATCGAATTAAGTACATTTAAATATATAAGTGTTATATATTTTTGAAATCACCTCTTGAAACCCTTTATTTTGATACCCCACACGATGGGTTTGGAAGAAAAAATAAAATTGCCCCCCCACAATATGGCGCCCAAAAGTCGCCATTTTTCTATTTTCCAATTTTAATGTAGCCTATGACACTCGCAAGGTTAAGACGAATCGATTGACGTATGAATCATCAATATCGGTCAACGCGTTTGGTCTCTGGAACGCCACATAGGAACAAACATACATAGACTGATAAACACATTACCCTCCTTCGGCAGTCGGGTAAAAAGCCGTAGTCTATAGTAGCCTATGTCACCTGGGGATAGTATAACTTCCCAACGGCTAAATAATTTTTGAAATCGGTTCAGTAGTTTTTAAGTTTTTTCGTTACATACAAAAATATAAAAATACAAATCTTTCCTCTTTATAATATTACTAGCTGACCCGGCAAACTTTGTTTTGCCATAAAAACACCAAACATTCATCTACCCTACCTAACCTACCCTAACTACCTACCCTACCCTACCCTACCCTACCTACCCTACCTACCCTACCTACCCTACCTACCCTACCTACCCTACCTACCCTACCTACCCTACCCTAACTACCTACCCTACCCTACCTACCCTACCCTACCCTACCCTACCTACCCTATCTACCCTACCCTACCCTACCTACCCTACCTACCCTACCTACCCTACCTACCCTACCTACCCTACCTACCCTACCTACCCTACCTACCCTACCTACCCTACCTACCCTACCTACCCTACCTACCCTACCTACCCTACCTACCCTACCTACCCTACCTACCCTACCTACCCTACCCTACCCCACCCTACCCTACCCTACCCTACCCTACCCTACCCTATCTCTCAAGTTGGATCGAACTGCACATGGTGTGCGAATTTTATTATAATCGGTTAAGTGGTTTAGGAGTCCATTGAGGACAAACATTGTGACACGAGATTTATATATATTAAGATAGTATATGTTATAGTATAGAAGTATAGATATGGATATAGATATTTGACAATTATTATCAGTAATGAGACAAACGGTGAAGGCAAACATCGTAAGGAAACCAGCATATCCTAGAAACAAAAATTCGAATACAAGTGACATCCACCAACCCGCACTGGGCCCGCGTGGTGGACTACGGCCCATTCCCTCTCACAGTGAGGAGGTCTATATCCCAGCAGTGGGAACATTAAAAAGGCTGATGATAATGATGAATGAGTCAATATCTCATAAACGCGTGGACCGATTTACATGCTTTAAACAGACTGTTATTATGGTCCACACTACACACTACTTTTGGTCGTACAGGTATCTGTACAGACATAGAAATCTGAGCAAAAATTTTCACGCAGACATGTCTATAACTTTGCATTGATTTATAGTGGGTCCACACTACGCAGACTTTGCTTGTGCAATGAAAGTCTATACTTTCCTCAGCTTCTATAGAATTTTGTCTGTGCACAGCAGTACAGACAAATGTCGGTGTACAGACAAATAAAGATGAAAAGTAAAGTCGAAAGTTTGTGTTTGTCTCCGTATTTGTCGGAGCCAATAATTAATAATGAAATGAATTATTTAACCTATACGCATTATTTGCAAATCCAAATCTGAACCAACGAAAAGTCTGCGCAAGCATATTGTAGCGATGTCTGCGTGACAATTTTTACTCAGACTTCCAAGTCTATACAGATATCTGTGCCCCCTTGTCACGCGCCATAAGATTATTAAATATTATATCGAATGAGATAGATATATTTCACTGTAGCCTGATGAAGTTCACAAGAGTAGCACTGAAGTGCATTGAAAATATTGAAAAATTATTTTAATTGAATTTTTTGTTGAATTATAATGGTATTTTAATTGTATTTTATTGTGTTTATTTGTATGATAATTGGATTTTAATTGTAATTATAACAGTATGAATTATTATATTTTAATTGATATTTTAATATTTTTAATTGTATTTTAAATTGTATTTCTATAAATCCTAATATCTTTGTAGTAGTAGCATCGCATTGGCGTTGTAGCTGTTAAGGTGTTACTTACATAATTTTGAATAAATAAATAAAAAGTCTGTGTAGTGTGTACCCACCATTACTTAGCCACAAGCTCCAAATACTAGGCCAAGTCTAGGTATGAAAATATAAATGCTAATGTTCCACATATTTTACCGCGTTAATATGTACAACATGACATTACGAAAAGGCATTTAATTTACATGCCTTGAATGGCAGAGGCCGTACACCGAAATTCCAAGAAATTCTCTTTTTGTTTGTCATAAAGTCGGACCATTATACTCTTCAGTTGTTTGGGTTCCGTATGCAAAGGATGGAACGGGTACTACAAAATATAGGTACTTATATATTTTCAACTGTGGTTAGTAAGTAAGTAATAATTTTATGAATAGAAACAGCATGGGCAATGTTGTATCTATAGCTGGGTATTGATTGGTTCTGGCAAAATTTTAACATTAGCTAACAAACTTTTGCCTGCGACTTCGCCCGTGTGAATGTTGAAAATATGCGATGAGAATGTACCATCAGGATAAAAAGTAAAATATGTCCTAATTCAGTCTATGCTCTGCCTATGTTCCTTTGATTGCGGGTAAAAAGGTCACGGGCGGCTTGTCCTTGGAGGCAGTATCCGAATGGGGCGTTGCCAATCTGGTCAAGTTCAATTCCTTGTGACCTTGGCACATTCTTCAAGAGGGTTTTTTGACACGTGGATTCTTTAGATCAACGGTGGCACGAGTATCTTTGCAAATTGATATTTTAGAAAGTTTAAACGCGGTTCTCTATATCTAAGAGTAGCCGTTAAAAAGGTGAGTGTGTACAGATGTGAGGAAAATCGTCAGGACGCTTTAGAAGGGTCGTAGCAAGTGGCGTTCTGTAGTTTTTGCCTAGGCCAAATTCAATTTTTTTTAAGACAAATTAGTGGACGCATATCAATACGTTGGTCTGTCCAGATCCGGACCGCTCTTGACTCTACAGTTAACAACGCCCTCCACACCGCCAGAGACAGAAACAGATGGAGAAAGATCGTTCGAGAGAAGGTGATGCAGAAGGGTCGTCACGACCCTCAATACTGAGGTATACGACGCAAGGAGAAGGAAGACAAATTAAAAGATAAATAGAAAAATTATTTATTGAGTGAAAAGATATCTCAATATTTATTTATTTAGGAATAACCAACATAACATGATATAAATGCGCAACTTATACCGTTATCCACATCATATAAAGTAAAAAGTTAGTTTTGAGCAAACGATACCTTCAATATACCTTCGTACCTCGTAAATTTCTTTACAAAGTAACTAGACGTTGACCTTAGATACACTTCAATCGGTGCAAAGCGTCTAGTTTTGCTCCATCTATTAAATTGATTAGTCTATAACATTTTCTTTTAAGCAATTCCTTTACTTATAAAACTTGATTAAATGTTTTTTACGACTTTGAAGTAGACTTTCTCTGCCCTCTATGTGTCCTAAGACTATTGTATTCTTAAATACTACAAAATCACGAAAACTAATTGTATGTTAGCAGTAAAAACTAGAACAGTTCGCGAAATTTGCCCTCGCTCGCTCGAAACGCTCGCTCGCTCGCTTTTGATTGAAAAATGTTATTACACTGTAGAAGATTTTATAAATGATAATTTTTAATATTTCGTGTGCCATAAACATTTGATGTGATTTAATTTTGCATTTTTGGTAGATTTAATTGTAGATTTTATTAAGATATTTTAAATACATTTAAAATATTTTTTTTTTTTTATCTTTTTGTAGTTTTAATTTTGTTTTATTCTGTTAGATTTTTTATATTCACTTTTTTTTTTTGCTTTTATTTTCTTCAATATTTGTACGCCTTCACGGCAAAACATAGCGCCCATTATAATTAACCTAAGATCTTTATGTAATTACCTATGTTTCACAAATAAATATTCTGATTCTGATTCTGCGTAGCGATAATAAGACGATTGTTCTACCTTTACTTATCCGCTTATTTAGTAACTAGCTGTCCCACGCGGCTTCGCTTCCGTCAACTGGCTACCTACCTACCCTACATGAATGTTGCATAACTTTAACCGCTTACGCAGCGCACGCAACGGAAGCTCTCAATAAGGAATATCTTTGCCCGTTTTTGCAACATTTTTCATTTATGCTCCGCTCCTATAGGTCGTAGCGTGATGTTATATAACCTATAACCTTCCTCGATAAATGGACTATCCAACACAAAAAGAATTTTTCAATTACAACCCGTAGTTCATTTTTTTTTTTTTTTGGTTGGGAAATCATCCAATGACTTCTACCACTCTGGGATAAGCGGGAGGGCGTGTCAGACTTTTACTGACTAAAACCCACCCGTGTCCCTTCAATTGCTTGAGCCAGGGCCGCGGTAACGCTTTTTCAAATTTATCCGCGACCAGCCCGTAGTTCCTGAGATTAGCGCATTCAAACAATCTCTTCAGCTTTATAATATTAGTATAGTTTAATGGTTGTATTGCAGTGTCTTTAAAGATATCATTGACTAGCTTTCTGCCGCAGCTTCGCTTCCGTGTCTTATTACGGGATAAAATAATATCAATATCTTGTGTAGCTTTATCTATATGCCTAAGTGAAAGGATTAATGTAATCAGATCAGAATGTAGTTCGTAGTCTTTAAAATATAAGTTAAGGCTACTTATTTTTTTGTAAATGTTTTAATTAAAAAAGTCTTTATAAATCTTGATTTTAATGGACTAATAAAATTATTCATATTTTTTTTTAAACTATCTTTTTTCGTATTCTTCTCAGCAAACCCTTTCATTTGATACCTATATCATGGCAGTGCACAAAAAATTACTAGTCCGCCATCTTGGGCCGTCCCCCATATTGGATTTAGAATAGCGTCATTTAGCTAACCATGCATTGTCATCCAAACTAAACGTGTATGCAAAATTTCATCGTAATCGGTGGAGGATATCTGCTTTAAAATTCAGTTGCAAGATTTGACCCGAACACACATACATCATCGTCATCATATCAGCCGAAAGACGTCCACTGCTGGACATAGGCCTCCCCCAGGCGTCGCCACATTGACCGGTCCCGTGCGTCCCACAACCAGCGGATCCCCGCAACCTTCACCAGGTCATCGGTCCACCTGGTGGGAGGCCTTCCAACGCAACGTCTTCCGGTTCGGTTCTTTTCTTCTTCAACACACATACATTGCAAGTTAAAAGCTTGTAAAAAGTACAAAATTTACGTGTAATATAAGCGATAATGAGCCCAAACACGATAGTACTATTAACTTTAAAACTTTCGCGATTCATAATGGAAAACAATATATCACGGGAATTTAACGCGATGATTTAGTTTATTTATTTACCTATTTAACCCGACGTTTTGACCGTGTTGCAACGACCGTGGTCCCGGGTAGACTCGGGGTCGAGGTTTACGATAGTACTAGTCTGGTTTAGGAACTGTTATGGCTCCATCATGAGTCCAGCTCTATAGTACAATATTATTTTAATGGCTCCCAAGTTACATAAGTACGTCAAGTTTGAACTTAATAATGGGATGCCAGGAAGTGCTTGAAAAATCGATTACTTTTGCCGGACACACATACGAAGGCAGGGTAATATAATTGTGTAGCAATTCTTGTAATGAATGTTGCAGTTTCTTTGAAATTATCAATGAACTAGTTTATGCCAGCGGCTTCGCCCGCGTGAATAGGTCTTTTTTTATCCCAGGGGAACATTAGAACGGGATGGAAATTAGCTTATGTGCTATTCCACACTATAATCTATCTCTGTGCCAAATTTCATCCAGATCGGTTCAGCCGTTCTGGCGTGATTGAGTAACAAACACACACACATCCATCAAAACTTTCGCATTTATAATACTACTAGCTTCTGCCAGCGGCTTCACCCGCGTGAATGTTCGAAAATTATCGCAAGGGAACATAATCCCGGGATAAAAAGTATCCTATGTGCTATTCCAGACTATAATCTACCTCTGTGCCAAATTTCATCCAGATCCATTCAGTAGTTTTTGCGTGAAAGAGTAACAAACATACATCCTCACAAACATTCGCATTTATAATATTAAAGTAGGAAGTAGGATAGGACTAGCTTCTGCCAGCGGCTTCGCCCGCGTGAATGTCGAAAATTATCCCGAGGGACCATTATACTGAGATGAAAATTTCATCCAGATCCGTGCAGCCGTTTTAGCGTGATTGAGTAACATATACATCCAAACATTCGCATTTATAATATTAGTAAGAAGTAAGATTTCCTCATTTAAATACAAAGCTTACTTACTTTAATATTTTACTTTTTTTCAATGCGCTAAACGTTTAGTCAACACTTTCGCGTGACCAGAATGTTGGCCGCCTTGTGGCAAGGAATTAGCATTGCCATTCAATGTGGCATTGCTGCCAAGATAACATTACGTAGAATAGCAATTGATTTTCATACTGCTTTGGAACAAGGAAATTGCTGCCACTTTCTTATGAATTTCCATTCTTAGTTCTTCAGTGTTATAAAAAGTCAAGCGTCTTTTCGTTGCCCTGTCTCTTAGTGCGCTTATACTGGAAATAGACATAATCATTTTGTCTTTAAGTTCTTTAAACCCCGACGGCAAAAGAAAGGTGTTCTAAGTTTGACGTGTGTTGCTGTGTATCTGTGTAGTTGTGTGTTTGCCTGTGGCATCGTAGCTCCTAAAGGGTTGCAGCGATATTAATATAGTTTTTTTTTTGTTGGAAAAGTGACTTGATCGAAAGTGTTCTTAGCTATGTTTGATGAAAATCGGTACAGCCGTTCAAAAGTTATGAGTATTTTAATCTTTGAAGCGGGATATTTGCGCGACATATCGTGTTATAATTAAGATGACGACTAACGCCAACGACCTTGAGGGAACAAAGCGCGTCCTCGTTTCACACCCGCGCGACCCAAAATTTTGTAGATATTTGTACTTTCCTTATTATTCAATGTTTAAAAAAAAGCCTCAGATCAAAATGTAGATAATTAAATTTTCTTTGAAATGGTGTTGATTTCATTAAAATACGCCCAGCGGTTTTGGTGCGATTGTCGTGTTTTTGTCCGTTTTAGACATGTCTTTACAAATTAATTTCACTATGTTATACAAATAAATTTCAAAATTTGCTTAGATCAAATTATTAAGAAAATGGTCTAATGTAACATATATTTTTTCCAAAAAATTACGTCTAGCCATTTAGACGTGATGCTCATTTTAAAATCAGCTACTCAAGGGAACCGGCGCCTTAAGTCAGGGGGGTGTCACTCCGCAGTTTAGGTACGATCGGCCGGCGGTACCCTCTAGAGGGAATAACGCATTAGGTTGCCGCTTACCGCTCGGCTCGCACGTTAGCCACGTTATTAATTCTATCATTTATGCTACAAAGAACAATGACTTCTAAACGTACTTCTAAGGCCTTTAAAATATATTGTTATGTTTACGGGTGTTTAAATAAAGCAAAGAACAATGAATCGATATTAAGTTTTTTAAAAGTACCGAAAGATTTTGAAAGGTAAGCTATTTTGTTGTACCTATTTAAATCATTACATAAATACTCTGTAACTATCGGTAGTAGGTGCATAATGAGTACGAGTATTATATAAAAAATTAAGCATTTTGGTGTTCCTAAAAGAATGAATAGGTGTGTGAAATACTAATAATTAGGTACCTACCTACTTAGATATTTTAGATTTTCGTGTTGTTCACAAATATAATTTGATTTATTTTTTATTGAATAGTTACCGTTTTGTTAACATAAAAATAAACGCTTTAGATCCAGTTTAAAATAAATTATAATTGCCTAAGTAAGTAGTTACCTACTTAGCCTAAGAATTTAACAATAGCCTGAGTAAGTGTACGCACTTGTTAACGTTAACGTTTGTATATAAAACTAGGTACTTACTTATACCTAACGAACAAACAAACAATATTTCCTAAGAGTTCTTCAGGCCAACTTTAAATAAACTAACAAAAAATATCACTAAAGAGTAAACAAAGAGGTACCTACGGGTATAGGTACCTACCTATACTCAATTTTAAATAACATTAGACGTCTTTACAACTCGTTTTACAGTCCGTTCAACCGATTTTGTGTTCTATCTCGTACATATAAGGATGATATAAAAAGCACCAATTTGTTACCAAAACCAACTGTTTACTACAGCTTCCATTTGTCGTATCACCAACGCAATAGAAGTCAAAATCGATTGACCGGGCTGTAAAATGGGCTTATTTAAATGTCTAATGTTATAGTAAATGAAGTTTAGGTAACCTTGTTTTCATTTGTTAAGTACCTAACATAATGACGGTCTATAATATTCATTGTCTATCTACCTACTTGACCGTGTAACCATAGGCATCAAACATAAGGGCTTATTACACTACACGGTATGCAGGGCCCTAAACCTTAAATTAGGGTAGTGTAATAACTGTTAGGGAGTTAGGGTTCTCATAATATCGACCTTATTGCTTCGGAATGATTTAGTGACCCGATATTCAGGGCCCTGAATACCGTGTAGTGTAATAAGCCCTATAAGAAAGATTACGCGGTCAAGTAGGTAGATAGTGGATGTTAGCGAAAGCGGCAAGTCGACAACCCTTACGAGCCGAGTTAAACCGCGCCAGACAGCGACGGAGATACGCGTTAGAAGAGAGCGGCAACTTTAGGTGAATATCACGTTAGGCACTGAGCGCTTATGCGAGCTGAATTGCACTTTGTTGCTTATTTGCAGGAGTCTCTATTTCAATGAATTATTGCAAGAAGTGACTCTTCTGTACTTGTACTATTATTTATTCTGTGCTTAAGTGTTCCAATGGATTCTCGATCGAAGCGTCTCTACTACTAGATAAATTATGTATTTTAAAAAGCTTGAGTTAATAAGCCTCGGGGGTTATTTAATTTATATTTGTTTTTATAACCTATTCTCAGAACATAATAAGGACATGGAGACGTAGATCCACCATACCATAACCATTTACTTTTAAATACTTTATATAATAATTTACTGTAGTAGATATTTCAGAATTTGGATGCGATCACACCCACCCACCACCCACTTAATCTAATCTAAGATGCATTGTTATAGAGACCTGGAGCTTCGAGGTCTTAAACACTTAGATTAATATAACTCAAAGACCTAAGAACGATTTAGAGCTACGTGGAATTAAATATAGAACCACAAATTTCTATTTAAAAAATCGTAACGACGTTTATATTTTGCTTTTTTAGGGTTCCGTACCCAAAGGGTAAAAACGGGATCCTATTACTAACTTGACTCCGCGATCTGTCTGTCTGTCCGTCTGTCACCAGGCTGTATCTCATGAACCGTGATAGCTAGACAGTTGAAATTTTCACAGATGATGTATTTCTGTTGCCGCTATAACAACAAATACTAAAAACAGTATAAAATAAATATTCAAGGGGGGCTCCCGTACAACAAACGTGATTTTTTTGCCGTTTTTTGCCCGATATTAATAACGGCAACAGGTAGACGCTTGAAATATTCACAGAATATTTAGTTGTATATTCACTTCAAAAAATAATAATAATTTAATTCAAATAAAATAATTTAAGGGGGGGCTCCCATTCAACAAATGTGATATTTTTGCTCGATATTAATAACGGCTACAGGTAGACGCTTGAAATATTCACAGAATGTTTAGTTGTATATTTACATCAAAAAATAATGATTAAATTAAAATAAAATAAATTAAGGGGGGTTCCTATACAACAAACGTGATTTTTTTGCCGTTTTTTGCGATAATGGTACGGACCCCTTCGTGCGCGAGTCCGACTCGCACTTTGCCGGTTTTTACTTAAAGCAAAGTTTTTGAATATACTCAAGGCTGACACCAAAACTGTCTATCAAAAAATATAATTAATGGATTAAAAAATAGACCACCAACAGATAGATAAAAGGTATACAAAAGAACACATATCGGTGACCGTGATACGGCGATTAGGGCGCTGATCACTATTATAAAAACATATCGATATCAATCCAATTCCCTAATACTTAGTACTGTTAAAATACAATTAGTATTTAGTATTGATTGACATTGCTACTGTTTGTTCTTTGGGACTTTATTTATTTCTAATTATAGCTTTACAAACTCTACTGCTGTATATTAAGAAGCTTTTAAAAAAAAAAAACAAAATCAAAATCATTTATTTTTATTTTACATAGGCCTACATGGGCACTTATAAAACGTCGACAAAAGGCGCACGGTTCGGGTTGGTCGTTTCCTATGGTGAAGAACCGGCAAGAAACTCCACGGTTACTCATTTAAAAATATAGTTTGTTTTTACAATTTAGTCCATGTTACAGCATTACTTAGATATGGGGGGACAACGTAGGCCCGACAATAAGACGTTAGAAACTAAAAATAAAAAGTAAAACGAGATAAAAAGTTATCAAATGTTATCAAGCATCTAGAAATCTAGAAGGCCTACGATAAATCATTTCACGAATAAGCATAAATACAAATAGGTCCATCTTGCCATCCTAATAAATAACAATAGGCGTCTGTGTCAAAGTCCTGATCCAGAAAACAGTACTTCTGATCACGGCTCGTATTGGTAGAAGGTTCCTCTCTCTGGAGCCCTACCCACCACCGGTAATTTCAACCCTGTTCCCGATACCGGTGGGCCCAGTATCATTTTGCAACACCGACTTCCGAAACGAAAGTTATTTTTGCACTTTTTAGGGTTCCGTACCCAAAGGGTAAAAACCGGACCCAATTAATAAGACTCCACTGTCCTTCTGTCTGTCTGTCATGAGGCTTTATCTCATGAACCGTGATAGCTAGATAGTTGAAATGTACACAGATGATGTATTTCTGTTGCCACTATAACAACAAATACTAAAAACAGAATAAAATAAATATTTAAGTGGGCCCATACAACAAACGTGATTATTTTGCCATTTAACCCTTCGAGCGCGAGTCCGGCTCGCACTTGGCAGGTTTTAGTTTTGCTTTGGTAGTCGGTTAGTTTTTTTCTTTACAAACATATACTGTATAGATAAATGTTGTTTTTTTATTTATTTTATAAAAATATTTAATAAACGTAGACAATAAGAAAAAAAATTGTAATGGGCATAATAATTATACAAGCCTGTAACATTCCCACTGCAGAACAAAGGCTTATTCTCATACAGAGAAGCCATGAGTCAATACTCACTGGACAATTATTATTCCACTATTATTAAAACATATCGATATCAATACGCTGTTATTTTATGTTCAAAGCTTCGTATACACTTTCCCTCTATTTTCTTCGTTTTTAGGGTTCTATATCCAAAGGGTGAAAACGGGACTGAGACTCCACGGTCCGTCTGTCTGTCACCAGGCTGTATCTCATGAACCGTGACAGTTGAAATTTTGACAGATGGTGTATTTTTGTTGCTACTATAACAATAAATACTAAAAACAGAATAAAATAAATGTTTAAGTGGGGCTCCCATACAACAAACGTGTTTTTTTTTTGCTGGTTTTGCGATAATGGTACGGAACCCTTAGTGCGCGAGTCCGACTCGCACTTAGCCGGTTTTTTGTTTTTAGAGGGTCTTAAACATAATCACATCTTATCATCTTAGATTGTTCACTTATCTTACTTTGGAAACCCAAAGAAGCAATATGTTGAGTGAGAAAATCCTACTCATTGGTTTTCACTATCATCTATAAACTAATACCACCCTATTATAGCTTCATTTCATTAGAAATTACATTTTAAATAAAATCTTAGCTAACCGTCCATTGTCATCTAAACCAAACATGTAGGTATGCAAAATTTTAGCTCAATCAATTGCTTAAAGCTGTTTTAAAATTCAGATGCCAGATTTACCCGAACATACATTAATTGCAAGTTAATAAAAAGCTTGTAAAATACCAGTTATTTAGGCTTCAAAGCTCCAACTAGACTTACTGAGCCGAGCTTTGGTCAAGGACGTACAATAGCATCAACTGCTAATATATTTTGCCGCATACGGAAATCGAACGTGCCACCCTTGCAAGTGTATTTAAATTACTTACTGCCGTACTCAGAGACATTTAACGGTTGCTTAAGGCACTACTTAGTATAGATTTTGTACTAAAAATCTTTACTAAGGAGAGCTTTAAGTAATCTTTAACGTCTCTGAGTGTGGCAGTTAGCTACCTAGGCGATTATAAATACTTATCTTACTAATATTATTAATGCGAAAGTTTGGATGGATGTATGTTTGTTACTAAATCACGCCAGAACGGCTGATCGGATCTGGATGAAATTGGGCACAGAGAGTAATTTTTTTTTACTCGGTATAATATTCCCTCGGGATAATAAAACACTTTACACGCGGATGAAACCGCGGGCAAAAGCTAGTATTTTATAATTTAGTATTCTTGCAGTTTATTTCTAAATAATATTTAACTTTACCGCTGTATATGCTTATGTGTTTTTATTTTTAATTTTGTCTTTGTAGTAAAACAAAATAAATCTTATTTAGTATCTAACATAACATAACATCACGCCTGTTTCACCGAAGGGTTATAAAATAAGTGTATATCTGTCCAGATATACACTTATTATATAGTACTCCCAAATTCCACCAGTTAATACCGACCTTATTTAGTATCAATCTGTATTTATTACACTTTAATTGGAGTTTGGTCAGCAAAATTTGAGAAAGTCTCTCTCAAAAAATAGCTTTCATCATCTGCCTAGCCTTTTTCCCAATTATTGTTGGGCTCGGCTTCCATTTATCAGTCTTACCGGATTCATCTGAGTACCAGTGTTTTACATGGACCGACTGCCTATCTGACCTCCACAACCCAGTAACTAGGTAGCACGATACCCCTTGGCAGGACTGGTGTTAGATCTCAAGCTTCTGACTACCCGTAACCACTGTCAAAAATCTTCAAATGACAGCCGGGACCAACGGCTTAACGTGCTTTCCGAGGCACGGAGGAAACTCGGTATGCTGAAATGGTCACCCATCCACGGAAAATAGCTTTAATTTGTTTTAAAAATCTTAATTTTTTCACAAAAAATTATACAACTCTTTCTACATCGTCTCCGTGAACTAAAACTATACTAGGACGAAACAAGTCCAATAATAATTTCTACTACTTAGTTAGAATCTTTAAATGGACTGTATATGATGTAGGCTGGTAAATGATACAATTTGCAGCAAAATAAACAGCAAGTCATATTGCGTATACTTACGAGAAATAAAAAATTATAAGAATAGCAGCGAGGAATGTTGGTCTTTTCAGCTTATTCAAGGCTTGTGGCGAGATAGCTGAGAACCATGATGAAGAGCAATAGAGCAGGAGGTTACGGAGTTCAACACATACCAGCGTTAGTCAGGTATCAATTGCTGTCAATTTCTACATCGTGTTCATGAATCAAAACTATATTTATGGACGAAACACGTCCAATAATAATTTCTACTAATAAAATATTAACGTACTAATTTCTGCTTAAAAACAACTTAAGAAAACTTTCCAACGTATATTTTACGATAGTTTCTATTACCATAAAACAATTAAACACTTTTTATACAAGTGAAATAAAACTATGTAAGATTGAAAAAGTGCAGCGTACCTGCATGGTCTACTTTCAAAGTATCCAACATGATTACACAAAACTATTTTTAACTCGGAAAATGGAAATCGATTTAGAAGTTCCGCACTCAATCCCAATGGACTTAATTTCCCGCTATTAGGCACCGACTAATGACAGTAAGCACTAAAACCGATATTTAAAATTAAATTCCATACCTTGTCAAATTGGAAAGTTTCCATGTTTCGTGATACGTAAAAAGTTAGTGGGAGCGGCGAGGGCGCGTCCTCCCTCTGCTAGCGAGGCCATGGTACTGGCGCGTGTTGGGAAATCCCTGCCTTATATAGCCGCACGCAGGGTGATTCACTGGGAAAGTCGGGAGACGTCTGCTGTCGTTAACTGTACACATTCAGCCTTGTTGAATGGATGTTTAATTTTAGAATTAACTTTTTTTTATTCCCAGGGTTCTATCTTCAAATCTGTATACAAGCGTGGATTGCTTACATTGGTGAATGGTTTTGATACTTTAAAAAGTCATCCTTCTGTGGAAAGATAGCCGGATACAGATGGAAATATGATATGGAAGTTACCAAAAATATATATAACAGTGGTGTTACTTAATCTTGAGAGTTTAAAAGAGTGGACGTATTATCTACACAATTTAATAGCTCCATTATACAAAACACTTTGTGTTACATCGTTAAAATCATAATAAACAGTAGATCTACTATTTCAGTAAAATAAAAAACCGGCCAAGTGCGAGTCGGACTCGCGCACGAAGGGTTCCGTACCATTATCGCAAAAAACGGCAAAAAAATGACGTTTGTTGTATGGGAGCCCTACTTAAATATTTATTTTATTCTGTTTTTAGTATTTGTTGTTATAGCAGCAACAGAAACACATCATATGTGAAAATTTCAAACTGTCTAGCTATCACGGTTAATTAGCCTGGTGACAGACAGACGGACCGCGGAGTCTCAGTAATAGGGTCCCGTTTTTACCCTTTGGGTACGGAACCCTAAAAACAGGCTTTTTTAATAAAAGGACTGCAAAAAAAACACATTTATCGACATTACAAACACGAAAAGGCTCTCAACATGGCGATAAGTAATCACGTACAAAGTGCCTTCATGAAGTACAAAATAACGCGGTGTCCTTTATCAATGGTAACCCATTGATAAATAAAGGACATCTGAATGTCCTGTCCCGTCCTTTTAAATGTCACCCGTTCGTAGCTCGTAGCACAGGCGCGTAGGCGGCGTAGCGGCGTAGCAGAGCTACAGTGTTGACACTCGCAAAAAAGTGGGCTTGTTTGAATAATTTATTATAAAACGGATGGGTTCTGTGGAAGTTTTTCTTATTATTATTATCACTTATGAAATAGTCTTAGATATTTGGCATAACTCAAAGTTTGAATTAGACAAACATTAAAGACAACATAAATCTGCAACATGAACGAGGAAAATGAATGAAGAGTTACAAGTATTTTAACTGTTTATTTAACAACCAACTAGTCAAATAAACTGTGGTTTACAATGATGTTACCCTACATTATATTTTGATAATTTTTAGGGTTCCGTACCCAAAGGGTAAAAACGGGACCCTATTACTACTCCGCCTCCGCGATCTGTCCGTCTGTCTGTCTGTCCGTCTGTCACCAGGCTCTATGTCATGAACCGTGATAGCTAGACAGTTAAAAATTTCACAGATGATGTATTTCTGTTGCCGCTATAACAACAAATACTAAAAACAGAATAAAATAAATATTTAAGTGAGGCTCCCATACAACAAACGTGATATTTTTGCCGTATTTCAATAATGGTACGGAACCCTTCGTGCGCGAGTCCGACTCGCACTTGGCCGGTTTTTTTTATATATATTCTTATTTATATACTTCATACTATTAATTCGAATAGTATGAAGTATATAAATAAGAAGTAGTCTTAAAAATTTATTATGCAAAATTATTTATTTGTACTTCGGTCAGTTATTGTGTTCAAGATTGTTCTATAACCACGGAACTCTAATATCTTCATCGCCTTAGGGTAAACAAAGTAAGTAATACGCATACGATATTAATACGAAGAAAGAGAGATTTCATCTGTAAAGCAAATGCGTTGAACTTTAACTTGTTGACCTAAGTTATCTTATACTTGATCAATATTTGTAGCACTGATTAGAGGAGTAACAGTCAACATGCACAATAGTGCGACATTATTCCAGAATCTAGGATTCTAGGCCGTCTACTACTTGAAACGAATTATTTTGTAAATATCAAAACGTGGGCACATCTGGCCAAAAAAGCTGAGTGTGGCATTCATTCCCGAAAATTGAACATTTTCATATCATAAAAAAAAGATAATTAAAAAAATCAAAAAACCCGACTGCTTGAAAAGCGAACTAAAAAGACGTAAACAAGGAGAAAATCATGCTGTGCAGTCGGCGGATACGTCTGGTTTTGGTCAGCCAGCTCGCGAAGATGAATTTTTAGTTCGCTTTTCAAGCAGTCGGGTTTTTTGATTTTTTGAATTAACTTTTTTTATATTTAACTTTTTTTTTTTCGAATTCGGTACATTTAAACATATAAGTGTTATATTATATATTTTTGAAATCACCTCTTAAAATCCTTCATTTTGATACCCCACACGATAAGTTTGGAAGAAAAAACATTTGGGCCACAACAATATGGCGCCCAAGAACCGCTGTTTTCCTATTTTCCAATTTTCATGTAGCCAGTGACACTCGCGGGGTTAAGACGAATCGATTGACGTAAGAACCATCAAAATCGGCCTACGCGTTTGGTCTCGAGAACGCCACATAAGAACAAACATACATACATACATACTTACATTCATACATACAAAGACGGATAAACACATTACCCTCCTTCGGCAGTCGGGTAAAAACAAATGCCCAGTGGTAACTTATGAAACCCGAACTCCAGTTTGTGGAACTTTATAAAATCTCAAAACGGTGAATGTGATGGTGATGGTTCCCATCGTGAGGAAGTCGTCATTAATTGAAAACATCCGTGTTATCCGCCAATCCACAATGAGTTCGCGTGATGTATTTTTGCCGACTACCTCTCACAAAGAGAATGCCGAGCTGTGGGTAAGCAGTAAGTACCCGTCCTGGGTAAAATTACATGCACAAACATTTCTCATTTATTGGTCTTTCAATAAAGAAAATCCGTATAAAAATCCGTTACGTTGTTTAGTAGAATCAGAATCAGAATTATTTATTTGCCAGCAATGTAGGTACAAGTTTGAGATGGTACAGAATTGGGTTTCCGCTACATTCTGCCTTACGGCATGCAAAAACATTATTTTTTGAAGATAATATACATAAAATATAAGCATCAGAATATAAAATAAAATATCACAAATAACTTAATTGTCACATAAACAGTCTATTACGAATCAATAAGCTTATCTAGGAATTAAAAAAGAAATATCATTTAAAATGTCACATACATAGTCGATTACAGACAATTAAAAAAAAAAAAAAAGAATTAAGAGGTGAAACAGAAAGAGGCAGATTGTGACTTTGTTTTATGCTATTTAGAGATAGATATGCATATCTAGATAGTTCAACTCATCTTTGCGCGTGACGCTATGTGTGGGTAAGCATGTGTTCGTGGTTGTTTGCTCGTACGATGACTGACACGTCACTGGTGGTCGTCATGGTGCCGGATGAGTATCTATACCTCTATCTGCTTTTTAGGGTTCCGTACCCAAAGGGTAAAAATGGGTCCCTATTACCGAGACTCCGCGGTCCGTCTGTCTGTCTGTCTGTCTGTCACCAGGCTGTTCCCATGAACCGTAATAGCTAGACAGTTGAAATTCAGTCAGTTCAGACAGTTTCACAGATTATGTATTTCTGTTGCCGCTATAACAACAAATACTAAATACATAATAAAATAAATATTTAAGTGGGACTCCCATACAAAAAACGTGAATTTTTTGCCGTTTTTTTGTGATAATGGTACGGAACCCTTCGTGCGCGAGTCCGACTCGCACTTGGCCGGTATTTTTCTATCGAGACAAACAATTTTCTCTGGTGATGAGTATTTTTTTTATTTATTTTTATTTTTGTGGTGGCCCTATATGAAATCTTATTTCTGTTAGATATGTATTTTGTTCTAAAATTACGTTTAAATTACATCTACTTCAGCTGAACTATGTACATTAGAGAGAAAAGTTCGTCGATAATCTGGGATTAGTTTTGTTTGCCTAGATCCATATCTAGGCATTCTGTTTATTTCTAAGTAAATAGGTTGTGTATATCTTAGGTTCTAAAGATAGTTTTCTATGAATAGAAAATGTGTCTTTTATTGGAAATGTAAATATAGGTGAATACCTGCGGCGTTGAGTTATTTCGTGAGCACTCAAACCATCAGAGGTGTTGTTCCAATCAGAGGCCAAAGGTTAAAAAATTGTGGTTTTAGTCAGGGCTTAGGAGACCTCTACGCCTCACTCACTGATATCAATGAGGAACTTGCTAATCGTGTTATCAGTACGTTTTCCTTCTGTGGTACGCCTACGACTTGTCTTAGAGCATTGGCAATAATGAGGTCAATGAACCCTACAATAAAATTTAAAAAAATAGGTGAATAATCATTATCTTCCTACCGTTGTCTTTTTCATTCCGTTCTATCAATCAAGTTATCACAGAAACCCATTTTCATTCATATCACTTTTTACCCGACTGCCTAAGGAGGGTAATGTGTTTATCAGTCTATGTATGTATGTAGATATGTTTGTTCCTATGTGGCGTTCCAGAGACCTAACTCGTTAGCCGATTTTGATGATTCTTACGTCAATCGATTCGTCTTAATCCTGCGAGTGTCACTGGCTACATTAAAATTGGAAAATAGAAAAATAGCGGAAAATAGTTTTTTTTCAAACCCATCGTGTGGGGTATCAAAGTAAAGGATTTTAAGAGGTGATTTCAAAAATATATAACGCATATATTATGTTTAAATGTAATAAATAATAACTAAAATGTTATAAATTAAAAATTTAATCAAAAAAATCAAATACCCGACTGCTTAAAAAGCGAACTAAAAAGACGTAAACAAGAAGAAAAACATGCTGTGCAGTCGGAGGATACATATTCGCATATTCGTTTTTTTTATTATTTTTTTTTTGGTGTACAATAAAGTATATTCTATTCTATTCTATTCTATTCGCGAGCTGGCTGACCAAAACTAGATGTATCCTCCGACTGCACTTCGCTTTTTAAGCAGTCGGGTTTTTCTAATTTTTTAATTAGATTCTATTTACACAATACAACCAACTATTACTAAAAAGATGGTATGGAGGTGAATAAGATTATATTATACGTGTGGGTGGCCTTATCATCAGCGCATGTCAGTCTATAATAAAATTATAATGATCAGTTGTTTATTAACAGATATGTATCTCCCACGTATATCTCTGTACCTAGGTACAAGCAATCAGTTCACTGAGACTTTTAGTCTGTCCTCAAGGTCTAGAGCTTGAGTAGGTAGAATGTTACTTTGTTTTTTTTTATCTATTTTAAGCTAGACAAATAACATTCCACCAACGAAAGCGTCACAGTAGCGATTGGTTCAAATGAGTAGACCTAGAGCATTTAATTTACTTTTAACAGAGCATCGAGCATTAGCTGTTTTTAAATTTATTCGAACCTTATTTAGCTGCATTTTGCACATGATGTTCAATGTTTTAAACCGACTTCACAAAAAGGAGGTTTTCAATTCGACTGTATTTTTTGTTTTTTTTTATTTGTGTTACCTCAGAACTTTTTATTGGGTGAGCCGATTTTGATGATTCTTTTTTTATTCAAAAGCTGGTGCTTGTCATGTCTCCCATTTAATTTTTATCAAGATCTGATGAAATACTTCGGAGTTATACATCAGAACTCTTCAATAAATGACGGCAGATCACTCGGGATAGCTGCAATCGCATGTCTGTTTATTGTTTACAACATTTCATAACATAACATCACACTGGTACGCTCTAAAGGGGTACGCAGGTGTGAACAGTTCAGCCTGGTAGACTCTCATTCCACCGGTTTTGTTTATTTAAGTTTCATGTTATTGAGTTAATCTATTCTGGCTTCACTTTGGGCATTATTGGTACCTATAGGCTAGGTAGAACTGGTCCATTATATACCACAACTAAAAAGTGAAAAATAAAATCTTTTTTACAAACTGACTTCGACTTGAAACAAAAACACTACAAAGTGAAAAATAACTTTAATTTCGGCAGTCGGTGTCAAAAAACGAAGAAATGAAAACAAGAACACCGACTTCCGAAATTGTAGTTATTTTTCACTTTGTAGTGTTTTTGTTTGGAAGTCGGTTGTAATTTTTGTTACAATCCGATTTTAAAAACCAACGAGCGTTTTGGTGTAACATTTTATCGAGCAAAGGCACGAGCGCGGGTGACGTGGAGTGAGGTCAATAACGAAAGCAAAGTACAAAGAAATTTTACAGGTAAATGCTCACTCGCCCTGAGCATTACGTCGAACATTCGCAAGAACGTTTGTATTTCTGAAACGTTCTGCTTCGAAATGCTATAGGAAACTGAGCATTTGTCTGTATTTATTTATTTATTTAATAAGGCACACCAACGACTTATTTACACACAACATTATAATTAAACAATCAGAAAAGATCCTGTGTAAGCAAGTCACTTACAGGCATGCACAACACTTACAGAGTAAGTTACATAAATTGTAATAAGGATCTAAAACAAAAATAAATAAATTAAAATCAAAATAAAACAATACAAAATCAAATTATGAAATTAAACTTTGATTAAATTATAATCGAATAATTATTTACACTAAAAGCTAAATTATCAATAGGAATCAAGTGAAAAGTCAAATTAAATTACTACCAAACAATACCATCAATATCCAATACAATTAAAATACAATATTATCGAATTATATTATTTAAACAAATATGAGACACACACATAATATATACATTAATCAAAATTACAATTACATTATTCAATTACATCGCATTACAAAAAAATAAAAAATCTGTCAAATTCAAATAACAAAACATTAACATTATATACCATACGATTTAAATACAATATTATCAAATAACATCATTGAAATAATTATTGAGACACAAACATTACACATACAATAGTTAAAAAGACAATTAGATTATTAAATTAAATAAAATAAATAATAAAAATCCGAAAAAATTAACAGTACAAATTAGTAGCAGGTGTAGGCAGATATTGTACCCATCGTAAGAGCGTTACATTACATTGTAATGCTCGCGAAAATGCTCTAGTGTATACTCACCTTTAAATGTCAAGAATGTATGAGATTGGGAAGCACCATCGAAATCTTGTTTACGTGTCAATTTAACTAAAATTTTGTCCGAGCAAAATGTGGCCACTTGGATCGTTGGCCTCTTCAAGTCTTGGAAAGTGCAGGTGTTTGCGCATGCTGGGCAGGAAAGGAGGCGGTGCACATCCTGTGAAGGGATTCCACACTGACATGAAAGGAGGCTCGCCCGAGCGGCGCTAAACTTATCGTACTGTGATTTTAAACACCCGGCGCACGCTGGACAGCTAGCACTTGGTAACGCTAGGTTTAAGCTTTACAGTTTACCATTTCGATCACCATTGCATGCTACATAATTTATCTTGTAGTAGATACGCTTCGATCGATAATCTATTGAATACGTAATTATGACACGATATCTTGCGAAAATACCCCGATTTAAACAGTAAAACGCCCATTACTTTAGAACGGCTGAGCCGATTTTCACCCTTGATAAAAACAACTTTCAAACAAAAAAAACTAAATTAAAAGCGTGTTAATTAAACCTGTAGCCTGTGGGTCAGTTTCACTCAGCGGGCATACAGCGACCTGCGCGTCCAATATAATAATACACTGAGAGTTCTGTTGAGGCTGCCGTGGCGTTGCAGTGCGTCAGGGATGTTTGCGGACACAAACATTGATGGTTTCGCCGCCATTATTAGAAAAAGATGTGCCTCTCTGATGACGCGTGTTCGCGGCAGTACCAACACTATTCTCAGTGTGTTCGCAGATCGGTGGGATTCACCGATGATGCAGAGGTGGATGCAGCTCCACGCTGAAGTGTAGCTATATGTTTTTAATTTTATATCTGTACCTACTAACACTAGTTTTTAAGTAAATTATTACTAATTCTATGGACTTTGTCTGAAATAAAAGATATTTAATTTAATTTAATTTAAACACACACACACACTTGACATTTCCACTCATTTTTGCCATTTATTCAATCTCAATGGCGACGCTGTCGTTGACACAATGTTCGACACTGGTCGAGAGTCTCAAGATAGGCACTTTTTTACAAAAATAATCATGTTTAAACCTGATGAGTAATGCCGACACTCGAGAGGGTCACTAACAATTGATAATTTATCGTGGCTCATTATTTGAAGCTTCTTAATTAATAAGCATTAAATTTTTGTTGCGTGGAACTGTTATTTCTTTTTAGGGTTCCGTTCTTCAAAATGAAAAGAAAAATAACTCTTGCAGGCACACTTCGTCATCTGTCTGTCCGCCTGTCAAGACCTTTTTTTTTCAGGAACTTTTGGGTGTATCAAGTTGAAATTAATATCAAGTACTCAATTTCCTGGCTAAGGCTGCGGCTCCTCTCAATGACCTGGTCAAGGCTGCGGGCGTCCGGTGGATGCGAAACGCACAGGACCGATCAGTGTGGCGAGGTCTATCAATCACAAGATATGGACGCTTATATCGCATATTTTGAAACTCGCAAGGGATTGAAAACATAGCAAAGTAACCAAATATAGCCTACCATTTGGGTTTTTGGGTAAAAAAAAAAACTATTAATAACTTTTTATTAATATAATATTAACCAGACATATATATTTTTACAAGGAACAGGCAAGAAAGTAAGTACCTTAATAACAAAAAACAATATTAGGATTATAAACTTATTTGCAGTTGGTAAACTGACTTATGTTACCTACGGTTGAGCAACCGGCTGCTGCGCTGCGTGTCGCGTTTGGTCCTGCCTTGGCTGCCTTTTAGATATAGCTGTAGCTATTTGTACGGAACCCTGACCGCGGTGCGCGAATCCGACTCGCAGTCCGCGGTTTTTTTTTGTCTAGTATTGTTTTATTTATACTAGTATTTTATACCTGTTAAATAATGTTTTTACAGGGAAATGTCTGTAACAAGACACTAGGTAAACTGAGGCCCAGGGCTTATGACCATTGGGTTTAACTTGCTTTCCATGCTCTTCTTGAAACCCTAGGACTATTGAGAAGTTAAATGTTTTGTTGGTCTGGACTTTTAGGTAGGTAATATAAGTCTAAATCGCCAACCCGCATTGAGCAAGCGTGCCTTCTCTTTATGAAAAGGGGCCTTTATTATTAACTTTATTTAGAAAAGGGGCCTGTTACTGTCCAACTGCAGGCAGTTGGACAGTAACAGGCATGTATTATTATTAATTAATATTATATTTTAAACACACAAAACTCTGACTCTATGTCCTGAATGTTACTCAGGAGCCAGATTGACAAATAAAATAAAATCTAACAACATGCTCAACATTTACGTAACCCCTACTTACTTAAACTACCCCATGAAACTATAAAGCCCGCAGTCGTCCCGGCGTGTCGCGCGTCCGGCAAGCTTATTACGTACAAATCGCGATCAGCAAGAATGGCGCAGTCATCGCGCGATCAATCGCTTAAAGGTATTGTCTAAAAAACGATTTGTTAATATCTAATTATTGCTACGATTCAAGCGCCAAAAAAAACCAATGAATTGAGAACCTCCTGAAATCGGTTAAAAATAATCTAGTGGCAATTGCCGGAACTAACCTAATACAAAGGTCAACTTTTACAGATTTAATTTAATGAAAATTTAAAAATTATGTTAACAGTTCTATTGCTGATAAATAATACGTCTTAAAATTTGCGATTGAAGAGCAATTTTTGCACGAAAATTGCAAGATACATAGTAAACCTGCGGTTCGCATCGGGCACTTGTTACAATCAATGCTTGGCATGCTCCCAGCCACCCAAGCCGCGTCGACCGTCCCGGCAGAGCGGCGCCGCCTGATTTTATTAGCTTTGCTTAGATGACGTGCTGCAAATAAGTATTGTGCCGATCATATTTTTAGGGGAGTTGTTTGTTGAGATTGCGGCATTTATTGATAGACTAGCTTGTACCAGCGGCTTCGCGCGCGTGGATTTCGAAAATTATCCAAAGAGAACATTCTTCCGGGATACAAAAATCTATCCTATGTCCTAATGAAAAAAAATATGTCTAGAAGGGCTTGGGGGAGGCCCATTTCCGAAACAAAAAGATGGCCTAATCCAGGACATGGTTCTACCCGTGGGTCAATTTAATCTAAATCCGTTCAACCATTATTAAGATAAGAAATGTTAACAAACAGACAGAGTTGCTTTCGCATTTATAATTTTAGTATGGAAGTAAAGTAGTAAAGATTTGATTATGAAAATCATTCTATATAGATTTTTTTGAAGAACAAGGATCATTTATTTATGTTCCTTAAGTAAATATCAGGTTTTCCTCTCAGGAATCGTGCATTTTTTGGAATAAAAAGAAGATTAGATACCTATCGGGGTACTCAACGCTAATAAACATAGTATAGTACCAATGCAACTTGCGTTTATTTTGGAAATCAAAGCAAAGATGTTTATCTATTTCAATATGGTAAAATAGATGTTACAATATTGGTACCAGCATATCCTGCCCTAATATGTTTTACAAATATTTATTAATAATTATGAATTATAAAATCTGAATCTGTAATAGTTAATTAAAAAAGATTGAAATTGTATTGCAGTAATAATAATAAATATTTATTATTCGAACCTAATATTATCGATTCAAACAGAGAAACGCCCATAACTTTTGAACGGCTGAACCGATTTTATTCAAGCATAGCAAAGAACACTCTCGGCAAAATCACCTTTCAAACAAAAAGAAAACTAAGTTAAATTCGGTTCATCCGTTTAGAAGCTATGACGCCAAAGACAGATACACAAATACACAAACACAGATACTCATGTCAATCTTACAATACCCCTCTTTTTCCATCGGGGGTTAAAATAATATAAAAAGTTAATTAAAAAAATCAAAATACCCGACTGCTTAAAAAGTGAACTAAAAAGACTTAAACAAGAAGAAAATCATGCTGTGCAGTCGGAGGATACATATTCGCGAGCTGGCTGACCAAAACCAGATGTATCCTCCGACTGCACAGCATGATTTTCTTCTTGTTTAAGTCTTTTTAGTTCACTTTTTAAGCAGTCGGGTATTTTGATTTTTTTAATTAACTTTTTTATTTATAACTTTTTAGTTAACATTTTTTTCGATTTAGGTACATTTAAATATATAAGTGTTATATATTTTTGGAATCACCTCTTGAAACCCTTTATTTTGATACCCCACACGATGGGTTTGGAAGAAAAAATAAAATTGGCCCCCCACAATATGGCGCCCAAAAGCCGCCATTTTTCTATTTTCCAATTTTAATGTAGCCTATGACACTCGCAAGGTTAAGACGAATCGATTGACGTATGAATCATCAAAATCAGTCATCGCGTTTGGTCTCTGGAACGCCACATAGGAACAAACATACATACATACATACATACATATATACATACATACATACATACATAGACTGATAAACACATTACCCTCCTTCGGCAGTCGGGTAAAAATAGATTTCTATCAGTGTCAGAATTTTGGAAAACGAATCAGTTCTTTGTTCCAATCAAACATACAAACAATTTGACGGCTTTATAATAGGTATTAGTTTGGATTTATTTTCTACTCTTTTATCCTTCAAAACTTGCTAGAAATTGGTATTTAGTCATTTAGTAAATCGCTACTCATTTTGAACAGTAACACTTGAGAAATGAATTACAATTTTACCCAGCTATTTTAGAGATAGTTTTTAGTACTTGAAAACTGTCTCGACGTTCGGAATCACACAATTCAAAGCACTTAGGAGTTCAATTGAAGCAAACCGAAGACTTGTTAGAAACACTTATTTTATAGACTAGACACGCACTAGAGAATTTTGCCGCAGCGTTTAAGATGGTTTGCTGAGGTATATCACAAAACAACAGATATTTACAAGACCCTTGTCCTTTCTGCAATGTATGTGATGAAATTTTGATAGACGAGAAATGTAAATCTTGGCACTTATTATTATTAATACTTTACTGCCTTAATTTTATTTTGCTAAGGATAAAATAAAAAGTTGCAACTGTAAACTTTTTTTGGTCGTCGCGAGAGGCTCTTGCACGAGCAAGGCCACGGGCGATGCCCTTCTCGCCACCCCCTAAAGCCACCACTGTACATGCCGCAAACCTGGTAAAGCTTTGGTCTGCTGATCGGAACGCAGAATGCCACTGACACATACTGCGACGAACCAATAGACCATTCTAGAAGTTTTTCATACGATTATTTGTCCGACACCTGTTCGTGTAAGAAAGAAAAACACAAGAGGTAGAGGCAGAAAAACTTTCGCCTGATGATAAGCGATGATTTGGTCGACGGTGAAGCACGCTTGCCTAGAAGTAACCTATTCACTCTTGGCTTAAATACCCCAAGGTTGTAGCTATCAAGAAACAAAGACTCCGGCAGGGAATTCCACTCCTTAGCTGTGCGCAAAATGAAATTATTCGCAAAACGCTTTGTACGTATGGGTCCGATGATGGAAAGGGCTAGGCGGAATTAAATTGTGCAGTTCCATCGCACATTCCCCGAAATGTATCCTATAAAAAAACCGACAGACTGGCCACTCGGCGTCGATGTTCAAGGCTCTGGAGGTTTGAGGCAACCCGTGCATTTGCCGATAAGCGTCTTAGTCCGTTTGTCAATCGACTCAAGTGCATCAAGTTGATATTTGGCAGGTTCGTCCCAGAGGTGAGAGCAGTACTCCATGCATGACCGAACTTGCGTTTTGTACAAGTTGAGCAGCTGTTCAGGCGTGAAGTACCTCTAGTCTCACCTTTGCAAGGATCCTGAACTGAGCCTTTGCCTCAATGAACGGACCAAAATTAATTATCGATTTTAATGTAACACCAAGAAGATCGAGATGGTCCGTTATCGGCACGGTTACACCACGGAATGATGGTGCCGGGTAGCATAGGCTCTTTTTTGTGGAAAAAGACACGCCTGTATCTTAGCAACATTGAAACCTGTAGTATTATATGATCTATGCTGACTAGATTGGCATCGCCCCATGGGAGACTACCTCCAAAGACAGGTTCAAGCGCTCAACCATGGCCTTCCGGAGAGACCAGATCTGAGGCCCAGTAGCCCGTGCGCCGGACACATTTCTCTCAGCCTGCTGTAGTCTGCGTACCCAAATGTTCTTAGGGTTTTAGCAGGTCATTAATGTACAGCAAAAACAGTGTAGCCGAGAGCACCGACCCCTGAGGGACTCCGGCGTTAATACCTAACTGACCGGACGAGCAGCCATCGATAACCACTCGGATGGACCGATCCCTCAGGAAGCCAGCAATCCATACACACAGACCACTAGGCAGTCCGAAGGAAGAAATCTTACCAATAAGACTCTCATACCAGACCCTGTCGAAAACCTTCAAGATGTCAAGGTAGACGGCAAAAGCTTCCCCGTACCACTCGATGACCTCACTCCAGATGTAAATGGCATACGCTAGAAGAACCCCAGTTGACCGATTTCGGCGGAAGCAGTCACTGAGGATATCGTTGTCTTCTAGGTATGCCAGGAGCTTATTGTTCAGCACTCGTTCTATACTCTTACAGAGGATGGACCTTACCGAGATGGGTCTGTAGTTGGCCGGGTCAGCTCTACTACCCTTCTTGGGCACGGGCTTTAGGACCTTTAGGACCTTTCCAGTCACTATCGAAAGGCGATATAGGCGTGTCAGGATCGGAGGGAATTCAGGTGCAGAATTTTTTAGTACAATTGCCGGTATCCATATCAGGGCCACTATACTGCTACACGTAGCACTATACGTAGCTTTGTTCATGTCAAGGTTACGCAGCACCCTACAGACCTCCCTTTGATGGATGCGAATATAGGATGAATTCAAAAAATATTATATACACTTACATTTTTTTCGTGGATAGGTAAAATTTTAAAAAGAACATAACAGTGCAAAATATTCCTTTGATTTATAAATAACTTTTCAATTTTTATAACACAAATTGATTGATTATATGACCATTGCATAAACTACTGTTTTATTACAAGCTTTATATTACTCGTACCTTGCTTTCGTATGTGTCCCCGCAACTCATAATCGATTTTTCAAGCACTTCCTGGCATCCGATTAGGCTGAAACTTGGAGTACTTATGTAACTTTGGAAACATTGAAATAATATAGTAATACGGAGCTGGTCTAATGATGGAGTTGAAAGGTGGCCATAGCAACTCCTCAACCAGACAGGATAGCACCATCGTGTTTGGATTCATTGGATGTGTATTGATAAGTTTAGTACCTTTCAGTTCAAAAAGCTTGTTTTTTTTTATACAAAACAATAAAACAAATAAATCAAAGAAATCAGTAAAATCCAATGACGTATAAAATATATAGAAAAGTGTCAGTAGCCTGTCTTTGAATTAGCGTGATCAACATCATTTGGCGACGCATTTTTTTAAATTTAACTTTAAATAATAGCATGCTTTTTATTATGCTAAACTGCTGCAAGAGACCTCATTTTTCATCCAAGTATCTATATTTGAATAAAGATATGATCGGTGGACGATAACTTAAAAAATCTGCGTACGTAGTCTACCCAAAAATAATAAATTAAATAAGCCCTAAATTTCTTAAGTAAAGAGAGGTAAAATTGTAGGTATTTTTTAAAATTAATGATATGTTCGCGTTTGTTCACTATCTCACCTAATGGTAAGCGATGATGTGGTCGACGGTGAAGCACGTTTTCTAGAATAACTTATTCACTCTTGACTTAACCCTTTGAGTGCCTAAAACGTGGGACAATATGGGTACGGTAATTACGGCGTTCAACCGATTAAAGACCCTCAGGTTGTACCTTTTCGGAAACACAGACTCCGGCAGGGAATTCCACTCCCTAGCTGTACGCACAATGACAGGTTAGTTTGTATTTGGATAATTTACACAAATTCTTTCACTAAAAGCTACACTGAGTTGAATGTAATCAGTAACATCAACCTGTTAATGTTCCCACTACTGGGGCATAGGCCTCCTCTCTGTCAGAGAGTGAATAGGTTGGTGGCTGCCACATTTTTTCAAGTTTTTGGTTTTAGAACATGCAGTGGTGATGAAATAATTTACACAAAGTAAAGCGCCTGCCTGGGATCGAACCGAATTTATAGGGTCTCAAACTATCTACATACCAAATTCATTTCATTCATCTAAATCGGTTCAGCAGTTTAAGCGTGAAAATGTAACAGATAGACGACAGACTTTCGCATTTTTAATATTCTACTACAATTTTATAACCGTGAAAGTTTTTAAGGATGGATGGATGGATGATTGTTACTCTTTCGTGCAAAAACTACTGAACGGAGTTTGAGAAATATAGCTATACATCAGAAAAACACATAGGCTAATATTTGTAAAGATATTGGGAAAATTACTAACATCACACCGGCGGAGCCGCGGGTGGCAGCTAGTTTATAAGAACTCTTGCTGACGTCCACAGCATGTACAATACTGATGCTCAGCGGCATTTGGATACACGCATGTACCTGATTGAGAAAAGGCAAAGCAGACTTTTTTTTTTTTTTAATGAACTTTGCCCCACACTAGGAATTTCTTTCTGTATCGTGGGTGCGTTTACAAACATATAAACTCACATACACAACACCCAGAGCCGGTACAACTATCTGTAGGTCATACAAATATCTGCTCCGTGCGGGAATCGAACCCGCGACACGCAGCGCAGCAGTCAATCTCTCAACCACTGCGCCAACCGTGCGCCCAAAAGATTACAAACCGTGGCTGGTAAACTTGCCAGTGCGTGGTCTTTAGCCACTTAAAATTAACCTTTAAAATGTCAACAACGATTCAGCATCTTGAATGGTAACTTAATTATAACTATCTCTGAGTATTTCTCTAGAATATTACTTTAAATTCATACAGAGGGTAGATACTTTAGATTTACTTTTGTTCAAGACAAGGTTTTCTTGAAAAATTACCTTCGTATTACCCTTTAGTAACGATGTTGTGGTTGATACTTATAAAATATGGTAGTGGTAGCCATACATTTTTGATTGGTATTATGATGAATCGTTACAGACAGCGGCTTCTACTAGTTATTCCACTCGCATGGGGACAAAGCAGTTCCCGCATTAAAAGATGAAGCAGTTGCCGACTGGCCGCGGTCCGAGTATTTCCCCGCCACTCACTAGCTTCATAAATCGCTTCGAAGTTTGCATTCTAGTAGCGTTCAAGTAACGGAATGTTCCCAACAACCATTGCAAAAAGACTGCAAAGCTCGGACTTTGCAACAACTGCCCGCGGAAAAGCGATTAAAAAGTACCAACAAAATGCAAAAAATGCACAAAATTTGTGTGCAGTGATCACTCTGAAATATACTACCAACAGTGTGACTTACTTGACTTAATGCCCTATAACCCCTAGATGGGGCAGAGGGCGTCCACAGATGTCCTCCATCGCGATCGGTCTTGAGCTTCACGCTTCACCTCGCTCCATGTCATTCCGATGCTCGTCGCTTCTGCCAACACGGTGCGACGCCAGTTTGACGAGGACGGCCACGCTTTCTTTTCCCTGGGGATTCCAGTCCAAAGCTTGCTTGGGTATGTGATCGGGACCCCTACGGAGCGTGTGGCCAATCCATCTCCACAAGCAACGCTTGATCTGGCGGTCGATCGGGCTCTCGTGGCATTTCTCCAACAGCTCTACATTGGAGATGGTCTCGGGCCAGTGAATTCCGAGAATGCGACGAAGACAGCGGTTGACGAAGACTTGTATTTGGCGTGAGATGTCCTTTGTGACCTTCCACGTTTCGCATCCGTAGAATAGCACGGATTTGACATTGGACCCGAAGATTTTGAGTTTAATCCTTCGGGTCAGTTTCCTCGATTACCACACAGGTCTCAACAGTGTAATAAAGGTTATTCGGTGAGTTTAAAAATATTTATAAAATTTAACTTTGATCAATATGGTTGGCCGGCGGAGCGAATAGTGAAGCTATAGAAGGTCTTAGGTCTCGCTTTATGTGCCTATATACTTATCTTTTTTTGAACATTTAAAAAAATTCTAGGCCGTAGAGCGCCAAGATGATCTGCTTATGTGACGCGAGCCTTGCCTAACCTGTTCGATCAATAGCGCAAGCGCTTCTGTCTAACCTTCCGCCATCACAGAGTAAGAGACAACTTTGGGTCTAGGTACCGTGGTCCTCCATCAAAAGGAAGTGCTCACACCGCCTTAAGGTAAATAACATCAAACCATCCGTTAAAATACAACTATCTCATATAGCAATAGCTATGTAAGCATATCAATTTTGGATAATTCTGGACGCCGTATTTGTACCCTCATCATGATCATCATTTCAGCGGAAAGAAGTCCACTGCTGGACATAGACCTCCTCCAAGCGACAACACACTGATCGGTCCTGTACTTTCGCATCTTTCCATCGGATTCCCACAACCTTGACCTGATGCGGCCCCTACGGGGACCAAACTTGCAGCTCCTAGTGCAGTAGACCAAAGACTCAACCACTGCGCCAACCGTGCCTCGACCATCCAGTCAGCTTTCAGAATCCCCTGATACAGGATTGATTAATGATATTTTTAAGTGTTGTGTAATGATTGTAATCAAGCTACTACCAAACATATATGATTCACGATTACTGTCAATACTTGTCATGGTACTAAAACACATAGGTATAATTTGGACATATATTGACTGACAAATAGGTATGATTAATCATCCCATTTGCTTTCACAAGGACGTTAAAAAGTTTGTATGTGTTTACTTACCGTCATAAATAGAAGACAACCGCTCCATTTTGGTAGCCAAACCCAAGTTACGTTGTTTGTAAAAACTTTCCAAGTGCGAAACAATGGTTTGGAAGCCTTTCTTTTTAATCGCGGCAATAAAACGGCAAAAAAATCACAATATGGGCGATCCCATACAACAAATGTGATATTTTTGCCGTTAAATATTTATTTTATTCTGTTTTTAGTATTTGTTGTTATAGTGTCAACAGAAATACATCATCTGTGAAAAATTCAACTGTCTAGCTATCACGGTTCATGAGATACAGCCTGGTGACTGACAGACAGATGGACAGTGGAATCTTAGTAATAGAGTCCCTTTTTTACCCTTTGGGTATGGAACCCTAAAAAGCTAGGCAGATTAAGATGATGCGTTATCATCATAACGTAGCATTTTTATATGATTAGATTTACAGGCATATATGTACTTGGTTAATGAGGCTTCTGGGATCAGATGTCCAGTCATCCGTGGGTTGGTTGGAAGCTGGTTTGGTTTAAAGTGGGCCGATCGTGGCGGTACTGCAATGCCGGGCCAACCCGTGACGGGAGTGGAAGGGTCTACCTTTTATAGCAGAACTTTTTATGTCATAATATTATTATTCATAACAACGGATAGCATAAACATCGTTTCGCAGAAAATCGTTTGGCATACACTCATTACCCGACTGCCGAAGGAGGGTAATGTGTTTATCAGTCTATGTATGTATGTATGTATGTATGTATGTATGTATGTATGTATGTATGTATGTATGTATGTATGTATGTTTGTTCCTATATGGCGTTCCAGAGACCAAACGCGTTGACCGATTTTGATGATTCATACGTCAATCGATTCGTCTTAACCTTGCGAGTGTCATAGGCTACATTAAAATTGGAAAATAGAAAAATGGCGGCTTTTGGGCGCCATATTGTGGGGGGCCAATTTTATTTTTTCTTCCAAACCCATCGTGTGGGGTATCAAAATAAAGGGTTTTTAGAGGCGATTTCAAAAATATATAACACTTATATATTTAAATGTACCTAATTCGAAAAAAATGTTAACTAAAACGTTATAAATAAAAAAGTTAATTAAAAAAATCAAAATACCCGACTGCTTAAAAAGCGAACTAAAAAGACGTAAACAAGAAGAAAATCATGCTGTGCAGTCGGAGGATACATCTGGTTTTGGTCAGCCAGCTCGCAAATATGTATCCTCCGACTGCACAGCATGATTTTCTTCTTGTTTACGTCTTTTTAGTTCGCTTTTTAAGCAGTCGGGTATTTTGATTTTTTTAATTAACTTTTTTTTTATTAATTTTGTAAGTCACAATCATCTTTAGGCATAAATTTCATATCGATAGTTATTAAAAGGCAGAACCAGCATATCGCAGAAAGTTCACAGTCAGAATCGTCTTTTGGCATACATTTTTAATTGAAATACTCATCTATCACATAACAGATAATTCATAGTTAGAGTAATTTTACCATAATAAAAGATTGAACACAATTTTGTTTGTGTTTTAATTCGCTGTATGAAGCATGCAAACATGCAAACAAGCATACACCATGCATGCAGCAAGCATACAGCATGCAAACAAGCATACACCATGCATGCAGCAAGCATGCAGCATTCAGACAAGCATACACCATGCATGCAGCAAGCATGCAGCATTCAGACAAGCATACACCATGCATGCAGCAAGCATGCAACATGCAAACAAGCATACACCATGCATGCAGCATTCAAACAAGCATACACCATGCATGCAGCATTCAAACAAGCATACACCATGCATGCAGCAAGCATGCAACATCCAAGCAAGTATGCGAGTGAGCATTCAGCAAGCATGCAAGCAAGCATGCAAGCAAGCATGCAAGTGAGCATGCAGCAAGCATGCAACATTCAAGCAAGAATGCAAGTGAGCATGCAGCAGACATCATTTCTGTCACGGCTCCGGCGCTGCGGGGCCCCGGCGGTCCCACGCGAGCTTATCGTCGCAGAAGTTTTTAACGCTCACCACCGCAGCTTCGCCTAGCTGGCTGGCTTCACCGGCCGGCCACAGCCGTGGCGCGGACCGTTGTTAAACCACCTGCTCCTCAGCTCGCAGGCCGCCTCGCCCCTACGCGCCTACGCGGGCTTAAATTACACTCTAGGGGTAGGGCAGACAAGACTACGTGGTGTCGGTTTTGCAGCGATTCGTTTCTGTCACTAACTTTTGTAACACAACATTTTAACTTTTTAAGACAGTATTTCACATTTCTTGGCAACGACACTACCAGCCGCACTACCAGTAGTGTCGTTGCCAATTAACGACACTACCAAGCATATTTTGGATTAAATTGTACAGTCAACACAGCAAAGCTCAGAAATATAATTCTTTATTTAATACGTAAATAATTAAATATCAGCAACAGCAAACTTCAGAAATGTAACTTTTTATTTATTACTAAATAAAAGCAAAATTATTAGAAAAAATACAAAAATTTACGCAAATGATAAACTTCCTTCTCCGTAACTGTAGTACTTACTAATAAAACTTAATATTGAACCTCAGATAATAAAAAACCGCGTGAAAATTTTTCACTGTTTCCCAAAATACAAGCTCAGGCTTAGCTTGGGAGTAGCAGTAACTTTTGTGTTATACACTAATACGAAGCATATGTTAGTTTAAGATAAGATAGATAAGTGTATTAACTGGCGACAATAAAGGATTTTTATTTTTTATTTCAAGTGACCGACTGTTACTGTAAAAGAGTAATAATACTGTTGCTTTGAAAATATGACATTTTTTAAATTCATGCTTTATTTAGTAAGAAGGTAACGTGGCGTAGCTAACATACCAGCGAATACTCGCGTCGTCAACTTCTATAAAATATTATCGTAATATTTTGAGAATGTAATATTTTGAGTACGAAGGTCGGCTTGCATGGTAGCTTCAACCCTGATATGAAAATCACTGCTGGACATATCTTAACCGTAACTGTACCTAAACATTTTGCATTTTATAATTCGAGCACCTCCAAACAGATGCACCATTTTTATAATTTTTTAGTATATGATATTTGTGTTTGCCCAAAAGCAAAGCAGGCGTTGGGCAAACGTGTAAAACTGATTCGTTATTATCAGCTTCCGACATCTTATAGGTTTTATTAAATTTTGTTCAAAGCTAGACCTATGAACTGGTGTCTCGAAAAAACGTAATGTAAGAAATACTCTCACAATTATAATTTATCCATCAAATATCAGTCTAAGGTCAAACTTCATAAGTAAAAAAGAAATTAAAGTAAAAGAAGTTGATTATCAATAAAATTAGTTGAACTTTGAGTTGAATTTAGTGGAACAGGAATCCAAAACTTCTGTGTTGACTGTACAGTTTAATACAAAATAGGCTTGGTAGTGTCGTTAATTGGCAACGACACTACTGGTAGTGCGGCTGGTAGTGTCGTTGCCAAATAATGGTATTTCAAATTTAATTTAAGGTTAAAAATGCTATTTTATAGAAATGCCTAGTAAAATTATTCCAAATGAATTTCTGCCATCTCCATAATATGCCAAGTGAAATTCTGCCAAATAAAATTCTGCCATCTTAAATGTAAGCCATTGTAAATTCGGACAAAGAAACATTCGGCCAAACAATAGTTATATTTTTTTTTTATGCCTAAAGAATATTCGTTTAAAGAAGATTATGCCAAATAAATTTCGGAGTATCAAGATTCCGAAAGGCGGAGGGGAACCCGGAGTGGAGCGATCCCCGAATACGTCATCTTACAGAAACCAGTTTAATATACTGTCTCTTAATGAAAATTAAGATGTAGCGCAAAGGAATATTAAATATAATTAACCTTAGGCCATGTATGACGTAGCTTGTAAGTTAATTCTATGTTCTCTCAACCTCTGTTTACAACATCAGTCTTTCAGTAAACCTTCAACTGAGAACACGCTCTTACAATTGCCAAACCATCTGATAACACACCTTAACGGCAAACAGATATAAAGCTGAAAAGAACAGTTAATACATAGCCGAAAGGTCAAGAAGTAACACCGTATAATTAGAAGAAATTCGACACTGCCACTCAGCGGTGAACGTAAAGCGTCATCTATTGGTTCAACATGAGACTATTAAAAGTGGCAGATAGGTAAAATTGTTACGAGCGGCGAGAGCACACCATTGAATTGACACACACTCCTTCTTGATCAATATAAGACCATAATAATTATGGTCTTTTTATTGATCGGTAACAACAGAATACATAGATTATAGGTACTGTATAAATTCCATTTTCTAAGCTCGGTTTCAGACTTGTTACGAAGGTGACATACACATGGGGACCTATTCGGTTCTGGGGACAATTTTTTTAATTTATTTTTAACACACTTGCTCATAAAGTGGCTCTAATTTCACCGCAATGAGGCACATAATGACACCTGTAATCAAACTGTGACTTTTTCATTGCTATTATTCACAAGTGAGTTATAGAATACTTTTTTTTAATTTAATTGGTTGAGTTGCTTTGTTCTTAAAAAAGTTTCGATACAAAAAAGATCGTGCTCAATAGTACAAATAAATTAATGTACCTATTGCTTGCTCATTTCATGCAACTTCGTATTTAAATAGATAATTTCAACTTGTACGTGTTTAATAAATAATACTTTCAATCAAATATATATTTCGTTTTCTCTGTAATAAAGAAAACTTGAAATTCCCCATTTTTCCCCGTGGCTAAAACGCTATCCGAGAAAAGCCAAAAAAAAGAAACCTCATTCTTATAGTCTATGGCCGATCGCCATCGTTTGATGCGCGCGCATAGGAAAACTGATTATCTTTTCCCGCCATTGCGAAAAAAAATTCACAACACGTTTTCACGGTTGAAAATGATTTTTTTGTAGTATTTTCTTCACAAGTGTGTTCAAAAACGTAGTATGATACACGTGTGTATTGATGATTATACCGTCCCCGGCTCTCTTAAGACCCTCACCTGACGGCTCGGGTCTCAATGGCGCCTCAGTGGTAATCACCAACATTACACACTTGAACCATAATGTACTATTATTTCTTTAAAATGGCGATATGACGGTGTGAATTTTCTTACCCTTTCAGGAAATTAAGGCAAGAAAAAATAAAAAACAGGCTTCTTAAAATTACTTTAATATAATCCGTTATATTGAATACAACTTTAACAAGTGATCTACGTTTACTAACACAGATAATATACCAGCGACATTATATTCAACATTTTACGTGATTTTTATAACACACATTATAATAATATTGTTTTTAGTTTTATTAAAATAGTAACTACTGCTAACAGGAGCGTATACTATCTATACATAATAGTTAACACATGAAATAGTAATACTGACAGACTTTGAATATATTCAGAACTAGCTTCTGCCAGCAGCATCGCCCGCGTATATTACACATATAAACCTTGCTCTTGAATCACTCTATATATTAAGAAATTTTGATTGGTGGATTGGTTTTAAAGATCTAAGCATACACAGGACAGATAGACAGCGGGAAGCGACTTTGTTTTATATTATGTAGTGATTAAAGGTGTTATTTTTATTAGTGTGTTTAATTTGACATACCTACATATATTACATACACAAATACCTCAGCTTGAAATAAAAAGTCTTCCTGTTCATTTATTACTAGCTTCTGCCAGTGGCTTCGCCCGTGTGAATAACGAAAATGATCCCAAGGGAACATAAAAGTTCCAATGTGCTATTCCAGGCTACAATCTATCTCTGTGCCAAGTTTCATCCAGATCCGTCCAGCCGTTTGAGCGTGAAGAAGTAACAAACATACAAACACACTCACAGACTTTCGCTTTGATAATATTAGTGTGATTGGTGTAATAAATCGAGTAAGCCCTGTCATAACAAAAGTGTAATCTTAACTTGGGTGCCAGAGGTTGATACTCTGTGATATACACAATTTAAAAAAATATTGTTTCCTATTGTAAGCCCACTTATATAAAATTGTAAACTTGGAAATATTTTTTTTATTTTTTTTATTGGTAGGCTCGGGTTTTACCACTATCTCACCCGATGGTAAGCGATGATGTGATCACGGTGGAGCACGCTTGCCTAGTACTTCTAGGCAAGCGTGCTCCACCACTTAATCACGCGAGAATTTGGATCTAAGTCCAGGTTAAGAAAGACCAATAAGGAAACACAGACTCCGGCAGGTAATTCCACTCCTTAGCTGTACGCACAATAAAATTAATACCAAAAAGTTTGGTGCATAAGGCTGGATAGGTATAATTTGTCGCAAAGTCATCACAAAATAAATAGTTTTTACAGACAAATCGTATCATATCTTTATCACTTCTAGGTACGTAAAATATGTAAACTATACAATGTATGGTTTAGAAACCAACATAATAATAAAATATATTTTTTAATCTGTATTTTTGAAAAGAAATATTTAAAAATGTAATTAGTAATTATAGAAGTTAAGTATTCAAAATGATGACAAGTAATGTGTATAATGATATTTTAAAATAAAATGAAAATATTTTATTGTCAGGCATCAAGGCCCATAGGGTATTAGTATTCTAAAATAGGTGCATAACTTAGTGAAATCTTCAGAAATATATTACAAGGTACAGCTTTGTAAATTCGGAACAATATCAATCTGCCTAGCCTTTTCCCACTTCCAGTCTAGTTTTACATCGAGCGACTGCCTATCTGACCTCCACAACCCAGTAACTGGGTAACAGGGCACCCCTTGCCAAGACTGGTGTCAGATCTCAAGCTTCTGACTACCCATAACGACTGTCAAAGATCTTCAAATGACAGCCGGGACCAACGGCTTAACGTGCTTTCCGAGGCACGGAGGAAACTCGGTATGTTGAAATGGTCACCCATCCACGGACCGACCTCGTCAAGCGTTGCTTAACCTTGATGATCGACCAGTGTGGTTGTAATTATTTAGCCACGAGCTCCAAATTCGGAACAATATACCGGGGGTTTAAAATTTCATGTTTTAATTATTTAACTTCGGGTCACATTGGCCACATCTAAAATACATCAATATGTAAACATCAACTATAAACAATATAGAGCACTAATCACTAGAGTAATATAGAGCCGATAGATCTACACTCTACAATTATACATTTTGTAGATATTATGCACAACGTTTACAATATACAATTCCTTTTATTTTAAAAGAGATGCATAGATCCTTTTTGACATTTATTTTTCCTAAGATTATTAACATTTTGTGCCTTAGTTTTATCTACGTATACATTGAGATTTTGGGCCGTTAAACTATTATTTGTTTGGTTAGTTCATTTTTATTATAATACCATACAGCAGTATAACTTAAAGATCCATTGTGGTATCACTTCGCACGTTCTTTACACGCAAGCAAGCCTAGGTACATTCCTTTACACCAGCAGCTCCTGACGCCAATCAAAAAAATCAAAAAATAATCAAAATATTTTACATAGGCCTGCATGGGCACTTATAAAACGTCGACTAAAGGCGCACGGTTCGGGTTGGTCGTTTCCTATGGAGAAGAACCGGCAAGAAACTCCACGATATGGGCGGACAACGTAGGCCCGACAATAAGACGTTAGAGAGTAAAAAAAAAAGAGATTAAAAAAGTTATCAAATGTTATTAACCTTCTAGAAATCTAGAAGGCCTACAATGTTCATACATTCACAAAACAATCGGTAAAATTAAGAATGTGGGTTAAAATCTTATTTAAAACAACATTTTTTCGTATTCTTCTCAGCAAACCCTTTCATTTGATACCCATATTTTGGCAGTGCACAAAAAATTATTAGTCCGCCATCTTTGGCCGTCTGCCATATTGGATTTAAAATGACATCACTTAGCTTACCATGAATTGTCATCCAAACTAAACGTGTATGCAAAATTTCATCTGAATCGGTGGAGCATAACTGTTTCAAAATTTAGTCGCAAAACTTGACCCGAACACAATTACCCGAATACATACATTGCAAGTTAAATAAAAGCTTGTAAAATAAAGTTTTCCAATTAAACTAACAAAACAATTAAACTTTTTTTAAACAAGCATTTTAGCTTACCGTGCATTGTCGTCCAAACCAAACGTGTATGCAAAATTTCATCTTAATCGGTTGAGGATAACTGCTTTAAAATTAAGTTTCAAGATATGACCCGAACACACTTACATACATACAAACATACATACATACATTGCAAGTTAAATAAAAGCTTGTAAAATATTTTATAATCAATCATATACCTTCCATTTGATTTATTTTACGAACTCAAATCAACAGAATTTAACTTTTTTAACATAATAACATTAGCTGCAAATAATGATACAAAAGGTGCAAACAGCCACAAGGCATACGATCTGCATCGGCATCCACCCCATCAGTGACAGAAATGTCAGTGTGCTGGCCTGCATAGAAACGCACCAGCATTAAAAGCGGCAGGCATTATCTTGTATTCAGAACCCTTAACTTACAGGTTACACACAAAAAATGTTCATAAGCTAACACCACAGAAGAACCACGGATAAAGTTGTAACACATATCCAAACTGCAGACAAACTATCCTTGAATTCAGAATCATATACATCGCAAATGAGATTGAAAGTCTCCCGTAGTGGTAAAAAAATCTTTGTACATCAGCGTATGACTCATAGTTCGAGCTCCTGTCATCATGCTCAGGGTATCTGCTTCACCATGATGGCGAGGGCGTCGTGCGGAGGGGGCACGTCGAAGACAGGCGTTCCGCAGCAATCCTTGTAGTCCACATAGCGAACTGAGCGGATGATCTCCATGCCTAGGGAGCTGCATATGCGTTGTGAGTAGGCCCCTGTTGCATCTGCTTTAAACAGCTGGAAAAATAAACAATAAATTGAATGGGAAATAGTAGATTAAGTAAGCAAAAAAATAAGATTTGTCACAAGCACTGCCCGAAAACAACTATTTTTGTAGGTCATACAAAATATTTGTGCTATACGGGAATCGAATTCACGAACGAAGCGCAGAGCTTGCCCCCGCGATAACAGCATTATACAGGGTATAATGAAAATGTGCGATCATATTTTAAACTAGCTATGCCCGCGGCTTCGCTCCCGTCAACTGCCTATCCTACCCTCCCTGCTAACCTTCCTCCCCACCTTATAGGGATGGGTCCGATATATCAAAACGTAACTTATATCGGATATGTGTTAGATACCATATCATATCGATATCTATATCAATATAACCGATATCACAAAAACTGTATCGAATCAAAACCTTTTTGCGTTTGCTTTAGTTAGCGTTCGTTGTTAGTTTGCTCATGTAAAGAACATGTTAACTTTTGCAATCTGAACTACTAATTAATATCGATATCTGAAAACTGATTTAGACATCGATATGAAAACTGTATATCGGTTACATAACCGATTGCGCCTAAAACTGAAAACGCCCACCTCTACCACCTTACCCTGCATACCTTCCTCCCTCATTCTTTCGCGGAGAATCTTAACACCGCCATTCAAAAAATGACGTTAAATGCACAACGCCATCTATCGAATATGGAGTTCAACGATCCGAGTATCTGATCTGAATATTGCATATGTTGTAATATTTTATTATTTTATTTACTTCTCGAACACTTTAAATTCATCTAACTTTTGATAGGGTGGAACGATTGCGATGAAAGAAAAACTAAGTTATATGTAATACTTCAAGTTACGCACAATTTTTATAAATAAAATATATCTTCATTGGTTTCGTACATTTTACGTGATGCGTACACAAATAAACAGACATAAAACCCAAAAATGTGTGTGCGCCGTCACACCCTGGATAGATAGTGCTGTTGTCGAAGAGGCATTATTTGAGAGGAACGGTCATTTTGGTTGTATCAAATAGTTGACAAACAGTCAAAATGGCACTTCTTCTAATTTTCTGGGATCTGATCTATACGTGTGTTGCCCGTGGTCCACCCTCTTAGTTCACCTAGGTGGACTATGGGAAATTATTATTGCCCATGTTTCACCAGAATGTCCATATGTTTTTGTCGTATCCATTGATATTGGACACCTAGCACCACAGGTACAGATAATTTCCCTTGCATTAATTGCTTCATATGTTAAAAAAAAGCTTTTTATTTTTCATGTTTTAGTTGGCAATTAGACCTATAATGCCACAATAGATTACCCGAATATCATGAAATTGAACATAACCGGTAAAATGAGAGCGTATCAAGGTGAACTGTACACATCTGCGTACCCCTTTAGAGCGAACTGGCGTGATGAAATGGTGTAAACAGACTTGCGTTTGTGTTGTTTAAACAGATACGCAGTTAGGGTGCTGCTTTGTACTTTTTACGGTAAGAATATGAATAATAAAATTTATTGATCGACCGCCACACTCCAATGTTATTCGGGAACCAATGGAATTTTAATGTACCAATGGTACGGCTCCCCCTTGTTGACAAAACCCATAATTCCGTTGCGTGATACTTATAGCTCATTAAGTGGTGATATAGGTCAGTGGGTCAATAGGGAGATCCAAACCGACGGTTCTACATTACCATAACCATGTACATCATCGAACTAAATATAAGAACCTCGACTAAGACCTCGTGACCTTTTCAATTCTTGTGTACTTTCTAAGTTTATCTTGGAAATCGCTGACAACGGTGAAGGAAAACATGGTGAGAAAATCAGCACCCTTATTGCGTAGCTGTTTTGACACCACCGATCACACTCTTTCCCTTTAATTTTGATAACTCAACTGTATTCATTAGATGTTTCACGCTGTCGAGTAGACGGATTTTTGAACATATGAAGCAATGAATGCAAGGAAAGCTATTTTTACCCGACTGCAAGGAAAGGGTCATGTTTTTCGTGCGTATCTTGTATGTATGTATGTAATATTCTTTATTAACTCGTATCTTTCAAACCACTTGACTGATTTTTTAATAGTATATCGTTAGATAGGTCTTGCCGCCCAAGTGTTATTAGATAAGTGCCGTTAAAAAAAGGAACATGGTGGATTTTGGGCGCCATATTGTGGGGGTTCAATATTTTTTTTCTTCGAAACCTATTCGATATTTATAGTTTTGATCAGCCAGCTCGTGAATATCTACCCTCCGACTGCACAGCAAGACAAAGACAAAGATATTTTATTTCAACTAGGCCACCAAGCGGCACTTTTGAACGTTATATAAAAAAATATTCTACCGTGCATACAGCATGATTTGCTTCTTGTTTACATCTTTGTAGTCGGGTTTTTTGATTTCATTAACTTTTTTAGAACTTATACAATTAGGATGCTGGATTTATAGTTTGTATAAATGTGTGCTCCATTGGTGTAAGGCGTTCCAGTGAGTGTGAAGATAAACGAAAAAATAAAATTACCTTGAATCCGTTTTCTTTGGCGATGTCTATGCTGCGGGACATCAGTTCTTTAGCGAGTCCGCGCCCCCTTGCTTTCTCATCCACGGATATTATCCTGCATTCCAGAATTTTGTCCACCTGGATACACAACAAATATAGAATTTTTCATGGTTTGTGAATTTATACCAAGCCTAAGTTAGATAAATCTCTGGCCGAAAGGTTATGTAGGTACATAACCTTTCGGCCAGAGATTTATCATGGCATATTATATTTATATTTTAAAATATAATATGCCATGAAAAATATAAGATGTAAAAAACCAAGTCTCGTAAAGCAATTCTTCTACCGCAAAAAGTTGTGAGATCGAATGTAAAACCTAGTCTGATAATTTATTCAGTAGGTACCTTAATAATAAGATAACAAACAAACATTAATTGATTTGGTTTTATAAGAGGTCGATATTTGTGTGTTCTTCTAGCTTTATCCACAAAGAAGTTACAGGGGGTCGAAAATGTACTGAATGCCTTCGAGAAAAGGGTAAAGGATAGTACGGATGAAACAACCCAACGGGGATACTTAAATATTCTGCAAACATGGCTTTGATTCTAAGGGTTTTAATTTAAAAAAACCGGCTAAGTGCGAGTCGGACTCGCGCACCGGGGGTTCTGTACAAACCTCAGCTTAAAGGTATTATAGACCTGATATGAATTTCAATTTAATACCTCTACGCGTTCATGAGGAAAGGGGTAGTAAGTTTAAAATTATTAAAATTATTTTGATTATATGATGTAACTAAAAATTTACGGTTTTCGCAATTTTTCCTTTATCTGTGCTATAAGGCGTTGCTTCGTACCAAATTTCAAGATTCTGAGTTCACGGGAAGTACCCTGTAGGTTTGATTCCCTTGCGAGTGTCGAAAATTTGCGGAAATTTGCGGCATAAACGGCTAGCTGTATATTTTGATTGCGTTGGTTTTCGGGGTTCCGTTTTGTTCCTTTCGAGGTACGGAACCCTAAAAATCTCAACGATTTTAAGCAATTGATTAGGTATATAATTAAAAAAAAAAACAAAAACTTGTTCAACTCACTTTAAACTTGTTGAATAGTTCCAGCTCCTGGCTGACGGAGTACAAGATGGTGAAGATCTTGTTATACTTCTCGTCCGATGACTGTTGGATCTTTTCGATAGACTGCTCGATGTCGCCGGGTCATAAGATTCCGTTCAAACCTACTCCCAGCACCTGGAACCATATATTGGATACTCTGTTAGGTTAGCCGATTATTGGGACATGATTTTAAAACAGTGAGGTATTTATAAAAGGTAAATATAAAGTCGTCCCAGTTTTAACAGGAGCAGTGGTGGCCCAGTGGCAATGGCCACGACTTACGTATCGTAAGTCGTGGGTTCGAATCCAGGCAGGCGCTTTATTTTGTTTAAATTATTTCATCAGCACTGCTCTAAAAACAGTGAAGGAAAATATTGTGAGGAAACCGGCATATCCTAGAACCAAAAATTCGAAGACCAAGGGTGAAAGTTGAAGTGAAAATTGAACCAAAGTGTGTGTTTTCGTGCCTTTTGTGGAAGGAGAGCAGTGCCGTGACATCCACCAACCCTCACAAGGCCGCTTGGTGGCTCGCTCTCACAGAGAGGAGGCCTGTTTCCCAGCAGTGGGGACATTAAAAGGCCTGTATGCCTAATCTTTTTAAAACAACTTTCAAAAAAAAAAGGAGTTTCTATATTCGACTGTAGTATGTATTTATTTAATGTATGTTTACCGATTTCTCCGTCAATTGTAGACCGATTTAGATATTTTGTTTTTGTTTTCGATAATATTTTTTGTGATTTGTTTGTGATCCCGAATTGGTCCCATATAAATTTGGTGAAGATCTGATGAAGAATTTCGGCGACATTGAATGGAAAAGATTACCCGAATATCATGAAACTTGAACATAACCGGTGAAATGAGAGTGCACCAAGGTCAACTGTACACATCTGCGAACCCCTTTAGAGCGTACTGGTGTGATATTATGTTATGAAATGGTATTAACAGTAAACAGACATGCGATTTCAGCAATCATGAGAGATTTGCTGTCATTTATTTAAGAGTTATGTTGTATATCTCCGAAGTTTTTATCAGATCTTCACCAAATTTAAATGGAAACAATTTGGGCATATACTCTTTTTAACAAAAAAAGAAGAATTTTCAAAATCGGTCCAAAATTCACGGAGTAATCGGTGAACATACAAAACAATCATTAAGACGAACATAGAACCTCCTCCTTTTTGGAAACTCGGCTTAGTTATTTTTCACATTATAGTGCTTTTTAGTTTTAGGCGTGGATACTAACCGTATCACCTTCAATCGCAGCAAGTGAGAGTCCATCGGCGATGGTGACAGCGCAGAGCCTCTCAAGAGCCGCGTGAGGCTCCCCACGCTGGCACAACGAAACCGCCTTGTTCAGGGGCTCATCAGCGAAGAAGTTGTTCCGCAGATGCTGTATAACAGCCTCGCTCATATCCGGGGTTATGGTCACGAAGCGCGCCATCTGAGAAATTTTAAACGGATGTTAGATCAAGACCACCATTATACTCGTCATTAACAATAATGAATTAGAACTACATAGTACTACATAAAGGGTCTTTCAACAAGGACGGGTCGATGTTAAAATTGAATAAAACAAGATGTGTGTGAGATATTAACGAAATTTATTTTTTATTTAAAAGGCCCATTTATGCCATTATGGATAGAATATGACATCGTTCAAATGTCCGCCGCGGCTTCGTATAGTGGCACGAATCCGAGAGGTAAAGAGAGGAGAAGAGAAGGGAGAGAGAGAGGGAGAGAGGGGGAGAGAGGAGGAGAGGAGGGAGGAGGAGGGTAAGGAGGAGGAGGGTAAGGAGGAGGAGGGGGGAGGGGTTGAAAGACCCTTTAGTATTGTACTACATAGTTGGGAAAAGGCTAGGCAGATTGATTGAATTAGAACTGTTTTACTACTACAATAAAATGTATTCTATTTATCCATCAAAGCCTAAAGAGTCCCTCTTCGGATCCGTAACTAAAGAAAAGGTGCTAGCAGAAGACTTGGATGCAGAAAGCAAGGGCATGTATGAGCCTATCAATTGGCACGTAAAAATAATACCTGTAAGAATTTGGGAAGGGCTTTTGCCCATCTATAGACAGTATTGAGTAATCAAACTAATTTAAATTATTAGAACATTATGATACTAAGAAAAAAAAAAGAAAAAGCCCGCTAAGTGCCAGTCGGACTCGCGCACGCAGGGTCCCATTATCGCAAAAATGGCAAAAAAAATCACGGTGTATGGGATTTATTTTATTCTGTTTTTAGTATTTGTTGTTATAGCGGCAACAGAAATACATTATCTGTGAAAATTTCAACTGTCTAGCGGTTATATCACGGTTCATGAGATACATCCTGGTGACAGACAGAGAGACAGACAGACGGAAAGTGGAGTCTTAGTAATAGGGTCCCGTTTTTACCCTTTGGGTACGGAACCCTAAAAGGGAGTGTGCTTGCTCATAGTGCATGAATAAAATTATACACTTCGCTATTAATGGGAGAAATGCTGAAAATACTGGCAGCATTGCCACGTTGAATGTCAGTGGCGATTCTTTCAACTAGAAGTAATAAATGTCAATGATCGAAGCCTGCGACCTAGATGAAAATTCTCAGAAATAGTAATCGTCGATTTCGGTAAATTATGCATGAAGGTGGATAAAGCAGACATGTAGGCAGTTAGAAGTTTTATGGATTACGTAGGTTAGATCGACTGACTTATTTCGACTATCAAAGTTATTATGACTTATGCTTAAATTACATAATCTTTGTGCTTAAATTATAAATAGAGTTCTCTGCATTGACATATATATTACTTGCGTAAGGACCAGGCTAACCGCGCGAGTAAATGGCACCAGCGCGCTGGTCTTAAAATTGCAGTTTAGGACCAACGCGACTCAGTTGACAGTGGTCCTTGTGCGTGTCTCTGACTAGTATATAGTTATCTGTGGCGGGAGTGAGTGAGTATTTGCTTGTACAAGAAGGCGCGTGACTAAATGGCACCAGCGTGCTGGTCTTAAATTTGCAGTTTAGGACCAACGTGACTCGGTTGACAGTGGTCCTTGTGCGTGTCTCTGACTAGTATATAGTTATCTGTGGCGGGAGTGAGCGAGTATTTGCTTGTACAAGAAGGCGCGCGACTAAATAGCACCAGCGCGCTGGTCTTAAAATTGCAGTTTAGGACCAACGTGACTCAGTTGACAGTGGTCCTTGTGCGTATCTCTGACTAGTATATAGTTATCTGTGGCGGGAGTGAGCGAGTATTTGCTTGTACAAGAAGGCGCGCGACTAAATAGCACCAGCGCGCTGGTCTTAAAATTGTAGTTTAGGACCAACGCGACTCAGTTGACAGTGGTCCTTGTGCGTATCTCTGACTAGTATATAGTTATCTGTGGCGGGAGTGAGCGAGTATTTGCTTGTACAAGAAGGTTTCTATAAAATGTTCAGATGAGCGTATCCTTCCTTTCGAAATCATTGGTTCTCTGCCTGATTTTATTAGCACCATCAAAAATATTACCAGACGTCAATCTAAAAAATAAAAATCGACTATTCAGTATATCGTTGGTTCGCATAACTCGTTTAAATATGAGCAGCAGATTTTTTTGAGAGTTTATGTGCATGTATGGTGTCTTTGATTGATACCAATTACCTAACATATGGAAAATTTATGGCGCCAGCATTCTTTGTACAAAATGTCTAGGTATACCGAACACTGAAACTATCATAGTATAAAAGCCATAATGTAACACGTAATTCTTTTCTATTGGCAACATAAAGTAGCGATATATTAGAGGGTAGGGGGTGTGCTTAGTGAGCGTCTCGATCAGGCCCGAGCTCTCCCGACCTTTATCGAACGATGAGCCGATGTAATTATTCTACCCTGGCTATCTCATAGGTTCAACGATATTATAATTATATAGAGTGTCCCAGAATGTTTTTCGTTGAATTTTTGATAGTTAAAAAAACACTAGAGACAGTTCCAACTCGTTTTATTAACTGTTAAATTAAAGAGCAGTTTTTATGTTTTGTTTATGAAAAACAATGGTTTGTAAAAGATCTTCTATTTCCTGACACTTATTTTGCCTGTAACTAAAACATTCTGTGACACCCTATACTACTACTAGGGCATGCAGTTTCATACATTTTCAATTTCGAAATTAGCTTACGAAATTGGACTCCACAGTTTCGAAACTGAGGAGCCAAATATTATGGAAATCAGAATAATACTTAAACTAAACTCAAAATGCAAAATTTGTAGTTTGGAGAGGCACAAGTGCAATTTATATTCAAACAAAGAGAATTTTCTTTTTCTCAAGACTACTACAAATACCTACTCCACTGCTGGGGACACCTTCGACGATACCATCCAGCTTTCCGAGCTCGGAGTGGCAAGAGACGTTCGGTCAGCGTTGATTCGCGAGCTGGGGTTAAAGATATTAACCGATAGCGCCTCGTAAAATTGAGGCGCTGCCGAAGAGCAGAGAGACACCCAGCTCGTTAGTGACAATAGGAGATGCGCAAGTCCACTATCTTGGTTTAATCATGTACGGTGGGGCTTCGAAGAGCATTTCGAGCGCCTTTTCCACCGCATTGGTTGGCCAGTGGGTGCTTTGCATAGACTGCTGCCCAATCTCGGAGGCAGGAATAGACTGTCAGATGTCCGACGCTGCAGGACTAAAATCAACAGCCTGCAGCGGAAAATAGTTATACATATAATATAGGTCCTAGAACGATTAATTCATAATCAAATTAGCACATTCCTTTCCAAAAATAATCTCCTCAACCCCTTCCAGTCCGGCTTCCGTTCTGGTCACAGCACCTCCACTGCTCTACTCAATATCACGGAAGATATCAGATCAGCCATGGAAAGCAGTAATCTGACGGTATTAGCATTGCTAGATTTCAGTAATGCTTTTAATGCTGTTGATTTCGATGTTTTGCTTGGCATTCTACGCTCTCTTAATGTATCTCCATCGGTGGTTGACTGGTTTCGAAGTTACCTGTTCGGCCGCAGGCAACGTATATGCATCGGGGAGAACTTATCTTCCTGGTGTAGTACTTCTGCCGGGGTACCACAGGGTGGCGTTTTATCCCCTTTACTTTTCGCAGTTTTTATAAACTCAATCTCCAATGAACTCATTTCATCCTACCATCTTTATGCAGACGATCTTCAAATTTATTCGCGAGCTCCTCTCGGAAATCTGTCTGAGGCTATCGTTGCCATCAATCTGGACCTGGCTCGCATTTGCGATTGGAGCAAGCGGTACGGGCTTATGGTCAATCCTATCAAGACGCAGGTTATAGCAGTGGGCAGTTCGAGAATGGTTTCAAGGATCGACTGGACGTCTCTTCCCCAAGTTCTTTTTGACAATTCAGTTATTCCCTTCAGTGAGAAAGTTAAGAACTTGGGGATATTCATTGACAAGAACTTCTCTTGGACTGCCCAACTGCAGGAAGTAAGCCGCAAGTTATTAGCATCTGCTGCGACTTTGAGGAGACTACGGAATTTTCTTCCGACTGCCACCAAGATTGCGCTTGCATAATCTCTTCTTCTTCCCATCCTTGATTATGCTGATGTCAGCTATCTTGACCTTACTCAAGAACAACTCGATAAACTTGAGCGACTTCAAAATTTTTGTATACGGTTCATATTCGGTTTGCGCAAATATGACCATGTTTCCGATTTCCGTGTGAAGCTCAAGTGGTTGCCAATTCGCCTTCGCCGGAATGCTCATATTCTTTCTCTTCTGTATAATGTGCTCTTTACTCCTTCCACCCCTCTTTATCTCAAGGGTCGTTTTCAGTTTATCTGCGATTCCCACACGAAATCACTTAGGTCATCGGATAACTTGCGACTTAAAATGCCAATGCATTCCACTACTTTCTTAGATAAATCTTTTACTGTCCAAGCTGCTCGTCTGTGGAATGCATTGCCCGACCCAATAAAACGCGCCCAGTCGTTGCCTGTATTTAAAAGACTTGTAAAAGAACACTACCTTTCACTGTGATTGTCGTTACAACATCTACTTTCATTGCCTATTGACTTTCGTAATATTGGAGTATGTATGCATTTATGTATTTATTATATTACATATGTATGTATTTGTGTATCTATTATAATATGATTTAAAATAAATATTCTTAATGTTATGTGTTACACCAATGTCAACCCCATTTCATGTCCAGGCTATCACTGTCCATTCCAGGTTGCCTGGAAGAGATCGCGGTATGCGATAAGGCCGCCCATTGTATGTATTTTAGTTTTAAGTTTCCTGTTCTATGTATTAACTTGGTGTACCTACAATAAAGCATATATAAATAAATAAATAAATAGTACATGGCTGGCTGAAAAGAGCGGAGCGCATCTCCTACAGGCAAATTCAGGTACTGATCGGGCACGGTTGCTTCGGTTAGTACCTAAATAGGACTGGGTGAGAGGCCACGGTAAGTTGCCATCATCAACACGCTCGAGGAGTGCCTTCTTGGGCCTTTGAGTGGTGGGTCTTAGTCGCTAGGATCCTGTCTCCGCCAGTATTAGTGAGGCTGGCAGAGACAAAATAGCCAGGAGTGGAATCGTGAGAAGGCCAATCCCACTCGGAGAAGATGGCATCGTGGAGGCAACCACCTCGATGCAGACACGCCGAAAGCCCGCCTGTATCATTTAAGGCAGGTGGAACTTCGGGGTTTCGGGCGCTCTAAGAGGGGATTCTGTCCATCCACCGAGTGACCTCAGGAAAGACAGTGGCACAGTGATCACGTGCTGCCGTGCACAGCGAGGCTCAAGGGTGACTCCTTTATAGTCTCTCCAAGGATGTGGTATTTTAAGAAGTGATGGAGATCACCGGTTTGGTTTTAATGAGGTAAAAATACCACACTGGCTGGTTTGTTTTCCCCAAAAGCTCAGTTGCGAGTTCAAGCAAATGTTTCCTCCCGATAGCAAAAAAATATGGGCATTCCGAGCAAACGATTGTAAACCGTGTCAAAGTATTCCCCTCACTGGCCACCATTATTATAAAGCTCATTTTTAGGATTCCGTACCCAAAGGGTAAAAACGGGACCCTATTACTGAGACTTCGCTGTCCGTCTGTCTGTCTGTCACCAGGCTGTATCTCATGAACCGTGATAGCTAGACAGTTGAAATTTTCACAGATGATGTATTCCTGTTGCCGCTATAACAACAAATACTAAAAACAGTATAATATTAATATTTAAGGGGGGCTCCCATACAACAAACGTGACATTTTTGCCGTTTTTTGCTCGATATTAATAACGGCAGAAGGTAGACGCTTGAAATATTGACAGAATATTTAGTTGTATATTCTCTTCAAAAAATAATAATTATTAAATTAAAATTAAATAAATTAAGGGGGGCTCCCATACAAAAAACGTGATATTTTTGCAGTGTTTTGCGATAATGGTACGGAACCCTTCGTGTGCGAGTCCGACTCGCACTTGGCCGGTTTTTTTTAATAGCCGAGCTTCTTTCACTCTTCTTTATTTATTTAACACCATAGTTAGCCTTTGTTTTATTGTAATGGTCACAAGGTGGCCCAACGCAACGGTCTAATTGCCTTAAGATTCGTATTCAGACTCATTTTCAAATGATCCTGTTTTAGTTTCAATAATAAATTTCATAATTGTATACAAAATAACACAATATTTAAATTAAATCTAGTTTCGAAATTTTGAATTTAGGGGTGTCAATTTCGAAATTAAAAAACATGCAAATATGGTCCGAAATTTCGAAACTTTATGAAATTTCGAAATGCTTGCCCTAACTACTATACTTAAATCTTGGCAATTTTAAGTATCTGGGAGTTCAATTTCATTTTGATTTACAGAACTACGCTTTAGCTACTGGCTTTACGCGGGCTTCTCTTCCGTGGATTTCCTATACCAGGGGTCACCAAATACTTTCATTTGGGGTCCGTTTCTAAAAAATTATATCCCCGTTGCGATCCGAAAGGCCTACAACCCCCTTCCTCCCTAGACCTGATAAATATTTTATTAAATAATAAACAAAATATGTAATAAAAAGTAAGAACCAACCCTTTTTTTTTCAACTAAAGTTGGTGCCGGCTATTTGTCAATAATTCTTGTAGATGTTCATCGAAAAGTTCATATTGGAAACTAGCTGGATGCAACACGCACGGGACGGGTCAATGTGGGCAAAGTGGCGACACTTGCGGGTGGCCTATGTTCAGCAGTGGACGTCTTTCGGTTGAAAAATTGATGGAATCTATCCAAAGGTCCGCACAAAATACGTCGGCAGTGGATCCGTATCGACCAAATGGCGGACCGCGATCCAGATCCACTATAGCAATCCTTCATAGTGTAGCTTTCAATCAGCGAAAGAATTTATGTAACGAGATCAAGACATCCAGAAATTACAATTTTACCTTTTGACAAAATTTCTTTGATTTTTTTTTGATGAGCCCGCTCTTACAAGTTGCAGGTCGTGGCTTCAAACCCAGGCGCTTTACTTTGTGTAAATTATCACCACTGCTCTCAAAACGGTGAAGGAAAACATCGTGAGAAAACCGCCATGTCTTAGAAACAAAAAATCGAAGACATGTGACATCCACCAACCCGCACAGGGCCCGCGTTGTGGATTACGGCACATTCCCACTCATAGAGAGGAGGCCTGTGTCCCAGCAGTGGGAACATTAAAAGGCTGATGATGATGATGAGCCCGCCCTCTATATGGATCTCGCCTGATGGTAAGATATGAGGTCTAGAATACTAATAGGATGCTCTCTGTAGCAGCACGGAGTCCAGAATGTAACCCTTTGATGGTATCGTATTAATTTGATTTATTATTTATTTATTTTTATGTATTTATATTGCTTCCTATTTTAATAAAGCGGTGAGTTTTTAGGGTTCCGTACCCAAAGGGTAAAAACGGGACCCTATTACTGAGACTTCGCTGTCCGTCTGTCTGTCTGTCTGTCTGTCTGTCGCCAGGCTGTATCTCATGAACCGTGATAGTTAGACAGTTGAAATTTTCACAGATGATGTATTCCTGTTGCCGCTATTACAACAAATACTAAAAACAGTATAAAATTAATATTTAAGGGGGCTCCCATACAACAGACGTGATATTTATGCCGTTTTTTGCTCGATATTAATAACGGCAACAGGTAGACGCTTGAAATATTCACAGAATATTTAGTAATATATTATCTTCAAAAAAATAATAATAATTATTAAAATAAAATAAAATAAATTAAGGGGGGCATTTTTTTGCAGTGTTTTGCGATAATGGTACGGAACCCTTCGTGTGCGAGTCCGACTCGCACTTGGCCGGTTTTTTGTTTTTGTGCTCATACCATAAATAATTATTATAAGTCTATGCCTGGTGAAGGTTGCGGGAATCCGCTGGTTGCGGGACGCACGGGACCGGTCAATGTGGTGGCGCTTGGGGGAGGCCTATGTCCAGCAGTGGACGTCTTTCGGTTGAAATGATGACGATGATAAGTCTATGCGTGAGGATTTGTAATTGGCTTTCTGTTGACTATGGTTTCCTTTTTTGTTTGTATTTATTAGGTGTAAAGTCCTCCATGTACTAAAATAAATAAATAAACATATCTAGCGAAATGTGGATGTTTAGTGGATAGGCAAGAGATAATTTTCTTTCTCCATTGTATCAAGTCGTATAAAGTACCTTGGTAGAGCCAATAACCCCGGTTCATTCGCCCGAATACAGTGAAGTAACGAAATCAAATGAATAATGTAACATTGTATGTACAATCGACCGTAGGTCGGTGGTAAAGCTTTAACTGTGAGCTGGCCTAGTATAGTACGGCATTTCAATAAAATGCGAGACCAGCTTATAGTGGTATTGTTACTACGGAATGGTGGATCTAGAAAGTAGAAACTAACTAAATAACAATATATCTAACTATCTTTCTTTATTTAAGAATACGTTTTAATATTTTCTTTAGGTACTCACTATTCTATTTCGATCATTTAAATCACGGTGAGAAAAAAAAAAGTGGATTGACCATAGAGCAAGCAGAAATTTTGACAGCTTGGCGCGTTTATTGAGACGCCAATGTTAACATTTTCCAAAGAAAAAAAGTGGCCACCTTTTACGCCGATATCGACTATTCCGCCAATTTCTATTTATTTCTATTTTTATTTTTATTTCAATTTTTATTTCTATTTTTTTTTTTTGACGATTTCGTCAAAGTCTAGGCCACTATACTCCATTTGCGATAACATTAGACATTAAAATTAGCCCATTTTACAGCCCGTTCAACCGATTTTGACTTCTATTGCGTTGGTGATACGACAAATGGTAGCTGTAGTAAACAGTTGGTTTTGGTAACAGCTTTATGCTTTTTAGGTCATCCTTATGATTACGGGATAGAACTCAAAATCGGTTGAACGGACTGTAAAAAGATTTGGAAACATGTCTAATGTTATTTCAAATGGAGTTTAGAATACGCAAGTGACATAACCTGTCAGCCCACGAAGTGATGCGTATCGAGATGATATTTTTATGTTTATAGGTAAGCGTCAAAAGAAAAATTATTAATATTTTGGTCAAACAATTTAATTTATATCAATATGTACACATTTTAAGTAAAGTGGTTTCGTAAATATATTAAACCAGCTGCCCGCTCCGGCTTCACTCTGGTTAATATAGATTGAGTGATATTCTACTTCTTCATGATTCTAATTACCTGGTAGTTTGAGAGTCTTTACCACACATGATTCCATCCCCGGATATACTTCTTTTCTTTACGTTTCTGTTCTCCTGGTAGTTCGAGAGTCACTCATGATTCTAGCCCCTGTTTTTTTACTTCAGGATTCTGGTCTTCTGGTTGTTATGGAAAATCTAACTGAGCTCCCAGACGATCTTAGAGTAAATAAAAACCGGCCAAGTGCGAGTCGGACTCACGCACGAATGGTTCCGTACCATAATCGCAAAAAACGGCAAAAAAAACACATTTGTTGTATGGGAGCCCCACATAAATATTTATTTTATTCTGTTTTTAGTATTTGTTGTTATAGCGGCAACAGAAATACATCATCTGTGAAAATTTCAACTGTCTAGCTATCACGGTTCATGAGATACAGCCTGGTGACAGACAGACAGACAGACAGACGGACCGCGGAGTCTCAGTAATAGGGTCCCGTTTTTACCCTTTGGGTACGGAACCCTAAAAATGACCACACAAACTTTCACCCCCTATTTCATCCCTTTAGAGGATGAATTTTGAAAGATCCTTAATTGACACCTACAGTATAAAATCAATATTTCTCTCAAAATTTCAAACTTCTAGATATTATCATTAGTGGTGTAGGCTGGACGTTGATGTCAGTCGGGAAATTTATATATATATAATAACCGGGGTGATAAAAGATTTATGCGAAGATCAGTTGCATCAAGCTATAAATTAAGTCACAGGCAACCCTAAGAAACAAATTTAAATACAACAATAAATATGATGATAGTCCCTTTTCAATATAAATATAATTATAAGAATAGAATAGAATCAAACAAATATTTTACGTAACATGTCATTACCAGACCCATAAACCCGAGCTTGGTTTTGCCACGTCATTGACTACGGAGGTGTCAGTGAGTCAGGGTTTTGTTATCATAATGAACAGGGGCGGCCTCTGGGAGGCTCCGGGTGAGCAGCATATATTTGCGAGGCCCTTTTTTGCAATATATGTGATAAAGTGATGATAGACGAGAATTGCAAAACACGGCACTTATTATTGATAATTCTTTGCTACGAAATACTTAAATCAAAACGGTGAAGGAAAACATCGTGATGAAACCGGCATGTCCTAGAACCAAAAAATCAAAGACATGTGACATCTACCAATGCACCGCACTGGGCCCGCGTGGTAGATTATAGTCCACTCCCTCTATGAGAGGAGGCCAGTTTCCCAGCAGTGGGAACATCAAAAGGCTCATGATGATGATGATGCAATTCTTTACCAACTTTATTTCATTGTTATGAATAAATGTTTGCAAAGTCAAAATTGTAAGCTTTTTGGGAGGTAGCGCGAGGCCCATGCAAGAGCGAGGCCCCGGGTGATTGTGCTGTTCGCCACCCCCTAAAGCCGTCACTGATAATGAATCCATGACTGCCGTAATCGCTACGCTTCATTAAGTCGAGACAAATGGGGCTGAGTGTTCATCGCTGTGTGCACAGATACCAAAAAATAAAGAAAGATAATAAAAGAAATATAAATAAAAATAATAATATTATGTAAATTATATTGTATTTATTAATTATGTCTAGCTTATATTTATGTATTGTATATACATTTAAATCCATTCATTATCGCGATTGCACCTACCACTATTTATCTCTGCATCACCCAAAGGTTGACTGGTAGAAAATGCCTAAGGCATTAAGTCCGCCTCTGTACATTTGTGTGCTTAAAGTATTAAATAAATAATGCGAAGGTAACTCTGTCTGTTTGTTTGTTACCTTTCATACCTTACCTGAACGGATTCGTATATAACTTGACTCCCAGGTGGGCCTTGGCCTGGATTAGGACATGGGCATTTTATTATGCCGGGCGTTTGTTCCTTTTGTATAATTTTCGACTTTCAAGCCGACCGCAACCGCAGGCAGTACCTAGTTATATAAAACACTAGTTTCTGCCCACTCCTTCGCCCGCATAAAAATTGTTTTATCATCCCAAGGGAACACACTACCTAGATAAAAACTATGTCCTTCCCAGGATCTCAAGCTATCTCCATACCAAATTTCATCTAAATAGATTCAGCCGTTTAGTCGCGAAAAGGTAAAAAACTAAAAAACAAACAGAGTTATAAACATTTTGTTTTAAATCGAATTTCATGAAAATGTGCCCTTTTTACACATTACCTAATATAGAGTGGTGAAAATTGAAGTGGCGTTGGTTGAGAGAAAAGAAAGAAAAGTGGACAAAAAGATTTGGAATGGTGCCCGAGAGGAAGTAAAAAAAAAACCGGCCAAGTGCGAGTCGGACTCGCACACGAAGGGTTCCGTACCATTATCGCAAAACACTGCATAAAAATCACGTTTGTTGTATGGGAGCCCCCCTTAATTTATTTTATTTTAATTTTTTTTTTTTTTTTTTTTAAGTAAATATACAACTAAACATTCTGTGAATATTTCAAGCGTCTACCTGTTGCCGTTATAAATATCGAGCAAGAAACGGCAAAAATATCACGTTTGTTGTATGGGAGCCCCCCTTTAATATTTACTTTATACTGTTTTTAGTATTTTTTGTTATAGCGGCAACAGAAATACATCATCTGTGAAAATTTCAACTGTCTAGCTATCACGGTTCATGAGATACAGCCTGGAGACGGACAGACAGACAGACAGACAGACGGATCGCGAAGTCTTAGTAATAGGGTCCCGTTTTTACCCTTTGGGTACGGAACCCTAAAAACTAGGGGAAAGCAGATAAAGCGATGGGAAGACGATCTCAGGTAAGTAGCAGCTCCAGAATGGTTACGGGTCGCGAGGGGCATAGTCAAGTGGAGAGCCTTGGAGGAGGCCTTTGACGAAAGACAGGCTTTGTCGATTTTTCTCAGCACCGAAGCCGAGAAAAATAAATAAATAGTGTTAAATATAGTATAAATAGTCAATAATCGCATCAAGAATTAAGTATAGTATGTATATTGTAAATAGTTTAAGTAATCGGCAATAAAGGCGATTCTTTTTTTTTTTTTTTTAATTTCCCCACACTAGGAATTTGTTTCTGTACCGTGGGTGCGTTTACAAACATATAAACTCACATACACAAACACCCAGAGCCGGAACAACTATCTGTAGGTCATACAAATTTTTGTTCCGTGCGGGAATCGAACCCGCGACACAGAGTGTAGCAGTGAATTGCTCATCCACTGCGCAATGCGTCAATATAGAATACAGAAAACATTTATTCGACACATAAGTGCACAACAGCAAAAAACAAAGTAACGAGAAGAATATAGTCAAAAATATTTTTTTTACTAAATTCTTCAGTTTTTAGTTTGGTAAGTAAGGAATCTTTCTAAGAGTCTGGACACTCTGGACCATTGCCCAGTGCCTAGAAAATGTGAATTACATTTTCAAATTAAAAAATAATTTTATAGCATTAAAGGAGAATTTAAGTATTCTTCAGATTAAACGTTACAAAGATGTAAATGTAAAATACTCAAACTTTTTGACTGACCGGCTTCTTGACAACTCAAAAGTGAATTTAAATAATTAATTGTTTTAATTTAGTGATGTCTGAAAACTCAAAAGGACTTTGGAAATGTTACCATCTCCGTACTCACTACTACAAAGACGCACTACATACTACGAGTTCTATTCGCCCCATAGCTAACGAAGCGTGAAGTACTATTAAGATAAACAAACGTCAGGGACTAGCGACGGGGAGGCTCCGGGTTTGACAATTAATCATTTTATGCATCGGCGTCACTTACAGGGATGGTGTTACGAGCTACGACGCTACGCGCTATGAGCTACGAAAGTGCGCGTAGCACCAAGTTTAGTTTGCTTTCTAAATCTACCCTGATTCCTAAAAAACCGGCCAAGTGCAAATTGGACTCGCGCACGAAGGGTTCCGTACCATTATCGCAAAAAAAACCGCACAAAAATCACGTTTGTTGTATGGGAGCCCCACTTAAATATTTATTTTATTCTGTTTTTAGTATTTGTTGTTATAGCGGCAACAGAAATACATCATCTGTCTAGCTATCACGGTTCATGAGATACAGCCTGGTGACAAACAGACAGATAGACGGACCGCGGAGTCTCAGTAATAGTGTCCGTTTAGGTACGGAACCCTAAAAAGTCTAGGAGTCCGTCAGATAGATTCCGTCCGACGGCGTCGGTTACCCAAAAATTTTGGATATGTATTTTTCTCTTGTCACGTAAACAAAAATGACAACGATACAAATTTTTTTATGATTTTTTTATTGATATTTTATGATAAATAAAGCAAAAAATACGTGTTTAATATTTTTTTATAGCTTTCTGAAGCGTAAGGCATGCCGTGCAGCTGGTACGTACATGAGTTGCAAGGTTTTTGTTGTTTTGCAGACAGCTGTGCACACATTTAATACCTCTGCTACGTTTTTAGTCTATATAAAGATATTGAGATCAAGTATACTGGATTCAATTAATAAATTATTTTTAAACAAGCTACCTAATTAAAAGATAAGGTTTTTTAAACAAGCCTTTATACAAAAGTTTGCATTATCACGATGTGTGCAAAATTTCAGCTCTATCTAACTCCGGGACCTGGGTCAAATTAACTTGCAAGTTTTGATTACCGACACCGGCAGCCGAATTGCGCAAGTGAATTCGCCAAGGCGAAGAGTTTGACCGCTATCAAATCGACAAATCACATGCGAGATGAATGACGCGATGTGGATTTCCGTCTGTTTGATTGAAAATAAAAGCTTGTAAAAATGGACGAATACAATTTGAATGTTACAAGACTTACAAGGGAACACACTATGAAAACACCAATTAATAAATTTCGATTCTATCGATTTTACATATCTACATTAGTGACACGAGTTTATGTATGTATAAACGATTACTTTCAATGAGGGGTGGGCAGTAACTACATACTTGCTGTTTGCTATATAAGTACTACGTTTAAAAGACTCTTACAAAATCATGCTATTTCTATACTATAATATAATATTATAAAGAGGCAAGATTTGTTTTTTTGTTTGTTTGTACCGAATAGGCGCCGAAACTGCTGGACCGATTTAAAAAATTCTTTCACCAATAGAAAGTCACATTATTCCTGAATGACATAGGCAATTTTTTATCCCGAAAACGGGTCCTGTGGGGTGGCCCACGGGAGCGAAGCCGCGGAGAACAGCTAGTATTCAATAAATTAAATAAATAAGCACCGAGATAGATTATCATCTGGAATAGCACATAGACTATTATTTCATTCGCTATAATGTTCCCTTGGCATGAAAAAACACACAGGCCGAAGCTAGTATATTTTGTAAAAAGTTATTCATAAAAAATCTTTTTTTTAAATAAGCTTTCTTCGTTTTCTTCTCAGCAAGCCTTCGATCAAGTGTACACTTTGATCGGAACAGCAAGCCCTTTTATTTGATACCCATATCATGGCAGTGTACAAAATCTAGTCCGCCATCTTTGGCCGTCCGCCATATTGGGTTTAGAATAACGTCACTTAGCTAACCATGCGTTGTCATCCAATTTAGACGTGTATGCAAAATTTAATCTTAATCGGTGGAGGATAACTGCTTTAAAATTCAGTTGCAATTTAAATAAAATCTTGTTAAAAAGCCAATGTTTTTACGTATTTTACGCGCTGCCATACCGTTCATCCGATTGCGATAAAACTTTGTCAACTCATTGCTTAATTGCACTTGTACGAAGGCTTACAGTAAGCCATCTTACTATAAATTATACGGAGCAAAATATTTTTCCCTAAAATACTGTTATTTTAAAAATTTGAGCCAACTTTATTTATTAGAGACTAAACTTTAATAAAATTATACAAAACTAGTTTTCTTGCTAGAAATCAAAAAAAATATTGCAAGCCCAAAATATATATTTTTTCAGTGTTATACTGCCTATTACCTTCGCAACTCTAATGCAATGGTTACTAGCTATGTCACCTATAAAAGTGAACTGTATTTAAAACAATACAACATTACCAAACCGACCTTCATTCATGATCCTTTACAAAACTAATTAAAACAAGCATAAAGTTTAAAACTGTAACCCGACGAACATATGTTACCCGGGTCATAATAACGAATCGATTGACACCTTATTCATCAAAATCGGATGACTACTTTAGGCGCTTCGGACGAACATACGTAAATACAAACATACATACATACATAGACTGCTAAAATCAAAACCTTTTCTTTTGGCTTCGCCGCAGTCGAGTAAAAAAGCAACGGAACGAAACTCCAAAGAGATTAATTAAAAATAAAACTTAAAGAAACTTCCCGATCCGTAAAATAGTCGAGTCTATAGTTTCGCAATTCGCCGTCCTTATTGAATAGGCTTTGTCGCCGGGAGGGCCAGAGAGGGAATGGGAGGAATTCCTCCCGCTCCCTCAAGCCTTCACAAGACGATATTGCTAACCATTAGTCGGAAAATTTTGACAAGGACAGAGTTGAACGTGGTTTTTAAAGCTTTATATGAGTCCTTAGACTGTTTTAATTTAAACGACGATCTTCAATTCAAAGAACAGCTTAATTACAAGCTTCCACATAAAAGAAAAGTATTTTCAAACAAGCTATTGTATTAAAAAAGCCGTTGTAACGAGAAACAAACACGTATGTAAAATTTCAGCTCAATCGGACACTGGGAAGTGGGTCATATATAACTTGCCAGATTTGATTGCAGACACCGGGATAGGTTAAAGTTTATAAAAGCTTAATAAAAAAACGCGCTTGACCACTATCTCACCTGTTGGTAAGCGATGATGTGGTCGACGGTGAGACACGCTTGCCTTGAAATAACCTATCCACTCTTGACTTAAATACTCCTAGATTGTAGCTATCCTGAAACACAGACTCTGGCAGGGAATTCCACTCGTTAGCTGTACGCATAATAAAAGTGTTTCCAAAACGTTTTGTGCGTATGGGTGGGATGTCCACCATGTACCGATGGCAAATCGCCGTACGTCTGGTAGTCCGATGATGGAACGGGGTAGGTGGAATTAGATCGTGCAATTCCATCGCACATTCCCGAAATGTGACCGATAAAAAACCGACAAGCTGGCAAGTCGGTGATTGTGTTCAAGGCTTTGGCTGGAGGCTGGAGCTTTGTCTTGACCAGTGCCTCATCACCGATAAGCCTCTTGGTCCGCTTTTCGATCGACTCTAGTGCGTCAAGCTCGTATTTGTCAGATCCGTCCCAGAGATGAGAACTACTCCATGCATGATCGTATTTGCGCTTGATACAAGTTGAGGAGCTGTTCCGGCGTGAAGTACCTATATACCGACTTCCGAATAAAAACACTAAGTGAAAAATAACTTTCTTTTTGGAAGTCGGTGTCTTTTGTAGGTTCCGTACCTCGAAAGGAAAAAACAGAACCCCTATAGTATCACTTTGTTGTCCGTCCGTCTGTCTATCAAGACCCTTTTTCTCAGGAACGCGTGGAGGTTTCAAGCTGAAATTTATATCAAATACTCAGGTCTAATGTCCCTTAAAGCCGTAAAAAAATCAAACAAACAAATTATCGACACTCGCAAGGGAATCAAAACCTACAGGGTACTTCCTGTGAACTCAGAATCTTGAAATTTGGTACGAAGCAACGTCTTTACTAACTTAATTTAAGTACTACTAATACTTATTGTTAAGGGTTTAGCATAAGCATGTACTTATATTATATGTCGTTTTGTGACAAACACTTTTCCTTTCTTTCTTCCTATCTTCGAGTTAGCTTCCAGTCTAACCGGATGCGGGTGAAACAATCTATCTGACCTCCACAACAACCCAGTAACTGGGTAACACGATACCCGATACCGATAATTTTACGTGAAGCTACATTAACTTATTGTACATCAGAACTTCAATTCTTAAAAGCCAATATTCTTAATGATATCCCTCATCCACTAAACTTTTATCTTTTCCCAAAGGAGAATGAACTTTATTAAAACACGGCAAAAGTTGAAACTTCAACGGCTCAAAACTTGATGGGCAACTTATTGCCGAAGTGAGTCCTATCGATTGTACCGTGAATGTCGGGGACAAATTGGTTCTGATAATACTGACTACATATATAATAGGTCTTCATAGAGCATTTTATCTTTGAACTATTTGTTTAAGATATGGTTGTCGGCACGTAACTTGGCATGAGTCAATAGATAATAAACAAGTCGTTTTTTAGGTCTCTTTCGTTACCAAGCGGGGAACGTTTAACTCCGTTCCAAGCGCGCGATTGGTCGGTCAGTTGACACAAGGATCGAATGACCAATCGCGTCGCGTCTACATTCTGTTCGCTTCGCTCTATATGATGGTTGGTAATTTCACGCACTAGGCGCGAACTTACCCCCACTACGCCAAAAGCTTGCCAAGTTACATGCCGGGGACTATACTAAAAGGTAAAGGAAAAGGTTTGGAAATTTCTATCAAGTATGACATAAAATTGTATTGAATGGTTGCAAACCCCAGACTTTGAGATTAGCATTTTTTTTTTCAATTTATTTAATTGTGTGTCTTCAGTGATTTTACTAGTGTACTCTTCCTTCTTTTTACTAATAAAAACAACAGCTCGTAAAAAACTTACATTGAAACGAAACTAGAAGCAGCCTAGAATTTTAAATTGGCAGGCTTATGGAAATAACTCTGGTTGAGTGTTGCAAGTAGATTGCGATTTGCTATCTACTTGCAAAGCTTAACCAGAGACTCTAAACCAATTTATATTCTATCAGCGATCAAATTATATTATAAAACCGGCTAAGTGCGAGTCGGACTCGCGCACGAAGGGTTCCGTACTTGGTAAATTGTGGTTTACGATTTATGACGTATTAAAAAAAACTACTAACTAGATCTCGTTCAAACCAATTTTCGATGGAAGTTTACATGGTAATGAACATCATATATTTTTTTTAGTTTTATCATTCTCTTATTTTAGAATTTACAGGGGGGGGGACAAATTTTACCACTTTGGTAGTGTCTCTCGCGCAAACTATTCAGTTTATAAAAGAATGATATTAGAAACCTCAATATCATTTTTGAAGACATATCCATAGATACCCCACACGTATTAGTTTGATGAAAAAAAAAGTATGGGGAACCCCAAAATATTGTTTTTTTTCTATTTTTGTGTGTAAATCTTAATGCGGTTTACAGAATTCATCTACTTACCAAGTTTCAACAGCATAGTTCTTATAGTTTCGGATAAAAGTGGCTGTGACATACGGACGGACAGACATACAGACATGACGAATCCATAAGGATTCCGTTTTGCCATTTGGCTACGGAACCCTAAAAACGGAAATTTTATGAGTGTGTGTGTGTATGTTTTTGTATGTTTGTTATTTCTTCACGCTCAAACGGCTGGATGGATCTGGATGACATTTGGCACATTTGGATTATAGTCAGGAATAGCACATAGGATACTTTTTATCCCGGCAATAATCCCTCGGGTTATTTTTCAACTTTCACGCAGGGAAAGCCGCCGGCAGAAGCTAGTTGTCAATCACACTAATATTAAAAGGCGAAAGTCTGTGAGTGTGTATGTTTGTTACTTCTTCACGCTCAAACGGCTGGACGGATCTGGCTAAAATTTGGCGCAGAGATAGATTGTAACCTGGAATAGCACTTACGATACTTTTTATCCCGGGAATATGTTCCCTTGGGATCATTTTCGACTTTCAAGCGGGCGAAGCCGCTGGCAGAAGCTAGTAAAAAATAGTCAAATGATAAGAGAAATACAAATACTGGACCTAATTTATTAAATTGTGAAGTACCTATTATGAGGTGCTGCCAACGGTGATAAACTAAGTTTTGGTAGTTAATTTTCTATAATTTTTGCTTACTTCATAGAATTTAATAAATTATACCTCGTACTTGTTTTTCTGTTTTTAGTAAATTATTTATTAGCGGTCGGGATTTTTGTTTTTATAACAATTTATTTTATTTCAGTCTGCTTAGTTTTATTAATGAACGAGTTCTCGAAATAAGTTGTGGTAAAAGATTATTTATTTTGCTATCAAAGATATGCTTATCTTGAATTTGTGCCAAATTAGTAAAATATAAGTATTACTATACATATATTTTTGTAATGGTATATTTAGTAGCTTTCATTTGATACCCATATTGTTATAAAACGATTTTTTTTTGTAAATTGTATCACCGCCATTTTTTTGGGGGGGAGGGGGTATATTATACAATGCTTTAGTCACTACCCCAATTAAGAAGAATCCAACGACACCTCATATGTCATAATCCGTCAGAACGTGCTATAGAAATGGACATACATACACTCGAAAAACATTACCGTCCCGCAGACGTGTAATAAAAACGCAATAATTATTCACTAACGAAAATGTACGAAACAATGCTTTTTTGTAAAGGGTCTTTCAACAAGGACGGGTCGATGTTAAAATTGAATAAAACAAGATGTGTGTGAGATATTAACTAAATTTATTTTTTATTTAAAAGGCCCATTTATGCCAATTATGGATAGAATATGTCATCGTTCAAATGGCCTTTTAAATAAAAAATAAATTTCGTTAATATCTCACACTCATCTTGTTTTATTCAATTTTAACATCGACCCGTCCTTGTTGAAAGACCCTTTATTTCAAAATTGTTCCCTGAGTAAAAATTGTTCATATTCATGAGCACTCTCACTCCCCGAAAGAATGCTAATGGGTCCAAAGTCGTCCGGTAAAGACGAGGAAATATCTTTCATTATAATGCCGTGGGGTAAAGTCTTCTAAAAGCCTGAAAATTATTTTTTTATGTATCTTACTAAACCGGGTGGCCAAAAATCGTCAAATTAAACAGGGCGATAGTTGGGGTTATTTGCAGTAGGCCCTAAAGTAACATTTTTTTTTCTAGCATATAACCCCAACTATCGCCCTGTTTCGTTTAATCTACGATTTTTTGCCCACCCTGTATATCAAGAATAGAATTTAGTACTTGTAAAATATTTCTAAACCATAAAATATTCTTTACTAGCGACCCGCACCGGCTTCGCTCGTGACAAATTAACACAAAAACCTTCCTCGTTTCTCACTCCTTCTATTGGTGAAAACTGCATGAAAATCCGTTCAGTACTTTTTGAGTTTATCGCGTACAAACACGGCGGGGGAGTTTATTTTATAATATGTAGTGATTAATTCCATTTTTGACAAAGTTTGGATGGATGTATGGATCTAAATCACGCCAGAGCGGCTGAAAGAATCTGTATAAAATTTGGCACACAGATATATTATAGTCTGGAATAGCACATAGGCTTTTTATCCCGATAATCAAGGTATAATGATACCTTAGGATAATAAAACACTAATTTTAACGCAGGTGAATCCGCGGGCGGAATTAAGTAAAGTTGTTTTTTTTTTTATAGGGACAAACCCACCGCACTATTCCCAAACCACTGCAACTCCTGAAAGCCAGAATCAACATTGGCGCCGAGGCAATGAAGCTCGACGAAGTCCCGGAGAATGAATTTAACTGTCTTGGATCCCGCAACGAAATTAATCAGAAAACAAAAATAGAGGAATAGAAAAAAAAAAAATGTTTTTTGTAAAAGGTAATATCTGGAACTAGGTATTCATACGACCACGAAAATTCTTTCACAAGCAGAAATCTACCCATAGGCATTATTTCCCTAAAAAATACGGAACCTGTGGAAAGTCCCACGGGAGGGAAGCTGCGCTAGTATAAAATAAATTGATCTACAAGCTACAGTGCGTTCATTATAACTTGTCCCGAGACGCGATTGGTAGCACTTTTACTACGAGATAATAATAGTTTCAATATTGAAACTAAGGCGTCAAACAGACGAGCAGCACTTTGCTGTCAACAGAGCGAACTTCAACTGTCGACAGATGCAACTGCAGTTGTCGACAGAAGCAACTGCTACATGACGGCTTGCAAATTATAGTGAACGGTCTGTAAGTTTATAATACACTCGTCTATTGGAGAGAATATTGTCTAGAGGTTGTGGTGTCTAACAAAAGACGAACGCCGTAGATATATTATAGAAGGGGACGCGCCACGCCATTCCAGTCGCCTTTTATCTGCTTCCATGTCTTTTGAAAACTTCTCCTCACACGCTTACAAAGGCAGAAGGTATTTCATAACTTACTATTTATGTATATTGTGATTTAAATATTTATATGTATATCTTAAATGTTTAGAAGGCACGTAGCCGATGCCGTAGTTACCGAAATAATTAAAAAGTCATTGTGTCTCGCGTGGACCCACGTTTCGGGCATTCAAGGGGTTAAAAGTACACATATAATATACCAGAGCAGCAGCTTCTACCACCATTTTGAAAACGTTAACGCGCTTATGCACGACAAATAGCTTTTGTCGGAGAACGCTATAAATGTAGGCAATCGTTTAAGACGTTACTTTTAACGCGTTGAAAAGTTAAGCCGCATTTCCACACTAACGTTAACGCAGGTGGAGCAGTAGAATTAGACAGCGGGTCCCGTACCCAACTTCTTTTTTTGCTGTTATTATTGACAGGCTCGCACTTGACCATTATCTCATCTGATGGTAAGCGATGATGTAGTCGCACGACGGTGAAAAACTGTTGCCTAGAATAAGTAACCTACCCTTGGCTTAAACCCCTATGCTGTAGCTATCGGGAAATACAGATTTCGGCAGGGAAATCTGTGTGCTATAAGCTGTACGCATAGTGAAAGTATTCCCAAAACGTTTAGTGCGTATGGGTGGGATATCCATTATGTACCGATGGCGCATCACCACACGTCTTGTAGTCAAATGATAGAACGGACTAGGCGGCATTAGATCATGCAATTCCATCCAACTCCCCGAAATGTAAACACTGGAACTGTTATCTACTGAGCTGTCTCGTCTTGTTTGATATCAGAAGTATACTATATTGAAATATAGTATACTTCTGCTTAGCCACTTTCCAAACCATTGAACTACTGAAGCAATTTAATGTAACTTTTATAAAATGAGCCACGGTATTTGTCAGAGATTTTTCAAAAAACATTTCAGCCCTGAAACGAAAACTTAACACAGAGTTAGTTGCTAACACGATATTCTTTTTTAATGTTATAGATAGGCTCACGCTTGACCACTAACTCACCTGATGGTAAGCGATGACGACAAAATATAAAACAAAACAAAATATAACAAATTACACAACAAATATGAAAAAATGACAATTTAACCTCGTGTCAGCAACAAACTCTGAGTTAATTATTTCGAGCAAATGGGCCTTAATTTCCTATTTAAGTAGTTATTCCGGATTATAATATTTATTTGATTCCTGTTGGGAGCCAACGTGTTAACTGGCGCTAAACGGGTACCGGATAAATTCTTTAAAACAATATATTGCGATACTAGTTGTTGGCCGCCACTTCGTCAAGCGGATTCGTTCGTCAGAGGATATATACATATTCGCGAGCTGACTGACCAAAACCAGATGTATCCTCCGACTGCACAACATGATTTTCTTCTTGTTTACGTCTTTTTAGTTCGCTTCTTAAGCAGTCGGGTATTAATTTGTTTTTAAAATAACTTTCCAGTTAAAGGCTTTTTTTTGGAATTAGGTGCATTTAAATATACAAGTGTTGTATTTTTTAAATCACCTTTTAAAACCCTTAATTTTGAATAAACGACGTCTCTGGAAATTTAATGTGGCCAGTATCACTCGCAATGCTAAGACGAATCGATTGACGTAGTAATCGTAGAATCATCAAAATCGTCTCTAGAACGCCACATAGGAACATTCATACATACATAGACTGATAAACACATTACCCTCCTTCAGCAGTCGGGTAAAAAAAATCCAATAGCAAAGAAAAACCATTTGTGATACCACAAACTATCAGTAAATAAAATAAGGACACTGTATAAGAACCGGAGCACAGGGGAAATTGATATTCCTGAAGATCCCTTTACCACCCCTCCTTTGTACTCCCTTAGTATAATATCGAACGATTTTACGGGCTGACGGCTTCCTTCGAATCAAGATGTTTATCTTTTTCATTTCTTTACGCTACAAGGTATATAATGTATAGGTATTTTAACAAGAGTCGATAAGATTGATTTATGACACATACTAAGAGTATTTTACAAAAGATATTCTAATACAAATAGGTAGAATTTTGTTTAAATATTATACCTGGGCGACCGAGCTCTGCTCGGGTGAAAATAGAGAAAACAACGTTTTCTAAAAATGAAACCGCTAGCTAGCGATAGATTTATCGCCCCCGAAACCCCTTGCATACTTTATTTCATGAAAATCGTTGGAGCCGTTTCCGAGATTCAGATTATATATACATATATACAAGAATTGCTCGTTTAAAAGTATTAGATAGATATTTTCTTAGCAACAAACATGTTATCGATTTAATAAGAAAGTGACAATTAGTTTACTCATCGTGATGACATGCCACCATTGTAATATATATCTACTTGACGTTTTATCATTTGGTATTTTCTTTTAATTTAAATTAAGCTTCTGTTATCGAAATAGTTCGTACTTATATGTTTTTGAAATGAAATATTGCTTTGTACCTACTTCTTTATATAAACAAACAATAATTCCAAATTCAATTTTCTTTTTCTTATTTAAAAAGAAAAACAAAATCTATTGCAATTAGCACAAATGCTCAAAATTCCACGACCCTAAGCCCGCATTGGTACAGAAATCGAATTATCGGCTGAAAGGGTCATGAATCAACTTGCTTGACTGTACATGAAACATTGAAGTTTTTGAGCCAAGGAAATAGTGACAATACTTTTGATTCCTACCTTCCTATCCTACTTATTTATATTGTATATCCACATTTATAATAGTATAAATGCGAAAGTTTAGATATATGGATGTTTGTTACTCAATCACGTCAGAATGACTAAACGGTTCTGGATGAAATTTGGCACAGAGATAGATTATCTGGTCTGGGATACCACATAGGCTACATTTTTATACTACCACGTGGGCAAAGTCGTGGGAAAATGCGGTGACTAAACTTCATCCAGATCCGTTCAGCCGTTCTGGCGTGATTGAGTAACAAACATCCATCGAAACTTTCCCATTTATCATCTAACAAAAGAAAAACATTGAAATACAAAAAGAAATAAGAAATCGTACCGATCGTTTTATGTATATTGCTTTTGTTTCCAACTTAGGTACGAAAATATAGAAATTCGCTTTTCCTAGTACCTATAAAAAGTCTCCATGTAACCCGAATACTAAGTCCGGAATCCTTATTGAAAATGAATTGCGAGCTCCAATAAGGGATCGTTATTGGCTTGGTAAAACGAGTAGTAAACGGACGCTTCCAATATCTATCAATCTTTCACGTATACATCTTTGTACAATGTGGGTAGTGAACATATTTACAACCATTTAATGTTGGCTGTAATGTAGCACATCATAATTCTATATAAATTTTAAAATAAACCAAAAGAAAAAAACATTGACAAATTTTGTTAAAACGAACCTTATTTCATAACATGACAAAGTCAAAATTTCATTGCAGCCCATAATTTTCTTAGGGATTTTTTAATACAGAATAGTCACTTAAAAATCAACTTAAATACGCTAAAGTCGATACTTCAGTTTGAGCGATGGGTTGAATTTATTTCGAATTTTGAATTTGCTTATGTAAAATTTAAAGGGGATAAATATAATGACCACCTAAAATTACTTTGTGACCATAACCTCTATTACCTAAAATTGTACTATGAAACCCAAATTTAGTAAATTGATCACCAAATTTAGTAAATTGATCACCAAATTTTAATAGCAAATTATTGCGCTATTTAATGTTGTAAAATAGGTTAGGTTAGGTTAGAACTGTGACCAACCGCGCGCGAGCCGAGCGAGCAAAGCGAGCGGTGCCGCGGCAGCGGCCGGCGAGCGCTACTTCCAAGTTGCTCCCAGAAATTTTATAATCTTTTTGGTCATTGGTTTAATTTTGGTGATCATTTACTACTTTTGGGTTAACAATGATTTATTTGGAGTCATTTTGCCTAAACAGGATAGCGAGATGTTAAAACTTTGGTTATAATTTTACAATAAGATGCGGGTTTAATTTTGGTGATCATTTACTATTTTTGTCTGTTATATGTTACTATATCTGGTGGTAAGTTAAACATAAGCCAAATTTAAATAACGTTTTTATGAGTTCTACTTTATAGAGCTTCAAAAATATCTCTAGAGAAACATTGTCACTTCTTAAACCTAGGTGTTTCATATTTACACTCGAATACTGTAACAGGTATGTAACAGGTGTTACAGTTATGTGTTACAAAATAAAATCAAAAAGTCATCAAAATCACAAAAGCTGTGAAGAGGATAATTTGGTACATTTGTTTAAATAATAATCGTAAAACTAAACAAGTTCTATAAAAAGATAATTATAAAATAAAACTTCTTATTGCACATAAATCTAATAAAAACGGCAAATTCAATACCAAACGCTAGTATTTTACACGTTAGTTAAAAACAACTCAAGATATATATGGATGATTTCGATGATTTGAATTGAACCCTATTAAAACTGAAAACTATTAAATATTACACACTTTGCTAACATATCAAAACCAGGCACACAAGTAAATACAAAATAATTCACGTTCAAGAACCCTACATTCACAATTCTTAATTTCCCCCTACAAAACCCCTAAATCAAAACTCCTTAATATCCGAGAACAAAAGTTACAGCCTCAATATCACTGGCCGGGACAATAAAACGTACTCCAATAAAAAAAACTAAACGTTAAACGAAACAAAACATTAAACACTGATATTTTTTTACAATTTCAAATAAAGAACGTCTTAGAAACACGCACTACATACAGCCTAGTGTGGAAAAATAAAAAGAAAATAGCAAAAAGGTGGCGTAAAAGAGGTCGTACTCACCGTGCGAAGGCTCCAAGCTCCCGCTGCGCACTGATAAGGGTCGCCCGCCCTGCCCCACTGAGCGGTGCATAGATTATGCGTGGACCAGCGAGGCCGGATTGTAGATATCGACAATTGATTTTAGAGGTGTTATGGACGTATTGTATGGCTCTTTTAGATGATTGAAATGGTTATGTTAAAGGATTGACGGGTGAATGTTGGCTTTGTCTGACATAAGTTTTATTTCGATGCTTTTTTATGGCATTGGTAAATGCTGTCTTTTCTTGAATTGAAATACGTTTTAGTATTGATAAAAAAATATGAACATTATGGTATTTTAAGTCAAACTTTTATCGTCATCGATATGTAAGTCTGCGTAGTAAAGCGTAGCAAATGTGGCGTAGCAAACGGTTGGCCAATCTTTGAATATCAAAGTCTTTGGGGAACGACTCAGTTCGGGTGGCGTTTTCCGACTGATTGGTAGCGGAGAAGGGAAAATTTGATAGGCCAAGGTCGAAGCTGAGATACGGATACGGTTTTTCCTCTGCCCGGATTTGTACCGGGACCAAATAACAAACGATGAAGTAATCTCTTTACTTTGGACAGACTTGTTTATTTTGCAAAAAGTAGATGTGTTACTTTAAATTAAAACAATATTACGAATGATATAAATTCAAACGGCAAGATCTACCTAGTTTAAAATGCACTGGATAACATCTCGGAAAAAAATTACAGGAAAAGGCGAAACGAAATTCTAATACCTTTTATAAATGATAAAATGTTCTGATATAAAACGATTTTTTTTTAACTAGTACCATAAAATTTTATAAATAAGATAAAAAATAAAAAAGCTATATTTCATGCCAACAATAATACATAATTGAATATTAAATTGTAAAAAAAGATTGTAAATATCTTTGAAGAACCCTCTAACTCATGAGGGTTAGAAAACTGGGGTTTGAATGAAAAAAGGTTTCAGTCTGTACTTGGGAGTGTGGATCACTGATGCCAACACTTTGACCCCCAGTCTGAATTTATTCGTAGATGTAGTGATTACACCGTAGAATACAGGTTATAGTAGTAGTAGTTGTTTAGTGGTTGTAAAAAATACTTAATCCTAGATACATATGTTATCGGCGGCAAATTTTAACATCGAGATTCAGAAATGGATCGAAATTGGACAACGCCATCTAGTGACGAATGTACGAACTAATTTACATAACGATCGCGGTGTGTTCCGATTTACTTGCTGTGCGGCTAGACATTCCGCCCACCAAGGACATTTTGTGCAACATTATGTCCTTCTAAAGTTACAAAGCGTTTTATATTTTACAAATCAAACAGTTTTAATCACTTTTACAATATGACTTATGCATCTAAATTAAAACTTAAACAATGCTCATAATCCTAACTTAACTAAACAGTGCTTAAAATTATCTCTTAATCTATTAATACAATTCTTAGGCAATAGGCAAGACACACAGTTTTGATGTTGGCCTTTTAAATATAGAACCATTACTGCGAAGTGTGACTACTCGTGTAAGATTGTCTAACCCTGGATGCCTTTCAACCACCCTGCCAAGAAGCCACCGACAAGGAGGCAAGTTGTCCTCTTTAATTAACACTACATCCCCTACGTTTGGTTCCGGAGTTTGTTTAGACCATTTATAACGATGGATTAGTGTAGTCAAGTATTCGCTGGACCAGCGACGCCAGAAATGTTGCGTCATCTGTTGCACTAAATGCCACCTCTTCAAGCTAGAAATATTGGCATCTTCATAATTACGATCAGGCGCATTCACAATTGGTTCGCCCACAAGAAAATGCCCTGGTGTTAATGCATCAAACGTGTTCGAATCGGTCAGCCTACACAAGGGACGTGAGTTCAAGCATGCTTCTACTTGGCTTAATAAAGTAGACATCTCTTCAAAAGTTAAAGTAGAGCTGCCTATTACCCTATTTAAATGTTTCTTGCATGACTTTATTCCAGCCTCCCATAATCCGCCAAAGTTTGGAGCATGTGGTGGAATGAAATGCCATGTGGTACCCTCACTAGCCAAGGCCGCAGCAATATCCTTAGCTATACCTGAATTTTCGGAGCGAAGTAATAAATCTAATTCCCTAGAAGCGCCCTGAAAATTTGTACCGTTGTCACTCCATAGATCCTTGCAGTGACCTCGTCTTGCCACAAACCTTTTAAAAGCGGCAAGAAACCCCTGTGTTGTTAGGTCGCTAACGACCTCAATGTGGACAGCTTTAGTCGCCATGCAGACGAATAAACAAATGTATCCTTTATATGCATGGTGACCCCTACCTTTTGATGTCCTCAAATTAATAGGACCAGCATAATCTACCCCGCTGTTCTTAAATGGTCTATTTGGTGTTACCCGCGCAGGTGGTAATTGGCCCATCAATTGAGGTTTTGTAGAAGCTGCATAACGCAAACAAATTACACAGTTTCGCACGTATGCAGTAACCAACCGTTTAACTCCCTGAATATAATATTTTGTGCTTAAGTAGTTAAGCATTAGTTGAGGACCGCCATGAAGATTCCTATAATGTGCGTCGGCAATTAGAAGATTGGTAAAATGTGTATTACTTGGAATCAACATTGGATTTTTGCGATCCCTGGTAAGATCGGAACGTTCCAATCTACCGCCCACCCTCAGGATATTAACGGAATCGAGGTAAAGATTTAAAGATTTAAACAAATTTCTTTTAGGCTTTTCTTTTTGCAGGTCCAGAATTATCGCTTCACAGTTTTGACTTTGACATACCATTGCATGTCTCCAACGCTAATCTCATTTCTTCTGCAGTTATAAACTTATGATTCTTTCTTTCAGTCTTCGGTTTTCTTAACTCTAAAGGACGTCTTAAATATGCTACTATTCTAACAAGTTTGGTAAGTGATGAATATTTATCCCAAATAAAATTATCATCTAATGCTACGTATACTTTTATTTCTTCTATATTTGTTGATACCGTCTTGCGTTTGTCGACTATAATATTTTTATCGTTTAGGAACCCCGGACCATCTAACCACAATTTAAAGTTTACGAATTCTGATGCATAAAGACCCCGCGATGCGCAATCAGCAGGATTGATTTTAGACTGAACATGATTCCATTGCTGAGGTTCACTTAAGCTCAAAATTTCAGAAACACGATTTGCTACGAATGTTTTCCATCTGTTGGGATGGCTATTTAACCACGCTAATACGATCTCAGAGTCGGTCCAGTAGTACAAATTGAATTTACTTATTCCCATCACTTCTGAGACTTCTGATAAGAGTTTGGCTAAGAGGACTGCTCCGCACAATTCCAATCGAGGCACTGAAATCGTTTTTATAGGAGCAACATTAGTTTTTGCCGTGAGCAAAGTGACATGTATCTCACCGTCAGCATCGACAACCCGTGCATACACTACCGCAGCATATGCTGATTTTGACGCGTCGCAAAATCCGTGTAAGTCAATTTGCTTGTCACCGTGCTTCATGCTTAACCATCGAGGTATTGAAAAATTCTTTAAACTTTGCAACTCTTGTCGGTAAGTAAACCATTCTTTTCTTATTTCATATGGAATTTCCTCATCCCATCCAATCCCCGAAACCCATAATTTTTGAATTAGTATTTTCGCAACAATGATTACGGGTGCGACCCATCCCAAAGGGTCAAATAGTCTTGCTATGTCTGATAATATTTTTCTTTTCGTTACAGGTTCTTGCAGCGGAGGCAACTGAACAGAATACTGGAAGGTGTCACAGCTTCGGTTCCAGGTAAGTCCCAACGTTTTAAATATCTCATCTTGTTTTATGTTGATCTCTCTTTCTACACCATCTTGTCCTTTGAACGAGTGTCTTTCCCCGATTATTTTCTCCAGTAATTCACTGCTGTTACTGGACCATTTTTGTAAAGTGAATCCTGCTTTTGCTAATAACTCGTTCATTTGGTTAAAGATTTGTATGCCTTCTTCTATTGAGTCACAACCAGTCATCAGATCGTCCATATAATAATCTTTAAGAACCCTTTCAGCTGCAAGTGGATAGTTGACTCCTTCATCGTACGCTACTTGCTGCATCGATCGAACTGCTAAGAAAGGCGCTGAAGAGGTACCAAAAGTAACTGTAAGTAACTTATAATCCTTTATTGAAGATTGTTTGCTGTCTCTCCACACGATGCGCTGAAAATCTGTATGATGGTCGGCCACACGCACCATTCGGTACATTTTGATAATGTCTGAAACGAGGCAAATGCGGTGGGTTCTCCAAAGAATCAATAAATGCCGCAAATCTGGTTGCAGCCCCGGTCCAATCATTAGGTCATCGTTGAGCGAAATTCCATTTTTTCCTTTGCAGGAAGCATCGAAGACAACCCGAACCTTGGTTGTGTCTTTATCGTCCCGTATAACCGCATGATGAGGTAAGTACACTGCATGTTGATTTTGTTCTTCTTTTTTGGTTATTTGTCTCATGTGTCCCAATTGCAAATATTCATTGAGGACTTCTTCATATTTTGTCTTTAAATCTGTGTTTTTATTGAGTTTAGCTTCTAATGCATAAAACCTATTAATTGCTACCTTTCTTGTATCGCCATATTGGCAGCTCGGATCTTGACTTCTAAATGGTAAGTTTACTATGTAACGACCGTCACTGTCTCTTACAGTTGTAGCTTTAAATATCTCTTCGCTTCTTGATTCTTCTTCGGTTAGTATATGTTTCTTAATTTGATTTGGTTCCTTTTCTAATTCCCAGAATTTTTTCAGGATTTCGTCATCACCAAGGTGAGCATGCATTACGGTAATGTTTGATGTATTCTGAGCAGCAGAGGCTACTGTACCTGATAAAACCCATCCTAATGAGGTAGACTGAGCTACAGTGCTACCATCAGGAGCCTTTAATAACCCATTTTGTAAAATCTGACCATAAATTTCTGCTCCTAACAACATATCCACTCTATCCGGTGTATGATATCTAGGATCCGCTAATTTGATGTCGCTAGCTTGAGCCCAATCTAAATATACGGTTTCCCTACCAGGTAATAATGACGTAATAGATTTGAGAACATATGCTTTGACTACAAGTTCAAATGATGGATCGACCCTGGACATAATTTTAACCTCAACAACCGAATTTAAGGATAATTTGTTATTAACATCTATACCAGTTATTAAACCTTTAGCTGGTTTTTTCTGAAGCCCTAAACTTTGCACAGTATGCTCTGTAACAAAAGACGCCTGAGAACCTTGGTCCAACAGGGCCCTGATTGTAAACATAACTCCATTTTTCGAAACAGCCCTTACTAGGGCCGTGGCTAATAAAACTTGGTTATTCGCTAAACCTTTCGAAAAACAAGTAACTACTTTGTTTTCAGATTCTAATCCTACCGTGTTTGTATGTTCATTTATAAATGAATCTCCTTTTTCTCCTACTGACTCCTGCTCACCTTTAGGGTGCAACAAGGAGTGATGTCTCCGCTTACATATTTGACAAGAGGCTGTGCACTTACAAAATCTGGCAGAGTGGTTGTGCCCCAGACAATTAAAACATAACTTGTGATCCTGCACAAACTTACGCCGAATATCCACATCCTGGTTAACAAATTGTTTGCAATTTCTTATTTTATGCTCGTTACTGTTACAACACGGACAAACGATGGCTGCATTGGCCGTCGCTGTGTGAAAAACCTTTGCCTTACTAACATTAACATTATTTTTAATTGGCTTAGTTCCTAAGAATTCAAATGCCCTATAGCGGCCAGTTAAAAATTCTTTAAACTGTTCAAATGTAGGCAGCTTATCTGAATCAGTATTACTAGTTACCTTTAGTTCCCAATCCTTTCTACTGTCTGGATCTAATTTTAATGTTATGATATGAATGATTAAAATATCCCATGAAGTTATATCAATATCTAAGTTAGTGAGTGCATTTAGACAGTCTGATGTTGTATCCATTAATTCTTTTAAAGCACTAGCTGACTCTTGTACTATGTTCCTCTGACTGAGCAATCTTACCAAAATACAGTGAGACAAATATTTTTTGTTATTATACCTGGTCTCCAACTGAGCCCAGCATCTTTCATAATTTGATTCTGAAATTGGTATATGACGAAGGAGCTGCTCGGCTTCCCCAGTCAAATAACTTTTTAAATAATGTAATTTTTGAACATTATCAATAGTGCTATTTTTATGTATTGCTGATACAAATAAATCTCGGAAAGTCGGCCATTCGGTATATTTCCCCGAAAATGTTGGGATAGTTATTCTAGGTAACTTTATAGACACGCTTTTACCTACGGAACCATAATTTGATGATGACCCCGTAGTTGGAGAAACATCACTGCTCTTAATTTTATTTAATGCAGTTTTGAAGTCACATTTCAAATCTAAATATAATTCCTCTGTATTATAATAAACTTCACTTATAGTGTATGGTGAAGATATCAACTCCTTAGGTTCAAAATCTTTAATAATTTGTTTATGTGTTAAACTAAATTGCGCCCATAATTCTTCCACATTTTCTAATCTGGTTTCTAAATATTGTTCGGTAATTCTATCCTTTGGCGACTTTTTAAAATTAGTTTTAGCTCTTGATAATCGAGCGTGAATATCATCTTGCACCTTAACATGTGATTGCAAAGACATTTTTAAGTAAACAATAAAAATAAAAGTTCGAGAAATTTTTACAAGTCGATGTAAACAAAGAAATTTTTCTAAGTCCCAAAAAAATTACAAGTCCAAAATATTCCCGAAAATTTTACAAGTCAATGTAAACAATGAAATTTTTCTAAGTTCCAAATATTTCTAAAAATATTACAAGTTCTAAAAAGTTTCGAAAATTTTACAAGTCAATGTAAACACCAAATTTTTCTAAGTGTTTTAAATTTAAATCTACTAAAAATCGGGCATAGGTTCCCCGTCTGAACCTAAATTGGCTTAAATCTAACTAAGTCTAAACATGCACACATGAAATTATTCTAAGTCTAATTTAATATTCGAAAGTTAAAGTTAAAATCTTCTAGGCAATAAAGTTCACTTTTGCTTGGCACATAAGAAATCACAAAGTACTCACGATTTTCGGCACTATCACTCACTTCCTTACGACCTCAGTCGTCTGCAGCTTGCTTGCTGCTGGTTTTGTACTCCTTCCACCGTACTTCCCGCTGCTGGATCCGGTATTGCTATCTCCTTCTCTCACCATCCAAGGCAGGAACGTATGGGGTTGATGATTCTCCGTCCGATTAGGAGAACACACCTGAACTGTACAACCCTTGCCACATTCGACTCCGAAGGACCATGAAGAACCCTCTAACTCATGAGGGTTAGAAAACTGGGGTTTGAATGAAAAAAGGTTTCAGTCTGTACTTGGGAGTGTGGATCACTGATGCCAACACTTTGACCCCCAGTCTGAATTTATTCGTAGATGTAGTGATTACACCGTAGAATACAGGTTATAGTAGTAGTAGTTGTTTAGTGGTTGTAAAAAATACTTAATCCTAGATACATATGTTATCGGCGGCAAATTTTAACATCGAGATTCAGAAATGGATCGAAATTGGACAACGCCATCTAGTGACGAATGTACGAACTAATTTACATAACGATCGCGGTGTGTTCCGATTTACTTGCTGTGCGGCTAGACAATCTTTCAATATAATAAACAAGTGCGAGTCGAACTCGCGCACGAAGGGTTCCTTTACCATTATCGCAAAAACGGCAAAAAAACACGTTTGTTGTATGGGAACCCCAATTAAATATTTATTTTATTCTGTTTTCAGTATTTCTTGTTATAGCGGCAACAGAAATAATCTGTGAAAATTTCAACTGTCTAGCTATCACGGCTCATGAGATACAGCCTGGTGACAGACAAACAGACGGACCGTGGAGTCTTAGTAATAGGGTCCCGTTTTTACCCTTTGGAACGGTACCATAAAAATGATACGTTTAGAAGGTAATTTTTTTAAATAATAAAATAACACTTGATAAGCTACGAGTACGTTATCCGTTAAACATGATAAAATTAATTAATTTAAGGTCAGTAATAACTAAATTGCATAATTGCGTTTACTTTATTTATAAAATCATTTTCATATGATACAATCATGTTAGTTGTTGGCATAATATTTGTAAAATATACTAATTGATTTTATTTCTAAAACAATAGTAAAAGATAAGTACAAGTCATTAAAATTCTAATTAAATAATTGATTATTTGAATTCATAGTTTTTAGGGTTCCGTACCCAAAGGGTAAAAACCGGGACCCTATTACTAAGACTTCGCGATCCGTCTGTCTGTCTGTCTGTCCGTCTGTCTCCAGGCTGTATCTCATGAACCGTAATAGCTAGACAGTTGAAATTTTCACAGATGATGTATTTCTGTTGCCGCTATAACAACAAATACTAAAAACAGTATAAAATAAATATTAAAGGGGGGCACCCATACAACAAACGTGATATTTTTGCCGTTTTTTGCTCGATATTAATAACGGCAACAGGTAGACGCTTGAAATATTCACAGAATGTTTAGTTGTATATTTACTTCAAAAAATAATAATTAATAAATAAAAATAAAATAAATTAAGGGGGGCTCCCATACAACAAACGTGATTTTTATGCAGTGTTTTGCGATAATGGTACGGAACCCTTCGTGTGCGAGTCCGACTCGCACTTGGCCGGTTTTTATTATTCATTATATACTTTATTGTACACTATTGTTTTGTGTTTTGTACATTGTTGTATTAAAGTAATTAAAATTGCGGTAACAGGTGCATAGGTAGACCAAAGTCACGCTGGAAAGACGAGCTAGATACTGTCGCTGGCAAAAACTGGACTTTTACACCAGAAAATAGAGACGAATGGAAGGCTCTGGAAGAGGCCTTTACCCACAGAGGGGTTCATGCAACCTAATTTAATCTAATTGATTAATTAGTCATTAAAGATTAAAAACACTATTAGAAACTAAAGAAGTCATTAAAGATTAAAAACACTATTAGAAATTTTAAGGCGATGATAGCTCAGTGGTAGTGACGTCGGATACCGAGACGAAGGTCGCGGGTTCGAATCCTACAATGAGCTTGAGCTTTCGGTGAAGGAAAACATCGTGAGGAAACCATAGCACGGTGGTAGGGTACTTTGTAGTACCCGCCTGGCTGGCAACCACCCTCAAGTTGAAAATCTGTCGCCAAGCACCTTCCGGTGTGTTCCGAGAGCAGCACTTGAGAGCCAGTTCCCTTCTAGGCTTTGTGTGCTTACCACCATCGGCCACATCATCACTGACCACGGTGAGATTGTGGTCAAACACAGGCCTATACAAAGTAAAAAAAAAAAAAAAAAAAAACTGTCCTATTGTATTTGTATGTTGATGTTGTTGTTTGTTGTGTTTGATGTTTTGTGTACAATAAAGAATAAGAATTATTTCTACATCATCATCATCATATCAGCCGAAAGACGTCCACTGCTGGACATAGGCCTCCCCCAAGCGTCGCCACTTTGACCGGTCCCGTGCGTCCCTTCACCAGGTCATCGGTCCACCTGGTGGGAGGCCTTCCAACGCAACGTCTTCCGGTTCGCGGTCGCCACTCCAGAACCTTTCTGCCCCATCGGCCATCCGTTCTGCGAGCAATGTGCCCTGCTCACTGCCACTTAAGTTTGGCAATTCTTCGGGCTAAGTCGGTTACCCTGGTTCTCTTGCGGATCTCTACATTTCTGATTCGATCACGCAAAGAAACGCCGAGCATAGCCCTCTCCATTGCCCTATTTCCTTTCTAGTTCCTATTTCTACAAAAAGAGTTTTTTTTTTTTGTTTAATTTTATTTTTACAATTTTTATTGTTATGTTTAATTATTTTAATTTTAATAGATACCATAAAACTTAGGAAGTTATAATTTTGTCAAAACGCATACAGTTATACGTAATATCTACGAGTATGTACCTATGTAGGTACTGCCTACTACGTGTGTGCTACGCCGTAGCTGGCACGATGTGCTCACCGCGGTGCTACGCGACTGTACGTAGCACGTAGGCTCGCGTAGCACGTGATAGATCCACCTAATTGAGACACGATAGTTTCAGGAACCAACATTATTGATAAATTAATGTGACAATTTTTCAAACTCGCGTTCGCTGCTGTGATAGAATTGATTACTTTTCAACAGCCAATCGCATCACTTACACTTACTTGAATTTATTATGCTTCGATAAATTTTTCGCCAGAAGCTGGCTTACTTAAAGCAACTAATTTAAAACATCGTTCGGATCCCTCAATCATTTAAAGAAAAGTAAGTAACCTATTTATTATCGTAGTATCTGGTGCAAATTGACCTTTGAGTATTTGTGCAAAGCATTTAATCCGAGTGCAAGAAATATATGCTCCTTCGGGCTTTCTAGCCATATTGGTATGAGAGTTGTGCACCAAAGGTACGAATTACATCCATCCGAATTTAGTACTTTTACTTTGACATACAGACCAAACCCGGATATCAAATTCGGATTCGAATCGGATGCAAACGCACTTGACTAAGTAAATCCGTTAATTACTGTGGTTACAAAACAAACATACGAGAACGTATTTACCCGACTGCCGAAGGAGGGTAATGTGTTTATCAGTCTGTGTATGTATGTATGTATGTATGTTTGTTCCTATGTGGCGTTCTAGAGACCAAACGCGTAGGGCGATTTTGATGATTCTTACGTCAATCGATTCGAAAATACTAAAATTAAAACCGGCCAAGTGCGAGTCGGACTCGCGCACCAAGGGTTCCGTACCATTATCGCAAAAAACAGCAAAAAAAAAAAACACGTGGTTGTATGGGAGCCCTAGTTAAATATTTATTTTATTCTGTTTTTAGTATTTGTTGTTATAGCGGCAACAGAAATACATCATCTGTGAAAATTTCAACTGTGTAGCTATCACGGTTAATGAGATACAGCCTGGTGACAGACAGACAGACAGACAGACGGACATCGAAGTCTCAGTAATAGGGTTCTGTTATTACCCTTTGGGTACGGAACCCTAAAAATGGCGGATTTTAGGCGCCATATTATGGAGGCCCAAATTTTTTTTTCTTCCCAGCACATCTTGTGGGGTATCAAAATAAAGAGTTTCAAGAGGTGATTTCAAAAATATACAACACTTATATGTTTAAATGTACCTAATTAAAAAAAAAGTGGTAACTAAAAAGTTATAAATAAAAAAAGTTAATTCATAAAACCAAAAAACCCGACTGCTTAAAAAGCGAACTAAAAAGATGCAAACATGAACAAAATCATGCTGTGCAGTCGGAGTATACATAATATTCGTGATCTGGCTGACCAATTAAGCAGTCGGGTTTTTTGGTTTTTTGAATTAACTTTTTTTTTCCATTCCACTGATAGTACTGTAGTGAGAATCGATGTAGGGATATTCGATTCGCGTTTTCATGAATACACTAAATTAGTGTCGGAAGAATCATTCAGACGGTCATTAGGTACACTATAATCCGATTTTTCTCCCAACCTTATTTTCGTGAATACACGATTTACGGGCTCCTACACCGATACATACCGTACCTACCTACACCGCTTAATAGGTGTATGTGTGATTAAAGCAGTTACCATGAGGTATAGTCTGCGCCAAACTTCTTGGCCGCCCTGAAGTTGGTTTACCGGATGCGCGAGGTACGAAACGGTGCTGTTTTTTAATGAGATTTACTACTGCGCAGACATTGTAGCCAACTTCAGGGCGGCCAAGAAGTTTGGCGAGAACTATATTTAGGATCATATCTACCACAAAAGGAGAATCAAAAGCACAACTTGAAAATAGGTTCTATTAGACATATCTACCTATTTGCAGATGTTATAATCTAAAACATTGCTACCAAATTCTATCTGAGGCTGTTCTACTTGACGGAAGGTGGACGTCACGCAAATGCAGTCACAAAACAAAATATCATTCGGATAAGCTTAGCGAGCGTTATGTGACGCTGTTGGTCACCAAAGAAAATCCATACATCTGTCTGTGTACGCTTTGACGCCTAAACGGCTGAATCAATCTTGATGAATTTTGGCATAGAGATAGATTGAACTCGGAAGAAGGCCATAGGATAGTTTTAACCTGGCAGAGCATTCTTTTAGGATAATTTTCGCATTTCACGCGGACAAAGCTGGATTTGAAGAATAAATAATAATAAATAATTTAATAGGAAGAATAAATAAACTTCCACATGAAGGTTTACGTGCACAATGTCCGGCTAAACTAATACAATCGAAATTCAATAGAGCTTCATACTGATAGCTTGACCCAGTGGCGGACTAAGCCTGTCGGGGACCCAGAGCGGCAAAACGAAATATGGACCCTTACTCCGGTACGCAGACAGCTTAAGGCAAGAGAATGAAAATCACCATACCACCCACCTAAGAGAGAGCCAAGCGAGCTCTAAAATCTTCGTTTATATTTTGCATACGTAGGAGCCCGCCAATTCCAAACTGTGGCTTGATTGGGATTTGATTAAATAACTTTATTACAAAAAATAAACCGACTTCAAAAGCAAAATACTAAAACATGCAAAATAATTTTCGTTTCGGAAACCGGTCTCTTTGTTACTTCTTTTTTATCGTTTTTCGACACTGACTTCCGAATCGAAAGTCATTTTGCACTTTTTAGTATTTTGATTTTGAATTCGGTTTATTTTTTTCTGAAAAAGTTTTTATCTCTTTCTTTTTAGTTTTAGTTCACTAACACTGAAAAGTGAGCAAGTTCTATAGTACGGTACCTAAAGTACTGACAAAATACCCATAATAATTCAATTTAAACATTCGTGCTGTCTGTCGCTAAGTAGTTGGGTTGTATGTTCCATATCTTGAAAACTGCTGATCCGATTTTTATGAAACTTGCACTGTTCCCTAAGTTGAGAGACACCTCACCAGATTATATACGTAAAATTAGTGTGTAATTACAAGTGAAAACACAATAAAACGGCATAAATACTTAGGATTATTGTTTTCCTGGCGAAGTAACAAGTTAAATAAGAGTTTTTGCCCCGGTTGTCGACCGGTAACCTATCGAACAGCTGACGACGGCATTATACGGGGAGTATTGTTTACTTACGTTTTATAATTATAGCATACAATATTACTTAACTTTGTAATACACTCTCCTTTAGTTTTAACGTAACAATTTTGCTAATTTCGCACTCTAGTGTTTATAAATCGTTTCGTTGACAGCGTAAAAACGAAACAAAATCAACATTAGGCCCATTTAATTAGTTCTATTAATTGATTCTTATCCTTCACTTATACCAAACGCTTATGATTTTTGCATAGTTAAACTATTAAACTGCATTTAATCACACATATATATTTTGGGTACCCTACCCACATTAAATAAAAGTAAACTGAAAGGCAATCAAAAGTAAAAAAAGCCAATTCAGCAGCCTACCTAAGAATTAAACTCCCTTTCTTCATTGTATTATTACCTACTTGTACTTTTCTTTTTATTTTTTTGTTACTTTTCTCCATTTTCAGCTTTTCTGTCTTTTGTCTATTCTTTTGGTTCTCACCGTTTCTCTAATTCTACTTTCAGTAACTATCCCGAAACCATGCCTATGATGACACGTAAAGCTACTGCTCAGGACTTGGAATTTAAACTAAGAACTGCACTCCAAGAGCTCAAAGAATCGCAACATCAATGTCAGGCAATGTTGCAGGAGAGAGATGAATGTGAAGTAGAAGTGCAAAATGTCATCTCTAAAAACACAAGCCTTAAGCGGGAGCTAGTGGTGCTGAGTCAACAATATCAGAATGTTGTTGATGAACGTGACCAACTGCGGGTAGTCACGGATGGTTTCCATAATTGCAGTGATTTGTATGAGGAGGCTTTAGGTAAAGTTAGGGACCTAGAAGATGAATTGGCTCATGCTAATTCTCTAATCCAAAATCTGCAAAAAGAACAATCATGTACTCAGGTACAGGAAACATGCCATTTATATAGTGAATTAATAAAATCAAATTGTAAACCTCATTCCATAACCAATATTGACCTGACTGAAGATTCCTTATTAAATGAGACAAATAGGTATAAAGTTAGTCATAAAAAATTGAAAAAGTATGCAAAATTTAATAAAATAATTAAAAATTATACCCAGTACAGGAAACAACACAAAGTTTTCTTAAAAAATATTCCACTCAGAAAAGAACGTGTTGACCTGCTTAAAAAATTAAATAATTACCAGATCAAATTAGAAGACAGCATAAAAATCTATGAAATTGACACACAGCGCTTACAAAATGATATTCAGGTACTTGAGGATAAACTGGGCTCCCTTTACAGTAAATATGTTAGCTCCCAGTTACAAATTAAGGAACACATTCTGGCCGCAAACGAATTGCTGATGTGTCAATGTAATTGTCAGATAGACTCAAACCTGAAGGCTGTTCAGCCAAAGACAATGAAGGTCCAGCCTCGTGCTGAGAGGGTGTCTCAGGACAGTGTCTTTGACCTAGACATTCCTGATATTTCACAGGAAGTGACTCAAGTTGACCGGCCTGAGACTGCATCCTTTCCAACAAATAATTGTCATCATGGTTTTTAATTCGGTTATGTTTGCAGATGGTATTGGAAGAGGTTTAGGTAAATTATTAAATAGCAATCAGAGTTATTCAACTTTGAATTATTGTATGCCTGGGTCATCTTACAAGCATATCATGGAATCTGTAACAAATAATGTATACAAACCAGATACCAATGTAACTGTCTTTATAGGTAACAGTTTGGATGTAAAAAAAGATGACATCACTGAGTGTGTAACGGAGTTATTAAAGTTAAATTGTAATAAAATCGTATTGTGTGCTTTTCCATATTTGGAAAAATTGTCTAGTAGACAAAATAATTATATACACATGCTGAATAAGCATGTTCATTTCCTTGTCAGCCATTACAGCGACAAATTAGTTTTTTTGGACATAAACATTTTTGTTGATAAATTAAAAACGACAGGCAATACAGTGTATCTGCCTATTAGGGTAAGACGTCAAATAGCGAGGCTATTATCTTTTACTATAAACTCAGACATAAATAGTATGTCGAAGGCATGTACTGTAGTTGATATTAGTAGTAATACTAATATACAGGTAGTCAATAAGTTTAATAACGTTAGCACTTCTGCTATTAATATTTATAGTTTAAACTAGTTTGTAGGACAAGGGAGGGTACCAACAACGAAATAGTTACTAGTACATCCACCATCAAGAAGGTACCTTCTTGCTCTCACTTAGTTAATTTAAAAAAAGGGGCTAAGCAGAATTCCTTGAAATTATTCCATCAAAATATTCAAGGTTTTTCTGCGAAGCAATTGGAAATAGAACTGTTTTTGGAAAAAACAATGTTTGAAATTGTTTGTTTTACTGAGCATTGGCTGAAAGATCATACAATGCTAATTAATTATGAAAATTATACCGTGGGTAGTTGTTTTAATAGAAATATTATGTTACGTGGAGGTTCCCTTATATTAATTAAAAATGGTATTAAATCAAAACCTCGTAAAGATATTGTAGATCTATCAGTTGAACATAGTGTTGAACTGTCATGCGTTGAGCTGGATAAGCATGTCATAGTGTGCGTTTACAGACCCCCCAATTATGGTAACTACTCTATATTTGAGTCAGTGATGGAAGATGTTTTGGCAAAACTTGCAATTGGAAATAAACTAATCATAATCTGTGGTGATTTTAATATAAATATTTTAGAGAGTAATTCAGATAGCAGTAGATTATTAAATCTCTTCAAATCATTTAATTTGTCACATGTGTTTATGGAACCAACACGAAAAACTGTAACTTCTGCTACATGTATTGATAATGTATTTTGTTGCTGCGACTACTTAGACAAAGCCATTATAAATTGTCTGCCTTCGGATCATAGTGGGCTATTGGTAACCTTTGAGTCCAACATACCAATTCAACAAGTGCAGATTCAATCCAGACCAATAACATCCGCTAAATTAAATCAGTTTAACAGCAGTTTAATTAGTAAGCTAAGTGATCAAGACCTTACAGTGAATGATGGTAATATTCTATATAAAAAAGTTTTCTCAGTAATCCAAAAGGAGTTCAATAATTCTTTTAGGAAAAAAACTAAAACTGTATGCCCTAAGTTTTTATTCAGTGACTGGGCGACTGAAGGACTCAGGAAAAGTAGGGAAAGACTTTACGAGCTCTATGGCCTTAAGCCTTATATTAACACTGAAACTTTTAACAAGTATGTTGCTACTTATTCAAAAATTTTTAGAAATACGTGTAAAGTAGCTAAGGCTTTATACATTGGTAATAAAGTTAAAACCGCAGAAAATAAAATCAAGACTGTTTGGAAAATTATAAACAATGAAACGAACAGAAACAAAAGAAATAATACTGATTACACGCTTGAAACTACACATGGACTTATTAGAGATAACAAAAAAGTTGCTCAAGAATTTGTGGATTTCTTTACCAGCATCCCAATTAAAACTACTGAAACCATAAATTCTTCGCCCTCACTTGCTTCTGGTTTATTAAACGCAAACGTTTCAGCCTGCCCGACAGAATTTAACTTTTCACATGTAAACCCAATAACAGTAATAAAAGCTTTTAAGCAAATCAAGATCAAATTGACCGAAGATCTATGGGGAATGTCCATCAAAGTTTGTACCTCCATTATTCAGACTATAGCGCCGTACTTAGCTTTAATTTTTAATTTGTGTGTAGATCAAGGAGTCTTTCCGGATCTAATGAAACATAGTAAGGTTATACCACTTTTTAAATCCGGGAACAGTAAAGACACAAATAATTATAGACCAGTATCGGTGCTGCCGGTTTTCAGCAAGATATTTGAAAAGATAATGCTAAATCAGATGCTCATTCATTTTAATACGAATAACATCCTACACGATAAACAGTATGGTTTTACCAAAGGACGTTGTACGACTGACGCTTGTGTCACCTTATTAAAACATATCTTTGAAGCGTGGGAAGAGGCACAAGATGCCATAGGGGTTTTCTGCGACCTGTCGAAAGCATTTGATTGCGTTGATCATGAAACATTAATTTTGAAACTTGAGCATTACGGGCTAGGCCAATCAGCGTTGAGTTTAGTTAAATCTTATTTAAATGATAGACAGCAATTAGTTCAAATAAACGGTGTCAATTCGTCCGGGTTAACCGTGAAAATGGGGGTACCCCAGGGTTCAATTTTGGGTCCTTTCTTGTTTCTAGTCTACATTAACGATTTACCTCATCTATTGAAAAACAATCTAAACATGGTGTTATTTGCTGATGACACTTCGTTGATTTTTAAGATAAATAGACGTACGAGTAACGTTGACGATGTGAATACCGTCTTGCGACAGGTTCAAAATTGGTTCACAGCTAATAATCTAGTTTTAAATGCTAAAAAGACTAAGTGCATAAAATTTGTCTTGCCGAATGTCAAAAGTAATGATTGTGACATTTTATTAAACAAGGAGAAGCTAGAATTCGTCGATAAAACGGTTTTTCTGGGGATCACGCTAGACTCGAGGTTGCAATGGGGGCCTCATTTAATATCACTTGCGGGGCGGCTAAGCTCGGCAGCTTATGCTGTTAGAAAAATACGTCAGTTTACTGATGTCGATACCGCAAGATTAGTCTATTTTAGTTATTTTCATAGTATAATGTCTTACGGTATCTTACTATGGGGAAGGGCTGCAGACATTGAGTCAATTTTTATTCTGCAAAAACGAGCCATCAGAGCGATATACAATCTTCGCCGGCGCGATTCTCTAAGGGAACTGTTTAAGAACATTAACATCATGACGGTACCTTGTCAATATATTTATGAAAACATCATGTATGTTAGAAAGAATTTACATCTTTTTAGTAAAAACGGTGACAGACATAATTATGTTACTAGAAATAGGGATCAACTAATTCAACCAGGTTTCAGGCTGGCTAAAGTAGCATCATCTTTTATGGGGTACTGTATAAAATGTTACAATAAAATTCCTCCCCACATTCTACAACTAAATGAGACGAAATTTAAGACTTGTATAAAACGCACACTATGTAGGCAAGCATATTATAAGTTGGGGGATTACATCGCTGATAAAAATGCTTGGCTCAATGCTGGTCCTGCTCCGCAGCCACTAGGGCGCAAGAACAATTAGTGATGGGCAGAAAAGTATCGAAGTATTGTTGGACATGCTGAAGACTGTATGCAAATTTTTGTATTGTATAAACTCAATTTCTTTTAGTATTATATAATTGCACAGCACATGTGTGAGTACTATGTTCCGACTGTAGATAAATCTACCATTCACTGTACCTTTAGGTCGTTCGTTGACTTCTGTGTGCCCTGGCAGTTGAGTGTGTCATGCTCTCTCTAATTTCTCTCTGATGGTGGCACATGTGTTGGATCATTCGGTTCCCTTCATGATGGTTGAGCTGAGTGGTGCCGATCCATGCGTCATGTTCGTGAACGGGCGCCATCAGTTGGGATTGGTCATAACTTAGCTGTCTCGGCCTGTTAAAGTGCTTTTTTTTAATTATTTGTTACTCTAGACGCTTTTACGTACACGTCTTTTTACATCGTTCTCACATATATGTATTTTTTCAACAAGAATGATGTAACCAAAAACTTGTAATTAAAACTGATGGAAAAGAGTGTCCGGGGAGTTTCTTGCAAATTCTTCTCCATTGAGACCTACAGACGCTTGCGAATTTGCAACTAGAGTCATCTTTTTATTAATTTTTTGTTTGACAATTCAAAAGTACTTCTAAAGTTTAATTGAAATAAATACCTTGATTTTGATTTTTATTTTGACCTAATCCAAAAAAAAAAAAATGGTTACAATCCGATAATTAGTTTCGGAGGAATGCGTGGACAAACATACGTTTATGAAATTTGGCTCACGTGTTTAGAAGCCCACATAGAGTAGCATGTGTGAATATAGTGCGCTGCAATATTACATACATACGTGTCGAATTGATAACCTCCGTTTTTTTGAAGTCGGTAAAAGGCTACTCAAGATTTGGACTCCCCAGTTCGCCAATATGGCTTGACCACTAACTTTCTGCCGCGTAAAACCGGTTCGAGCCGTGACGTAGTGTGTCGCAATCCTAAGCGTCCCGTCTCCTTATTGGGTCACGTAGGATGACGCACCTCCGTCGAGCACCCTCGGTTTAAGTACTACTTAGATGCAACTAACAATGATTCTCCAAGATGCTCACTTTATATTCATGCGCGACGTTATTAAGTGAGCAGAGGTATGTTAATATTGATTTTGTAAAGTTGGAAACTTTAAAAACCGGCCAAGTGCGAGTCGGACTCGCACACGAAGGGTTCCGTACCATTATTGCGAAAAACGGCACAAAAATCATGTTTTTTGTATGGGAGCCCTGCTTAAATATTTATTTTATTCTGTTTTTAGTATTTGTTGTTATAGCGGCAACAGAAATACATCATCTGTGAAAATTTCAACTGTATAGCTATCACGGTTCATGAGATACAGCCTGGTGACAGACAGACAGACAGACAGACGGACCGCGAAGTCTCAGTAATAGGGTCCCGTTTTTACCCTTTGGGTACGGTACCCTAAAAATCATGTTACACATAAACTCACGCCTTTTTCGTATGGGGGTAGGCAGAAAATACAGAACGCTACCTGCTACGATCCTATTACCACAGATTTAGTATGTTTTCGCTACGATCCTTTATATATATTATTTTGGCTTCATTTACGTTCATACATGTAATTTAAACATACTTGGCATAAAGACTTTTTTAAAAGGCTTATCCCGCGGCTTCGAACTCGTCACCTACACAAAAAGAACGTGGTATCTTTCTTTGATACAAGGTAGCGTATACACAACGATTGCGAAGACTGCCGTTGTGGAAAAGGCGAACTTTTGGGCCAAAAAGATCTAAGCTGCTATCGTGCCATCGATCCGAAGAGGAATATATATAAAATGTTAAGATCATAGGCATATATATATATATATATATATATAGGGTTTGTTATATTAGCTAATTTTGTTCCCGAGTACCTATTACAATAAATATTGCTTTAAGACCAACTTTGCCCAACACCATTTTCTTCCTATTTCTTTGTATCGTTTACTAACATTTAAACTTGCATACACAAGACACCCAAATCCGGAAAAACTATCTGTAAGCCATACAAATATTTGTTCCGTGCGGGAATCGAATCCGGGGCACGCAGTGCAGCAGCCGATCGCTTATCCACTACGCCAATCGTATCGTCAAAACAATGGGGCAACCTTATTGTGATCTGGGGAGTGTGAATGACACTGGCATGTCCACCATCAAGGATTTAAATTTTGAAAACACAATAAAAATTGTCACTAGTTAGTTGAAATTAGTCGCCAAATATCAGAATTAGTCGGTCACTTGTTCAAAAGTTATAAGGGTTTATAGGTGGCCGATCTGGGGCGGATCTGCCCAGCTTGGCCACATTTATATCTCAAAAACAAGTGCACCTAGCAAGCATCTGTTTTCTGCCAAATTTTGTCGCTAATTAATCGCAATTCATAGCTTAATTTAGAAACAATAATTAATTCCCTTTTTTAAGATATTGTCCAAGAGCTAGCTATTTTAATCTTGGCAGTTTTTCGTAAATTTTTCGACCTAAAAAAAAAAGAACTCTTTATATCTTCTAAACTAAGATCTAGACTAACATCTGGTGATATTAATGTTTATGTGGGACTAAGCTGCATTAGAGCACAATGATCTTTTTATTATGTCTGTATTGTCAGTTCCAAATGATGTAAGTATACAGAATATTCAAAGGTATCCGTGTGATTGGTTAATTGAAACCCATAAAAGGAGGTAGTGAAATAGTCAGAAAATCTAGGTTTTAGAGAAACTCTCTATTATCTAGATTTGCCGATTATTTAATGGTGCACAAAAAAGAAAAAGGCGAACAATAAGTATTAAATAACATTTATTATGTCATCAAAATATATCTATGAATTTAGGTCATTTTTTACAATTAAACAATTATAGGTACTTAGGTATGAACTCAAATTAATTTTAAATTTAAATAAAAATAAAATATTCGAATTACAATATCACACTAAAATGAATTTATCAATTATTCATAATAATCAGTACTATTTTCCTAGTTTTTAGAGTCCGTTGCTTGTCCACAATATCTAACGGAAGGGTCATACTATTCTAAATGACAATATTTTGCTATATGTAGACTCTAGAGCTAAGCAAATAATATTAAAAATAAAATATATACAAGTGAATAACTCTCCTTCGTCAGACAGATAAAAAGGATAACTTTATAAAGAAGATCAAGAATAATGCTTACATTTTAATTATTAAAAAATAAATAATACTTAAAATATTGAGTAGCAGCTGGGTAGCTGGGCTAGTGAATCGCAACAGTGAACATAAAGTAACCAATACCTTACTTAATAAAAGGTAATCAAGGGTTTATCTTGTTGAAGGCACAAGCGATAGTGGCGACATCTGCAGATTTTTTTTGCAAAGCTGAATCTGTTCAACGGTGCTGCGTATTACGTCATCCTATAGCACAGTTTAAAAATCATACAGTTGGGAAACGAATGTACTTACGTAGAGCAAAGGCGGGGAACCTTAGATAAAGTACCTATAGACTTCGCCATGGCGTGGCCGCACATGAGACAACAATAGTTAGTTCTGGTGTTACAACAAGAACACTACAACCCACCATCGCACTGACACTTATTATCTATAAATAACCCAATTCCTTGTCTCAATTAACACATAATACCACGAAATCACAGAAAATCAAACAAAACCGAGTTTGTTTGTCAAATCTGCCATTATAATAGAGTTTGACAAACAACAGAAACCGGCCATGGTGACAAAGACAAAAAATAGTCTTTTGTCCTTATTATTTACATGGGGCTGCCAACTAGCGATCTCGCTCTATCAATCAAGCTCATTTTATGGTCTATAGCAAGCTCATTTTATGGCAATCTATAGGTACTTTATCTAAGCGGGGAACTTGCGGTGAGGTGGGCGGCGAGTTTTTACCCGACTGCCAAAGGAGGGTAATGTGTTTATCAGTCTATGTATGTATGTATGTATGTTTGTTCCTATGTGGCGTTCTAGAGACCAAACGCGTTGGCCGATTTTGATGGTTCTTACGTCAATCGATTCGTCTTAACCCTGCGAGTGTCACTGGCTACATTAAAATTGGAAAAAAGAAAAATGGCGGATTTGGGGCGCCATATTGTGGGGTACCAAATTTTTTTTTTTCTTCCAAGCCTATCGAGTGGGGTATCAAAATAAAGGACTTTAAGAGCTGATTTCAAAAATATATAACACTTATATGTTAAAATGTACCTAATTCTAAAAAAAGTTAACTAAAAAGTTATTAATAAAAAAGGTTAATTCAAAAATTCAAAAAACCCGACTGCTTAAAAAGCGAACTAAAAAGATGTAAACAAGAAGAAAATCATGCTGTGCAGTCGGAGGATACATCTTCGCGAGCTGGCTGACCAAAACCAGACGTGTCCTCCGACTGCACAGCATGATTTTCTTCTTGTTTACATCTTTTTAGTTCGCTTTTTAAGCAGTCGGGTTTTTTGAATTTTTGAATTAACTTTTTTTTTACTTAAGCCAACGTGCATACAATATTTCGCGTGATTCTTTTAGCGGGCTACAGTCCAGCTGATTTTTTTGACTATTGTAAAGAACTAGAAAACCATTTTAGGCAGAATGTATGTTCATATATTGGAAACAATATTTAGAGAAATTATTTAACGTATTAAGTAGAATTTAAATCACGGCCGTGCTCATGTTTCCCTCAAACATTTATGATAAGATTGTTCATCCGAATGCGAATACATTACATAATTAAATTTAGTAATGTTTATATGTTTTTGACAACCCTTGTATATTTGCGACTGATAGCGAAGTGTAAGGCCAGAGTGCACGCTCTATTCGAGCGTCGGGCGGGGCGGGGCGTGCAGCGTGCATGTTAAACACGTGCTACCGCTCGGCCGGCACTCAGGTCGGCCACTACGCGTAGCACGTGTTTAACATGAACGCTGCACGCCCCGCCCCGCCCGACGCTCGGGCAGAGCGGGCACTCTGGCCGTACCCTTAGTATCTACACGGGGCGGCGGTGTCGTCCGACATCAAAGGCGTTTCCCAACAGTATGATAGTTAAACTATGGCTATAGTATCTTTAACAGATCGAGCTAGCTAAAGACAAGTGACAAAGACAATGCTCTGTGTTGCCGAACTTTTTCCGAAACTGTATGTGCCATATTGAAACAGTGTTTTAAAAAATGTGCAGTCGGAGGATACGTATTCGCGAGCTGGCTGACCAACCAGATGTATCCTCCGACTGCACAGCATCATTTTCTTCTTGTTTACGGCTTTTTAGTTTGCTTTCTAAGCAGTTGGGTTTTTGATTTTTTGAATTAACTTTTTTTATTTATAACTTTTTAGTTATTTTTTTTTAAGATTTATGTACATTTAAACATATAAGTGTTATATATTTTTGGAATCACCTCTTAAAACTCTTTATTTTGATATCCCACATGATGGGTGTGGAAGAAAAAAAAAATTGTCCCCCACAATGTGGCGCCCAAAAGCCGTAATTTTTCTATTTTCCAACTTTGATGTAGCCAGTGACACTTGCAGGCTTAAGACGAATCGATCGACGATTCGTATGAATCATCAAAATCGGCCCACGCGTTTGGTATCTAGAACACCACATAGGAACAAACATATATACATACATACAAACATACATACATAGACTGATAAACACATTACCCTCCTTCGGCAGTCGGGTAAAAACAACATACATTACCCTCCTTTCGGGCTGCGCCAGTCGGATAAAATAATAGGCAATATGCACGTATTTTCTTTTATTTGCTAAATACAATACTTAGAAGCTCTGGTAAACGAATATGAAAGAATAAAAAAAAGTTAATTAAAAAAATCAAAAAACCGGACTGTTTAAGAAGCGAACTAAAAAGATGTAAATAAGCAGACAATCATGCTGTGCAGTCGGAGGATACATATTCGCGAGCTGGCTAACCAAAACCAGATGTATCCTCCGATTGCACAACATGATTTTCTTCTTGTTTACGTGTTTTTAGTTTAATATTAATTTTCAATTTTAGTATTCAGTTTTTGTATATTTATGCATATTCCCTATTGCAGCCTAGACTCAACTAGCTTACAAATAATAACAAAACCCAATATGAAAACGTCTTTATAAATTGCACTTAAAATAAAGGACATAAGTAAAACAAAATTCTATACATTATTAACTATAATTTAAGGCCATCGCAGTATTGGAGAAGCAGCTGAGTAAATTTTAATTATATTTACATAAAATGCCATATAAAATGTGAAGGCACTTATCGGCACTAGATCTATAAATAAGAACTAATACGTGAACAGAGAGCGCCAGCATTTTACTACAAACTTCTACATAATTATTATTTAATTTATTCATTATATTTATATATATTTTACATTTTTAAATATGATTCTATACTAGCTTTTGCTCGCGACTTCGTCTGCGTTGCATTAGTACTTCGAACAGCATTTTCTTTATCATCATCATCATATCAGCCGAAAGACGTCCACTGCTGGACATAGGCCTCCCCCAATCGTCGCCACATTGACCGGTCCCGTGCGTCTCGCAACCAGCGGATCCCCGCAACCTTCACCAGGTCATCGGTCCACCTAGTGGGAGGCCTTCCAACGCAACGTCTTCCGGTTCGCGGTCGCCACTCCAGAACCTTTCTGCCCCATCGGCCATCCGTTCTGCGAGCAATGTGCCCTGCCCACTGCCACTTGAGTTTGGCAATTCTTAATTTTTCTTTATATCGCGCAATAATATTGTAGGTTTTTGGGTCACGCTACTTTTGTAATTATTAGTTCACCATACAAGCTTTCACCCCCCTTTCAGTCCCCTTAAGGATGATTTCCGAGATAAAAAAACTATCCTATGTTCTTCCCAAGGTCTCAAACTATCTCCATACAAAATTTCATCTAAATCGGTGCAGAGATTTAAGCGTGAAAAGGTAACAGACAGACAGACAGGGTTACTTTCGCATTTATAATATTAGAAAAAAAAAGATGTAAACATTTAAAAATATAAAAAATAACAGCCGACCGGTATCGGGAACAGGGTCCAAGCTACCGGCGGGCAGGGCTCCTGAGGAACTTCCTGAGTACCGCTTTCTGGATCAAGCCCTTGATCCAGCTGCCCAACGAGAGCTTCCACAGATGTTCGTCGAGGCTTTTGGCTATTTACATAATTATTTATTATTAACAACACAACATGTTTAAACCAATAAATTTATCTTTATCTAACTATACATTTGTACAGAGTTCCACAGATTTTTAAGATCTTTTTCCCTAAATAAGCTAAATACAATTATATTTCGATCGTTTCATAGAATTTTGAGAATATTTTTGTAATAAATAATTAATTTTCAAATAATATTTTAGCCTAACCTTAAATTATAGCCTCGATTTGAGATTAGATGAGCCATTTTTAACTCGGGCCGAAAGACAGCCAACAGAAAATATTCAATGTTCTTACTTAAACATAAACCTCACGCCTTGTTCCTATGGGTGTAGGTAGAAACTAGAGAACGCCACCTGCTACGTTACTAACATAATTTGTCCCTTTTTAGGGTTCCGTACCCAAAGGGTAAAAACGGGACCCTATTACTAAGACTTCGCGATCCGTCTGTCTGTCTGTCTGTCTGTCTGTCTGTCTGTCTGTCTGTCTGTCTGTCTGTCCGTCTGTCTCCAGGCTGTATCTCATGAACCGTGATAGCTAGACAGTTGAAATTTTCACAGATGATGTATTTCTGTTGCCGCTATAACAACAAATACTAAAAATAGTATAAAATAAATATTAAAGGGGGGCTCCCATACAACAAACGTGATATTTTTGCCGTTTTTTGCTCGATATTAATAACGGCAACAGGTAGACGTTTGAAATATTCACAGAATGTTTAGTTGTATATTTACTTCAAAAAATAATAATTAATAAATTAAAATAAAATAAATTAAGGGCCCCCCTTAATTTATTTTATTTTAATTTCATCATCCTATACAACAAACGTGATTTTTATGCAGTGTTTTGCGATAATGGTACGGAACCCTTTGTGTGCGAGTCCGACTCGCACTTGGCCGGTTTTTTTCTTAAAATAACAGAATATATTACACTTAACAAGATACTTTTAAGATTCTTCGGACTTTTACACAGTCCCTTTGTACAATAGGCCAATTATTTTAGTGGTCTAACATCGAATGTCCTTTTCGTAATAGAGATACTAGTTAATATTATTACTAAGGCTGAGGCTTCATTAGTGCGTTGCGTTGCGGTGTCGCAACGGATCAACGCATTGTATGCTATACTAGCGTTGCGACGACGCACAACGTCGCTTCGTCTCTCGTCCGTCGATAAGTGGCATGTCACAAAAAAAAAATATGTAAAACGAACGCAACGCACTAATTTTCATTTATTTATTTATTCGTTTATTACTGCACTGGAACGCCTTGCTGCAATAGGGATGTTAACTGAAAATTATTTTTTGGCCGTCAGGTAGATTTATAGAAAATATTGGTACAAAAAGTGACGACGATATAATGCGTTGAAATGTCGTGTGACGTCACACCGTTAGTTCACTTTATACTGACATAGTGACGTCACAAGGCCCCCTTTGATGCGTTTTATCTTTATCAATTTTTATTAATTTGTTAATGCAAAAAATACGTGTCCAATATTATTTGATAATCTCACTGACGGGCTAAATATAATTATATTTTTTTTACCCAGGAAACATCCCTATTATGCCAATGGAGCAAAAATTTGTTGAGGATCTGCTGGTTTTCAACATTATAACATTTGTACTTCAAAAAATATTGCAAACGCTGATTTTTAGACCAATTCGCAATTTCAGCATTTCAATGACAAAAAAACAATCAACCTGCCTAGCCTAGTGAGAGGAGACGCCATATTGGGAAATGCACACCATAATTATTATTTCAGGATATTTTTAAATATCATCGGTTTAGCCACTTTATGGTGCACCCACAGCACTGTTAATAATGTTTACAAACATTTTCTAACACTAATACATTTAACTTTAAAACTTTCGCGTTTTATAATGGAAATAATATATCACGGGAATTTAACGCGATGATTTAGATTATTTATTTACCTATTTAACCCGACGTTTCGTCCCGTCCGTGTTGCAACGATCGTGGTCCCGGGTAGACTGGTGTCTCGGTGTACTGCCTCCGTTGGTATTACCTCGTTTTGAGTAATCGGTGAACTTACAGAATAAGGACACGGTCAGTGTTGTGTGTAGAAATGTGAGGATAGAGGAAGAATTTTCTGCCCCAACGGAGCCAGTACACCGAGCTACCAGTCTACCCGGGACCACGATCGTTGCAACACGGTCGAAACGTCGTGTTAAATAGGTAAATAATTAATCTAAATCATCGCGTTAAATTCCCGTGATATATTGTTTTCCACTAATACATTAGGAATTATTACATCCTGTTAGGAATTGCGAAACACTGATGTTTACTTTACTGCATTATATTATAAACATTACACAATGTTAACTAACATTACCTCATGTTAGGTAACATTTTTCAGCAGTGTGATAACATGTTTGTAAACATTTTTAACAGTAGTGTGGGAGCAGCATTACGTGAATAATCTAATTCTAGCTCTCTTTAGGCGGCAGCTTAATTGTAATACCATTAACAACTCCATTCAAATCACAACTGTTAATAGTAATAACAAATCTATTCGAATCCCCACAAGATCGCACGGAATCGCCCTCAACGTCTTCCAGGGGTTTCAGACCCAACATTGGAAGATCTTTTTCAACCGCCGGCGGTTTCAACATTAGAGGATGAAGAGCTTTATTACTTTTGAAGGCCAAGAGATTATATTCAGGTTTTGGTTCTTTTGGGACCTCGTTGGTGATTGGTTCCGTGTTGTCTTTGGTAGAGATTTGGGGGTCGTTGGCCTCGTCCCCGTTTGCGAAGTGCACTGGATAGTGTAGCTTCAGTTCTGAGAGTAGACGGAACCGGGAGCCGCATATTGTGCATCTGGAATTAAAAATCTTGTTTTAAAGGATATTCTCAGTAAAAGAAACTGTATAATTGGGACTTCTTTTGCAACTAAAATAAGCAACGAAATTGAAATTTTTGCCGACTTCAAAAAAACGGAGGTAATTAATTCGACACGTGTGTATGTAATATTGTTGGAATTGCACAATATTCACTTATGTTACTCTATGTGGGCTTTCTAAACACGTCTGCCAAATTTCATTACGCATTTCTCCAAAACTGCTTATCGGATCGTGATCATTCTTTTTGTGATAGATTGAGTATCTCTTAACCACAGAACAGAAAAAACGCCTTCTACAATAGAAGTCACAAGTAGGCGGGGCCCGCGTACCCCGGGATTTCTTCTATTCCGCATATGTCTGCTGCCCCGCCCACACAAAAGTAAAAGTTGATTTTATGTTGTTAAATTTAAGGTCTACTTTCTTTTAAATTCAAACATATTGTTCTCGAAGATTCCAACTATGCACATGTCACAGTCAGCTACTCAATTAGAGATTGCCGTTATCGATAATGAGTTATCGATATTTTAAACTTACAATGTTCTCTGTGTTCTATGGTATACCTTTCTGAAAAAATTTAAACCAGTGTGCGGTTTTTTTTGGTGATTCAGTATTAGTAATCAAATCTTTTTTTTCGAATTCTGCCTTAACCAAGTTTAAAATGATTAAAGCATGGATATGAGTAATCTATTGGTAGTATTCTAATCGAAAAAAGGTTAATCGAATAATTAATATTTTAATTAATTATTGTTTAATTAATATTTTAATGTAACGATAAAGTGGCAACCTCGAAATGTCAGTTTAGTGTACGAAATTAAAAATCAGACTATAGTTTAATATCTATCGCGTAAACGCCACAGGGTGTATTTTTCTATCAATATAATGATTTTCAAAAACGGATTAGTAGTCTAACATGACAATTCTTAATTATATTTTCTATAAATCGTAAGTATTAGAATAAATTTATATAAACACTATTTTGAATTCTTTATTTTTAAATATGACTTACAAGTACAGTGGTTGCTACTTTAGAAAACGGAACCGCTCTTGAGTTTCTGGTAAGGAAAGGCTCGCGCTTCTTAAACTGGGCGGCGCGCGAGGTGGGCTGCAGACGTCGCCGCAGACGGCGCAGCTGCGGGCGCCGGTGCCGTCATTAATGACATCATACGTCGGGCTCTTGTCACCGCCGGGGTGCCAGCTGTTTTAGAACCCAATGGCTTGGCACGCGACGGTGGGAAGAGACCGGATGGGATGGCCATAATGCCTTGGAAGTTGGGTAGGCCTTTGGTGTGGGATGCAAAATGTGTCGATACCCTTGCGCCATCCCTTAGCACGGCGGGCTGTGCTGGAGCAGCTGCTGCTGGTGCAGAAAACCTCAAACGGCGCAAATATTACAACCTTATTGGCAGTTATATGTATGACCCGTTTGGGGTTGAGACATTAGGTCAAGTGACGGGGTGAGTGGGTTGAGTGCTCATCGAGTGCTTCGAGACATAAGTAAACGGTTAGTTGACTGTTCGCGTGACCTGAGGGCTGGCCTTTTCTTCAGCCAGAGAATCAGCATTGCCATTCAACGTAGCAATGCTGCCAGCGTTCTGGGCACGTTTCCCATTGACATCGATGTGGGCGAATTTTTTGATGCAATATGGGCCCTTTTCCCTCTCCCCTTTGTATGTTAGTTTGTTTTGTTATTAGTCATAAGATTAGAAATATTCAGTTGTATATAAACACTGGATTTCAAGCATAATAATATTTATCGAATCTAGCTGTTGATTTTGTTTTGTTTCAAAATAAAACGATGAAAGATTTTCGATAAATAAGTCAACGACGGTGGTACATCTCTAGAGGAAAACGAATTGTAATGACCTCATTACGCAAATATAAATCTTATTAATAACGAAATACAGCTTTAAATTGAATGCATTTACTATAGTGACATCTAGCGGCGGGTAGCGTAACTTGGTTATTAAATTATTCCATGTGCGATTTTAACGGAAAATGTAATAAATACTTAAAAAGAGTAGTCAATTAACAACTCTATGATCATTAAAATGTGGTTTATTTTCAAATAAGCGACGACTGACATATTTCCTACTTTCAAACTACCAATCACACCAAAGATTTCTTAGTGTTACGAAATACAATTAACCTGTATATGTGTGAGTTTGGGTACGCTGGTTCCGATACTAATGAAGCGATATACGATTTCTACTGTCTTCTCTGTTCTGTGCTCTTAACTTACGGAATAGTGCAAGTTTCATCAAAATCGGTCCAACAGTTTTCAAGATATGGTGCATACAAACGAACCGGTACCGTACTATAGAAATTGCAAATTTTTAGTGATGATGCACTAAAACTAAAAAGAGATAAATAAAAACCTTTTCTTTGGTACCTCTCGTTTTTATCATTTTTTGACACCGACTTTCGAAACGAGTTATTTTGCACTTCTTATTGTTTTGCTTTTGAAGTCGGTTTATTTCATTGTGAAAAATATTTTTCTAGGTTCATATTTTTATTTCACACTTGCAGGATACAAGCCGCTGGTAGAAGCTAGTATTATAAATGCGAAAATTTGGATGTATGTTTGTTACTCAATCACGCCAAAACGGCTGAACGGATCGAGATGAAATTTGGCACAGATATCTCTGTGAAGAGATGGTGTGAGTCTGGAATAGCACATAGGCTACTTTTTATCCCGGGAATATGTTCCCTTGGGATGATTGCCGAGTTTCACGAGGGCGAAGCCGCTGGCTGAAGCTAGCTATACTTCATTTGAGATATCATTAGACATTTAAATAAACCCATTTTACAACCCGTTCAACCTATTGCGTTGGTGATATGACAAATGGCAGCTGTATTTAACAGTTAGTTTTGGTAACAGGTTTATGCTTTTTATGCTATCCTTTTCAAATGGAGTATAGTTATGAATAAAGAAGTACTCACTGGTATATGTTCTGGCCGATGTGCTGCCGCGTGTGCTTCACTAAGTCGTTGCTCTGAGAGAACGCCCGCTCACAATACTTGCACTTGTAAGGTTTCTCGCCAGTGTGAATCCTGGTGTGACGTTTCAAGTGGTCTTTGCACGTGAACCTAGAAAAACAATTATGAAATTACTCGGTATGATTGCATATGGGCTAGTCTAAGAATGCGCAAATGAACTTATTTGAAGGATAAAATCAAACACATGGTTATTCCTGTTAGAATATTTTAAGAACTGGACAAAGTTAGTCCTTTGCCAAGCCCTGTTTTCCAGACACTCGTTTCTTTCAACCCCTCGAACCAAGGGGTCTACTCGCTAAGCACGAATTCCGTAGTTTAAGCCTTCGTTACGGGCGTTTCCTACTCCCTAACACCTACGGACGGATGATTCGTTCGGGGCCCGAACTGCTAATGACTAACAACACAATTTGACAGTTGTACCTACTCCCGATATGTTTTTACTCGTCCGATAAATTGAACTTAACACTTGATTTTTTCATTACGAAGTATCGGAGTACTTTCGGATGTTGCCCGTAACTTTGTTGACGGCGATAGGGAGTAGGTCCCCAGCCTCGGGAAAAAAAATAGGTAAAAACTAAAATAATTCGTATAATGAAGCACTTATCATTTCAAGCTGTGCATGACGAAAAAAGCGAAAACACCAACGGTGCGCGTTACGTATTGTAATTTAAACCTTATTAAATGCTCTTAAAATTCACATTGCTATAACAAAAATAGTAAAATTTGTTTTATAACTGTTCTGCATTGCCTACAACTATGTTTAATGCATGCCATGGGAGCCTATAATTAAGGCTACACTAATAAAATTAATGTAAAAATATGAGTACATTAACTTGTATTTTTTTGGTGTATGCTTTGTTTGTTGTCCTTATAAATAAACACCGTTATTCGAGCTTTATTCAGGATCAAATTAAATCACTTAGCAAACTTTACACACATGTTGAGAATAGATACGACTACGACACGACAACGATACGACTTATTCTTCTGTGCGTTTAGGGTAGTTAAGTTTATTTATTTAGGGTGAGTATGGTATTTATTAAGTTATTTATTAATAGCTGTTGCCCGCGACTTCGTCCGCGTCAAACTCGTAAAAAATATATTTTTATTTTTTTAGTTTCCCGCCGGAACTATGAATTTTCTCGTAGCCTATGTTACTCGTTATTACATCAGCTATCTACCAGTGAAAGTCCCGTCAAATTCGGTCCAGCCGTTTCGGAGATTACCCGGAACAAACAGACAGACAGACAAGTATATACTTTCACGTGCATTCAATAAAACGTTGTTATTTTGATATTACATACAGACACTTCAATTTAATTTATTTGTATAGATGTATAGATGACGAGTGCTGTGAGTAAGCGGGCTGTAAATTATCGTTGACCAGCGTAGTAGCCATGCTGCACACTGCTCAAGCTCAACATATGCTGAGCATTTTGCCATACTGAAGAAAATATTGTGCTTCAGATCTAATTTGTGCTACGTTATCAATGTTTTTGTAAAATTCCATACTTATCACATGTGCGAACTTTCGCTAGGTAATATAGACAGAAAGGAATTATCTTTATTCAAGTTTCAAAGACTCAATAATTATTAATAAGACTTACAACTATTTTAGTAAAAAACTGACACTTAACAAAAACAACAAATAGCAGTGTATAAGTCCCCGGCATGTAACTTGGCAAGGTTTTTGCGTAGTGGGGGTAATCGGGTTCGCGCATAATGCGTGAACTGACCAACCACCATATAGAGCGATCGGAACGTGGACGCGACGCGATTGGTCAGTCGATCCTTGTGTCAACTGACCAACCAATCGCGCGCTCGGAACGGTGCTAAAGGTTCCCCGCGTCCTGCTTGGTAACCAAAGAGACCTAAAAAACGACTTGTGCTCATCTAACGACTCTTTCCAAGTTACGTGCCGACAACTAAATCACCGAATAACTTGCCCCTGTTTATAAAGACGTCTGCAGTACTTATAAATCATGTCTTACCTCATATTACAAGTATCGCAGGCAAAAGGCCGTATAGCCAGGTGTATCATAGAGTGTTTCTTCAAAGAATTCTGCTTCGTAAAGGCGGCTCCACACTCTTCACACTTGTAAGGATGTTCCCCGGTGTGTGTGGACACGTGGGACCTCATCTGACCTGGAAAATAAATTGTTTTGTGTTTGATTTGATATTTTTTGTGGTCCATGATGGTTGTCTTCAGTATTTATGACCATTAGAGATGATATATTGATGTGGATATTTTTTGGCGATGGTGATAGGCAACCGTAACTGAGAATGACCCTTGAAGACTTTTCTATCACGCTCTCGCGCATTCGTAACAGTTCGTTCAATTTCGGCATTTGCTAGAAAAATTCAACTTGGCCAAAAATATGGCCCATTTTGACCGAAGCTGAAGGTTTTGCTGAAGGTGTTACTTTTAGCCGAACACGGCCAAAGCCGGACACTACTCGCCAGGTTAGGCTCTAACTAGGCGCTAAGAGAGTCTGTTAGTGCATTTTCGGCATCGAAACATTGTTAGCTACAACTGTAGGCTTAGTGCGAGGTTTTTTATCGTACTCGTGATAACGTAAAAGATCTCTTTTTTCAATTGGTATACAAAAAAAGAGGTTTCTCCTTACTGTCACCAGATGGCGCTTATACAGTTTTAATACAAATTGTCATTTGCCCAACTAAAAACTCTCACTAGACCCACTGAGCACGAATATTTTTAGTAGCGGCCTTAGATAAAGCACCTAAGCGGTGTCTCTCGGCGGTGTGATTCCTTGAACTGAGAAATTTATTTAAAAAAATATACATAATGTAGATGAAAAAGATAAAAAATTTAAATAGAGAACATTTTTTTGAAATACATGGACTAGTATTAATATACCATTTTTACTGACTGGCAGGCTATGGGGGTCACCTTTGCCCAGCATTGGGAGAATATAGGTTATAAAAAAAACTATGTGACATCACCAATCTTCTTCTTTATATGTTGATTTGTCTCAAATAATGTCCAACCAGAATGCAGCCACCACAAAAGCTCTGTCATAAGCTTTTTTTTTCACCGTGTTTGGAATGGGGTGTCCATTCGGCCAGGTTGTTTTTGCGGCAAACAACCTGGGCCTGCAATTGGTTCAGAGATTTCCAGAATATACAAATTTAGGGGCCTATTTTAAAATAAAATATAATAATCTTACCTTTAGTACAGAATGTCTTAGGACACAAGTTACAAGCATAAGGCTTGACTCCAGAATGCCTCATCATATGCTGCCTCAGGTTTGAATTGTTGGAGAAGCCCTTGCCACACTCTGAACAGAGGAATGGGGTCTCCCCAGTGTGGGTACGAAGATGGTCTTTCAGACTGCACATTTGGGAAAAACCTGGGGACACAAGGAGGAATGTTTGATATTTGAAGTTAACTACACAATTCTCAATGCAAAACACCTATAGTATAATAGAGCAATGATGGCCAGTGAGAATGGGCGCGACTTGGAAGTTGTAGGTCGTGGGTTCGAACCCAGGCAGGCACTTTACTTTGTGTAAATTATTAGATCACCACTGCTCTCAAAACAGTGAAGTAAAACATTGTGAGGAAACCGGCATGTCTTAGAGCCAAAAATTCGAAGAGATGTGACATCCACCATCCTGCACTGGGCCGCGTGGTGGATTACAGCCTATTCCCTCACAGAGAGGAGAGAAGGCCTGCACGCACAATGGCCCAAATGGTACGGAAAACGGTAACTCCGTTTTCCGTACTTTGTGTCAATTCAATTCTAGTTAATTACAGAATCATCATCTGCCTAGCCTTTTCCCAACTATATTGGGGTCGGCTTCCAGTCTTACCAGATTCAGCTGAGTACCAGTGTTTTACATGGAGCGACTGCCTATCTGACCTCCACAACCCAGTAACTGGGTAACACGGTACCCCTTGGCAAGACTGGTGTCAGATCTCAAGCTTCTGACTACCCGTAACGACTGTCAAAGATCTCTAAATGACAGCCGGGACCAACGGCTTAACGTGCTTTCTGAGGCACAGAGGAAACTCAGTATGTTGAAAATGGTCACTCATCCACGGACCAACCTCGTCAAGCATTGCTTAACCTAATTAATTACAGAATATAGAAAATAAAACCTACTTTTCTTGCAGTATTCACAGACATATGGCTTGTGTTCCTTATGAGAGTACATGTGAGAGATGAGCTGGTCACGTCTGGCATATGTCTTGGAACACTTATCACACTTGTGGGGCTTCACCTGACTGTGCATCATGACATGCCGCTTTAACAAGTGTTTCATGGCAAAAGTCTTGCCACAAGTATCACAAATGAACTCTTTCTTCGCATCTTTATTTCTATGTTTTCTCATGTGCATTGAGAGTGATCTCTGCTTTGTAAATGTTAGCCTGCAATGTGCACATTGTAACACAAGTAATGGCTCTTCAGTTTTAACTTCGATTTCCTCGGTATTTTCCACCATATTTTGATCCAGTAAATGTGTCTCATTTACAAAACTTTGATTACTATCAAAACACATGTCCTCAACATGCTTGGCTCTGTGTTTGTCTAACAATGTCTGATTAGGATATAACTTCTTACAAATGTCACATTCTAGTGATAAATTCTCATGTGCTACTAAATGTTTCAAGTATTTCTTCTCTTTTGTAAACTGTTTATTACATTTAGTACATGTAAATTCTTTTTCTTCGATCTCAGTTTTGGAAAAGTCTGAGTTGAAGCTGAAATCTTCATATGTTGAAAAATAGTCATGATCATTTTCTGTTTTGAGATCTATATCTTGGGGTTCTGTTTTTACGTTACTTTCTAGGAGTTTTTTAAACTCATCCTGTGCCTTCGCCGCCTGCTTACGAAATGAGAATGCAAGTTGCAGTACCTTGACACAGGCATCACATAGTTGCTGAGGTAACCCATCCTCCTTGGAGACCTATTAAAAAAAAAGTTCATCAATACATCATTATAACAGTCGTTAGCTAAATATTACACTATTTCTCTGTTACATACCTCAATTGAAGTACACTGCACAAGTAACTCAACTAATTGAAGATAATTTTCCTCAATTTCAACTATTTCATACAAGTCCACCAAAGTCACATTATCCTTCATACAAGTCCGGCACGACGTAGTTATGTCTAACATTATAGCTAAAAACCTATAAGCAATTATTAGCAATAACTTTAAAAAATACTAATTTATCAATAAACATCGCATATTCTGACAGCCAATGTGACATTTCACTTTTACGTTTTTGACGTGACGATCTGTGATGCCTTCGTTGATCATTGATGCTTGACTTATATGATTTTCTCATTATTGATCATTTATTTAATTCTCATTATTTCTAATATTCATATTCAAAATAACTAAATCATTTAAATAGTTTATAGTATTTTTTTTTGTTGTCATCTGGCATCTTTTTCTTGTGATACATTTTGCTTGAAATGGAACCGAAGAGGAAAAAAGGTTTTTAATGTCACGCGGTTTTGGTTCGAACTAAATCGGTCAACGAAAAAAAATATTTATATACAGTTTAAAGTAGAAATTTTTTAAATAATATTTTAATTTTATTTATTCATTAACATGGTAAATACAGCAAGGGTTTCGATGCAAGCATTTGATTATTAAAAATAAATGTATAACTGTATAAGTTTTATAACTTGACATTTAAAAAACCTAGTTATCAAACAAAGTTTCGTGATCATCTTTGTGATTTTCTGTGTAAACTGAACGTAAAGTTATTTTTATATGTAGCCTAATTCGTTGGCTTGTGTTTTCCTGTTCTGTTTTATTGCCTAGTTTAATACGTAAGTGATGGACGACATAATCTTTATCGGTGACTGGATAAAAGAAAGAGAACTTGGAAAAGGAAGTTTTGGAACTGTGGTGCTGTGGAAACACAAAAAAACTGATGAGAAACTTGCGATAAAGACTTGCCAATGGGGTAATGAACTTACAGAAAAACATAGAGAACGATGGACGAAGGAAGTAGAGATGTTACAAAGTTGCAGAAACCCAAACATCGTGGGTACAAAAGACTTGCCTCCAGAGTTCATCACTGGACTAGAGCGTGCCAACCCGTCGCGCCTGCCAATTCTCTGTATGGAATATTGCAGCGGCGGCGACCTTCGGCAGGTGCTCAACAAACCAGAATCCTGTTCAGGCTTGAAAGAACAACAAATCAGACAAATCCTCAGTGATCTCCGAAATGCTATGCATTTTCTGCATCAGAACAAAATCACACATAGAGATCTCAAACCAGAAAACATAGTCTTGCATTTATTGGACACAGTACAAACCAATGTTGCTGTTCAAGGCCAAAGAAAGGTGATATACAAACTAATAGACCTTGGTTATGCTAAAGAAATAGATTCTAACTCAGTATGTGCCAGTCTAGTGGGAACGTTACAGTATCTAGCACCAGAAATTATTTACAGCAAAACCTACAGTAACTCAGTTGATTTTTGGTCATTTGGCTTAGTGGTGTTTGAACTTATCTGTGGTAGAAGACCATTTCTGCCATTCATGGCCCCTGTACAATGGATGCCACATGTTAAGAAGAAGGCCCATGAAATTATTTGTGTGTATGAATCTTTCCATGGTGACATAGAATATTCCAATGAAGTTTTCCCTGAGAATTATATATCTAAACCATTCAAAGCACTGATTGAAGAGTGGTTAAGAATTGCTCTAGAATGGGAACCCAAATTGAGAGGCAGGGACAGTCCCTCTCGAGTTACATTCAACCTACCAAGTGAACAAAGGGAAGCTGCTAGCAAGATAGTAATTTTTGATGTCCTTGAAAAGATTTTAGCAAAGAAAATAGTCAAGATTTTTTCTGTGGCCACATTGTCCCAACTAGCTTATGAAGTAGATGATACCACTACTGTTCTTATGCTTAAATCTAAGATTTACAATGATACTAGAATGCCTATGAGTGAACAAATTTTAATAACTCAGATAAACTATATGGAGCCGGCAGATGATGAGTATATTGTGAAGTATTGGAATGAAAATATCATGTTGTTCCTGTACAATAAGACATACATTTTCAAAGAAAATGTAAAGCCTATAGTTCCAATGGCTGTACAAAGATGTTTGGAAAACCCAAATGCTTTATATAACTTTAAAAACAGCCAAAATTTGTATAAGAATGCCATGTTTCTTGTCCTTTCTCAAATGGAATTATATGACTCACTTATCAATGGATTGTTTGTTAGAGCTGAGTCATTAAAGTATGAAGGCAAACAATTATTACTTAAACATAATTCAGTTGACAAAAATCTCGGTAATCTGCTTGCCCAACAAGAAACTCTTATAAAGCTGACGGATTCGGGCAAAACACACATATGTGCACTTAAAGAAACTCCTAATGGATCTAATTTACTTGGTGGTTTTGACAAAATATTTAAAGATGCTGAAGACATTACAGAAAGAATAAAAAAATTGCAAACTGCATGGAGCCAACTTACTGTGCGACTTCAGTCTGCAACCAGACGCAGCAATGAAGCAATCACTGCGGACATCAACCACTTTGTTACTAAGTTCAACTATCAAGCTGTGTATGCTAATGCTTATAAAGAGTATCTAGCTTATAAAAAAGGTGAATCTGCTAACCGAGGAAGGGAAAGATCATGTAAAGACATAGGCAGTGTATGTTACAAGTGTCTCAAAGTAGGAAGCAACATATTGAAGGAAGTTCGTCAGCAAGCCTTTGTATTGAAACTTATGGATGTGAGCACAGAATTCTCCAAAATTGGTGATATTGTGTTGAATGCAGCAGACAACACTCATAAATTGGCAGCTGACTTAACAAATGTTTTAGATGAACTTACAAAGTGCACTTGGTCGACAATCAGTCTTGTGGTTAAAGATGCTGAAGGTTTTTCAAATGTACCATACAGTGTGGTCTCTTTTGAGAAAAAGGACTTCAAGATCGGAGAACCTGTATCTAACCATTGCATCAAAGTGGCCAATAAGTTAGAAGATGATGATGCACTGAAGTCTCTTATTGAGGACAGCATAAAATTAAGAAAGAGTCAAACTAATTTGTCCATTAAAATAAATTCCCAAAAAGAGCTGCTGAACAAATCAACTTTGGATTTTAGCTTTTTGAATGATGCTTCACCTTTGGATTAGATAAAATCATTGAGATTGTAGTTTATGACGTAAAATGTGCCTTATTTTTAAATGATAAGATAGATTAAGGAAAAATTTCAAGTATGTAGGATCTTTTATCCGGTGCTAATATAATACGTGCCTACATATTATTGATATTAGTATGTACATAACTAATTATCTATTGTTGTGTGTTTGTACTTGCAGTGTTGCTAACATGTGAGAATACTTACATTAAAATAAATTGATTGTATCAGGGATTTAATACTAACTATTACTGACCATTGTTTTGTGTTCTAGTCAAAAGCATAATATATATATATTAGAAATTAAAGTAAATTTATAATTGCTATTTAAAATATTGTGTTGTTTTTATCTTCAAATATTCTGAATGTCTGTTAAAATTAAAAATAAAAAGCGGTATATACATAAGTAATTTATTTTTATTGATCATATTCCGGGTACCTCCATTAAATAAGATCATACATTCACCAAATTAACCACAACAAAAAGCTAGCCACCTATCTTAGCAAAGCAGGAAAATCTCAAAGCGAACAATTACTGGTAAATTGCTCCAACCAATCTTTAAAGCTGTTTATTATTTTTTGTAATTTTCTCACGTCTGCCGGGGTTTCTAGGTATTCATCGGGGGCGAACCGCGGCTCGGGACTGCCACTGACGTGTAGCCAAATAGCGAATACTGCGTCGTCAATATTAGCAACTGTCCTACGACACAGCCTGGCCGAAGTGAGACAAATAGCTATTAAAGCACTCATGCTGCCAAATGAAACACACCTAGTATTCTCCTTACGAGCTGCTAAAAAATAACTTTGTAATAAATTCTCCGTTGCGTCATCTAAATGAACCTCGATTCCCGCTACTAGATCGATATAATTGCCCACATTTTTGAGGGCTTGTATTTCTTCTTTACTTACACCAACTTGGTCAACGGCCTGCTGGAGAACAAATTCAATTATTTCATCGTAATATTCGCCACAGTCCCCGCGGCAGACATTCCCGAACACACTTGCTACGTTGAACAGTATAATCTTCTTAAAATCCATTCCTTGCGCCCAAACTGCTGATTTTAGCTTTGTTAATCCAGTGCCAGTATTGATATCCCCTGTTTCGATGGCAGATAGTACAGATGAAACTTGTCTGTGGTGGTAGATGTGGAGAGGTAAAGGCAGAACGCACACCCCGCCTGAACTGCTTATCAGAGCAGTGGACGTCACTGAATTAGATGCCCCTAAAATCACAGATCTGTCTGCAAGTTTCGCGGCTTCAGTCATTATTTCCCCAACATATCTGGTATCAAAACCGCCTACTAAGACATGTACAATACTTGCCCCCGTTATCGCGTTTGCCTTGATACTCGTGAGACTTAATAACAGGTTTATCTTGAGGTGCATAAAGCAATTCAATGGGCAAATATTCACTCCTATAGTTGAAGCCAGACAGTATATGAACTTCCAAGGTATTCCTTTGCATGCTTTGAACAGATCTTCTACATCATTAGGGATGGAGCTAGTTATTGGTGCAGGCAAATGAATTATATTTTCTAGAGACCAAACTGTTGTAACCTTTTTCGTTACAACAACGTGCAAAATGTATCTCATACCAAGATTTAATTTGGGGAATAAATCATCAATAACTAAAAATGTTTTTGGCAGAATTCGATCTTGTGCTTTGAAAGTAGCAGCCACTCGTTCTCCGCATCGTCTCAATCCACTATTTTCAAACAGAATACTTTTGCACATATAGCACTTAGGTGGATGTTTTGGTATGTAATGTAGAATAACTTCACTGCCCTCGCATTCCTCTGGACACGACCAAACGGAATGGTAAACATAGCTCTCTGGCTTCGAAAAACTTAGCAGTAAGCCGTCGATTGTCACCAAACCTTTATAATGGCGAGGATTAGATACATTAAGACTGGGTACACTCTTCAAACGTAATGTAACTGCCACCTGAGCATATTCTATACTATTCTTTACCTCGATGTCAGTTGCCTGTAGGCATGCAAATAAAATATCGTTGCACATTTTTTGAAATTTTGTTGGTTCTGTGACCAAAATTTCTCTTAGCTCGGGAAATGCGTCAGCTAAGTCCATGACGTCAATCTCTAATATCAACCGTAATGGCGGGAACTTACACAAGGTTTTCTCAGTTAATTGTTCTAAGAACTTCACGCAGTTTTCTTTCATGCCATTTAAGTAACTCCTGTTGTCAATGTATAGCAGCAATTTACATTGTAGCTCCATTGCTAACGAAAATTTTATTAAGTCACGGATCAATTATGTAATTACTTATTATCACGAAAAACACAACGGTAAAGATAATTCCAATTACTATGCTTTTTTTAATTTTTAATTTTAATTTTTAATTGGCTGTTGCCATGGATCGGGTATGTTAGCAAACAGCCAGTGGAGCAGCTAGGTACTTTTGTATTTATTTATTATAACTTCGTCACTTTTATAAATATTTAAAAGTATTGTTATAGAACAATAATACTTATTCATAATTTTTTTCTAGTTATGTTAGTAGCAGAACAGAAATAGGTGCTTAGAAATTCATTCCTCTCACAAAGTTAGATGTCAGTGGGCGTAATTAATGCAAAAAAGAAACTGGCCGTTAACATTGCCTAACTAAAAGTGCAAAGGGCCAAATTGCAGCCTATGCAAGTACGTAGTAGCATTACATAATGAGACTTTGCGTCACCAATAATCGCCTACACATGGCTTGATCATAACCCACGTAGAGCCAGGAACAGTCGAGTACTTCGGCAAGGTCGGTAAACAATTAGTCCACGCAGAGCCTTCGGAACGGAAATGCCGAATCGAATATGCAAATGATATCAATCGGATTACTACTACCCATTACCCAATGAGTTATGTAGCTGCGATGCTGTTCATTCATTGTGACCAAGGTACAGGGGAGCACTGAAGTGTAGGTATATAATAGATGCTCGCGTGTGAGGGCACTTAATCTCATTTATTAGATAATGTATTTATTTATTTAATACTTCATGCAGACAAATTATTATTTTAAATCAACCGTTTTTTTCTTTAAATACGTAACCTACTTTTTTAAAACCAGAATGTAATTTATATTTACTAAATAATTTGAAATAAGATCATCATCATAAATCAAGATCACATAATTTATTTTTCTGCGGTAACAGAATTGGGTAAAAATTTCTTGCTACAAATATAACTTGTCACATTTGACACCTCATTCATTCCATAATTTATGTTTATCGTAACTGTGTAGGTTTAATTTCAATACAATGCAATGTTAAAGGCTCCCTGCGCGACTGTACATGAACGGAGCGGGGCAAGTGGGCGGAGTGATCGTATTTTTCTTGCAGCGTCGCTGCGCGGGCGCAGGCGGCGTGTTCGCGTGGGGCGGCCGCAGCGCGCCGGCGTCACTCCATGCCCGATCACGACAAGTACCAGCTGCGACCGCGCGCCGCGCGCAGCCGCGAGCCGCGCGCGCGCCGCACGCCGCAGCCGCTCAGCAAGTACAGGAGGAAAACAGCCAACGCTCGCGAGAGGAGCCGCATGCGAGAGATCAATCGCGCGTTTGAAACTCTCCGACAAGCTGTCCCAGCGGCAGCCATCACCGGCACACCGGTGCCCTGCGAGAAGCTGACCAAGATCACGACGCTGAGGCTGGCGATGCGCTACATCTCGGCGCTGTCGGCGGCTCTGCGGGAGGCCGGTCCCGAGGACAGCGCGCGGCCGGAGCGCTGGCCCTCGCCGCTGTGCTCCGAGCTGTCCGAGTTCTCCACGGAGCTGGAGCAAGAGACGCCGTCCGAGTTCGCCGAGGACTCGCTGTCTCCCTTCGACTCGTTCTTCGCGGAGTTCGACTGCGACTACATCGATCGGACATTCGCGTGATAGTGTTGTTGTGAGTGCTGACACTGCCGGACTATTTCCAATTAGGTACCTACTATTTAATTCTCCTTTTGCCATACTATTAATTATTAACTATATTTTATTTTGTATGAGATATATTTTGAGATTTATTTATTACTATTAATAAATTTTAATTATTGTTATCGTTATTACCTCATGTGTTTGTTTTTAACTCCGTTACTAACTGTACTTGTCTATTGAATTTTCTGATAAAACTTGGTTAGGTAGTTTATGGCAATATTGGCAATACGGCTCTTTAATGTGCTCGATGAGAGTTCAGTTCGAATGATTCAGTTTTTGCATAGCTTAATTAACCTCGATTTAGCAGGTGGAGCCCGACTAAAGGAAAATAGGCAGCTAGGTATCGAGTATTAGGTACACATAAGCAACATTTATTAAGACGACGACTAACGCCAACGACCTTGAGGAAACAAAACGCGCACTCATATCACACCCTCGCGACCAAAAATTTTGTAGATATTTGCACTTTATTCGTCCATGACTTAAAAAAAAAGCCTCAGATCAAAATGTAGATAATTAAATTGTCTTTGAGATAGTATCGATTTCATTAAAATACGCCCAACGGTTTGGTGCGATTGTCGTGTTTTTGTCCGTTTTAGACATAACTTTACAAATTAATTACAACCATTATGTTATACGAATAAAACTCGCAATTTTCGTATAGCAAATTATTCAGAAAATGGTCAAATGTAACATATACTTTTTCCAAAAAATTACGACAAGCCGTTTAGACGTGATTCTCATTTTAAAATCAGCTACTCAAGGGTATCTGTGCCTTAATTAGTACATAAACCATAACAAATACTTATAGCATGATTTACCATAGTCAACATAGGTAAATAATCTGGACAGTCCATAAATTGGGATAGCAATAGCGATCTTTTTTTCAAAAATATTGCCTACAAGCAAATCAACGAACCAGAATAATAAAGTAAATTAACTAATTTAACTTCAATAAAACACATTAAAAGTTTAATTTAAATCGATCAAGCAACACAACTCACAAAGAATCGTAAAGTTTTAAAGTATCCGCCTACGCTACATGCATCGAAAGCCACCCAGCGAATCTTTAAAAAGCATTTTTTTTTTCATTACCGTTTTGTTTCCCGAGTCCAAGTTGCCAACCGATGCGGAATGATCGTTTGATTATGTAAATAATAGGCTGCGGAAGCGTGGGCTTGGCCGATTTATTATCGTACGACAAAAAGAAACGTCTTAAAACCTTGTGACTGTAAAGACTGTGTCACATGAGATTATTAGGATTTCTTTGCCCGCAAAATTACTTTTTTTGACAGCTATAAATTGAGATTTTGGCGAGCATTTTGTATTTCCGTATTCAAGAAGTGTCAATGTCATTTGATTGTTTCAATCTAAAAGTATTGTGACTGAGTAAAAGGGGAGTACGTATTTCTGTTGTGCGAATCTATTAATGGGTAAGCTCTACAACAAAATTCGCAGAAAATCCTACCAAAACATGTTTGCAAAAAGCCCAAGATCGAGTAAAATCCAAACGAGATCTGATAAGCGGCCAAGTTCAATCACTTTCACTATTTATGTAACTGAAATGTTAAATTTCACTATACATTTTTTTTTTCTTTTATCTAAGTATTATAGGCCCGCGCTTGACCACTATCTCACCTGTTGGTAAGCGATGATGTGGTCTACGATGGAGCACGCTTGCCTAGTAGTAACCTATTCACTCTTGACTTAAAGACCCCTAGATTGTAGCTATCGGGAAACACAGACTCCGGCAGAGAATTCCACTCCTTAGCTGTACGCTTACACATAAGACCTGTAACTAGTTCCTCTTCAGTGCAAGGGTTCCTCGCTCGCAGAAGAAACATAATCCACTCATGATTTCAGGCCCCACGAGGTTTTCGATCACTTAGTACATCAGTCAGTACTTAGTACTTTTAACTAAGTAAGATAAAATCCAAAAACGGAAAATTCACATTAAGAATTGGAACCGCTACAAGCTTGTCCTCCACATATAATAGGCACTCGACCAGTTAATGTGTTTCCTACCACCAGCCTTCAAAGCAAGAGTGAACCAGACATCTGCTGAGAATTCTCGTTCCACCATAGATCTCATCTATCGCTTTCCTTCAGACGAGATAAAAGACAAAAACGGGCTCATTACCAAATAAAATAGACAGACAGTTGAAAAGTTTTAGGTGGAATAAAATTCGGTCAAATATTTTTCGAACTTATGATAGGTAACCCATAATAATAATATATTAACTCTAGTGGGCCAAGGTAGAACAGAGATGCTGTTCTAAGACAGTGAGACGGGGTCGCGGCAGACCACGAAGAAGATGAAAAACTTTACTATAGAACAGATTTTGCCATAACTGGGCAGAGGAAATGCAGACTCGCAAAAGGTGATAAGAGTGGAGGGAAACCTTTCCCCAGAAGTGGGACAGAACAGACACTATTGGTTATATCTCCAGGTCTCCCTGTTGTGACAGTAGTAGTAATTTCTAGAAGTGTCTATTATTTTAGTTCATCATATCAGCCGAAAGATGACTGCTGCACATAGGCCTCCCCCAAGCGTCGCCACATTGACCGGTCCCGTGCGTCCCACATCCAGCGGATCCCCGCAACTGCGCTGCGTTGGAAGGTCTCCCACCAGGCCATCAGTCCACCTGGTGGGAGGACTTCCAACGCAGCGTCTTCCTGTTCGCGGACGCCACTCCAGAACTTTTCTGCCCCATAAGCCATCCGTTCTGCGAGCAATATGCTCTGCCCACTGCCACTTAAATTTGGCAATTCTTCGGGCTATGTCGGTAACCCTGGTTCTCTTGCGGATCTCTACATTTCTGATTCGATCAGGCAAGAACACTCCGAGCATGGCCCTCACCATTGCCATTATTTTAGTTCGTAACTAAATAATAACAGCCACACGGGTCCATCATCGAGGTAAAGCAACGCCTGCCAAGGGCGTTCTGTAGATTGGGGAGCATTCTTTACTTAGGTACAGAGACTTCTCAGTGCCTTGGAAAGCACGCTAGGCCGTTGGTTCCGGCTGTCATTTGTAGATCTTTGATAGTCGTTACGGGTAGTCAGAAGCCTGAAGCCATGCTTGGCTTCGTGTTGTATACCCAGTTACTGGGTTGTGGGATAGTTGGGAAAAGGCTAGGCAGATAGATTGTCTATTATTAAAAAAATATCTGGTATGTTGTGGTGGCCCAGTGACTAAGACCTCACCTCTCGTGCTTGAGGTCGTGAATTCAAATCCGGGCAAGTACCAATGTGGCTTATTCAAATTCATATGTACTTTCTAAGTTTATCTTGGACATCACAGGCAACGGTGAAGGAAAACATCGTGAAGGAACCAGACTTATATTGTTAATGTTAGTCTGAAATAGCCAAGTCAGAGGCCCGTGGGGTTCCCAGAGGCGGCTTAATTAACTCTGACACCAGAGGTGGCCACACCTCACACGAAAAGAAGAAGAAGTATTTTCCTAAAGCTAAATGAAATAATATCGTACAATGTAGCTGCGCCTTACAAGTGATGTTGCCGCCCAATGCCCACGCGCATCGATCTCTCTCATTGTTTCGATACAAGTTGCCACTAGGTAGGTAAGTACCAAGACGAATGTAATCACTTTTTATTACTGGCGGTCGTTCATTTTGTTGAAGGATCTTCTCCAATTGAACTGGTTTAACTAATTAGGTTTTAGTTTTGAGTTATATAGTAAAAATCTAGCTCGCCTTCTTGTTAAAGCACTATATAAAAAAAAAACAAAAAACCCGACTGCATATAAAGCGAACAAAAAAGACGTAAAGAAGAAAATCATGCTGTGCAGTTGGAGGATACATCTGGTTTTGGTCAGTCAGCTCGCGAATATGTATCCTCCGACTGCACAGCATGATTTTCTTCGTGTTTACGTCTTTTTAGTTCGCTTTTCAAGCAGTCCGGTTTTTTGTTTTTTTAATTAACTTTTTAGCTAACTTTTTTTCGTATTCGATTCATTTAAGCTCATAAGTGTTGTTTATTTTTGAAATCCATTCTTAAAGCCCTTTATTTTGATACCCCACACGATGGTTTTGGAAGCAAATAAAAATTCGGCCCCCACAATATGACGCCCAAAATGCTCCATTTTTCTATTTTAAAATTTCAATGTAGCCAGTGACACTCGCAGGATTAAGACAAATCGATTGACGTAAGAAACATCAAAATCGGCCAACGCGTTTAGTCTCTGGAACGCCACATAGGAACAAATATACATACATAGACTGATAAACACATTACCCTCCTTCGGCAGTCGGGTAATAACGCCACTCTAACAGGAATGATTTTATTTGCTCGTATCTTTAGTATGCCGATGAATTAGGCAGGGTGAGATGTGGGTGTAGACACCATAGGAGCATTATGGTGTCAGTTATCTATGGCCAGTTATGTCCCATGAATTCCATGTAATAGGGGATTTGAGAAAGTTCGCAAGTCTTTTATCATCAACCGGGCAAAAAGCCCGATTATTACTAAGTAATAATCCAGATCCACAACCCATAATATTTGCCCAACCAAGGAATCAAACCCAGGACCTTGTACTCGGCAGTAGCGCTTTTGACCACTGGACCAACAAGGCAGTAATTCATCCAACAATTTCGTCCTAATCCAGATTCAAACGAACTGAAATAAACGCTTTTTCGTTAAAATATCTGCGCACTCGGAAGACTGTAAGTGAATTCGGCAAGGCAAATAGTTTGAACGCCGTCAACCGACCAATCACAGAGACGGAATCCACATCGCATCTTTCATCTCTCATATGATTGGTCGATTGATGGCGGTCAAACCCTTTGCCTTGCCGAATTCACTTACGCAATTAGGCTGCTGATCATGATTGAGACGTACTTCCAAGGGCCACTCATTTTCCATCATCCCTTTTAGGAGACAGGTATAATGTAAGCCGAGTTACGAGAACAGCGATAGATCGGTAAGTTATAATGAAGTGTACCGCGGCACAGGTACAGTGTGACTGCACTTTTGACCCTTATAGTACATGGTGACGAAGAGGCCAAATCTGAGCAAAAACTTATTTCTTATAATTTTCCGCACTAGTTTGACATTAACACTGACTGGTATGCACAAAAACGTCGTCATAGGCATAGAGGTAGGGTCCTAATCCTACCTCTAAAAGGTACCAACCTCTAAAAGGTAAAAGGTACCATACCTCTAAAATAACCTAAAAATTTTAAACAAGCTTCAAAACCTACAATGATTACCTATGTAAGAGCAAATTAAAGTCAATTAAAAACATACATAATCACGTAACTTTTGCTTAGTTATTTATACCGTTGCGTTAGGTAAAAATGCAGTACTTATGCAACACCATGTCACGCAATAAAGAACCAAAGAGTAGTATCCCAGCGCATGCCCATTTGGGCTTAAGCGGATTGCTTTCCCGCCAAATACGGCAGCCATGACAGTTCCCTGAATTATTCGATTATCTGACGTGACGGCGAAGCGGGTTGCGAATCATGATCACATATTATTATGATTTTGTATTCACGTTGACAGTTATTCATGATCTGTACGTAGAAGGAACACTGATTAAAGTATTGGCATTGCCAAATTGAGAACGTTCGTGCCTTTTCAGGACAATGAAATGCTAAAAAGTTTGGCTTAGAATGACACTAATTTTGTTTATTGTAGTGGGTACCGAGTTCCTACTTGCATACCTAGATTCTAGGATAGGTAGTCAATCAAAGTTCTGTTATCTTTGAGCTATTTTAAAGCCTGATCGTCATGAATTCAACTGGTCATCGTAACATTCGTAAACGTTATTAAAAATAAATATTTCCTGGCCCATTCAAACCTGCCATTAGTATTTACAGGATAGGAACCACTAAAACCTTTGTTTTTTACCTTGTATTTAATCAGACATAAGGAAAAAGGTAAAACAATAATGCAGGCACTTCATTTAATAATATATCAAAAGCTTATCTCGTGCTGAAAAATATAATTGTCATGGACCAAGTGATTAATAAGGGCACTATGTATAATGCCCGGGCATTACGAATCTAGTCAAGTCAAATCGATACTGATTTGAACTTCTATATTTATCACATTGTCTGGTCATTATGAATATTGCTACGTAACGGATGGGCAATTCATTATTTTATGGACAATGAATTAGTAGCGAGCGAAGCGAGCTCGGGACCTTAGTGCAATCCAAACCCCCCCTCCCCCCCCCCACGCAAAAGTTAGGTTATTTTAGACCCCGCAGACATAAATAGGAGCCCCTGGAGGAGACTTTGTTGCTTAAATAGTAATAGTACTTACCTAGCCTATTTTAAAACCAATGTCAACATTAAAATAATTTAAAAAAACATATTTTTATTACCCGGCCCAATAAGTGATGGGCATTATTCAAAAAGCTCGGTTTAATTATTTTAATAGTTTTTATCATATTGCCTACTCATATTGGGCATTTTTCAAATTGTCCGGGCATTATGAATAATGACGTATTAATCACTTTGACCATAAAATAATGACTTGACCGTCGACCGTTGAGGTAAAATAAATGGTTGTTGCTTTATGCCTACTGTAATATGTCACAACACCTCCAGTTACATGTTCCTATACATAAACAGACAAGCACAACATTAATTTTACAATTAAATGTGTATTTATAATTAGACCATTAGTGACTTAAAATCAGGCCATAGTTGAAAGGGTTAATCATACCAGTAGGCCAATGTAACTAGGCCTTGGTATTTATACTTAGAATTAAAGGATAGCCATTAAAATTAAATGCGTTAAAATAAAAACAGTTCTCTGTAATTAAAATTGTGAGTCATTTTTAAAGGAAAATTATATAAATGTCAATTTAGCACATAATGCACAACGTTAGCCGTATAGGTAAAGTAAATACATTAGTGTAGCCATAATAAAAATATTTTTGCACCTCAAGCTATTAAAAAACTATGTTTATGGGTCTTGTCTTCTCAATCATAGATGCTGGCCATAACAGTTAGGGCCATAGGTGATTTAATTGATTTGATAAGCATAATGATTTTATTGGTCTTGCTTCGAATACCAACGTCAAATACAGCCAGGTTTAGATTTAGCGTGCATGCTTCAACTACCCACTGCAAGGCTGCGTAATAAGACAAGACTTGAAAAACGACATGACTTTTGGAAAGAGAAAAAATATTGACTTGGGCCTGGACTCTGGTACGAAAATTACCACAAAATTAATTAATTGCATCACACGAGTTCGTCTAATTTGTGACATATCAGGCTTTTCTGGCGTGTCCTATCTATCAAGCGCTTAAGGTCCTACTACTGGCCTCCCTCTCCCTTACACCACATTCGTCTCTCAACCTCTGCTATTACGTCCACTATAAAACAAGATTAAAGCTTTGTTACTCATAAAAGGAAGACATATAATTTATCTCAACAAATCACACGTATGTAAAAACTGCGTTGCACAAGCTCGCAATGACAAAACGCCCGCAAAAATAACCACACATTCAGAGAAAGTTTTTTATTCAAGATGAGATGGAAGCCGATTAATAAGCCTAAAATCGTGTAGGTCGCCTCACACGTGCGGTTTGCAAGGTCATCTGACATCACACATGCAGTAAAACGACATTTTTGTCAAGCACTGTTGGCGGGAAGCGTGGGACGTCGAAACGCGCTTTTGTCAAAATAAGGCACGCAAAAATACTTATTCAACGATACAATACACCCGTTTTGGTATATTTCGGGGCTTATAAATAATTTTGATTCTTTTCCTGGTGGTCCTTTGAATGAGATTCTGATTTTTGTTGAACTTTTAAGGTTATTGTCTCTTTGAGTGGGTAGGAACTTAATCTTAAAGGCGTATCTAAAGATGAGAAATCATGACGGCGATAAATTAATAAAAGATGCTTTGCCCGAAAACAAAGACTCTTAGACATTGGAATGATTTGCAGTTTCCTGGTTCCTTACAGAAAAGCAGTAGGTACATAGCTGCTCAATTTCTTAGTTAGACATAAAAGACTTTCTCTGTTCCAGATACTAAATCCCTCAGCCCTTTCCTTACTTAATATAATAAGCAAGGAATCAATATCCTTTGAACTTTGTCGATTAGGTCCACCTGTCATGTAACTACAAAATATCACCCCCGTTTTAACTAAAGCACCCAAATAGGGGACGTATTCCACATTGGGCACCCGTTTTAATGGCACCTGAGTTAGGGGCACCTGAGGTATTCCACATACGGCACCTACCGATATTTTTCGCAGGTGCCAAAAGTTGTTTGTTGTTTTGTTGTTTGTTGTTTTTTTAAAAACGTTGCCCCACACTAGGAATTTCTTCCTGTATCGTGGGTGCGTTTACAAACATATAAACTCACATACACAAACACCCAGAGCCGGAACAATTATCTGTAGGTCATACAAATTTTTGTTCCGTGCGGGAATCAAACCCGCGACACGCAGCGCAGCAGTCAATTGCTCAACCACTGCGCCAACCGTGCGCCCAAAAAAGTGGAATTAATAAAAATAAAAAAAAAACATTTGGCACTGATCAGTAGGTACTAGTGTTGGCCAGAATCATGAAGAAGTCTTAGTATTTGCGGGGTTGCAATCATTACCGGTAAAGACTTACTTAAGTACCAAATGTGTAATAACTTTTTAAATAATAAATTATTCCACTTTTGACACCTGCTAAAAATATCGGTTGGTGCCGTATGTGGAATACCTCAGGTGCCCTTAACTCATGTGCCGTTAAAACGAGTGTCCAATGTGGAATACGTCAAATTAGGTAACCATGAAAAGAAACAAAAACCACCATCATTACCTACCCCGACTATATTAGGTCATATCTCACGCTCTATCTCGGCAAAAAATAGTGCCGTAAAGGACAGTACATAATAGTAGGTAGTGCAGGATAGAATATATAATAGGTAGTACAGCGTAAAGGACAGGCGAAGCGCTGACGGCGCCTGTCTATCTAGGTGAGGGTTAGGACATTTTTCTCACACTGCAACTAGTGCGAGCGCCCCGCTAACTGCCACCGCCCGCTGGCTTGTAAAGCGTAAACCATAACGTATCTAAGTTTTATTTTTTTCTGTTTTATAGACAGACTAGGCCCGCCCTGGCTTTGTCTGGGTCATAATCATATAGCTTATAACCATCTGGAATAAGATTTATTCAAATAGGTTTTTCAGACTGTAGATTCTAGCTAGAGACTACCCTAAACACCTGAACAAACTCACAAAATTCAGGTTTCTCTTTATTAGTTTAGGTATTAGTTAATATAATGTTAATTGAATCATCAATATTGGTCGGACCTACGTTATATCCTTTACTTTGCCGAACTAAAAAACGCTTACCTATCTCTGAAATACTTAATTAACGTTATCGTTAAGACATAAAATCACAGTACTTAGAAGTTGTGTTACAGGACTTACAGGCTTATTAAGTTGGGACCGAAGAGTTTGGTGAAGATGTTCATAAATCGTAGAATAAGTTGGCGAAGCTGCAATACCAAAATGTGCAAGATCAGGCCGCACTTAGACAGGACCAAAAAAAGGTACCTATCTGTCAACATAAACACCCCTTTACAAATAAGCAAATATTTCGAAGGCTTAAGCGCAAACAGCGAGACATTATAGCTTACTAATTGCCATACAAGATTCCAGCACACAAAAACCGTGGCTACCTAACGCCTGCTGGGTAAGGAATACTTTAAGCGCTACCTAGAAGATATTTATCGACTCCCTAATGGCAGAAAACATTGCTTATTGCCATTTTATGCGAGAAATTCTCACGCAAGAATCAATTAGATTCGTTTTAAGCGTGTCTTTTTGTGTGAACTTATAAATATGAATGAAATTAATTGGTTTTATTGCCAGACCGCACGGAAGCTAAGGAGGTGTTCCGTTTTTACCAGCATTACCGAAGCAATCACATTAATTTCTATTATCTACTTACCACCTTGTCTAAGAAATTCGTCATTTATCCCACGTAGTTTTAAAGTGGACGATTATCTATTTGAATAGGTTTATTGCTTTATTTTGAGTTGTGTGTACAGTTCGGCCCAGAAAATCTTAAGCATTTGTTTAAAACTGTGAAGAGTAAGGACCGGACCGGCTTCTGAGTTGAGTATCTTGAGTAAAGAACGTTCCGTAAACCCTTCTGTTATGCCAAGTTTGACAGATTATCAGGCTAAAGTAGCCTTTGACAAAAATACTAAAATTTAGAAATCGAGGATTAGAATATTACTGTGGCAAGAAATAAGATCAGAAGTAGAACAGCAATTCTAATAATGTGAGAGCCTAGGTTGGTAATAAGCATTCCACACTGCAATCACTAACTAGGGATCTTCAAGTCAAAAGTGAATAGGTTACTTCTAGGCAAGCGTGCTTAATCGTTGACCACATCAGGAGAGATAGTTGTCAAACGCGCGCATATCACAAAAAAGAATACTGACGTTATGAAATGAATGAATAACTACACTAAATAAAGATACAAGAACTTAGAACGTCGAATCAGTAGATAAGCTAATCATATTACCTAAATCCCTGTCGTCGATATCTTGTGAAAACACCCCGATTTTAAATTTACACAAATACTCACGTCAAACATATAACACCACACTGTTTCCGTCGGGGGTTAATAAAACACAGTATCGTAATCCTGTTTAAATTTAGAGAGTGCAAACAGATAGTTAATCGTGTGTCAATCAACGCCTCGTAGTTGACGAAACACGTGCTGCGAATCTAAATTCTGAATACAGCTAGTTAGCTAGCTTACGAAACGTTAGGTTCCTATAGAATTAGATCCTTTACCAATACCAATTCAACGAAAAAACATTATGGGTTTGCCATTACCAAGTTTGAAAGGAAAAGAAAAACAAAACCCTGAAAAGCAAACGTTTCATCAAAAAATAATTGCTTTAATTGTAGGTTTCCCCCAGGGTATCAATGTCGGTCCAGATATTTCTGAGTAGTCAAATATTCAATTGGTTCAATTCAGTAGGTTACCCATATTTTTCAATCACAATCATGTTCTAAGAAATGACTATTGACTACATTTTAATTCTTGTTAGACAATAACTGGCTAATAAAACCTTAGTGACATTAATGTATTTTTCTGTTGACAATGTTTGAGCGCGAATTTCCGAATATGGCGGGAAAAATGATCACGGTAGTAATTATCAAGTCAATTTAGTGTTGTTATTTCTTGACAGCTTGACATCGATTATAAATCGTGATACGTTCATACTTTTATGGTGGCTCATTGACGATTTTAGTAAGTTAATACCTTGGCTCTGTTTTTTTTAACTCTATGGTGGTCTTTAGGAATTGACATCGATGAAAGAAAACATAGCTACATCGTGAGGTTTCTACCATGAGCTCTAAAACCAAGATTATTTCCATAGTTAATATAAGTTTGAAATCACCAGCCTTGAGAAAACGTGGTGAGTAATGCTCGTGCCTTCTCTATATGAGAAGAGGCCTCTACCCTGCTGGTAGTAAAGGTGACACTATTCGATTTATGGATTTTTCTGCTGTTGTTAAAAGTAAGTAGCGCTCTTAGTTAGCTGGTATGGTAATCGGCAAATTAATTTCACTAATCAAGTGATTAAAAATATAAGGGAATAAATATAATGACCACCAAAAAAAACTTTGTGACGATAACCCCTAACCACCAAATCTAGTAATATACTGACAAAAATAGTAAATGATCACCAAATTTAGTAAATTGATCACCAAATTTTAATAGCAAATTATTGCGCTATTTAATGTTGTAAAATAGGTTAGGTTAGGTTAGAACTGTGACCAACCGCGCGCGAGCCGAGCGAGCAAAGCGAGCGGTGCCGCGGCAGCGGCCGGCGAGCGCTACTTCCAAGTTGCTCCCAGAAATTTTATAATCTTTTTGGTCATTGGTTTAATTTTGGTGATCATTTACTACTTTTGGTGATCATTTACTACTTTTGGGTTAACAATGATTTATTTGGAGTCATTTTGCTTAAACAGGATAGCGAGATGTTAAAACTTTGGTTATAATTTTACAATAAGATGCGGGTTTAATTTTGGTGATCATTTACTATTTTTGTCAGTATATTACTATAATGTGATTTTTTATTTCGTGGACTAAACTGACATTTGGGGGGTTGTCACTTTATCGTCCCATAAAAATAGTGTCGTACCCTAACTATCCTGAGTGATCGAAAGTTAATCGAAAATCGAAGTAGATCGAAAATGAAACTAATTCACGGCAAAAAAATAAATTTGTTTTGAAACTAGCGGCCCTTATTTAGTTTCTACTCATTTATGTCAGACTTCATTTTATCGATCGCATTTATTTTATTGTTGATTTCATATTTAACACAATAAAAGTTCATGTACTATGTGTATGAATACTGTTATATTTAAATATATTACGTTTATATTCATAAAACATTTATTTACATCAATTAGTAAAAATAAATTGAGGAGTCATGTCACATCGATTCGATGAATCACTTATGATTGAGCCTTACCTACAACACTATGCTCCGCGCTTGCAACATTTTAAAAAAATAAGGTCATTGGCAGCTGTCAGTTTGGTCCACGAAATTAAAAATCACAGTATAGATTTGGTGGTTTGTTAAACATAAGCCAAAATATAACTGTCATTTACGAACAAATAATTGGCGCTAATCATCTTGAAATGCCACAGATTATTCTTCGAAGCTCAAGTTGGATAAAACAAGCTTTCGGAAACGTTATTTTTCAACGCATTTGCTCATAAAGTGGCTCTAATTTCACCGCAATTAGGCACATTATGACACCTGTAATCAAACTGTGACATTTTCATTGCTATTATTCACAAGTGAGTTATAGAGATTTTTTTATTGGTTGAGTTGCTTTGTTCTTAAAAGTTTCGATACAAAAAATATCGTGCCCAATAGTACAAATTAATGAATGTACCTATTGCTTGCTCATTTCATGCATCTTCGTATTTAAATAGATAATTTCAACTTGTACGTGTTTAATAAATAAAACTTTCACTCAAATATAACTTTTGTTTTCTATGTAATAAAGAAAACTTGAAATTCCCAATTTTGTACGTGGCTAAAACGCTATCCGCGAAAAGCCAAAAAAAAAAGAAACCTCATTATTTTAGTCTATGGCCGATCGCCATTGTGAGATGCGCAATTGCGCATGCATAGGAAAACTGATGAATTTTTATCATTTATTATTTTCTTCACAAGTGTGTTGAAAAACGTCGTATGATACACGTGTGTATTGATGATTACCGTCCTCGGCTCTCTTAAGACCCTCAACTAACGGCTCGGGTCTCAATGGCGCCTCAGCAGTAATCACCAACATTACACACTTGTACCATAATGTACTATTTCGTACCATATTAAAGCTTGTTAAGAAAATATCCACGACTGAATTTCAGTGAGTAAATTATTAATTGTTTTAGTAGGTAGAGCAACTTGCAACCCAAAGAGGAATTAGAAGTTGTCGACACAGAATAATTAATAGTACAATTATCGATGAGGATCCGAGCTACTAACTTGGTTTCAAGTAAAGCTCTCTCAAACAGTTATCTATAGGTAGAACTTCGTTATTGACAGGGTTTGTCAACCTACATCACCTACCTAATTTCCCCATACAAATTGAGGTGTTTGGAGCTTTATTTAGAGACGTTGTCACCAAACTAATTAGTGTAAGCCCAAATGGCTAACAATGCCATAGAAAAATAGAAAACCATAACATTCCCACGAAACCCAAGGTTTACCAAACCTGTATCATACGTGTGCCATGTCACACTATGTTCCACAATTTTATCTATATGGGCATGCGCTCATTTTTGTTGACGTTTATAAAGAAATACAATATGAACTATTGATCGTGATCTTTTGCACACGACGTGTCTTTGATGACAATGTTTTTTACTGCCCAAAATCTGTCTTCCAACCTTTATGATTCAATCAGTAAGGTTGCTTTTCCGTTGAGTATTGTTTCGTCGATGGTAAAATTATCGTGGTCGTCATATAGGGTCGGTCCACCTGACATAGTCGTATTAGGAATGGTGAGCGTTTAAGAGGCCTAGGCCCGCAGTCCATGGTACAATGCTAACGAACTCTATTTTTTTTCTGTATTCTATGATTGAGGTGTTTATGGAACTAGAGTTCAGGCCTTGTGACCAAGCCAGTGGCATAATCAAACAAAAAAAAAAAAAACTAAACATAAAAATGGGACTAGAGTACCTACCTAGCATCGTCGTACCCAGCGTTTGCTTAGGGATGGAGTGAAAGTAAGGAAACTCGAAAAATAGTAGATACTTCAGACACGGACTAAGCCTGTCGGGGATCCAGAGCAGGAGATATTTTTTATACTCATCTGATAGTTTTGTTCTCTTGAACAGTACATTTTTAGTTTCGAGTCAGGATGAAGAGTGGGGCAGGCTGCCCCATCTGCCCTACCGTGGGCTTGCTACCTAGTATTTGAATTTGGAATAGCTCTTAAAGAAGCTTCGAGATTTCTTTGAGTGAGTTTTCTTGTAAACTGGAAATATGACCACCTTAAGGTTACACTAGTCGACGGCACGAACTATTTTGTGCGCGGGGTTAAAATGCGTGCTATATCAACCGACAACACGTGCGGTACAGTAAGATGCTGTTATGAGCAGTAAGAAGCTAGTACGCGTACAAATACACACTTTTGCAAATTTGTAGCGAAATGGATGATGATTTAGAACGAAAACGAGCGCGCGAAATTTTATAAATAGACCTTTGGGAGTCTGGATATCATGAAAAAACGACTGAATGTATCTGTTCAAAATAAAATTATTTGCATTGTTGAACTACTAATCTATCCCTGTATGGAGGCCGTTTTTCAATTTTCTTTCTTCTTATGGTACTTATTTGTGCCCAAAGATGCGTTAAAATTAGTGTTGAAATATGGAACTTTCGAAGCTCATAACTTTCAAGTAAATATTTTTTTACTTTTTGACTTCCATACAAGGCTAGATAATGATGAGACAAATTGATATAATTTTTTATTTTGGACAGTGGAGTAAAAGCCAGACTACATTTGTATGGAAGAATTTTCGACTAGTGTACCCACTGACTAGTGCACTGTCAATGAAACCCTTCGCGCTATATGAAGAAAATAAATTCGATAGTGTTTCTTGTTAATCACGAGAATCTGTCTAGGATTTTATATATTGACTAGCTGTTGCCCGCGACTTCGTCCGCGTGGTTAAGAAGATATAAAGTTTAATGAGGTTTAACGCAAACTATTTTTATATTTCAGTCAACAGAAAATGCCTATCACACTAAGCATCATTTTTTAAAGCACGAATTAGAAAAAAAATATAGAGTATCACAACATTTTTTCTTAGCTTATGTCTCCTACTCATAAACTCTAGACTTGCTAAATTTCAGGACAGTAGTACAAAAAGACATCCGGACTTTCATACAAACTTGCGAGAGTGCTTAGACCTCCTTAATCCGGCCATGTCGCAAAATCCATTCTTAGCTGACATCTACTAACTATAAAATACTTTCGTGACAAATTTCAAGTATGTAGCACAAAAAATGAAGGACTTTCATGCAAACTTGCGAGAGCCTTTAGACCCCTAAATCCGGCCCTGTCACAAAATCCATTCTTAGCGGACGTCTACTAACTATAATTTACCTCCCTGCCAAATTTTAAGTTAGTAACTCAAAAAATGAAGGACTTTCATATAAACTTGCGAGAGACCCCATAAATTCGGCCCTGTTGCAAAATCCGTTCTGAGCGTCGTCTACTAACTATAAACTACCTCCCTGCCTTAAGTTTGTGGCTCAAAAAATTAAGTACTTACATATAAACTCGCGAGAGCCCTTAGACCCCCTAAATCCGGCTCTGTCGCAAAATCCGTTCTTAGTGGACATCTACTATCTATAAACTACATCTCTGCCCATATTTTAAATTAGTAGCTCAAAGAATGAAGGGCTTTCATACAAAATTGCGAGAACTCTCAGACCCCCTAAATCCGGCCCTGTCGCAAAATCCGTTCTTAGTGTACGTCTACTATCTATAAACTACATCTCTGCCCATATTTTAAGTTAGTAGCTCAAAAAATGAAGGACTTTCGTACTAATTTGCAATAGCCCTTAATCCAGCCCTGTCGCAAAATCCGTTCTTAGTGAACGTCTACTATCTATAAACTACCTCCCTGCCAAATTTTGAATTAGTAGCTCAAAAAATGAAGGACTTTCATACAAACTTGCGAGAGACCTTAGACCCCTAAATCCGGCCCTGTCGCAAAATCCATTCGTAGCGGAAATTTACTAACTATAAACTACCTCCCTGCCAAATTTTGAATTAGTAGCTCAAAAAATGAAGGACTTTCATACAAACTTGCGAGAGCCCTTAGACCCCCTAAATCCGGCCCTGTCACAAAATCCGTTCTTAGTGGACGTCTACTATCTATAAACTACATCCCTGCCCATATTTTAAGTTAGTAGCTCAAAAAATTAAGGACTTTCATACTAACTTGCGATAGCCCTTAGACCCCCTAAATCCAGCCCTGTCGTAAAATCCGTTCTTAGCGGACGTCTACTAACTATAAACTACCTCTCTGCCAAATTTCATCTTTATACGTCATGCAGTTTTCGATATTTCGTGATAGGTGAATGAGTGACCTTTCGCTTTTATATAGATACTAGCTGTTGCCCGCAACTTCGTCCGCGTGGTTAAGAAGATATAAAGTTTAATGAGGTTTAACGCAAACTATTTTTATATTTCAGTCAACAGAAAATGCCTATCACACTAAGCATCATTTTTTTAAAGCACGAATTAGAAAAAAAATATAGAGTATCACAACATTTTTTTTAGCTTATGTCTCCTATTCATAAACTCTAGACTTGCTAAATTTCAGGACAGTAGTACAAAAAGACATCCGGACTTTCATACAAACTTGCGAGAGTGCTTAGACCTCCTTAATCCGGCCATGTCGCAAAATCCGTTCTTAGCTAACATCTACTAACTATAAAATACTTTCATGACAAATTTCAAGTTTGTAGCACATAAAATGAAGGACTTTCATGCAAACTTGCGAGAGCCCTTAGACCCCTAAAGCCGGCCCTGTCACAAAATCCATTCTTAGCGGACGTCTACTAACTATAATTTACCTCCCTGCCAAATTTTAAGTTAGTAACTCAAAAAATTAAGGACTTTCATATAAACTTGCGAGAGACCCCATAAATTCGGCCCTGTTGCAAAATCCGTTCTGAGCGTCGTCTACTAACTATAAACTACCTCCCTGCCTTAAGTTTGTGGCTCAAAAAATTAAAGACTTACATATAAACTCGCGAGAGCCCTTAGATCCCCTAAATCTGGCTCTGTCGCAAAATCCGTTCTTAGTGGACGTCTACTATCTATAAACTACATCCCTGCCCATATTTTAAGTTAGTAGCTCAAAAAATTAAGGACTTTCATACTAACTTGCAATAGCCCTTAGACCCCCTTAATCCAGCCCTGTCGCAAAATCCGTTCTTAGTGAACGTCTACTATCTATAAACTACATCCCTGTCAAATTTTAAATTAGTCGGTCAAAAAATTAAGGACTTTCATACTATCTTGTGAGAGCCCTTAAACCCTCTAAATCCGGCCTTGTCACAAAATCCATTCATAGCGGACGTCTACTAACTATAAACTACCTCACTGCCAAATTTTAAATTCGTAGCTCAAAGAATGAAGGACTTTCATACTAACTTGCGATAGCCCTTAGACCCCCTATATCCGGCCCTGTCGTAAAATCCGGTTCTTAGCGGACGTCTAGTAACTATAAACTACCTCCCTGCCAAATTTCATCTTTATACGTCAAGCAGTTTTCGATATTTCGTGATAGGTGAATGAGTGACCTTTCGCTTTTATATAGATATAAATAAGATTCCGCTTTTGTTGTTTTGGCCCCAAATTAACATATTTCCTTCGTGCTTCCCATCTTTGGAAGCACCCTCATCTTTTAGAAAAAATGGACCAAATTATCCGCCATACACTTACTTCAATTTTAAATGTGGCCATGGACGACCGAGCTTGGGCTCAAGCTACTCTTCCCATCCGTATGGGGGGCCTCGGCGTCCGCAAAATTTCTAGTATTAGTTTACCGGCATTTATATCCTCGGTCCACGGTACTGAGAAATTAATCAGGAATATCCTAGCACCCATACTGATTAATTTTGATGTGCCGTGCTTCACCGAGGCTATTGATGCTTGGAGACTCGCTTGCCCGAATTGTAATATCCCCGACTACCCATCATCCCAGAGACGGTGGGATGAGCCGCTATGCAGAGCAGTTCAGGAGCACCAAATTGCCACTTCTGCCACTCTTGCCGAGCGCGCTCGCCTGCTGGCTGTGGGTGAGTGGGAGTCGGGCCTCTGGCTTCACGCACTACCGTCGTCGAACATAGGCACCTTGTTTGACGACACTACTTTCCGCCTCGCTGCTTCCCTACGTCTTGGCGCTCCCTGCTGTACTCCTCATCGTTGTCACTGTGGCGAAGTTGTCAACAGCCTCGGTCACCACGGTCTATCATGCAGCCGAAGTGCGGGTCGAATAGCGCGTCACGGAAACTTAAACGACATCATCCGACGTGCTCTCGTCACCGTCGGCGTTCCGGCCGTATTAGAACCCCATGGCCTGGCACGTGACGATGGCAAAAGACCGGACGGGATGTCTTTGTTTCCATGGAAGTTGGGTAGGCCTTTAGTGTGGGACGCTACTTGTGTCGATACTCTTGCGCCATCCCATCTTCCTAGCTCGTCGTGCTGTGCTGGCGCTGCCGCTGCGGCTGCAGAGAACCTCAAGCGGCGGAAATATAATAACCTCATCGGTAGTTATATTTTCGAGCCGTTTGGGGTTGAAACTCTTGGTCCGTGGGGTCCGAGTGCTCACGCTTTGTTTAAAGATCTTTCCAAACGCTTAGTTGACACTTCGCGTGACCCAAGGGCTGGCTTTTATCTCGGTCAGAGAATAAGCATTGCCATACAACGTGGCAATGCTGCCAGTCTTTTGGGCACATTACCAGTGGACAACGATGTGGAGGAGTTTTTTGACGCCATATTTTAGATTAGGTAAGTGAGTAGTTTTTGGTTTAAGTGTTTATCTTTGTAGTCTTAGTTAATTAAGTATTTTATACAGTATAATAAATAATTTGTTATAAAAAAAAAAAAAAAAAAAATAATAATAAGATTCTTCAAAATATCTTTAACACCCCCTAAATCGAATTTTGGGGGTAGGATCGAAAAACTTATAATGACAACCTTTATTGTTTACTTAGGTTGATATTTGTGTCAAGTTTCAAGTTTATTAACCTAAGAAGTAAGATTCTTCAAAAAAAATAATTGACCTTTGGGGGTATTTTTGAAAAAGTAATAATTGCAACCTTTTGTTGCTTACTTAGTTGGGTATTTATGCCAAGTTTCAAGTTTATTAAGCTAATAATAAGATTTTTCTAAAAACTTTAACACCCCCTAAATCGTCTTTTGGGGGTAGTTTCGAAAAACGAATAATAACAACCTTTATTATTTATTTATTTTAGTATTTGTGTAATGTTTCAGGTTTAGTTTCCCATGAAATAAGATTCTGCCATACAAATTTTAACACCCCCTAAATCGACTTGAGGGGGTAGTTTCAAAAAACTAATTATGTCAATCTTTATCATGTACTTAGATTACTATTTGTGCCAAGTTTCAAAAATATTGGACGAAGGAATTAGATTTTTCATACAAACTTTGCCCCCCTTTTTAACCCCCTTAGGGGTAGAAATTCGGAAAATCCTTTCTTATCGGATGCCTACATCATACAAAGAATACACCTTTCAAGTTTCAGGTCTCTACGTTCAGCGGTTTGGGCTGTGCGTTGATCCGTCAGTCAGTCATTCAGGACAAAGCATTTTATATATATAGATAAATAAGATTCTTCAAAAAAACTTTAACACCCCCTCAATCGAATTTTGGGGGTAGGTTCGAAAAACTTATAATGACAACATTTATTGTTTACTTAGGTTGATATTTGTGTCAAGTTTCAAGTTTATTAACCTAAGAGGTAAGATTCTTCAAAAAAAATAATCGACTTTTGGGGGTATTTTTGAAAAACTAATTATTGCAACCTTTTGTTGCTTACTTAGTTGGGTATTTATGCCAAGTTTCAAGTTTATTAACCAAATAATAAGATTTTTCGAAAATTCTTTAACACCCCTTAAATCGTCTGTTGGGGGTAGTTTTGAAAAACTAATAATAACAACCTTTATAATTTATTTATTTTAGTATTTGTGTAATGTTTCAAGTTTAGTTACCCATGAAATAAGATTCTGCCATACAAATTTCAACACCCCCTAAATCGACTTGAAGGGGTAGTTTCAAAAAACTAATAATGTCAATCTTTATCATGTACTTAGATTACTATTTGTGCCAAGTTTCAAAAATATTAGCCGAAGGAATTAGATTTTTCATACAAACTTTGCCCCCCTTTTTAACCTCCTTAAGGGTAGAATTTCGGAAAATCCTTTCTTATCGGATGCCTACATCATACAAAGAATACACCTTTCAAGTTTCAGGTCTCTACGTTCAGCGGTTTGGGCTGTGCGTTGATCCGTCAGTCAGTCATTCAGGACAAAGCATTTTATATATATAGATGACTGGTCCCATATTCATCATCATCATCAGCCCATTAATGTTCCCACTGCTGGGACAGGTCTCCTCTCTGTGAGAAGGAATGGGCCGTAATCCACCACGCGGGCCCAGTGCGGGTTGGTGGATGACACATGTCTTCGATTTTTTGGTTCTAGGACATGTCGGTTTCCTCACGATGTTTTCCTTCACCGTTTTTGAGAGAAGTGGTGATGAAAATAATTTACACAAAGTGAAGCGCCTGCCTGGGTTCGAACCCACGACCTACAACTTATGAGTCGCGGCCAATACCACTGGGCCATCACTGCTCACCACTGCCCATATTCATAATATCACTATTTTCAATGGTATGAAAATAGTGATATAATATATTGATGACCACAATTCTATTTAGCTACATAATAACGATTGAAGATTTTACTAGCTCTATATCGCATTGCCAGAGCTTTGGACCCCAGTAATGTAAAATTAAATTATTAAATATTAGTAATATCAAACCATCACCTTTAGAGGTCACTATAAGGCCGCATTGTATAACATTACCTTTTTTTTAATCTCTGACTCACTCATAAAGTTCAGAAGCTGATTGATGCTATTCAATGTTTGTGAAATCAAAAGACATAATCTTGTTATTATTAGAATTTTGTACCCAAGGTAGCCTAGGGAAAAAGATGAAAAAAAAAAATAATAATTTGAATCAGAGTTACCGCGGCCCTGGCTCAAGCAACTGAAGGAACACGGGTGGGTTTTAGTCAGTAAAAGTCTGACACGCCCTCCCGCTTCACCAAGAGCGGGAGAAGTCATTGGATGATTTCCCAACACAAAAAAAAACAAACCCCCCCATTTTGCAAAACCCTTTCTATCACAATCAGGAAGATTTTAAAGAAATTCATGCACTATTGCTTTCTAAGTTAGAAAACGTTTGCTCTACAACGTAAAGAACACAATGAATATTTTCGAATCGTCAAAATGAAAGCCATTACCAAGATTACCATTAATTATGAAATTATCGCTAAGCGGCTTGCCGGCACAGGCACAGCAGACAACATTATTGAACAAAGAAAAACATAACCCTTTCCTAATTAGACGAGTCATTGTAAGTTATACTCTCCTATAGATGACATGTGATATTTTGTAAAGCACAAACCGCAAGTAGGCATTAAGTGCTATAATTCTGTCAATGATGCAACAATATTTTGAACCAACAAAAGTAACAAAGCCTTTGACCAAAATGACCTAATCCAACAAACACAAAGCGAACAGTTTATTTACCAAAGTTTAAAACCCACAAGCTTACGCATTGTCGAATCATCCATCACAAATAGATGCCAACCCTGAGACTTAATCAAGTGCACAATAGGTATTCGGAAACCAAATATAAAATAAGAAATAATAGTCAGGGGCGCCGCGCCGGGGCGCCTTGCACCCCCTTTATCTTTCAATAAAATATACAATAAAAAGCTTTTTTCCAAAAAAATACTACCGACTTCCAAATAAAAAAACTACAAAGTGAAAAATTACTTTATTTTTGGAAGTCGGTGTCTTTTGTAGGTAGGTACCAATTTTTACCCGACTGCCGAATGAGGGTAATGTGTTTATCAGTCCATGTATGTATATATGTATGTATGTATGTATGTATGTTTGTTCCTATGTGGCGTTCTAGAGACCAAACGCGTTGGCCGATTTTGATGATTCTTACGTCAATCGATTTGTCTTAATCCTGCGAGTGTCACTGGCTACATTAAAATTGGAAAAAACCAAAATGGCGGAAATTGGGCGCCATTTTGTGGGGGAAAAAAAATAATATTCTAAACCCATCTTGTTGGGTATCAAAATAAAGGATTTTAAGAGGCGATTTCAAAAATATATAACACTTATATGTTTAAATGTACCTAATTCTAAAAAAAAATAACTAAAACGTTGTAAATAAAAAAGTTAATTAAAAAAATCAAAAAACCCGACTGCTTAAAAAGCAAACTAAAAAGACGTAAACAAGAAGAAAATCATGCTGTGCAGTCGGAGGATACATCTGGTTTTGGTCCGCCAGCTCGCGAATATGTATCCTCCGACTGCACAGCATGATTTTCTTCTTGTTTACGTCTTTTTAGTTTGTTTTTTAAGCAGTCGGGCTTTTTTTTGCGTTATGGACACCGACTTCCAAAAATAAAGTTAATTTTCACTTTGTAGTTTTTTTTATTTGGAAGTCGGTAGTATTTTTTTTTCAAAATCGGTCCACAATTGACGGAGATATCGGTGAACATACCTACTTAAAAACAAAAACAAAAAATACATAATGTCGAACATAGAACCTCCTCCTTTTTGGTAAGTCGGTTAAAACTTTCAAAAATAAAATAGGCCTCTTAAATTAAAATTAAAATTCATTTATTTCGGAACCAGTCCATATGCATACGAGTACCATGTGAAATTAAAAATATTAGATACATTAAAAATAATTACAATTAGAAATACATTACAAAAGTCATTAAAACACATTATAAATACACAATAACAAAACATATTAAATACACTATGTTTCAACTTATTCTAAATTTAGGAATATTAGAAAACCTAGCGTATTCGAGGCGATTGCCTAAAATTTGCGAGCTGGCTTCGCTCTCTCTTGAATACGTGGTTTTTAGGGTTCCGTACCCAAAGGGTAAAAATACCCCTACCCTAAGATCCTATTACCCTATTACTAAGACTACGCGGTCCGTCTGTCTGTCTGTCTGTCACCAGGCTGTATCTCATGAACCGTGATAGCTAGACAGTTGAAATTTTCACACATGATGTATTTCTGTTGCCGCTATAACAACAAATACTAAAAACATAATAAAATAAATATTTAAGTGGGGCTCCCATACAACAAACGTGATTTTTTTGCCGTTTTTTGCGATAATGGTACGGAACCATTCGTGCGCGAGTCCGACTCGCACTTGGCCAGTTTTTTATTTCTCAAATCTCCCTGTAAGTTGACAAAGTTAGTTCTATCTCTGTATATGGGCAAAAGAAAACCCATTCTATTCGAAGCTTTTTAAGTTTACAATTAATTTACAATTAATCAAAAAACTTAAATAATTTACAATTATTTAAGTTTACAATTTATTGGAAATACCGTACTCAAAAACCAATCTTGGTCACTATGCCGCTGTACACAGACTCTGTAGGCAATATAATACTTTGTCGAAAACTTATGACATTGACATTTGTGAGCCATTGCCTAAATTTAAAAAGTCATTAGTTGAGGTTTTGTGAGTTTTTATTTTTTAAGATATTTTTTTATTTTTTAAGTTATTTTATAGTTTTATTGTTTTAGATTTTGAATTTAATTTTATATTATATCTTCAACAGGCCATTATATGTAGCATTTATCGATTATGCTAAAGCATTCGACACAATATCACACGATGCAATTTGGGAAGCGTTAAACAAATGCCAAGTACCCGAAAAGTACAAAACCGTTTTGAAAAACATATATGACAGCAGCACTAGTTGTGTGAAACTGGAGAAACGAGGTCCAGAAATACCAATTCTACGAGGAGTGAGGCAGGGAGATCCCCTGTCCCCCAAAATTTTCATAGCTGTGCTTCAAAACATTTTTGAGGATCTGAAATGGGAAAATGAAGGAACCAAAATAGGTAATCGGTACTTAAGCCACCTCAGATTCGCAGATGATGTAGTCCTTTTCGCTGAAAACAGTAGACAATTAGAAAAAATGATAAATCTATTAAGTGTACAAAGTGAAAAAGTAGGTCTTCTAATGAATAAAGAGAAAACAAAACTTATGACAAACAGTTACACCCACACAATAAAACTCGAAGGGAAGACACTTGAATACGTGAATAAATACATTTATTTAGGAAAACAGTTATCTTTTGAAGATAGAAACGAAGAAGAAGAGGTAGAACGCCGAATAAATATGAGCTGGAAAAAATACTGGTCGCTCAAAGAGATTATGAAAGGTGACTACCCGCTCCACCTAAAGAAAAAAGTGATGGATACATGCATTCTACCGACTCTCACGTATGGTTGCCAGACGAGAACTTACACCACTAAAATAAAATCAAAACTAGTCAGATGCCAGAAAGCGATGGAACGAAGCCTACTAAAAATAAGAAGAATACACAAAGTAAGAAGTGAATTAATAAGAAAGAAGACAAAACTGATTGACGTCCTATACTACAGTCTAAAGTTAAAATGACAGTCAAAAAGATGGACAGTAGAAGCGACGAGATGGAAGGGACCTAGCGGAAAAAGACGAAAAGGCCGACCGATGAAACGATGGCTGGATGACATCACAGCTACAGCAGGAAAAGAGTGGATGAAACATGCTAAACATAGAGAAAACTGGAATAAACTGGAGGAGGCCTATACCCAAATAGGGGTTCCTATCCTAGAAAATAATTTAGGTATTTCAAGAAAATAACCACTGTAAAGAAATACATTCGGCTTAAATATATGATGTACAAGTATAAGTTAAAATGTTAAAGAAACTAACAATACTAACAATTAGTAAACAAGTAAGCCAAATACTAACAAATACCTACTAACAACATTTGAAATGTAACAATAAGGATAAGGAAATAAAAAGGTTTTATTATTATTATTGCATTTATTTATTTTATATACATATTTTTACATTTTTAAATATTATTCTATATAAAAAATAATAATAAAAACATTTAAAAATACAAAAATAGTAGCCCACCGGTATCGGGAACAGGGTCCAAGCTACCGGTGGTCAGGGCTCCTGAGAGAGGAACCTCCTGACTATACGCGCCGTGTCCAGGAGTACCGCTTTCTGGATCAAGCCCTTGATCCAGCTGCCCAACGAGAGCCTCCTCAGATGTTCGTCGAGGCTCTTGGCTATTATACCATTGGCCGTCACGACTATCGGCACAATGACTGCTGTATTCACATCCCACATGTCGACAACCTCGCGAGCCAGATCAAGATACTTGCTTTTCTTATCTCTCTCAGCCTTCACGAGGTTCTCGTCATGGGGGACCGCTATATCAACAATCATTGCGCGACGCTCTGGTCGGTCTATCACCACTATGTCAGGTTTATTGGCAACAATAGTCCTGTCAGTGATGATAGACCGATCCCAATACAGCGTGACATTGCCATTTTCGAGAACTGGGTCGGGCACATACTTATAGTAAGGCACTTCCGATTCCACAAGATTGTATTTAAGAGCAAGTTGCTGATGGATAATCCTGGCTACAAGGTTGTGTCTATGCAAATAGTCTCCGTTAGCCAGACTAGAACAACCGGAGATAATGTGACGGATAGATTCACCCGGCCGGTGACATGCCCGACAGATGTCAACTGTGCCATCCTTCACAATGTATTTCCGGTAGTTGTTCGTCATCATAACTTCGTCCATAATCGCAAAGACAAAACCTTCGGTTTCCCCGAAAAGGTCACCAAATCGAAGCCAGGCCACGGACGCTAAAAGATCTACATCGGACCCATGTAGGACCCGGTAGAAGCGTCCGTGAAGCTCCTTGCTCTGCCATACCTCCCTGCGGTCATTAGTATCTAATACTATAGGTTTGCGCCAGTTCTCGTTAGCCAAGGAGAGCGGGGTAAGGCCCTTGTCCACCGCTACCACATCTCGATGCATACCCACGTCAGCGGCCTGGAAGTATTCCCTAAGACTGCATACCTCGCGGTTGTGCAGGGTCTTAGCATTTAAAAAGCCTCGACCCCCACACTTCCGCGGGATATACAGTCTCATGACCGATGACCGTGGGTGATGCATACGATTTGCGGTAAGCAGCGTGCGGACTCTCCTATCCAGGGCGTCAAGTTCTGTCTGAGTCCATTTGAGTATGCCGAAAGAATACATCAAGACCGGCATGACCCAGCCGTTGAAGGCGCGCACCTTGTTTCCGCCTGATAAAAGACTATTTAGTACTTTATTCAGGCGGCCAAAGAAGCGTTCCCTCAACGACTGTTTCATGTCACAAGCATTGATGCCTAATGCTTCCGACATACCCAAATACTTGTAAGTTTCGGTTGAGGAAAGGGATCGAAGGTGTATGGAATCCGAGAGTTGTATTCCCACGGATTCCATAATCTCCCCTCGCTTTACATGCATGACTGCACATTTGTCCACACCAAATTCCATCCTGATGGCGTCACTGAAGGTTTCTGTCACCTTCAGTAGCTTCATCAGTTGAAAGTTGTTGGGGGCAAAGAGCTTCAGATCATCCATGTAAAGGAGGTGTGATATAACCTGACCACCTCTTCTCAACCGATAGCCGAGGCCCGAACCCTCCAGCAGTGTACTGAGAGGGTTCAGGGCTAAACAAAACCACAGAGGACTCAGACTGTCGCCCTGAAATATTCCGCGCTCAATCCTTATAGGTTCGCTGTTTTCCTGAATCTGTCGACATCCTGGATAGTGAAGGACCGTCCTCCACTGCCCCATACATGACGTCAGGAAGGCGCGCAGTGTTGCATCAATTTTATACAACTCCAGCACCCTCATGAGCCATGTATGTGGCACTGAGTCATAGGCCTTCTTGTAATCTATCCAACATGTCGCCAGATCCTTGCGGGAACGGCGAACCTGTTGGCTAATAGCAATGTCTATGAGGAGCAGCTCCTTAGTACCGCGGGACCCATTCTTACATCCATTCTGAGAAGCAGACATGATGGAGTTATTGTCAATATGTTGATTAATTTTCGCTCTCAGAATGGATGTAAGAACTTTATAGACCGTCGGTAAACACGTTATCGGTCTATAATTTTTAGGTTCCGCAGTACTACCCGATTTATGGAGCAGGTGGGTTATTCCTGTCGTTAGGAACTGGGGCAGCGACCCTGACTCTAAGGCAGACTGGAACTGAGATGCCAAACGAGCGTGCGAACTTTGGAACCACTTAATCCAAAAGTTGTGCAGTCCGTCTGGCCCTGGAGATTTCCAATTGGGCAACGGACGGACTGCACGAGCCAGATCTTGGGGGCTGATGGTAATTGCCCCCATTTGTGGTATCGGATCGCACGCTTGCTCGACCTCCCGAGTCCAGTCACCCTCGGTGTGACTGACAGGCACCGACCAGATATCGCGCCAAAACGAACACATGGCGTCATTATCCGGTAGGCGCATGTCAGTCACACCTTGGTCGGGTCGCTCCCAAGCCCTATAAACCCACCTTTCGTTGCTCTGGAATGTGCGATTCTGAGTGTATCGCTCCACTCGCCGCTTGTACCGACGAATACGGCTTGCCCATGCATAGATCTTCTGCTTCAGAAAGTCGATACGCTCTGTGACGCGGGACAGATAATCTCGAGAACTGATATCAGTCCCCGAAAACGCCCGCCTCACAAAGCGCATCACTCTAGGGCGAGTGTTGCCCTCCCTGAAGCAGATAAGCTTGCCGATGAGTGCTCTAGCCTCACCGATACGATGCTCAATCCTGTACTGCCAAGCTGGTATAGCTGGTCGTGTAGCTCTGTCAGTTTTGGGAAACTTGACGTTAGCTACACGACATGCCGCTGCAGCCGCACAGTACAAGATCGAGTGGGTATCGGCAAGGTCTTTGCTGCTATCAAAAACATTTGATAGCTGCGAATCTAGAGCACACACCAGCGCTCTATTTTTCTTATGCATGGGCAGACGAGGTAGTCGAGGTCTAAGCTCAGGCTGTGTGGAACGATACTCTCGGAATGCACACTCCAAAGCACTCCTCAATCGTGCATTGCATTGGGTACTCACGGATATAGCCCCGTCGTCGTCATCCTCTCCAACATGGTCGGGTCGCGGTGAAACACTGGGTTGCAGTTGCACCGCGACCGGAGGTAAGGCAGGCGAGACACGGCTACTCCGTGATTCCTCACGCAGTCTATCAAGTACGGCGTCATCCAGCATACGGTTACGCTGGATGACCCGCACCTGATCCGATAGACGTTGGGCCGACACGTTGACAGCTGGCTCAAGCACCTGAAACAGAGAGAGCATCCGACCACGGTACGCAGTCAGTTTACTTCCCCCCTCTGTAGCCCCAAAGTATGCGCGCATGACGTTTTCGTTAATTGATTGCGTCCATCGCATGCGCTGCACACTTCCACCGGGAGCGGGGACCTTGTCAGAGGCCGATGGGCCTCGAAGTCCCAGGCTGTCCGGCGGCCGGCGTCCTCCCCGTCGACGCGCAGGTGGTGGTGTCGTCGGCGGAGAGAAGTATTCGTCGCTCGAGCTCGACGCTACTGCAACGTCCAGGATCGCTTCACTCATGGATGTAGGGGATCCCGGTGGCTGCGAGGCGGAGCTGAGCGACGAACCCGATTATTATTATTATTATTATATCTTAAATAATTTATTTTAAAAGTGCCTTACCCTCTCTAACAAATATATTTTTATTTATTTTTTCATTTCAGTTTACCATTATGTTTTTATTTTAAAATTGTTTAACCTGATACTGTTTGTAACAAGTATACATTTAGCATTTTGTTACTCGTGTAGATTTTTGCTGTCTGGTTTGCCATAATGTTGGTAAATCCTAAGGTTAACTATATATAAGGATAGTCTCTTTTTATAAGTAGGTATGTCATGTTTTCTTTTGTTTTTCTTTTATATATTTAATAAGAATTTATATTTTAGCTTCTAATTAGTTCTAGAATTAGAAAATAATTTATATTTTAGTTTAATTACGCATGCTGTGGCCTCCTATAATTGAGGGAGTGCACTTGTCATTAATATTAATGATACATTGTGTTTTTTTGTGTACATCTTTCGTTGGAGGTCCTGAATAAATAAATAAATAAAAATAAGCGGTGTGCTAAAGTTGCCCCAGAAGTCCTTCCGTTGATCGAGTGGCGTGGGACTAAATAATAAAAGCCACAGTTCGATCTGCAAAGTTAACCAACACTTTGCAGAGGTCGTGCCGTGGTTGGCTGATTATCCATTTTACCAAGACTCTGACGTGCATCGAAGTTAAGTTGTGGAGTTGCGATTGTCGTTAAGGGTAATCAGTATCAGGAAAATTTACAAACACTCTTGCCAAGGGATATCGTGTTACCCAGTTACTGGGTTATCGAGATCATTAAGGCAGTCTCTCCATGAAAAATATTGCAGCCTTATAGCGTAATAAATTTAGAATTAATTACGTAATAAGGCTTTGGTAGGTGTCCAGCTGGATCCAGTTAGACTGGAAACCCCAACATAGTTAGAAAAGGTTAAGAAGATCATGACTATGATGAGCCACCCACTCTAAAATTGTTTCCAAGTAAACCAAACGAAATCGAAATGGAGTTTACATCTAATGACTCAACAAACAAGAGTCACGACTGCCGGGGGATCACCGCTCCATATATGGCAATACCTCCATATTAATGTCCTCGTGGTGGGGATTACGATGGTAATGATAAGTTGGAAACTGAGATTGAATCATTAACAACAAAGATCCTAGATGCAGCTAATGATGGATTCATTAGATGTTACGGTGTTAAAACAGGTTACATACTAATTATGTTGTCTAAGAATCTCGGTATAAATAGCCAGGAAGGTTCCCACTGGGAGACAACCTTCTCTCTGTGAGAGGAAATGCGCTGGCCCACCGCGTGGTAGATTTCAGCGGGTCTTTAGATATATGTCACATATCTTCGAATTTTTAGTTCTAGGGCTTGCATTGCAGGTTTCCTCGCAATGTTTCCCTTCACCGTTTGAGCTTCTCCTTCGTACTCCACGTCTCATTTCCAGCCGTAATGATGACTCCTTCTCTGTAACTGCATTGCACCTCTGGAACTCTCTCCCACACTCCGTACGCGATAGCCCTTCTCTCGATATCTTCAAGAGGAAAATCAAAAAGCATTTCCTTTTAACGCTATATGTTAATAGATATATATATATTTGTATTTATGTATGTATGTACATATTTATCATTTATTTCCCCTCTTTTGTCATCATCCTCTGTCACTTTTGGGTTTGCTGTAAGAGAACTCAACATTGTGTTAAGCTCGCCTTTGTACATGCACTTTATTATCACATTGTATTAAATATTGTTTTTGGTGTACAATAAATAATTAAGGAAAACGTGATGAAATAAATTACCAAAAGTAATTCGCCTGCCTGGGTACGAACACACAATCTCCGACTCGTAAGTTGGCCACCACTGGGCCACCACTGTGATCTCCAAATCTCCATAAATAGACTAATATTTAATTATCTACGTCGTATCGTTTCTTATAGTTTTTGCATCATACTATTTTTGTCGACAACGGAAATGCTTTATTAGTTTTGACCATAAAGTCATTGTGACGTCGACGAAAATTTACATATTTTAAAGTCACATTGAGAATGGATTTCTTATGCAAAAAGACAGTGTTGTAACATCCTGTGCTAGACTCTTGGAGTTTTTTGTTTTACCTAAATAAATGCCAAGGTGTTAGACAAGTGAGATTTGAACGTCCGTTCCTATTATCTGTTAGAGTCTGGCAAACGAAAGTAGAGACTGGTATAGCGCGGCAAATTTAAAAAATATCAGCATAGAACCCCAAAACTAATATGAAATACCTGGAATAACCTAATTTGATACTTTAGAATTATTTATTTTATTTCGTCTGAATAAAAGTACTATAGGTAGTTGTAGTAGGTAATATTTTAGATATTATGTATCAATCTCAATAAAAAAACAACAGTATTCTATAATAATTTTGATTTATTCAACTTACTAGCGTCATACTAACTTATGAAATCTAACACCACACATAAACAATTTTGTTTTTGTTTGAGTTCGACATCTTTATCCTGATGTTTTTCTTGAATGGCCCTTGAGCCTAGAGTCTGGCAAACGAAAGTAGACACTGGAATTATTTGCAAACTTTTTATATGGCAATGCTATACTAATGTCAACATCAATTTTTGGAGGTTTGTTGTGGTCTTGATAATAGCATTTATTAAGTGAAAAATTAATAAAACAATTAAAAGTGGATTACGGGAGATGTCGTGTCGCTTGATGTCTAAATATCAAGAAAAACATCAGGATAAAGATGTCGAACTCAAACAAAAACAAAATTGTTTATGTGTGGTGTTAGATTTCATAAGTTAGTATGACGCTAGTAAGTTGAATAAACCAAAATTTATTGAGATTGATACATAATATCTAAAATATTACCTACTACAACTACCTATAGTATTTTTATTCAGAATTATTTATCGGAAACGCTCATTGAGCGAAAAAAGGCAGAGCAGATTGGAGGTGTGGTGGCACAGACTGGAGAGTGTTGGCCTGAAATTGAGCAGAACCAAAACTGAATACTTGTTTTGCGATTTCGGCGGTCTCTCCAGTTCCGTGCCCATAGCTCTCGCTGGAACACCCATACCAATCTGCTCCGACTTTCGGTACCTAGGGTCGCTTGTCCAAGGAAATGGCGAGGTAGACCGAGACGTAACGCACCGGATCAACTCAGGATGGATGAAATGGCGACAGGTCACTGGAACAACTTGCGACCCACGGATGCCCCTCAAGTTAAAGGGGAAAATCTACAAGTCCGTGATTAGACCTGTCATACTGCATGGATCGGAATGTTGGGCTGTGAAAAAGATGGATGAAAGGAGATTGCATGTAGCAGAGATGAGAATGTTGAGATGGATGTGCGGCGTGACGAGATTGGATAAAGTGAGAAATGAGTATATTAGAGGCAGTTTGAAAGTGGCGCCAGTGGCAGAAAAGTTGAAAGGAAACCGTTTGTCCTGGTATGGTCATGTGATGAGGAGGGATGAAACGCATATTACTAAAAGAGTTATGAATATAAATGTGGATGGATGGAGAGGGAGAGGAAGGCCAAAGAAAAGATGGATGGACTGTGTGAGGAGTGATATGAAAGAAAAGGGAGTCAGTAATAACATGACGGGGGATAGAACGGTATGGAAGAAGCAAACGTGTTGCGCCGACCCCAAGTAACATGGGATAAGGGCAGGCAGATGATGATGATGATGATGCTCATTGAGCGAAAAAATAGCTCAGCACGCGTTGTGGCATTTTCAAACAGCCACAACGCGAAAACGACACCCATGACCAAAAATTTACATATTATTTTCATCGTCGCCATCTTGGATTTTGGTTTTGACCCCGTATTCGTTAACAGCGACCCCAAAAAACTAACGAAGATACCATAACAATACATAGAACACACCGAAGCAACCTTCGGTGTGTATGGTCTAGCTCTTAATCTGAATCAAAGGGGCTCATGAAGCTACTTTGAATATCGAAGTTGCCTAAATGATGACTTACCAATAGGTGGTCTAAATAATGTCTCAACAGGAGACATATTGTTTTCTTAGTAGGGACCTATTACAGGTAGGTATATAGCTACTCTGCTTACCTCAAGAGGTATTGACACTAGTATCCACTTAGTAAGAAATCGTAACACAATCTTTTAAACAATCGTGATCAGCTCACAAATAACTTCTATCTTAGCCTACTTCATTGAATCTAGGATTTAGAGTCTATAAACATTTCAATTAGGCCATAACATTGATCATTACTCACCCAGGTGCCTACACTCAGATCCGATCTTCATCGAGTCTCATGCGCATAAGAATGATGCAGATTTCCCATATAAAGGATGGAACCAACGTTGATATTATCTACCATTTTAGCAGAAATCCCATGAAGTTAAAGCCGGGCAATCCTCAACTTTATTGCAGGAAGATAAAGTTGACCATAATGAAAAGCGATGGAAAACTTAAAGTGGCTTATTCCACTGGTCCCAACCTTATGTAAGAGACTGTTTACATTAAAATTAACTACCAAAGCATGCTGTCAATACATTTCAACTCTTATATACTTATAAATAAAGATGTTTATTCTAAATCTGGGCAGGTGTCGCAGTGTAAGTACACATTCATTCAAATGAATGGGATCCAATTACATATAAATGTTTCGAGGAGGCGATACTTTGATAATTGATTGTTAATACCTTGTTGATTGTGTGGTAGAGCTCTAATCATAATGGTTATTCTTAATATAAGTTTAAAAACGCCAATCCGTCATGAGTAATCGTAGTGATTACTGCTGACTGCTTTCTCTGTTTGAGAAGAGTCATTTGCCCTACAGTGGGCTAGTTACAGGCTGGTAAATTAATAATGTTGGATGTCGCATGACGTAAATCTGAGTCTGGTACCGGGTCCAAAGTGACCCAGTGCCACCAGTACCCAGCGGGGGTTTACATATCGCGAACCAAAGTGACCCGGCTCCGAACTATACGGTTAAGTAATTACTTAGGTACTACTCATACCACCTTTGAAAGTCTTTGAAAATCTGTGCCAGAGAATATAAATCTTAATAACTTATCATCAAACCTGTATGCTTTGAAGGCTTAAGCAAAAGTGCACTTATAGTGCACTCATATTTCACCAGTTATGTGTATTGTGTAATAGGGGAAGATAAGCTCTTCCGCCATCAACCGAGCACAAGCACAATGCACAATGGGCCTCATCAGAAAGCTTAAAGTCACCCAAAGGGCAATGGAGAGGACTATGCTCGGCGTTTTCTTGCGTGATCGCAGAAATGAGGACATCCGCAGGAGAACCACGAGCAGAAACAGAAAAAGACGATGCTTTAGAAGGCCTCCCACTAGGTGGACCGATGACCTGGTTAAGGTTGCGGGAAGGCGCTGGATGCGAGACGCACGGGATCGGTCAATGTGGCGACGCCTGGGGGAGGCCTATGTCCAGCAGAGGACGACTTTCGGCGGAAATGGTGATGATGATGAGCACAAGTCTGGACTCCGGGCTTGCACTGAGAAATTCTAGATGTAAACACTGTCCGACCTGGGCATCGAACCAGGACCAACACAAGATAATATAATACTAGCATAAAAGGTAACCTCCTATTATATTCTTATGATAGACTAGAGCAACATCACTATCTTGCAGAACTTATACCATTATACTGTGGTCATGTCACTTGAGATCGACGCAATACGTTTTCACTCTCCCTATAGTCAACCTATAAGTATTTATACTCGAGAGCGCTGAAAGATTATTTTCAACTACCGAGAGTCTGCAGAGACAAGCTGAAACTAGCTAACTATAGAAACTTCTGGAAGTTCAAGTTTACAAGCTCGTTAATTTTCAAAGGATCAGTTAGCTGATACTTTAAATTATAGAATGATTACATCTAATGAGACGTAGAACAGGAACGGTAGTAGACTAACTGCCTCTATTAACGGGAAACTTTAAGTAGCCTTTTTTTTTGCGAGAACAAATGCTCATGCATACTGCGCCACCACGGAGAGATAACGCAGTTTTGTGAGAGTCCAATCCACTAAAACTCCACGGTGTCCTCCTGTGCCGCTTATGGCGGGAACACGGGCACGTTTAGCACTCATCGCGAACCCACCGCGGCTGTCCGTTACCGGACCCTCCTTTGGGGGGTACCCCGTATCACCGGAGTACCAAGAACACATGGCACGCCGTGACCACCCCAGGGACCAAACCAGCACATGGGCGCCAGACGACCCCGTGTATGGCACCTTTGGTCCCCTTGTGACGGGTCAGGTCAGTGGCTCCGCCGCTTACCACTTTTCAGCCGCAGGGGATAGGGACCTCCACTGCGGCTCCACCGCGTTCGCCATCAGACGCGTAGACGGTGGCAACTGGCAACCCCGTAAAGGCCGCAGAAGGTTGGGCGAGCGGCGCACCGCAATACCGGCACTTCTCTCCCGCCGCGGCCTCCAACCCTCAGCCGCGATATTGTATGGAAGGCCCTGGGAAGAATTTAAAAATTAGGCTGCGTGCGGTCTGGTTGGAAGTCGACCCAAACATAGTAGGGAAAAAGGTTGAAGGCTGAAATGACTAGTAACCTGGAAAAATAACGAGAAATTATGAAAAAAATCTTGAACTACTTATATTGCAGAAAAATGTTTTTTTGCAGGAACGCACAAGAAGCCCACGAAACTTGAGCAGTTAGGTAGAACAAACTTTTTGTAAGAGCAAGAAAAACTAAAAAAACCGGCGAAGAGTTCCGTACCATTATCGCAAAAAAACGGCAAAAAGATCACGTTTGTTGTATGGGAACCCCACTTAAATATTTATTTTATTCTGATTTTTGTATTTGTTGTTATAGCGGCAACAGAAATACATTATCTGTGGAAATTTCAACTGTCTAGCTATCACGGTTCATGAGATACAGCCTGGTGACAGACGGACAGACGGACATACAGAAAGACGGACAGACAGACAGACGGATCGTGAAGTCTTAGTAATAAATAGGGTCCCGTTTTTACCCTTTGGGTACGGAACCCTAAAAACGAAGATCGTATCGTCAGATTCTTGAATATAATTCTCTAAATTAGTTATATACTTAGCATGTATCGAAGCATATCGCTTTATAGTTATAAACTAGTAATAACCACTAGAACTAGTCAACGAAACGCGTTCCACGTCGCTTCATTCATGAGTTTGTTCACCGAACAAAAAAACTTTGTAACAGAATCTCTCTTCATTGAAGATAACTCCAGTGTTTGCACTAATTGGTCATTACTTGAGGGGCAGGAACAAATAATGACATCTAATAAAATCTTTAACAACATCTAGCACTCAAGAAATAAAGTCCAACTTTCAATGGAAATTCTCAAAATGGCCGCGGTTAAAGTCAGTTTTCTTTGTAGGAACAGATACAATTCAAAAAATCTCGACAAAAACAGTCCCAGCTACCGATAGCATACTTTATTGGTAATTTATCATATTTTCTCAAGTTTTAATGATATATTTGATTCATATACTTTTTCAACAGATTCTTAGACTGCATTCGCGATAACGTTAAGTTTTTCATTTCCTGAGTTCACATTATCAGTTTCGAACGTGGTAGCACTAATTGACAGAGTCAGCAATCAACTTGGAACCATGTAGATCGGTATTTGTCTAATACACTCGCGAGTAATGAAAAAGTTCCAGTGACATAGCAATAGCACCAAATTACTCCTAAACGGGCAAGGCTAGCTTAATGACGCCGTCTGCAATATTGAAGTACATTTAACAGCGCATCAGAATATTACCAACTAAAAACGTAAATATTGTGTTCAAATTTTAAATTAAATGTGAAAAAATAAAAAAATAAATTATTAATTTTGTGAGTGGAACTTTTTCATTGCTCGGCAGTTTATTATTCGTGCTGTAGGTGTTTGGGAATTTTATTAAATATCTGTGTTGGAGTTTCTTAGTTAGACCGTAAATTGTAAGTTAGCTAGCAGCACTTCTTGGGTCTCTATCAATCATTGTAAGGACTCAGAAATTAACAAATTAATTTATAAGAACTAGGTTTACAATTTATAACACACACCTCACACTCACCACACCCCACACACACACACGCACACACAACACACACATACACACCTACACATGAAATGGCATTCAATTTTATAATGGAAGTCTACTAAGGGACCACTATTTAAAGAAGGGTAGAAACATCAATCCGAAATACAGGCTGCCGCATAGTTCGGATGCAGAAGCGTCCTATTTGTACCAACTCCTAGCCGTACATTCTCATTTTAATTCTGTAATAAATATTATTTGATTTGAGGTAGATATTATGGCTAGAAAGCCGGTGACTATACTGAGGCGACGACTAACAGAAGTATGCAGGCAGGAGACATGTTGGGCCGACCGGTTAATTGTAAAGAAGACCTACCTAATTAGTGGTTCGCTGAATACCTAAAAAATTCAATTCATTTTCTCTATTCACTTCTTCTATATTGGTCCAACTATCTGTGGTCCAATATATAAAGACCCAAGGACAGAATAGCATGGCGCAGAAAAGTGAGGAGACGCGACCCCAAATAATGAATCCAGAGAAGGAAGAAGAAGATTCATTCACTTACAAATGCCTAGCATCGGTACTTAAATGGTGCCAACATTTGAACAAATCAACCGAACCAACTTCACCTTGGGTACACACACATCCATAGACAATATAAATCTTTATGCTGTCACAGTCTATTAATTCCGTATCCCGTAATTCCTCATACTTCCGTCCTGATTCCCATGTATCGTTGTCGGTTCCAGCGGTTGATCCCAATTAAATAATTATAGCTTTACTGATGAAAGTCCGGGGCGATTGATTGGCCCAATTAGCTGATAGATAGAGCTGCTAATCTACGGGTTGGTTTCAAATTAGACCTAAAACTTTGCAGCTGTCGAGAACGAAAAAAAACCGGCCAAGTGCGAGTCGGACTCGCACACGAAGGGTTCCGTACCATTATCGCAAAACACTGCAAAAATATCACGTTTGTTGTATGGGAGCCCGCATTAATTTATTTTATATACAACTAAACATTCTGTGAATATTTCAAGCGTCTACATGTTGCCCTTATTAATATCGAGCAAAAAACGGCGAAAATATCATGTTTGTTGTATGGGAGCCCTCCTTAAATATTAATTTAATACTGTCTTTAGTATTTGTTGTTATAGCGGCAACAGAAATACAACATCTGTGAAAATTTCAACTGTCTAGCTATCACGGTTCATGAGATATAGCCTGGTGACAGACGGACAGACAGACAGACAGACGGATCGCGAAGTCTTAGTAATAGGGTCCCGTTTTTACCCTTTGGGTACGGAACCCTAAAAAAGTCGTTTCTTAAAACTTTCGAAAGGTGCCCGGAGATTGAGAGATTTTTACTTCAGTAGAACCAGCCCAGGGGTTACCATGAGCACATGGGCCCCTTATTGTAGTTAGTAGTTTTCAGGTGCGTACATCCACATCTAACCTTCTTAAAACTTGAATCTGAAAGCACAAACATAAAAATGTATTCAGTTACGCACAAAGCACACGTACAAAAATCAACAACATTTTAATTAAAAATAGAACATGCATATGTATTCATAAAATTAAGATGGCACATGATTATAATAAAAACCGGCCAAGTGCGAGTCGGACTCGCGCACAAAGGGTTCCATTATCGCAAAAAACGGCAATAATATCACGTTTGTTGTATGGGAGCCCCCCTTTAATATTTACTTTATACTGTTTTTAGTATTTGTTGTTATAGCGGCAACAGAAATACATCATCTGTGAAAATTTTGAATGTGTAGCTGTCACGGTTCATGAGATACAGCCTGGTGACAGACAGAAAGACAGACGGACCGCGAAGTCTCAGTAATAGGGTCCCGTTTTTACCCTTTGGGTACGGAACCCTAAAAATTACAAAAGGAATATTATAACTTTAAGTAAAATAATGTTTTATTCATCTTGTTATTATCGAACATTTGTTCACGGTCTACGCTCCCAGACTAAATTAGTTCATTATATTTTGTATTATTATTTTTATCTCAGAGTTCTAAATCATTTCAAAAACATATTGCGCTTTAGATTTGGACTTTAATTAATAGGTACACGATCTCTTTACATCGTCTTTTAGTAAAAATATGTATGTTTCCTGAGCAGAAAAATGATAATTCTATTTAGTCCGTCAGTGAGATTATTAAATAATATTGGACACGTATTGTTTGCTTTACGATATCAATAAAAATTTACAATGGTATTGCGCATCAAAGTTCAGGAGTGGGGCTTGTGACGTCAATAATACAGTATAAAGTGAACTAGCGGCGTGACGTTTCACGATATTTCAACGCATTATATCTTCGTTACTTTATGTTTACGTGTCAGAAGAATAAATACAATTTTATTAATCTACCTGAAAGCCAAAAAATTAATTTTCAGTAAACCACCCTATTATAACTTTTTAATCAACAAGCCGCCCCTGCATGTCCTACTAGTACCTACTACCTACTCTGTGTCAAACTGTCAACTATCGAGATGTACCTACACCTAAGGCTTGAGGCGGAGACCTGAAGATGCCTGAAGCCAACATTGGTTAAGAAAATTGTGGAAACTGCTTTGCTTCCCTTATGTTCTGAAGGATAGTGTAAAAGTTTAGATGGATGTGTTCGTGGAAGTGTGGATGTAAGTTTGTTACTCAATCACGCCAGAACGGCTGAACGGATCTGGATTAAATTAGGCACAGAGATAGATTATAGTCTGCAATAGCACATAGGCTTTTCATCAGACGTAGTCCACGAACAGCACCCGTCCGAATAGCACCGACGCGAATAGCACCGAGCCTAGTCCACGAACAGCACCTATCAATATTTTTGGCAGGTGCTATTCGTGGATACAAATCTATTTTATTATTTGTGTCCACGAACAGCACCTACGGCTCGGCAGCCTAGTGCTGGGATGCATTTGTTTAACAGGACATTATTAAATGAAACATATCGATAAAAATCACTAGAACGTTTATTAAGAAAAAAGCCTTATGATAATAATTATTAATCTTACAAAATAATAAATCTGTAACACTTTCTTAATTTTTAATGTATCACAATCAGTCTCCACATATCACATTTATTGAAAAATCAGCAAATACAAATATTTCGGTCTAGGCGACATTTAAATATAAGAAAAAACAATAAAAAGTCTTATGATAATAATTACTAATCTTACAAAATTATAAATCTGTAACACTTTCTTAATTTTTAATGTATCACAATCAGTCTCCACATATCACATTTATTGAAAAATCAGCAAAATCAGCCTTAGATCCTTATTGATGTACTAATAACAGCGCTCCGTGAACATTTTGTATATTGTCCTTCACTATCCGTCGATTGCGCAGGTGTTACATTATTCTAATTTAAATTTAAAAATAGTAAGCCTTAAAATCGCAGCTTTTCCATGCAGTGGCCAAGAGAAATAAATCCACTTTTATATTCTTTTATAATATTGTCTATTAGTTGGTTTCTTTTTGCGGCATTTTTTTGTGAATTAGAAGTAGCAAATTTTTTTCGTATGTCAGTGAAATTCTTACAATTTTCCTGTAAGACTCTTAAAACATTAAGTAAGTTCTTATTATTTTTATTAATTGATTTGTTAATGACCGAATAATGAGTCTCAGTATAATTGTTCGTTTTGTGAGTCTGGCCATAACAACACCATTTGTTTGACCAAAATTTGTGGTCAATCCATTGTGTGATCATGTAGTCGTTAAATTTTGTTATATTACTATCTTGAGGACTCTCACTCATAATGTAAAGCCAAGCTATCCGAACTAATAATATTATTTGCAATTTTACGTAAACAAGCTCCGGAAGCGTTCGGTTAAATTCGTCATACTTTCGTGTGCTCCGGCGCATTGTCGCGTCGCTAGAACAGTGACAAGAAATCACGGCTACACGATAAACAGTCTTAACGCACTATCAGCCAAAGGTCCAATGTATGGCGTCCGATGGGTGGAATCGGTCGAAAATTGCTTGCTCGCAATGCGCAAGGGTACGACAAGCTGCACCCTATAAGAATTGTAGAGTAGCGATACTGTGTCACGTGTCTTTGCACGTTACACAGTATCGCTACTCTCATCACCTTTGATGTGAATAGACTGATTGTGATACATTAAAAATTAAGAAAGTGTTACAGATTTATAATTTTGTAAGATTAGTAATTATTATCATAAGACTTTTTATTGTTTTTTCTTATATTTAAATGTCGCCTAGACCGAAATATTTGTATTTGCTGATTTTTCAATAAATGTGATATGTGGAGACTGATTGTGATATATTATAAAATAAGAAAGTGATATTATTTAGTAAGATTAAACTAAGTCTAATTTTGCAATAAAGGTGAGGTGATCTGAAAAGACTGATTGTGATACATTAAAAATTAAGAAAGTGTTACAGATTTATTATTTTGTAAGATTAATAATTATTATCAAAAGGCATTTTTCTTAATAAACGTTCTAGTGATTTTTATCGATATGTTTCATTTAATAATGTCCTGTTAAACAAATGCATCCCAGCACTAGGCTGCCGAGCCGTAGGTGCTGTTCGTGGACACAAATAATAAAATAGATTTGTATCCACGAATAGCACCTGCCAAAAATATTGATAGGTGCTGTTCGTGGACTAGGCTCGGTGCTATTCGCGTCGGTGCTATTCGGACGGGTGCTGTTCGTGGACTACGTCTTTCATCACGGTATAATGTTTCCTTGGGATAACTATTATTATTATTTATTTAATTCAGATATGAAATCCATAGTTTTGTTAGTACGTACAAACACTCATATACTATGTTAGTCACTTAAAATTAGATACACATACAATTCATACCTACACATCATGTCAAAATTTAAGTAAACTAAAATCTAAAAACTATAATTAATTTATGCATTTTGGTACAATGTTACTCATTTAAAATTAATGTCAATAAAATAAAATGTCTTGTAAAATCAAAAAAAAAAAAACACATAACAAAACACTTTTCACGCGGGCGAAGTCACTGTCTGGAATCTGGACTCTGTCAAATCAGTTTGGTTCTCGATCAACTCAATACCCAATATTTAAAACTTTATTTATTTAAAGTTTTTTATTTCGAGTTTCCTTTGTGCGCGGTCGAAGGCAATAGCTTAGACTAGCCCCCTATTAAAATTTAAACTGGATTACTGGGTGTTTGTGTGTAGGTAACTATAGGCACGGTAAAGATTAGATATCTTTACCGTGCTATAGGCACGCATAAGCTTAGGGGAGAATGGGGAGATTTGATCCTACAGAAGACTTGGTTCATAAAAATAATTAAGCTACTTAGGATCTCAAATTGTTGTAAAATGTTAATTCTAAATCTACTAAAGTAATAACACCGGGAAAGTAGAAATACTAGTAGAGTTAGGTTTGATTCTTTATATCAACCGAAGATGTTGAGGATAAAGATAATTTATCTGCCATAACATTTGTTTACATACGCTGCTTATAATCTAAAGTGCCACAAATCCAAATTTTTTTAAATCGCTTTTAATTCAGAAATGTGGCCAAAATCATCCTTATTTTCATATTTCACGAAGACACCAGTAAAAATCAGCCTCTTAATCACGAATTTATGCATACATTCGTGATTAAGAGGATGATTTTGGCCACATTTTTTTATGAAAAGCGATTTCCTAAACATTTGGATTTGTGGCACTTTAGTTTATAAGCAGCGTGCATGCAAGATGTTTACTTAATTTGTAGTGTTTAGAGGCTAACTTAATTTGTCAGATAAACAAAAATTAAAAAAAAAAACAGTAGATCGTCATCTTTATCATGTCATAAAAATATCATAAAAAATCAAGTTAAATAAAAAAAACCGGCCGGACTTGCGCATGAAGGGTTTCGTACCATTATCGCAAAAAACGGCAAAAATATCACGTTTGTTGTATGGGAATAGTTATTTTATTCTGTTTTTAGTATTTGTTGTTATAGCAGCAACAGAAATATATCATCTGTGAAAATTTCAACTGTCTAGCTATCACGGTTGATGAGATACAGCCTGGTGACAGATAGACAGACAGACAGACGGACCGTGGAGTCTTAGTAATAGGTTCCCGTTTTTACCCTTTAGCTACGGCACCCAAAAAAGGGATTTTATATTTTTTATGTACCAAGTCTCCCGTAGAACCAAGTCACCCCAGTCTCCCATATGCCTTTATGCCATGGGGCTAGTACAATCCTTAGGTACACACCTTCTACAAATGCAACCGTAATGATGTGGTAATAAGTTAGATTTATTCTTCAAATACTTATCTAATTAAACCCCAGCTTATTGGACCTTCGTAAAGAACTATTTGACACAGCATTTTTGTCGCGTTTCCACAGATAATTATGTCAGAGGCGCCAGTTCGCCGTCCGCCCGCCAATTAGCCAAGTGTTCGCCGACCAATTTGATCTAATTCACGTGGATATTGTGAGGGCAGCCATTGATGGTAGCTTACTATCTGACGATCATCTACGGATTATCGACAATGAGTGTTTGAATCTATTGGGATAAGTAGGTATACTGTGAGGGCTCCTCACCTATTTAGAGGCAATCTCCTTACTTATTATAAGACTGGCAACAGATATTTATTTAGTTCTGGAAGGTGATTGAAATCAATTCGCACCAAGCGCTTCCAAACATCCTTCATAATGCGCACAGCAAAAGAGTGGAACTCACTACCTGCGTCTGTGTTTCCAAACGCATACAACCCGAATCTCTTCAAAGTTAGAGTGAACAGGCTTCTTCTGGGTAAGTTCACTCCATCGTCGACTTTGTCTCCGTCACCTCTGACCTAGACTAGAGTCAAGAGCAAACCCATAATAAATAAAAAAAAGGATTTTTTCTATCATTTGAGTCACCCTGAGCTACCTACAATTAGATAGGTAGGAACCTAGAAGTAGGTAGGAAGTGAAAAGTAAGATTTAAATGATGTTCTGCTACCAGACCCAAGGCCTTTTTTTGTTTTTTATTTATACTCTCGATAGACTCGCGCTTGACCACTGTTGAAAAGGATCAAGGATCTTTTCCACCTACGTACCAGCTAAGTTATTGATGTGACTGGACAACACATACAAACTTTACCCAAATAGTTCAAATTTGATTTTTAAATTTTGAACTCCCTTAAATTCAACTCTGCTACCTACATTGATACCTGCGTAAGTATAAAGCTACAAATTATCCACTCGCCTAGAATTTTATTCCTTTGCGTAGTATTTATTTCTAACTAAAAAAAAGTTAATAAAAAAATAAAAATAAACCCGACTGCTTTAAAAGCGAACTAAAAAGATGTAAACAAGAAGAAAATCATGCTTTGCAGTACACGTCGAAGGATACATGTTCGCGAGCTGGCTGACTAAAACCAGATGTATCCTCCGACTGCACAGCATGATTTTCTTCTTGTTTACATCTTTTTAGTTCGCTTTTTAAGCAGTCGGGTTCTTTTTAATTTGAATATTTAACTTTTTTATTTACAGCTTTTTAGTTATTTTTTTTAGAATTAGGTACATTTCAACATATTTGTGTTATATATTTTTGAAATCACCTCTTAAAACCTTTTATTTTGATACCCCAACCGATGGGTTTGGAAGAAAAAAAATTTGGGCCCCACAATATGGCGCCCAAAAGCCGCCATTTTATATTTTCCAATTTTAATGTAGCCAGTGACACTCGCAGGGAACCATCAAAATCGGCCAACGCGTTTGGTCTCTAGAACACCACATAGGAACTAGGAACAAACATACATACATACATAGACTGATAAACACATTACCCTCCTTGGGCAGTCGGGTAAAAAAGTGCGCAGTCTAACTTACTATTATAATCTTCATAGGTACTTCCCTCGTAACTCCAAAACATTCAGTATCTACAATATATTTTTAAACTTCATAAAAAAAGCTTGCATCATCGCATGCATCGTCGAAAGCTCATTTTAGCATTTTACCCCTAACTGAGAGCAGTGCATTCCAACTGGCAAGTCTCAAGCTTCAATCATCATCGTTCGTCATTTTTTTTTTTTTTTTATAAAAAGAAAAGAAAAGAGTAACCCCCGATTTCTGAATTGAGTATTTTGAGTTCAAAGCCTGCTTTAATGGCAAAATTTGACACGTTTTCAGGCTTAACTAGAGTTTGACAAATACTCAACTTCAAATACGTAATTCAGAAATCGGGGGTAAGTAATCCATAATCATCATAACGCTAATTAAGCATTAATAATCTACAATTTAAATTAAGTGTAGATAACAATTATTATAAAAAAACGTAAAAAAGTTCATGCTTCGCTCGCTGCAAACAAACATACCTAGAACCACAAAGCTGAACCAATTACAGAATTTGAATAACGCATAAGGAACATAGCAGAACATAGACACCGGTACAGATTAAATATTTTATGTTCTAGACAAATAAGACCGCCCATTGTACACTTATCTTTATAAACGTTTTTTCCTGTAATTATTTAAGTAGTGTACAATAAATAAAATAAATAAATAACCTTGGTCAAAATGTCTTCAATAATCATTTGGCTTCGAAAAACAAAGATTTTTTTTTATAATTTTCTGGTGACCTACATAGCTTTTTCTTATACTGATGGTACCAGTTACCTTAATATGTTTATCTCCATTGTTAGGAATGTTTCTACTGTAACAGTAAGGCAGGTTTCTGGCAGGGTCGTCCCAAGCCAGAAACCTGCGCAGAAATAGGAATAAAACTACATAAGTAACAGCGCATCTTTGCATCAAACTACACACTGCTCTTTACAAAGAAATTTTCGAGAACATCTTGCAACTGCACAAACATGAAGCAGTATCAGCGTTATAGTGTGAAATGACACTAATCGTTCTTTACTTTACCTGTGAATTATCCACTCAATAAATATAGACAGATACGAACTAACTTGATTAACATTCAGTTTTAAATGACTGGCTTGTCAACACTTGCCACCATATACGTAAACGAAATTACTCCGCTCTGTATATCACACCTAGAAATCTTATACTATTTGCATTAAACTCGTAGCTAACTAACTCACTTTAGATAAAATGATTTGGTTCTTTGTCATTTTCGAACCTCCTTGGTGTGGCCTAATCTCCTTGATCTTATGACATAATTGTATGGTAGTAGATATTAATATCTAGTTCCAGCATTCCTGCAGACCTTGTCAATATTATCGCATTTGAGAATCACAAGGCTGCATATTTGGAACTGGCAACCAGCTCAAAATAATAATAAAAACTGGTAGTTAAGTCCTCCTAATTATGACGTAGATATATTAAATATTGATTTATTAAAAAAGTGCGAGCCGGACACTTGCACGAAGGGTTCCGTACCATTATCGCAAGAAACGGCATAAAAATCACGTTTGTTGTTTGGGAGCCCTACTTAAATATCTATTTTATTCTGTTTTTAATATTTGTTGTTATAGCGGCAACAGAGAAATACATCATCTGTGAAAATTTCAACTGTCTAGATCTAGATCTTCAGGCGTTGCAGTGGTTTGGGAATAGTGCGGTGGGATTGTCTAGACTAGATATCACGGTTCATGAGATACAGGTCAGGCTGGTTACAGACAAACAGACGGACAGTGGAGTCTTAGTAATAGGATCTCATTTTTACCCTTTGGGTACGGAACCCTATAAACGGTAGATACTTATAGTTCTCGCCAAACTTCTTGGCCGCCCTGAAATTGGCTACAATGGTTGCGCAGTAGTAAATCTCATACAAAAAAAAAGTTTATTAAAAAATTCAAAAAATCCGACTGCTTAAAAAGCAAACTAAAAAGACGTAAACAAGAAGAAAATCATGCTGTGCAGTCGGAGGTTACATATTCGCGAGCTGGCTGACCAAAACCAGATGTATCCGCCGACTGCACAGCATGATTTTCTTCTTATTTACGTCTTTTTAGTTTGCTTTTTAAGCAGTCGGGTTTTGTGATTTTTTTAATAAACTTTATTTATTTACAACTTTTTAGTTATTTTTTTTTTAGAATTAGGTACATTTAAACATATAAGTATGACATATTTTTTAAATCGCCTCTTAAAACCCTTTATTTTGATACCCCACACGATTTTTTTCCCCCCATAAAATGGCGCCCAAAATCCGCCATTTTTGTTTTTTTCAATTTTAATGTAGCCAGTGACACTCGCAGGATTAAGACGAATCGATTGTCGTAAGAATCATCAAAATCGGCCAACGCGTTTGGTCTCTAGAACGCCACATAGGAACAAACATACATACATACATACATAGACTTATAAACACATTACCCTCCTTCGGCAGTCGGGTAAAAACAGCACCGTTTAGTGCCTTGCGCATCCAGTAAACCAACTTCAGGGCGGCCAAGAAGTTTGGCGCAGACTATACACATGTACTAACTAGGACTGGCACTGGCTTTCCGTGCTTTAACCGGTTGAATGCCGCAATTAAAAGTCATTGTGTCTCGCGTTTCAGGCACTCAACCTTACCGACCGCGAAGCCCGAAGGTCATTTTATTTAAAAAAAAACCGGCCAAGTGCGTGTCGGGCCACGCGCAGTAATAGGGTTCCAAAGTTGCATAATAATGCGGACTAATAAGAGGGTTTTGTTGTTGTTACATGAACATTAGAACGGTTTCAGTGGCTCACAATGTCTAAAAACGAGCCCACACAGGATGATGTTTTTTATAAATCTATATTCTTGCGTTTGACCACTATCTCGCCTGATGTTAAGCGATGATGTGGTCTACGGTGAAGCACGCTTGCCTAGATGTAATCTATTCACTCTTGACTTAAACTAAATAAGGACTAACTGGTAACTGAAGAAGGAGTTATAAAATCCAACTTCGCTACTGAAGTTAGAAAAATATTATCTATTTGAGTACCACCGCGGGTGCGAATTGAGGAAGAAGCTGATACGAGCGCGCGTTAGACCCACGGGGAATGGTAGAGTTCGTTCCTGGATCCTTGCGTGCACGCTCCTTGTTTATTTCTCTTTCGGAATTAGAAAAAATCGTATGTATTCACCTCTAATCTCCTCTAATACCGCAGATTAGAGGTGAATCCTCTAATCTGCGGTATTCACTATTTCATTCTGGAAAGTTTTACGCTACTCAATTAGTGATGAAGTCGGGTCGAATATTGACTTTATAGAAGGAAATTTTACTGTGCCAAGTACATTTTTTAAGTTGGTCGACTATTACTCGTAAACTTGTAAAGCCTGTTATGATTTCATTTTTGTATATTTTTACATGGTTCGTAAGCATTATATTTACTCTGTTTTACACAGCTATCAACTTTATTTAAGTAATTTTTCAATGGCATTTGTACAAAATTTTTACTGTTCCAAGTACATTTTATAAGTTGGTCGACTATTACTCGTAAACTTGTAAAGCCTTGTTATCCGTGATAATTTTCCTTTTAATTTCGTTATATTTGCTACTGCCGTGAATTTTTTCACATAGCCAAGAGCAACCATTTCGCTGGGGGGGGGGGGGGGGGGCATTGACTCTAACATTAATTTGCAACTTAAAGCTTAATTTTACGAAAACGAATCTCTGAATCTAAAAATGGTTTTAACAAACCCATAATATTTTTTAATGGCCTATCCAACGATATCCCACACCATGAGATAGATGAGAAAAAAATACATCCTCACTTTACGTCTATGGGAGGTACCCGAAAAAAAAATATTTTTCATGATTTTATGTTACCACTTTGTCGGAATTATTAATATATATATACATGCCAAATTATAGCTTTCTAGTACATAGATTCTCTGAGCTAAGCTGCGGACGGACAGACGGACAGAGCGAAACTATAAGGGTTCCTTGTTGTGTACTTTAATTTGGATCCGTTTTTAGGGTTCCGAAACCCTAAAAACGGATCCAAATTAAAGTAATTGGTGACCCCTGTTCTATATAAACGTGTTCCTTAAAGCTTACTCATGTTTAGCAAAACTGAATTTTAAAGTTTCACAATGCAATGCCAGGAAGAGGATTAAAAGAAATTAGGGAAGATGACTCAAGATAAAGCCTTTACTAATGACACTTTCTTGATGAACGAGGCAAATGGAGTAATCAAGGAAAGCGTTCTATAGTTTCTGTCTACCCAAGGAAAAAGGCGTGAGTCTGTAGGTCTTTAAGGCGTATATATTCCCCAATGTTATGCTAGCAGTATTATATTATCTGTGCCAATGTTAACGCAGTACAGGCCGTCGTCGTGCGCCCGCTCGGAGCCAGAATATTAATTTTGAACCTCCATTTGGACAGTTTTATTTGCAAAATATTCTTTGATTTACATATGCTATTTCATTTATGAAGAAATTCTAGCCATTATTTTTTCTTTGTAAAAACATCCAAGACGTTTTGGAGGAGTATCCAAAAGTAGCGAAAAAATATCGTGTTGTTAATTATTTTTTTAAAGCAAAACTATTAGTTACACGAAAAAACCATGTTTCGCAAATAATGTACAAATCAATCTGCCTAGTTAGCCTTTTCCCAACTATATTGGGGTCGGCTTCCAGTCTAACCGGATTCAGCTGAGTAGGTACTAGTGTTTTACATGGAGCGACTGCCTATCTGGCCTCCACAACCCAGTAACTGGGTAACAAGATATCCCTTGGCTAGACTGGTGTCAGATCTCAAGCTTCTGACTACCCGTAACGACTGTCAAAGATCTTCAAATGACAGCCGAGACCAACGGCTTAACGTGCTTTCTGAGGCACGGAGGAAACTCGGTATTTGAAATGGTCACTCATCCACGGACCGACCTTATCAAGCGTTGCTTAACCTTGAAGATCGACCCGTGCGGCTGTTATTATTTAGCCACGAATCACAAATAATGTACATGAATCAATAATAAACACATATTTCTTTCAAACCTTTTAACCTAGCCGTTACTTTATGGAGTATGCTTTAGAAAGTAACCGTATTACGGCACTAAAGCGGTATTATACCTGTTGAAGCAGAGTAAAAATGAGTAGTAAGCCTAGTAACACGGAACCGGTCAATGTGGCGACGCTTGGGGAGGCCTATGTCCAGCAGTGGACGTTTTTCGGCTGATATATGATGATGATGAAGCCTAGTAAATTCTAGGTAGATCTACGTACGTAGTTCTACGAATAGATTTGAATGAATACCTGTCCTAAAGGTTTATAGTGTCCAAACATTATAGAATGGATAACCATAAACGTGCCTTGAGTGACTTTTAATTTTGTGCGTCCTAATTACTGGACACCCAAACGAGAGATGACATGTACCGAATGTAATTATAATTAATTAAAATATTTTTGACACTGCTGACCACAAAGCTTTTTTTGATGCATCAAAATGTATGCCGTGTTTGAACTGCCCGTCCACAGCTCTTATGAAGTGACCTGACGTGGAAGGAAAACCGGCTAAGTGCGAGTCGGACTCGCGCACAAGGGGTTCCGTACCATTAGCGCAAAAAACTGCAAAAAAATCACGTTTGATGTACGGGAGCCCCACTTAAATATTGATTTTATTCTGTTTTTAGTATTTTTTGTTATAGCGGCAACAGAAATACACCATCTGTAAAAATTTCAACTGTCTAGCTATCACGGTTCATGATATACAGCCTGGTGAAAGACAGACAGACAGACGGACCGCGGAGTCATAGTAATAGGGTCCCGTTTTTACCCTTTGGGTACGGAATCCTAAAAAGTAAGTAATTTTTGGAGGAAGGAGTTGGTGCAAAGTACTAAAAAAAAGTTAGGTAATTCAAAAAATCAAAAATCCCGAATGCAAATAGAAAATCATGCTGTGTAGTCGGAGGATACATATTCGCGAGCTGGCTGACCAAAACTAGAAGTATCCTCCGACTGCACAGCATGATTTTCTTCTTGTTTACGTCTTTTTAGTTCGCTTCATAAAAAGTCGGGTTTATTGATTTCTTGAATTAACTTTTTTATTAACATATTTTTTTTCGAATTTATTGAAATCATTTTTTAAAACCCTTTAGTTTGATACACCACACGATGGGTTTGGAAACAAAAAAAAACCGACCAAGTGCGAGTCGAACTCGCGCACGAAGGGTTCCGTACTTGGTAAATTGCGGTTTACGATTTATGACGTATTAAATAAAAACTGCTTACTAGATCTCGTTCAAACCAATTTTCGGTGGAAGTTTACATGGTAATGTACATCATATATTTTTTTTAGATTTGTCATTCTCTTATTTTAGAAGTTACAGGGGGGGGACACATTTTACTACTTTGGAAGTGTCTCTCGCGCAAACTAGTTTAGAAAAATATTCTATTAGGAACTACAATATCATTTGTAAAGACCTATCCAAAGATATCCCACACGAATGGGTTCGATGAAAAAAAAAATTGAGTTTCAGTTCTAAGTATGGGGAACCCCCAAAATTTATTGTTTTTTTACTATTTTTTTGTGAAAATCTTAATGCGGTTCACAGAATACATATACTTACCAAATTTCAACAGAATAGTTCTCATAGTTTCGGAAAAAAGTGGCTGTGACATACGGACGGACAGACAGACATCGATGAATCCATAAGGGTTCCGTTTTTTGCAATTTGGCTACGGAACCCTAAAAACGGGCCCCAACAATATGGCGCCTAAAAACCGCCATTTTTCTATTTTCCAATTTTATGTAACCAGTAACACTCGCAAGGTTAAGACGAATCGATTGACGTAAAATCATCAAAATCGGCCAACGCGTTTGGTCTCTAGAACGCCACATACGGACAAACATAGATACATACATACATACATAGACTGATAAACACATTACCCTCCTTCGGTAATCGGGAAAAAAAATTGTGCAGTGGCTACACAATTTACACTTGTTTACGTAGACCGGTATCGAAAAGTTACATGCCGCCAAAGTCGGTCCGGCATTCTAATAAATTGTGATTCATTTTTATAAAGTTAAAAGGAAAACTATTAAAACTATATTCATCATAAAATACTAGGAATCCATGAATAAGTACGTTGCTATAAGCTATAAAAGCATTAGTTGTCAGTTGCCAACCTCTACGGCTCTCCATCTTTTTCGTTCATGTCATGTACACTCGCCATAATGAATTACTAAGCATTATAAGTCGGCCAAAGTCGTGCTACTAACTTACTCATATTTTCTATAAAAAGATTGCGTATAAAATGTAAAATTGAAATAATATCGTTAATAATAAACAGTGGGCAATCGCTTGAAATACGACGGCAAGTCATTCATTACTCTCGAACTGGTACTCCTGACCTCTGAGGCATGAATCATACGACCTGATACTGGCGAGTGTGCCGAGCCTCCTACGTACGCGTACGCTGAGAACATTGCAAATTTTTAAATTTATTAAAAACTGAGAAAAAATATTAACAAAAAAAAAACAACCGTCTTCTAAAGCAAAACACTCATCATCTGCCTAGCCTTTTCCCAACTATATTGGAGTCAGTTTCCAGTCTTACCGGATTCAGCTGAGTACCAGGTTTTACATGAAGCGACTGCCTCTCAGACCTCCACAACCCAGTAACTGGGTAACAAGATACCCCTTGGCAAGACTGGTGTCAGATCTTAGGCTTCTGACTACCCCTAACGTCTGTCAAAGATCTTCAAATGACAGCCGGAACCAACGGCTTAACGTGCTTTCCGAGGCACGGAGGAAACTCGGTATGTTGAAATGGTCACCCATCCACGGACCGACATCGTCAAGCGTTGCTTAAACTTGATGATCGACCCGTGCGGCTGTTATTATTTAGCCACGAGCTCCTCTTCTAAAGCAAAACACTACAAAGCTAAAAATAACTTTGTTTTCCGAAGTCGGTATTTTTGGACTCTTTGGTACCTACTTATTGTTTTACATTTTCGACACCGACTTCGGAAAAGAAAGTTATTTATATGTAGGTAAGCTTTAGACGAAGGTTTAATTTCTTGTTAAAAGTTTTTGTTTACTCTTTTTAGTGTAGATAACTCATATTACCATGAAAATCATTTATAGCTAGAGTACCTACATCTCATTTCAATAAAAAAAATAAAAAAATAAGCCCAAACACGACTAGGAAACATTGTTTTATTACGGAGTTTCAATGCCTTCTTTCCGGCTTCATACATCTTGTACCCATGATATATTTGTTTAGGAGTTCCAGTGGCCATCTGTAGTTTTCTTCATCAGTTCCACTTCACCAAATGATACTTTCTGAGTTCAAATGCTTGCCATGTTATTGAAAATACCAAAATCGCTACATGTCTGACCCAGGCCTATATATATTGTTATTGTTAATATTTGAGGAGTTCCCTCTATTTCCATGGAATCCCATCATCAGATTCTGATTTGGTGGCAATGGTGATCCCTCGAGAGTATACTCTTTAAAATAAAAAAAATCCAATCCGTCTATAGGTATGTTATGGACCAAGTGAATAATACGGCATTATTCATAAGGCTGGAGCAATAAAAAAATGCCCAACATGAGTAGGTAATATGATAAAAAGGCATTTAAATAATGCCCATCACTTATTGGCCAAGGTGAGATGGTTCTAAGATGTGTTTTATTAAATTATTTTAATGTGGACATTGATGTTAATATAATATTAGTATGGTAGGTAGGAGCAGTGGTGGCCCAGTGGTATCGGCTGCGACTTACAAGTTCTGGGTCGTGGGTTCGAACCCAGGCAGGCGCTACTTTGTGTAAATTATTTCATCACCACTGCTCTCAAAACGGTGAAGGAAAACATCGTGAGGAAACCGGCATGTCTTAGAACCAAAAATTCCAAGACATGTAACATCCACCAACCCGCATTGGGCCCACGTAGTAGATTACGGCCCATTCTCTCTCACATGGAGGAGGCCTGTGTCCCAGCAGTGGGAACATTAATAGGCTGATGATGATGGTAGGTAAGTACCTACAATTGCTCGCTCACATATCAGCCCTCGTCATCTACTTAATTGAATTGAGAACCACCTCCTTTTTGGGAAGTTGGTTAAAAAAGCTGACAATGATTAGACCAAAGGGCACAACAAAATAGCACTTGTCACCGTTACGTACCAACTAGCCTTTTTTCATTATGAAAGAAATGTTAATCCACCTCATGACTTCATGCTAAGGATTAACAGAATAAAAAAACTATTAAAACTATTCAGCTAAGTTTTAATGGTTGGATTTTTAAAGAATCAGCTCATAGCACTAAGAAGAACAAAAATATTCAAAAATCCCGACTGCTTAAAAAGCGAATTAAAAAGACGTACCTAAACAAGAAGAAAATCATGCTGTGCAATCGGAGGATACGTATTCAGGAGCTGGCTGACCAAAACCAGATATACATATGTACATACATACATATATACATACATAGACTGATAAACACATAACCCTCCTTCGGCAGTCGGGTAAAAACGAGTCAAGCTCGATCAGTGAACTACTGCAGCCAAAAATACCGTATTTCGCTCAATCTTCTTGCACCATGCAGATCTCAGTCCCTACATTTTTTTAAATGCCTCCTTTTTTACAAGCAACCTCACGTTATCCTCAACAAGGCAGGCATTCTCCTTTACCGTTACCAAGAAAAAATGCCTGAAAGTCTCAAGTCCCAACTTCCAACGGCGGCGATGTCCCACCACTGGCGCCAGACAGTTACACCATACACAGATTTCATCTCCACGTTATTTTGGCGACAATACGTGACTCTGCCATATTCGGACGCTTTTATACTTTTTCAGCTGGACTTATGCCTTAAAAAAATATTTATCTTTCTTTATGGTAGCTGTAAAGTGTCTATTGTTGTTTTATGATTTTAAAATTAAACGGAATCACGATATAATCTTGCCTTTTGTAGTAATTATTTGTTTAAGGCGGTTGCGAGAGCTTTTTTGCTAGTCAGCTTAATTCATTGTGGAAGTCGGGTCAGCGATGATATATAAGCTCTTCTTGTTATGATAAACTCCAGATATTGTATTCATGGCCAGAATATTGTTAAATGTGCTCGCTTCTACATATAACTATCCTGTAAGACCAGTGCATGGAAATAAGACTAGCAATAGCATTAGGTGTCATACATAATTTACCGCTAATAGTAGATTTTGAGATAATATTTCTACAAGGCGCTTTGTTCGAATTGCTTTCAACGTTCTTATCGTTTCAAGCATTTCACTGCTATTTCTAACCCCCGACGGAAAATGAGGGGTGTTATAAGTTTGATTTGTGTACCTGTGTATTAGTGTATCTGTCTGTGGCATCATAGTTCCTAAACGGATGAACCGATTTTGATTTAGTTTATTTTATTTGAAAGGTGACTTTATCGAGTGTGTCCTTAGCTATGTTTGATGAAAATTGGTTTCAAAAGTTATGGGCGTTTTACTGTTTTAATCGGGGTGTTTTCGCAAGATAATAAATAAATAAAATAAAAATAAAAAAGCCTTTTATTTCCTACTAATTACTTTACATTATTTTGAGTTACTTACCCAATTCAAATAATTAATATCAAATAACTAATTTTACTTTGATTGTTTTACTTATTTCTAATTTTTAATACGCTTTACTAGTTTATTTACATTTCTGCTTTAGGTACTTATTAACTATTAACTTATTTAAAATAACATAATAACTTAACATCATTTAGTTTTATATAGCAATATCTGCAGGAACCCCATATTGGGTGAAGGCCTCCTCCAAAGATGCCCATTTGTCTCTGTCCTGTGCAGTCTGTTTCCAGTTTGGGCCGGCTGTCCTTGCAATCTCCTCCTCCCAACGTGTCAATGGTCTTCCTCTGCTTCTTTTACCTTGAGGACCTTTCCAAAATGTCACTTTTAGGGTCCATCTCTGATCTTTAAGCCTCGCGACATGCCCAGCCCATTTCCACTTAAGTTTTTGCGCAAAATTCAGTGCATTTGTTGCTTTGGTTATTGACCTTATTTTAGTATGTCGTATTTTATATATTTTCTTTATTTTAAGCATGCTGCGCTCTAGTCCTCGTTGGCAAGTTGTAATTTAATTTTTTAATTTTGAGGTGAACTTCCACGTCTGGCATCCGTACGTCAAGCATGGTAAGAGACTGGAGTTCATAACCTTCGTTTTGATAGTTATAGGGAGGTTGCTTTTAAAGATTTCCTTTAAACTCCAGTATCTTTTCCATGTCTGTTGCACTCTTCTTTCAGCTTCAAGTTCGTTGTTTTTTCTGTCGAAACTGATTTGCTTACCCAGATAGATGTACTTATCTGTATATTCAAGTGGCTCTCCATTAATTGTTATTAATCTTCTCGTCCTATTCGTCATTGCCATAGTTTTAGTGAGATTCATTTGTAATCCCACCTTGACACTAGCTAGATGTAAAGTTTTGATCATGAGCTGTAGCTGGGAGCTGGACTCCGATAACAACACTAGGTCGTCTGCGAATCTTAAGTGACTTAAGTAATCGCCCTTTATACACAGTCCGGTCTTGCTCCAATCTAACTTGCTGATTATAGCCTCCAGGATGGCTATAAATATTTTTGGGGATAACGGGTCGCCCTGCCTTACGCCTCTTTCTATAGGGAAACTAGGTCCGAGGGTTTCAAGCTTGATTCTACCCTTGTTGTTGTTGTATATGCTTTTAATGGCCTTTATATATATGTCTTCTACTCCCTGTTGTTTTAAGCTTTCCCATATACTTATATGTGTTACCGTATCAAAAGCTTTTTGATAATCGATAAACGCTATGTATAGCGGTCTCTGTTGTTCTTGATACTTTTCTATAATTAGTTCAAGTGTGTGGATATGGTCAACAGTACAGAATCCTTTTCTGAAGCCTGCTTGCTCCAACGGTTGTTTTGCTTCCAATGTACTACTGATTCTTTTGTTTATAATGGTAGAGAAGAGTTTGTAGATGCTTGGTAACAGGCTTATCGGTCTGTAGTTGCCAATATCCTTCGGGTCGCCTTTTTTGTAGAGAAGTATTATATTTGATTCAGACCATTGCAAGGGTGTTTCAGAATTTTGCAGTATTAAGTTAAATAGTTTCGCTAATGGTTCGGCTAATGTTGCGTGTGCTGTTTTCAATAATTCATTTGTGATGTTGTCGGAGCCAGGGCTTTTTTCTAATTTCAAACTCTTAAGTGTTTCTATGATTTCAATTTCGTCGACTGGTTTAATTGTTGATTCATTAACGCTTTCATTTATAGTAATTGGGATGTTAGTCTTTTGGGTCTTATCGCTGTACAATTTCCTATAGAAGTCTGATGCCGCCTTAATAATGTCAGTTCGTTTGCACAAAGATCTGTCTTGTTTGTCTAGCCCCTCTATCCATGTCCTGCTTGTTCTGAGCTCCTTAAAGGCCCTCTTTGTGCTTCCTGTACACTGTAAGTGCCTTTCTATGGTATCTTGTCTATATTTAGCATAATCCCTTTTTATGTATTTATTTGTTATTTTGTAGAGAGCGGAGAGTTCGTTTTTCATCGAGCGAGTTTTATTTTTTGTTTCTTGTAGTTCTTTTCTCCTTTTTAATAACATAGCTGTGCGATCTGATAGTATTTTGTGGTGTTTTTGTGTATTTCTCGCATCTTCCCTAGCTTTTTTCAGGCTCTGGCTGATAGCGTCCGTTATTTTATCGTAATAGGCTTGTACCGAGGTATTTTGCAAGTTGATGGTTGGGTAGAGTAGCATTGACCTTAGGTTTTTATTATATTTTGTTATTTCTTCTTTGTTATTTAGTTGGAATGATTTTTTGTTTGTAAATTTAGCCCTGCTTTGTTTTTGTTTGGTAATTTTTACTGATGCTCTAATTAGTCTATGGTCTGACGGATAGTTTAAATTCATGACTTCAAAATTGAGGAATATTTTTCGTTGGTTCGATAAAATATAGTCGATCTCGTTTTTGTGTTTTCCGTTTGGGGATCGCCAGGTCCATCTTCTATTATGGTTTTTCTTGAAGCATGTGTTGATGACGGTAAGGTTATGTTCAAGTGCGTAGTCTACAAGTCTCTGCCCTCTGTCGTTTCTTTCGCCATATCCATGTTGTTGCACTGTTAAATACTCACCATCTTTGGGAGCACCAACCTTCGCGTTAAAGTCACCCATTAATATAATGTTTTTATAAGTGGTTTCCATCGCTTTGTCTATGGTCTTATAAAATTCTTCTATTTCTTCCTCACTCGCTGCGTCGGTCGGTGCATATACTTGTATAATGGATATCATACATCCTTGAAAGTTCAAGTTTAGCGTTGCCACACGATCTGTTAATCCAATAAAGCTCTCTATGTTGTTTTTGAGAGACTTATTTATAATGAAGCCTACTCCATATTTACCCGGTATACATCCTATGTGGCAGAGTATAAAGTTCTCATATTCCTCTATTTTGTTACCAAGTCGTCTCATTTCTGAAATGCCTATTATGTCGTAATTAATTTCCTGTATTGCTTGTTCTAGTTCCAGTAAGCGTTCGTATGACGATAAGGTCCTTACGTTATAAGTTGCGATTTTTAATTGAGTTAATCGCTTATTTTTCCTGAAATCCGTCTGTGTAGTTTCTTTTGGAGGGTTGTGGTCATAATCTTCCACGGTGACCAGCCGGGTTGGAAGATGTTTCTTGTTTTTGGTTCTAATAGTTTCATTTTTGTTTAGATCTATGTTGGAGGAGGGGCTTGGTTGCTATATATTTGTATCGTTTATATCCTGGGTTTTATTTGTCTTAGTTGTATTTTTATTTACTAAAAAGTTTAAGATGCCAGGTTTTATTACTCCTTCCGAAATGCTATTTGGTCTCTGTGCTGTCGAGCCTTTTTGCTGTGGCTTGTTCCTTTTATTGGCTTGAGTGGTTTTATTTTGTTTTGGTGCGGTGCTGTTTTCGGGTGATAAAGATATTTTTCTTTTATTCATGCTTTCGGTGATGATAAGTTTGTCATATTTGATTGTGGCTATGTTTCCCTTTTCTCTCTCTAATTTTTGCTGTTCTTTTAATTCTTTCCTCTTTTCTAGCACGTGTTTTGGATAGTCCGCCTGAATGTAATAGGAAGTATCTTTCAGTATCTGTTTTTGCTTAAGAATTTTTATTTTTATTCCTAGCGTTGAAAAAGTCACGACTATTGGTCGTGGTCTGTCGCCTTTCTTTCCTAGTCTTCTTGCTTCTTGTATATCGAAGTAGTTTAACTTGATAGAGAAGTATTGTTCTATCCATTTGATAATGTTGTTTTCTAGGTTTTCATAAGACGATTCTGTTTCTTCGATACCGAAAAAAACCACATTTCTTTGCCTTGTCTGTTTTTCCATGAAGTAGATTCTTTTCTCCTGGTTTTCCACTAATTCTTTTAATTTTTCGTGCTTTTCGTCCCAAGTAGAAAATTTTTCTTCTAGCATAATATTAATATTCTGTGTAACTTGTTCTGCGACCTTTCTCCACTTTCCCGGATTTTTTCGCAAGATATCGTGTCATAATTACGTGTTCAATAGATAAGAAAAATGTGTCAGGGGTTTCTCAAATTTTTAAATTTTACTTGTAAGGATTACGTTACGGCATTAAATAATGCATTTTAAAGTCCCAGACGTAGGTAATCAATACATAGGTATTCAATAGGTACATAGTTTCTCTGCCGTCCCGCAATAGGGACAAGCGTGAAGTTAGCGTATGTAGGTAGTCTGTAACTCGTGTTAAGCAATCAATGGTCGTCAGAATAATTCTGCAATATACATTGCACGCGGGAGCCTTTAAATATTTATTCGAATTTTAATTTCACCCAGTTACAACGACAAACTTGGAAAAGTAGGTAGGCCAAAAGGTCAAGTAGGTTTACAGCAGATAAAAATAAATTGCGAGACTTGAACTTTGTTAAAATTAATTACGATACACCGTGACACAGACAATTTACGCCTAAAGCTCTTAACATCATACATGCTTCCATTTTAGGAGATCGGACGACCGGTTGTGCCTTATACGGCGCATTTTTTGGCTTTCGAAAACATTTGCGAGATATCGGACGCCTTGGATCGCGTACTCCTTAATGAAGTACCTACTTACATACCGAGTGTAGAGTGTAGCTTACTGACAAGGTGTAGATAGCCAAAATGTTAAAACAATATTGATGTTACGGACGCCAGACGTGCGAACTTCTTCGGGAGTTACGCTTGAAAGGGGCCTTATCGCGCTGTCCATCTGTAATTTGTTTGCAGAAAGTATTTTGTCGGTCTTCAACAACGCTTGTGCGGAGTTGTGCGTGAAGGCGAACAAGGATTTCCAATTTACGCTGCCCGTCTTGGCTTTTCGAAAACATTGGTGGTTGAATTAAAAGAAATTAGAGACTTCGTATAAGTACGCACTTTCTGTCTTTGCCTATATATCATCTACATGTGTGTATCCTATTCCTCTTGAAATATCTACTAATAGACTGATAAATCAATTATCTACGGCTAATATAATGGTTTAGGTATTTATTTCTTACTAGACGAGACACGATTCCATTCTCCACCGAACCCCGAAGCAAATAAAAGGGAATGCTCGCTCTGGCCGTAGTTACCATTCTTGATAGGCAACTCTATAAATCTTATGTAGTGTGTCTAAAAGGAAGTCAGTGAATATCCCACCCATACGCAAAAAGCTTTTTGCGAATACTTTCATTGTGCGTAGGTAGGTACAGCTAAGGAGTGGAATTCCCTGCTGGAGCCAGTATTCAGTCTTGACTTAAAGACCCCTAGGTTGTCCTATGGGTCTTTAAGTCATATAATACTACAGCCTAAACTAACACGACGACTTTTCCACATAGGTGTATCCAGTAGATGCAAAAGAGAGTTTGAAGTTCCTTATGCAAAGGTGTGTTTATAGTAACTACACTTCCAATTATTTTTAAAACCCCCTGGCATGCAATTAATGGCCTCTAATCGACTCAGTAGATATTCAATCATTGAGGTTCTTTAAAACTTTAGTTCTAGACTAGATTTTTTTTTTATTTGTGATATGCTCGCGTTTGACCATTATCTCGCCTGACGTTAAGTGATGATTTGGTCTACGGTGAAGCACGTTTGCCTAGGAATAACCTATTCAACTTCGAGTGTTGAGTCTCCGACTTTGATAGGAGTGAGTGCAACATGGGCATTGGTTTTGTCCATGTTCATTTTTAGACAGACTCTTTCGGAAGCTCTGCTGAGGTCATCAACCATTTGCTGGGTTCCTCCATGGTTTCAGCCATTGTCGCCCTTCATGAAGAAGAGTACCACCACACCCCGCACCATGCCTGTTGTGTTTTTTGTGCGGAAAAAACCGGTACTTAAGGCCCTTCAGAAGCTGTTCTTCTGAAGGGCCTTAAGTACCGTAGGCGGATACGATCCTGCCATCTTCGGTCTTCAGTTTCGTGAGCTGGCTCTGCCCAATAGCCAGATCTCTTGCAAACACCTTGGAGCCCTTATTCCGCTCAATCGCGTCTTTAATACGTTCAGTATTAAAGAGGCGGTGGCGCGGCGGAGGTCGCTTTTCAAGGACTTCGAGATTTGTCTATTGAGCTGCCGGTATTGCCAGCCAGCCCAGCATGATGAGCTAGGGAGATGGGATGGCGCAAGAATACCGTCACAATTAGCGTCTCACTCGTTCCCGTCTCCGGCTTAGTCATCTGCCATGGAAACAAAGACATGCCGTCCGGTCTTTTACCATTTCTTATTCTAATACGGCCGAAACGCCGACTGTGACAAGAGCACGTTGGATGAGGTCGTTTTTGTTTGAGTGACGCGCTACACGACCAGCACTTCTACTGCATGACAGACCATGGTGACCGAGGCTGTTGACAACTGCGCCACAGTGCCAACGATGAGGAGAACAACACGAAGCGCCAAGACGTAGGGAAGCAGCGAGGTGGAAAGTAGTGTTGTTAAACAAGGTGCCTATGGTTGAAGACGGTAGTGCGTGAAGCCAGAGACGCGATTCTCACTCACCACAGCCAGCAGACGCGCACGCTCAGTAGAAGTGGCAGTTTAGTGTTCCTGAACTATGCTGCAGAGTGGCTCGTCCCATCCCACCGTCTCTGGGATGATGGGTGGTAGGGGGGATTAGAATTCGGGCACTTCACGGCACATCAAATTGATCAAATCAATCAGTATGAAGGATAGGATATGCCTGATTATTTTTTCAGTACCACGGAGGATATGGGTAAATGCCGAATATAAAATCTAAAAATATTTGATAATTTTATCAATAACTGATGAACTGTTCGCCAATTATATAATATTTATAATAATAAAACATAATGATAAATATTTTTTAATCTAACACGTCATCAATAGTGTGTTTTCATAGTAACTCAAAACATAAGTTGTGTTTTCTCCATGGCCTGGCAACAATTTTTCTGTCTGTCAGTGTCTGTCATACTGTCATCAGTGTTGCCAACTCAGTGGATTTTCCACTAAACCTGGTGGTTTCCCTCGCCCTTTTAGTGGTGAAATATTGCTTTTAGTGGCTAGTGGTTTTTTCTAGTGGCTGTGATTGCTTCAGTTAGTGGTGGTACGACGTTCAACCACTAGTACGATTTACAAAAATATTCTAGTTAGGAAAGAACGATTGAGTGTATAATTTTTGTTGTGTAGGCAAGTAGGCAACACAACAGGGGATTTCGGGGATTCCCCGAAAATAGTTTGTCATTTCCTTGAATAATTTTGATTATGGACTTTATTTGTATGGCTACTAGCTCAAGTTTGATTTGATGTTAATGGTTTATGTATATCTTCTGGTTTGTTTAGGTGGTTCCCTATGCGTGCACAAATACAACGGACGGACAGTACTAACAGTTACTGTACTACTGTTCAAGTCGGTATCGGTACCTACTTTCTAGTTTAACGTATTTCCACAATTTTTGTTAAACTTATATGCCCAAATCACAGTATAGCCAAAAGTGCCGTGATTATTGGTTACATGACCCAAAATTAAAGAACTGATTAAAATTAGTGGTAGAAAGCGCTATTGGTCCAGTAGCTAAGTGCAAATTACGTGGTTCAATTTTAAGGAATCATTACGGAGATTTTGTTGTTTTGGATTGGTGGTTTTCTGGTGGTTTGAGAGACCGTTAAGTTTAGTGGTTTTCTGGTGGGTCACGAAGCCACATTTGGTGGGTTTGTAAAAATAAATTTGGCAACACTGACTGTCATTCCGGCCAATAATGAATGACATTTTGCCATTCTTTGTCATTCGACGTCACCTTTAGCCGAATTTCCTTGTAGAATTTAATTTAACTAAGTAATAAATTAAAATACATGAATGCCTGTACTAAAACAATGAGGTGACGTGAATCAAATAAAAACCTAATCACTTATGCATTCCAGTCAGTAAGTTACATACATATAAATAATATATTAGAACGATGGCTGGCGTTCCGGTGAAGTTCGGTACGATATTGTCGTTCTGTTTCGTTTTGTACGCCGTTTATTACCGCAAGAATGATATTGGGGACGTCAGACTGTCTCCTGTGAAAGAGCATTTGCTGTTTTTGGAAAGTGAGAACAAGGTTGGTGCGGGAAAACGACAACCGAAAGTCGCTCTTGGCTACGGCGCGTGTCATGATCTGTTCGTGAACGCAACTTCTTTATTGGACTACAAAGACCTGAAAGGAATCCCTGAACATTTCAATGAGATCTCGAACAAGGAGGAGTTCCTCAAAAGCTTCGCGTATTTCTTCAAACATGGCGCTGCTGCCGAGTAAGTTATCTGAATAATTAATTACCATTACATGTATGTTTAACATTTGGAATAGTTCCCACTGATAAGAATCATTTAAAACTCCATTAATTTAGACTGTATTACAATCTACATTAGGTTAATTTTATTTTGAAAATGTGTTTTTAGTTGGCCTTATAACCAAGAATTTTTTTATATAAAATTTAACCACATATAATTACTATTCCAGGCGCTTCGTGTCCAATTCGAAGCTGTATGATAATTTAATAGAACAAGCCTTAAAACTGGCTGACACAAGATGGGCTATTGGAGGCAATGCTCCGCTCATGGCGAAGCGTTTCTTCCTAGAAGGCTGGAAGGTGCTGTTTGCAGCAAAAATGAGTAAGAAGCTGAAGAAATACATTCCTAAAGATATCCAGATAGTTGGAGGAGAAGAAAATGAAGAAGTCCGAGATGACATTCACATGATCCTTGAGTATAAGGCTGATGAAAAGTTTGGTGCTCTGAAGGCACCGCGAGCAAACAGATACATAGTTCATAATGATGAGAACAACCCCCTACTCAGTTCCCTGGAGAAGTTTGATGAACAGTTGCCAGGGTTCAGTCCTCACTTACTAGTCATTAGTGGACTGCAGATGATGGACAACTATCCTTTTAAAGTTGGGGATGGTAAAGGTACGTCTTACATTTCATATGAAAAATAAGTTCTTTGCTGAATCTGAAATATTATTCAAATTCATGATCATTTCATTTACTTAAAGTAAAACTATATTACAGCTTTCGTTCCTATAAATAAAAATCTCATATCTAAATAATACTTCAACTTGTAAGATAGCAGATTGTTTACATGTTGATAAATATAATCCTTTTATTGTTTACAGACTTAAGAGCTGAAAGACTGGACTTAGTTAAGAAACAAATCTTATCTCAACCACTAACCACACTCGCCCACTTTGAAATGGCAAGTTATGTTGACCTGGAGCTCCTCAAACACCTCACCACCAAAATACTGCCATTTGTAGACTCTGTTGGTATGAATGAACAAGAATTAACGAATCTATACAGTGTCCTAGAATATGGTGAAGTCAGTATTGTCGCTGACTCCAATCCAAGAGTAGCGACTGCCTTAGATCAAATGCGCAAAACATTTTTGTTAATAAGACGCCAGAATGAACTGTATCAGAGCAAGAGAAAGTTGACACGCATTCATGTGCATACTTTAGCTTACCAAGCAATAATGACTGTCAAAAACTCAGACTGGAAAAGAACTGAAGCTGCCGCTGCCAAGGCATCATTGACGGCTCACAGATATGTGTGTAACAGCCAAGATATTGCCTTGGATAAATGCAAACTGCTACTTGACGACAGCTTCTCTACTACTACTGACAATGATAATACCAGTAGGGTGTTCTTTGAACCCACAAAACCTGTGTCTTGTTGGGAGGAAGAGGTTGATGGGGAGAATGTTGACATATGTGTGGCTCCTGTACTTATATGCACCGAAGCACAGCTGACGGCCGGCGCTGGAGATAATATCTCTGCAGCAGGACTGGTGCTGCAAGTTGAAAAGTAAACTTGCCATTATTTATTGTCATATGAATTTGTCTATTGATAGCACTTTATTCATTCCATTTTGAACATTTATTTTATGTATGTATTTGGTGCCATTCTACCAATATGATCTTATTAAATATAATATTTTTATCAATTAATAATAATTATGACTAAAGTTAATGAGTTATTTATTATTAATGTTTTATGATGTTTCATTAATTTATTCAATCGACAGAAGTACAAGACTGGTGGATAATTTATTTATTAGAAAAAAGATTGTTGTACTTAGTTTTGCAATATTTTGAATTTAACGAAAGAGTTAATGTTAATAACTTTGTATAAAATCTGACATGAGCATAGGAACAAAACCTCCTTTTTTTCTATACCATTCCAAAGCTAGATTTATTATGATATTTTTATACTTTGTGATTTTATATTTTGAATAATAATGCTTATCTCTTGCAATAATTAATAATATTATAAATATGTTGGCAAATATGAATATTATAAATATTGTAGACTTTTACAACATTCCTAAAATTGTATTTGGGTAGTTTGTGGTCTGGGTGTTAATTGTTGTTTGAATAAAATCCTTTTTATATACAATGTTTTATTATATAAAAACGTATGTACAGTTAGTTATATACATAGGTAGTTGTCTACAGTTAATTTGATAAAGAAAAATACATGAGTACAGAGAGTTAATTAAAAGCTAAGAACAATCATTTTAACATTATAATTTTATCCTAATTTATGGCTAAAGTAAAATACATACTAACATTGGCAGATCTAATTCTAATAACAACAAAATTAAATATTTAACAGAAAATGCTTTGAAAAAATACTACCAGATTCAAAAAAGGTAACATGCAAAATACTTTTTATGTTGAGTTGAGTCTTAGGCCCATATTCTGGATGCTCATGATCAACTCAAACTCAAAATTGGTTATAATAATAACTAATCACAACTCTTGAGTTTGGCATATGATTCTTCAGCATGACAATAGTATGTGTACTCAATAGAGCAGCCCAGACGTTACTGAATTCTGTCTACACAAAATGTGTGGTAGGTATTGAATAAAAATCCAAGTTAGCAAGTATGAGTATCTTCCAAGTACATGCTAACACTACTCAATTCCACTGATTTTGTGTTAAAAGAGTTTGGTTATGTTTAATTAATGTCAAAAAAAACAAGCCAAACAATCACAACTGTGTCCATTGAGGTAAGTTGAGCATGAGCATGTGGAATATTGGCCAAACTACCAAGTTGCAAGTTGGTAACTTGGTAGGCTATTACTTCCTTTTACCAAAGAAAATGGATAGATCAAGGGTCAGGGTCAACATATGTATTTTTATTCAAAACAACTTAAATCTTTTTTTTTCTACTTTTACTTTTTTTTTATGTAATTAAAAAATAATAATACCATAACTTGGTTATACAAATAAGAATAAAGTCTAACCCCTTGAGTGCCTAAAACGCAGACACAATGGCTTTTCTATTATTTCAGTAATTACGGCACACAATGGTTTATTCACCCACTTTTTCACAAGGTTTTCTGATATGGTAAAAAGTTAAATTAAAAATAAATAACACAACGATTTGGTCAGTGTTAACACACATGCTTATAGTATGACTAATGACTAACTAAATGCTAAGTATATTCAAATTCATATTGTGATAGGAGGTACATGTATTCGTAAAAACTATAATATTGAAAATGGAGCTCAAATTGGTTACTAGGTAAATAAAATATTGGAGTGGGAATTTTGTTTACTAGATCATATCAGACAAACATCTGAATATAAAAAAATATTGTGCTTGATAAATTATGATTCCTCTATCGATGGATAACTAATTTAGAAAAGACGGTACTAAGTCAACGTCCAGAAGTTTGTACTTAGTTAAAAATCTAGGTATATCAGGCTGAATAGGGCTGCATGCAGAAAAGACAAAACTAGATAGAATTATAACATTGAACTAATATATTTTGTTATCAACAGGAACTTAAAATATTTAGTAAATAATTTAAATCCTTGTGCAATACTGTCATCCTTTTAGGATGTCGATGACTGACTCTTTTTAGTTAAATACCCTTGCCTGGCCCAGTATTCAGCCACGGCATTGCCTTCCGCTGTCGTAGTCAGCACAAGGCTCAACAGTCTTACTACTTTATTAATATTGCTTCAATGTTAAAATTCTTTTCTAGTCTCAATAATAAAACTGCATTCCTTAAAGTAATTGGTTTCTAAGCAATTTCAAATTCATGATACAGATTATGTAGGTTTGGAGTTCCATACAAATCTTATTCAGTCTTAACGATTTTGAATTTAAGATAACATAGGTAATATTTACTCATCATTATCAGAGAATTTGATTCTCTTGTTGGGTCTGGCTGAACCTTTGTATGGATCATAAAGACCACTCTTGATGAACCTCTTGGCTGCTTCCACATCCACCACTGGTCTCTTCTCTTTATCTTTTACTTCTTGCCACTTCATCATCACGGCTTTAATTCTTTGAAGCTCATCTTTAATTGGGTGTTTAGTTGGATCTATTCCTTGTATCCTCAAATGAATCCATTGGAGGGAATTTAGGGTGAACACCAAGAATAAATCAAGTTCAATCTGTGCGGGCAATATCAAAGTATCGTATTGCTCCTTGAGCGGCAACAATTGGTCCAATACCTTTTGTACTTCCATTAAATTCTCCTTGAGAGTCTCGTAGTTTTTAACGAAATCTTGATCCTTGGCTAACTCGCCGTATTTCAAGTCCCAATCCATGTTTGCACTGCTTTACTGCCACACGGCTGGTACTATTGACTTCCAAGAGGTAAATGTAGCTTATTGTAGCGGGACACAAAAGTGTATGCTCAGAAGGATACCACGTTTTTAATCAAATCTAATTTATAACCTGACCCTGAGTTCTGAAAATACCACAAATTGAAAAATGAAATGACCGACAAATTGATTTGACATATTGACATTGACATTAGGGACATTTGCTCGCTGTCATGTTCCATGTTATAGCATGCCATTACATTATGAGCATGAAATCTTTCGGAAAGTTCGGTAAGTAAAAAGTCTTGATCGGAACGCCCCAAGTGCTAATATTATGTTAGCTGTATTGGCCACTCTTGGTGGAGGCCTATGTTTAACAATGGACGTCTTTCGGCTGAAATAATGATGATGATGAAGTAAAGCAAACAAGTAGTTAAGTTTTGGAGGTAATGGAACGCTGGATAAATGCCGTGCCCAGTACACATGATCATAATTGATCATGATCTTGATTGTGGGTGGAGATAACACGAAACAAATCTGGAACTCTGAACCATATAGTTATCTAAACGCGGAAACACATTTGCCTGGCGTGTCGCGCCAGAAGCCTATCATTTAGTATGGTTAGAGGCACATTTGAGTGTCGTGGCACGTTCTGGCGTGGCGCGGACTGCCCACGACCGAATGCGCCAGGCATCTGGTGCCTGGTGCGACACGCCACGTGTATCCACCCAAGGGCGGATTAAAGGGGGGGGGGGGGCACAGGGACGAGTGCCCCCCCTGACGGTATTTTTGTGTACTGTGGAGATTCCATCACAGTACTTATAACAAATCAAATTATCAAGAGTTGTTAAAATATATGAATAAAATAACAAAAAGAACATACAACTCTTGTCTATTTTGAATTGCGAATGTTGTTCGTTTCGTGACTACTATATGCCGAGCGATCTTTCTCCACCTTACGCCGATTAAAGTTGTAACTTCGCAACAGGATGACAGAGCGTTTGAATGGATTGGCTTTAATGCATATGCATCAAGACGTTGTGGCAAAAATGGATGCTAATGAAGTGCTGGATATCTTTAGCAGGAAAAATAAAAGTAAACTGTCTTTAATAAACATTTAATTTTTCTATTGTTGAATTATGTCATACTTCAAGTTTATTTCTAACAGTTACTGTTGATTTTTTTGCCCGTCCGCCTCTTGTGCCCCTACCAGAAAAAAATCCTGGGTCCGCCCTTGTTTCCGCCATTAGGTATCTTTGGTAGTGAAGCGGGGCGCGGGGACGTTTAGGACCGTTCCGAGCGCGCGATTGGTTAGTCAGTTGACACAAGGATCGACTGACCAATCGTGACGCGTCCACGTTCCGTTCGGCTATCGTGGTTGGTCAGTTCGCCGAATATGCGCGAACTTACCCCCACTAGTTACGCCAAAACCTTGCCAACTTACGTGCCGGGCACTATAACGCACGCGTATATAATAGTAATCTATGACGCGCGCGCACACAAAGATTACTATTATATACTCGCGCACATTCCGTGCAGCTCGTGCGAGCCCAGGGCTGAAGTGGCTCGATCTGGATGACGAGGTCAGTAACGCACTAAATCCGTCAAGAATCCGAGAAATTTCGGTTCCGAAGTAGCCGTATTAGGTACTTCTTATAGGTGAGGCTAGGCACTACATCCGAACATTTTCAATTCGGGTAGAACTCGAAACTCAAATCACGGACTCGGATCAGATGAGATGAATAACCGCCCTTACCCTCAAATAATTAAAGAAAACAACGAAACCACAGTTTTGTGAAAATGAAGGAAAAACTAAACAAACAATTATTCAATTAGGTACATTTATTTCTGAAACACAATAATAATTTCTTGTTAGTAATCATGTACTTCAACATTAAAATCTAGATCATAACTTGTTCAATACATTGAAAATGATTCATTATCGTCCTATTACTAGATAGCATCATCAGAAGATGATGACACTTAACTAAATAGACAATATCAATCATCCAAGTACTCGAAAGGTTCCGGGGGCTCGGGCTCCTTTTCTTCTTCAGTCTTGGGTCCAAAAGCGGCCACCGGCTCGACCAAAAGCTGCTCGACCTCTCCAGTGTGGTTCAACATGACGATGCCGCCGATAGTAACGTCTTTCAACGGCGTGAACCCTGAACCCTCTACAGCCGTCAAGTTCTTCAGCTGTTGCCTCATGACCCTCGCAGGGTTGTTCAAAATTTCAAAGGTAGGCTCTGGCTCTTTCTTCTCCTTAATTTCCTTCTCTTCGCCCTCTTTTTCCTCCTTCTTAACTTCTTTAGATGAGCCTGCAGTGGCAGCAGCAGCATCCTTATCAGATTTTCCATGAACTGTGATGTTAGGGTTAGGTGACTTTGAGGGTTTCTTTTCTTCTTCATCAACATCCATTTTAGAAGTTGAGGAAGAGGTCATGCTGCTACTTGTACCTTCAGTTCCGTGCGCCCGCCTGCGAGCTTTAGCTGCGGCAATACTTAACACAGCAGTGGTAACCCTCTCCCTTTCCTCGCGTTTCTTTTCTTCCAAAGGCGCAGGGTATGCGTAAAGAGAAGGTTTCGAGTTGGACTTGAAGTCCATCTGAGGCATCTTCAAGTCAGAGTTGAGGGCAATCAGACAAGTAGGTGTGAAAGCCAGGGACAGGCAGTGAGCCAGAGGGAACCAGTACCAGTACTGGGTAAATACTAGCATGCCTACAACAGCAAGCATGTTCATGTGGCCAGTCCTGTTCTGCAGAGACACAGTTACGTTGCGACCACCGGCGTCTATGATGCCCTGAGCCAAGATAGCTCCGAATTTAGCCATTACATCTTCGTGTTTGTTTGAAATCACTTGTGCATAGAGTTGACGGAAATATGTGACTTTGGGGCAGAGAACTTCAGTTTGTTGGATAAGAATCATAGCAGACGCAATCAAGGCCCCTTGCCTCACAAAGTTGACAGGGTCGAACTTGACCATAGGTTCCAAGAGGCCAATAGCCTCGCGATTGCCAGTTCCGGCGCAAGCGATACCAAGGGCCATAGCAGCACCATAACGAACGTGAGGGTTGTATGATTCAGCTAACAGGGATACAACTGAAGGGCACTGCTCAGGTGTTCTGAAGAGAAGGAAGCCGAGAGCTGTGACGGCGGCACGACGCACGTCGTCGTTTACGTCAGAGACAGCGACGTGAAGAAGTGTGCGGATTGAATCGTTGTTCCCAGTACCACAGTAAGCAGTGGCGATGGTGTAGCAACCGGCGCGACGAAGCAGAGGGTCCTTGTCCCTCAACAGTTGCTGCACAAGGGCATCTGCCTCCTCAAGACGTCCATACATAGTGAAGGCTATACCTACAGCCAATCCTCTTAATATCTTTTCATGCTGAGTTTCTTGAGCATATGCTACCATGTCTTCAATGGCAGCTGCATGCCTGGAGCCCAACATAACCATTCCCATGGCTATACCAGCAGCCTCACCTGTTACAGCATCATCTTGGTACAGGTTAAACTTGAGTTGTTCATAGACATCTTGCCTGTGTGTACCCATAGCAGCCAAGCCAAGACCAAGACAACCTCCATGGCGCACCATCTCATTTTGAGCATCTTTTAACTGTGTTAGAAGATAGTCAATGATGTTGGCACCATGATTAGCATGTATCAGACCTAGGGCATATAGGCCTCCTCCCTCAGAGTAGCCTGATGAAGGTCCAGCTTCTTTAGGCAAGTAAGATTGCATGAGGGCTAGGGACTCATTTTCATGACCCCTATGAATAACTCCAAGAGAGGCTGTTACTGTCAGCTTAGCCCAGTTGGTGGCCCTCGCAAGCCATTCTAAATTGTCCCTCAGGAACTGATCACTAGTTGTTCCTGAGTGCATGAAGGCATTGGCTATCACAGTGGCGGTGTGACAAATAGACACCCTGATGGCATCTTTAGTATTCTTCAAGATAAGTAAATCAGCATGATTAGATCTAATCAGAAACTGTAGTTGTAACCCTATGGAGACTTCACCTCCTAAGATTGAAATTAATTTTTCTACCCTCCTTTGATGTTCCTTTTCTTCATCATTCAGACTTTCTATATCTCTCTCTGGTTTCTTGGATTCTTCAGCAGCAGCAGGAGTAGCAGCAGGTTGATCAACCTCCATGGCAGCCTCTGGGAATGGGCCACCTTGAGGTTGGGGTTTACCACCAAGAGCACTGGGGATAGGTGCTGTTGTCCTAAGTGCCTGTAATACTCTGCCAAGGAACTGTTGTGTAGCCGAGTCATATAAGTCAAAGGCGATTTGGTATGCCATGAGGACAGATTCTTGCGGTCCATGAGTAAGTTTGTCTAGGATTTCTGCTACTGAGAGAGGATCCTCAAGGAAGATAAGGCACTGACACATGTTGACATAGTCAGGGATATTGAGACCTCGGTAGAGACCCACCAGGGACCGGAGGACCGTGCAGCGGAAGCCCCTGTTCTGGAGGAGGCTCATTGCAACGGTGAAAGCATACTGAAGCATACCTGTAAAGTTAAAAAGGTAAAATGATACAACTATTTCTACTTCAAGTGCATGCATAGTAATCATAATTTACATTTTGTTTTTGCACCAATTTCATATGTGTATTTAGTTTAATTCATGGTTTATTGAATTCCTACTCCTTATACAGTACAACCAATGAGCCATGGCCCTTCTGAATATAGGCTTTGTAAACTTTTGCGCCTGTACACTCGTGAAGAAAGCAATTTGGTTTGTAAAATATGTTCGCTTCTTTTTCTGGCGCTAACTTCAGACGGGCCACGACTCATTGATCATACTGTACAAGTAATTTGTAACATAAACAAATGTCATAACATATCTTACAGTCATGATTGCTAAGCAGTTTAGTGCAAGCAAATATTTTAATTATAATATTGAAATGTATTATTAAATGTCCAAAATTCATTGTACACATTGCACATCAAGTTCCAGTTGTTGATAATTGGTTGTTAGTGATTGGAAAAAAAATTGATTTATAACAAAGTGCATACCAATATCGACCCTCCAATGACTAATGAATTTTCAACAATTAGATGGCAAAATTAATTAACAAATATCAAAAAAAATATACTGTAAAAGTCAAAGTCCAAAAGATTTGCTGAAGACAAAGGTTTTTTTACAAAGTGGTTTATAAAAAGCAACTTACCAGCTACATCATCAGATTTCATGATGGACTCCTCAAATATATCCATGCGGCGTGTCTCCAGCGCTAAGCCCAGCGCCTGCCTGTACTGTCCATCTTCAAGGCATCGTTGGAACATTCGGTTTACGATGGCCTCCAGCCGAGGATCTATCGTCTCCGCCATGCTGTCCACGAACAGCGCCTTCCTTTTCTGGGTGTAGAAGTCGATCGCCTTTGCGATTGTAGTGTCGACATACTCATTTCTTGCGTTCACATCGAACAAGTCACCAGCACCCAGCGCATACGTCAACGAATCTTCAAAGGCTCCCAAGTGGTAATATACCTTACTCGCCACTAAAGCGGCGAGCTCGTGCTGGGAGAACACTTTGTCTTCATGCAGAATTTCGATCTTCTCAATGGATTCTGATATTTCTGGCCAAAACTCGTCGACTATGTTGTCCAACCTCTTCAATGCGAACTCTTTCACTTCTGGCATCGGCTCATCCAGCAGGGATATAATCCCCGCCGCTGATGTTATATTCATCTTGCTGTTTTTTAACTTTAAAACTAATTACACGAACTTCTTTCAGATACTTTTTGCTTATTAATCGGCAATTTCTGAAATGAGTACAACAAATATTACGATGAATTGACAAATTTCTTTCACACATAGACAAATTAAATTTGATTGGATTGGGGTTGCCGTATTTCAAATTTTCAACAAAACCATGTCAATGAAATATATTTTATGACTATTTAGTAAACTGGATATTGGATAAAAAATACTCGCTCTTGGGTATGAATTATATATCAGACCGTTCCACTTCCATTTCCATTTCCATTCTTTGAGACAAAATAGAAACATGACAGATTGCGTTTTATTTTTTATAACGATAACACTAAATCATAGACTATGGAACCCAAACACAATCAGTCAGAGTGCGTTTTGAATATGGACCAAAAACTATCATAAAATAATTATTCAATAAAATCTTACACTATTTGGATGTATACAAATCATATTAGATACTAAAATTACCAAACGAGTGTTAAATTTTTAATCAAGAAAGTATTTAGCGACTCGTTTAATTTGTAATGTGATATTTTTTTCTCTATTCTGTATCGCTCTTCAATGATAATTGATTAGATGTTCTGAATCCACCTGTATTGTGAGTTGTCATTTTTCTGTCAAACACATTCCTACGTAGTACGAACGAAACATCTGTAAAGTAACTCTCTCTGTAAAAATCGCAATAATTCTACAAAATGCTAGACTTATTCAGCATCTTTAGTAAAGGAGGTATAGTGCTATGGTGTTTCCAGAGCACGAGTGAAATTTTTTCGCCATCCGTGAACGCTCTAATTCGTAGTGTGATATTACAAGTAAGTGCTCTAACAAGTTGGGAAGCCCCTGGTTGGTAGTGGTTTAATTCGATTAAGTATTCATAACGTGGATAATTTACATATGCTAAAACTTGGTGTTTTGCGTTATCGTGAACACATGATTTACATATTAATTGGATCTGCTTGCAGTAATTAATATCCTTGGCTTATTTATATTGCGTTCTGTGAATGTTATCACAGTCTTTAGAGCCTTATCTTCCGCATACCTTATAAATGTACCATATGTTACAATATACAGACCTTTTTACTATATAAAATGCAGTTTAAAGTATATAATAATAATGATGTACTGTACAAATTTACATTCATTTTTGGCCCCTTCACTAACCATGAAAAAATGAGGTTAGATATTGCTACATTATCCTAATTGGATCACCTTACACAACTTACTTTTACCTTTTCTTTGTCCCCAAAGACTACATTGTTTATTTAAATTCTCATAGATAATGTTTTATTTTTCAGGAGCGTTCAGGCAACAATACATTCAACCATAATGCCTTATCATTACAATATAAACTCGATAATGAGTTTGAGCTGGTGTTTGTGGTGGCTTACCAGCGCATCCTGCAGTTATCATATGTGGATAAGTTCCTCAATGATGTGCATCTGGAATTTAGGGACAAGTACAAGAATGAGCTGCAGGGAGGACGGCATATCATGGACTTCGATTTCAAGATGACGTTTGATAAGGTGTTGCGGGATTGTGAAAAATGGGGTGAGAGAAATAAAAATAATTTCAGTACTTATTATTTATTCTTCATTATTTACCAGTCTGCAATCATATTTAATGCACACTTTACTAATGCAGCAAAGACCCCAACATATTGGGAAAGGATAAGTAGAATGGTAATGGAAGATAATGGTAAATTCATAAACCCAGTAAGCGTGATGCCCAGTAATATATATAATAATAGTAATTGGAAAATGTCTATTATACTCAGCTAATTTCTAATATTTGATTACAGCTAAATCGCAAGCTAAGATTCCAAAACAAATGAGAACATTCGAAGACTCACAGAAGTCCAAAAAGACTGTAGCTTCAATGATTGAACGCAGGGGAGAAGATAAGGGGAAAAAATCTGGTAAGTCTTGTCTTGTTAGAAATAATATTTGTTTGCACATTATACAGTGTAACAGATGTTTAGCTTCAAAAATAAAAATAATAAAATACCTAGATGAAATTTCAAAATGAGAGAAAGAAATATTGTTAGAGAGAGAAATATTATTACCATGTGGTAACAATATTTCTTGATACTGTATCTTGTTAATCAGGATGACAAGCTACTTTGAACCTTAAATCTTTAACTACTTGTAATCCTGTTATGCTTAATTGACTTACCTGTGTGTTTCTTTCTATTGTAAAACTTTTATGTGTCTTGCCAAATCATTATGTTTTATTTCTTGTTTTTACCAATGGGAACCTTAAAAAGTAACAAATGCTGGAAATGGCCCCAAAACATGAACACCCATCTTCTGATGGTTTAGAACAGGGATTCCCAAACTGTGCGTTAGTTATTATGAAAAAATGGGTGTCGCAAAAAAATTATACACTGTAAAGGGAGTCACAATGTAAAAAAGATTGGGAAGCCCTGGTTTAGAAGAAACCTTTGCTCAGTAGTGGGGGTAATAAATAACGTTTCTGCTTAATAGCTGAACCAGATCCCCATTACTTAAATAATACAATTATTAAACTTGTTTTCAGTAAAAATAGTAGAAAATAAGAGCCTGACCAATGGCAAGGTGGAGGAATCACCCGAGCCTGAGGACGATGTGATTGCCTTGAACAGAGCCAAGCTGGCTCAGAAACTCGCCTCCAAGGGCAAGAAGGAGCTGCCTAAGTAAGTCATTTTATTACTATGCTTACTACTGTGCTGTCACATCAAATTATAATAAAACATGAAAAAGATTAATGAAATCTTAATTTAATCTTAGTAAAGGCGACCGGCAGGCTTGTATGGGAATTTCGTACCGCTAATAAAATTTTCGTGTTTTGGGATATTTTTTGTTTTAATTGGTAGTTAATACGATAGATAATCCCTTTTCAAATTCTTAGATTTTTAGAACTTGGGATGTGAAAGTTATAACCAGTTTTATTTTTTATGGTTAGTACTAGTGTACCAATGTAGATTGTTACATTTAGGTAAATGTTGCATATAGTTACATAATGTGTAAAGTAAATTGTTTGTTGCTATCTTTGTATTGTTTTACTTACCATTAAGTAGGCAGAATGAGATGAGGATCGGACCTACTCAGGGCATTATGACATTCTGTTCAGCAGCGGACTGCAACAGTTTGATAATGATGAATTTGATTATATTTAATGTTATTTCTATTTCTAAATAATTAATTATCATTTTATATTTGTGTTATTTTACTTGGCCACTTATTAAAACATAACTGCGTTTAGTGTACGTTTTTATTACGTTTATTTATTAAAATCTTTTTATTGATATTATTAAATAATCCGAAGTTCTAAAAATAGTAAAGATACTTGAACATAAATGGCTTAGTTGCCTTAATAAGTGGTACAAATTCTATAACCGAACAACAAAAAGTCTGCCTCTGTAGTAAAGTATTTAATAAATAAATAATTTCTTGCCCACAATTATGAAAAACTAGCTTCTTCGCCCGCGTAAAAAGTGTTTTATCATCCCCAGGAAATACAAACTATCCTATGTGCTATGTGTATCCTAACTGCTGCGCTGCGTGTCGCGGGTTCAATTCCCGCACGGAACAAATATTTGTATGACCTACAGATAGTTGTTCCGGCTCTGGGTGTTGTGTATGTGAGTTTATATGTTTGTAAACGCACCCACGATAATGATAATGGTATTGACAACGTTAAAGTTTTTTTATTAATAGATATATTCAATTAAGTTTGTGAAGTGTGTCTAACTAGAGTGAATTAAAAAGTAGTTTGATTCATCATCATCATATCAGCCGAAAGACGTCCACTGCTGGACATAGGCCTTTCCCAAGCGTTGCCACATTGACCGGTCCCGTGCGTCTCGCATCCAGCGGATTCCCGCAACCTTCACCAGGTCATCGGTCCACCTGGTGGGAGGTCTTCCAACGTAACGTCTTCCGGTTCGCGGTTGCCACTCCAGAACCTTTATTCTTTTTTCTTAGTTTTGATTACACTAGCATATTTGCATTGGCCAGTCTTATCACAAATATATAAGGGCATGCAGTTTTAATACATGTTTTGCAATTTCTGTGTCTTAGAGACAAACAGGAAAATATCAGTTTTCCTGTTTGGGTAACAGACTTGTTTTATTTCTCACAACATTATTATTATGTTTTCCTTGTGTTACAAGTTTGGTTAACTCATGTTTTTTGGGTTCCGTACCAAAGGGTAAAAACGGGACCCTATTACTAAGACTCCACAGTCCGCCTGTCGGTCACCAGGCTGTATCTCATGAACCGTGATAGCTAGACAGTTGAAATTTTCACAGATGATGTATTTCTGTTGCCGCTATAACAATAAATACTAAAATAAATATTTAAGTGAGGCCCCCATACAACAATTTTTTTGCCGTTTTTTGTGATAATGGTACGGAACCCTTCCCCTTCGTGCGCGAGTCGGTATGGGACCCCACTTAGATATTTATTTTATTCTGTTTTTAGTATTTGTTGTTATAGCGGCAACAGAAATACATCATCTGTGAAAATTTCAACTGTCTAGCTATCACGGATCATAAGATACAGCCTGGTAACAGACGGACAGACAGATGGATCGCGGAGTCTTAGTAATAGGGTCCCGTTTTTACCATTTGAAACCCTAAAAACGGTAAAGGGAGACATCGTGAGGAATACAGCATGTCCTAGAACCAAAAATTCGATACGTGACATTCATCAACCCGCACTGAGCCCGCGTGGTGGATTAATCGCCATTCTCTCTCACAGAGAGGATGCCTATGTCCCAGCTGTGGGAAAATTGAAAGCAGTGGGCATAAAATAAAGCAAAAACCTTTTGTTAAACATTTGTTTCATTATTTCCATTTCCGTCTCGTTAATAGCATGTATCTCCCCAGGAAGTCCCCCAAGAGCCCTAAGGTGGAGCGCGTGAAGCAGCCGCGCGTGTGGGAGCTGGGCGGCGGCTCGCGCGACCTGCCATCCCTCGACTTCAGCACCGAGAAGTCTGAAGATGCCAACACTGAGATCACGCCAGATACACAGGTCTGTCTACTCTATGAGCTGCGTTAATAATAAGCTGTATAGTTTGATTAAGGTTAGATTGACGACACGGTTGGCGCAGTGGTTGAGCGGTCGGCTGTTGCGTTGCGTGTCGAGGGTTCGATTCCCGTACGGAACAAATATTTGTATGACTTACAGATAGTTGTTCCGGTCTGGTTGTTTGTATATGTGAGAAATTTGTGAATAAACCCAGAAATGAACTCACTGCAGCACTACTTTAATACTTTTTATACTTTATGTCTGTAGGTGGTTAGTGTGTAGTGCTATTCTGGGTGCATTGTCCTCACATATATGAACTAATAACTATATATGTACCTATGTTCCTAAATATTGTAAAAAAACAATTTTTTTTAAAAGAGTAAATATGGAGTTTCTTGTGCATTCTTCTCCATAACAAGCTACTTTCCGAATGCACGGTAGAATCATTTTTATGTACGTTCAAAAGTGCCGCTTGGTGGCCTAGTTGAAATAAAATATCTTTGTCTTTTGTCTTTGTCTACTGGAGTCCTCGGAGGCTACCTACAGACTGAAAAGAAAAAGTATAGCATCTATTTAATTTTGTTTGAGATACATAACGAAATGACGCATCGCAGGATATTGCTGTGCCCTAACAGGGTCCATGTATGAAACCTTTATACTTGTAACACCTTTGTAAACTACATCTTACAATCTTTTTGGTGCGCACAAGTGTAGTCAGATCTTTGACTTCGCTTGCCTTAGGCGTCCATGGATGTCATAACAATACTGTAACGCATCTCAATTTGAAATCACCGTTAAGTCTCAGACTGTAACATGAATTTTTACGGTAAAGAGAGCTTTTTACCCGACTGCCGAAAGAGGGTATTGTGTTTATCAGTCTATTTATGTATGTATGTCCCTATGTGGCATTCTAGAGACCAAAAGCGTTGGCCGATTTTGATGATTCTTAAGTCAATCGATTCGTCTTAACCCTGCGAGTGTCACTGGCTACATTAAAATTGGAAAATAAAAAATGGCAGATTTTGGGCGCCATATTGTGGGGCAGCAATTTTTTTTTTGTCCCTAATCCATCGTGTGGGGTATTAAAATAAAGCGTTTAGGGTTTAAGAGGTGATTTCAAAAATATATAACACTTAAATGTTTAAATGTACCTATTCTAAAAACAATAACTAAAAATTGAGTATAAAAAAGTTAAGTAAAAAAATAAAAAAACCCGACTGCTTAAAAAGCGAACTAAAAAGACGTAAACAAGAAGAAAATCATGCTGCGAAGTCGGAGGATACATCTGGTTTTGGTCAGCCAGCTCGCGAACATGTATCCTCCGACTGCACAGCATGATTTTCTTCTTGTTTTTAGTACGCTTTTTAAGCAGTCGGGTTTTCTGACTTTTTTAATTAACTAACGTTGGTAGTTAACCATTAGAAGGTGAAGACCTCCACCACCACCTGCTTGTTTGCCACTTTATGCCATAAAAACATTTAGTTTCGACTCTATTGTTTGTCTTATGCTAGAAAGTCAAGCACCAAAAAGATCCAAAAAGTCTATAGCCTTCAAATTTCAAAATTATTAATTTATAATCTTCTTTCCAGCTGATCGGTCAGATGACTGGGGCAATCCGCGACTTGGAGGTGGAGTCGGATGAGAGCAGCAGCGATGATGAGGTGGAGCAGTCTGCACACGCCAGCCCCAAGAAGACTGGCGGCATGTTCAGCATATTTAAGGGTAAGTGTTACTTCATCATCTTAATACGAGGGCGGCACTGAAAATTTCGGGAATCAAGGAAGTGACACAACATCACTATTTAAAAATGTATTTATTGCTTTTCGAAGTAGTATATTTTTCCATACGATGGAACCAATCATTGAAGCAACCATTCCATTCGGAAGTTGGGGTCTCCAAAATGGCCGTTTTGTAGGCGTCCACAGCTTCTTCAGGTGATGAAAATCTCTGACCACGCAAATTATTCTTTATTTTAGGGAAAGTATAGAATTCATTAGGGCTTAGGTCGGGCCTGTACGGCGGATGGTCTAATAATTCTATGTTTTCTTGCTCTAAAAACTCTTTTGTTCTGTGCGCGGTGTGAGAACTCGCATTGTCGTGATGGAGGATGATGCGGCGGTTGCAGTTCTCTTTACGGAGTTCAGAAACGACCTGTGGCAAACAAATGCTAGCATACCATTCTGCATTAACCGTTCTTTGTCCCTCAAGAGGAATAGTCGCAACATGGCCGGTTTTGGAGACAAACGTGGCCACCATTTTTTTTGCAACACTCCGTGAACGAACAATTTTTGTTGGCTTTAACTCATTTTCGAACACCCAAACTCGTGACTGGTTTTTTCTTTCGGGTTCGTATGCGTATATCCAGGATTCGTCACCTGATACGATGTTGTATACAGCATTTGAGGATCCTGCGTGGAATCTTTCGAGAGTTCTGACGCACCAAGTAACGCGAGCCGCTTTTTGGTCTTCACAGAGCGAATGCGGTATCCATCGGGAAAACAACTTTTTTACACCTAATTGTTCATGCAAGATTATTTGTATTTGACTCATGCCAATGTCTAAAGTTGCTTGAATTGCGCGGTATGTCACATGTCGATCTGCCTCAATCAGCTTACGCACAGCATCAACGTTTTCTTGGGTGACTGCAGTTTTTGGACGACCTTGACGGGGATCATCACTGAGCTTGACACGTCCACGTTGAAATTCAGCAAACCAGCGATAAATTGTGGTTTTGGATGGGGCTTCATCACCAAATGCAGAAATCATCCGGTCAACACATTGTTTTTGTGTTAAACCACTTCGAAAGTCATAATAAACCATCGCTCTTGAATTTTCTCGAGTCAATTCCATTTTCTCAACGACTAAACAAGTTTGACAAAACCTTGTGACAAGACCGAGAATCTTTTTTTAAATAAATAAATGGTATTCGATTTTTAAAACCAAGGAGCTTTCAATTAAAAAGATTTTAATATGACAGGAACAGTGGAAATATTCCATTCCCGATACTTTTAGTGCAGCCCTCGTAATTTCAGCCGTAAGGCGTTCACTGCTGAACATAGGCCTCCAGTCTTGCGTCCAGCGGATTCTTCCCGTAGCCTTAGCCAGGCCATCAGTCCACCTAGTGCTGCTCACTCCATCATTAATTTAATTTTTTACTTGTTTTGTAATAAAATATAATGAATCTTGCTCACATAAGCTCTAAAATTATAGTATTGCTCTAGAATCAATTACACTTATTATTATTATTATAAAGGAGAAAATTTGTGAATGTGTGTGTATGTGTTTGTATGTTTGTTACTCCTTCACGCTCAAACGGCTGGACGGATCTGGATGAAAATTGGCACAGAGATAGATTATATTCTGTAATAGCACATAGGATACTTTCTATGCCGGGAATTTGTTGCCTTGGGATAATTTTCGAGATTCACGCGGGCGAAGCCGCTGGCAGACGCTAGTAAAAAAATAATAACTAAATTGCTTTGTTGATATACCGCATGTTACTTATCGCGTCAAATGTGAAAGTAAGCCAATATCGATTGTGTCACAACATATGCATTCGTTCCCACATTTCAGTAGCAATTTATAGATAAAGCCTTATGAGCGTTAAGGTTAAGTGTAGCATAACACGCCTGTTTTCGATAAAGGTTTGGGCAGAGATGTATGTGTACCTACATTATAGTAGATTCCATTTTTAGGGTTCCGTACCCAAAGGGTAAAAACGGGACCCTATTACTGAGACTTCGCGATCCGTCTGTCTGTCTGTCTGTCTGTCTGTCCGTCTGTCTCCAGGCTGTATCTCATGAACCGTGATAGCTAGACAGTTGAAATTTTCACAGATGATGTATTTCTGTTGCCGCTATAACAACAAATACTAAAAACAGTATAAAGTAAATATTAAAGTGGGGCTCCCATACAACAAACGTGATATTTTTGCCGTTTTTTGCTCGATATTAATAACGGCAACAGTTAGACGCTTGAAATATTCACAGAATGTTTAGTTGTATATTTACTTCAAAAAATAATAATTAAAAAATTAAAATAAAATAAATTAAGGGGGGCTCCCATACAACAAATGTGATTTTTATGCAGTGTTTTGCGATAATGGTACGGAACCCTTCGTGTGCGAGTCCGACTCGCACTTGGCCGGTTTTTTTTTTGGACCTTCCCACCGCACTATTCCCAAACCACTGCAACTCCTGAAAGCCAGAATTAACAGTGGCGACCACCAGAAAAGCCATAGCAGAGATTCCATATTTATAATAGGGGAAAAAAACCCTGCCTGTCTTTTATTTTCTTAAAATTTAAAATAGTTAAAGAACAACATCAGGGGGGTGTCACTCCGCAGTTTAGGTACGATCGGCCGGCGGTACCTTGCAGAGGGAATAACGCATTAGGTTGCCGCTTACCGCTCGGCTCGCACGTTAGCCACGTTATTTATATTATGCAGCAAATAACGATGACTTCTAAACGTAGGTACTTCTAAGGCCTTTAAAAGATATTGTTGTGTTTACGGGTGTTTAAATAAAGCAAAGAACAATGAATCGATATTAAGCTTTTTTAAAGTACCGAAAGATTTTGAAAGGTAAGTTATTTTGTTGTACCTATTTAGTTCATTACATAAATAATCTGTAACTATCGGTAGTAGGTGCATAATGAGTACGAGTTTTGTATAAAAATTTAAGCATTTTGGTGTTCCTAAAAGAATGAATAGTTGTGTGAACCCACCTACTTAGATATTTTAGATTTTCGTGTTGTTCACAAATATAATTTAATTTCTTTTTTTATTGAATGGTTACCGTTTTGTTAACATAAAAATAAACGCTTTAGATCCAGTTTAAAATAAATTATAATTGCCTAAGTAGTTACCTACTTAGCCTATGAATTTACCAATAGCCTGAGTAAGTGTACGCACTTGTTAAAGTTAACGTTTGTATATAAAACTAGGTACTTACTTATACCTAACGAACAAACAAAAAATATTTCGTAAGAGTTCTTCAAGCCAACTTTAAATAAACTAACAAAAAATATCACTAAAGAGTAAACAAAGAGGTAGGTACCTATACTCAATTTGAAATAACATTAGACGTCTTTACAACTCGTTTTACAGCCCGTTCAACCGATTTTGTGTTCTATCTCGTACACATAAGGATGATATAAAAAGCACAAATCTGTTACCAAAACCAACTGTTTACTTCTTCTAGCTACGCTTCTACTTCTACTAGCTTCCATTTGTCGTATCACCAACGCAATAGAAGTCAAAATCGATTGACCGGGCTGTAAAATGGGCTTATTTAAATGTCTAATGTAAATATATAGTATATATATATAGTAAATGAAGTTTAGGTAACCTAGTTTTCATTTGTTAAGTACCAAACAAAATGACGGTCTATAATATTCATTGTCTATCTACCTACTTGACCGTGTAATCATAGGCATCAAACATAAGAAAGATTACGTGGTCAAGTAGGTAGATAGTGGATGTAAGCGAAAGCGGCAAGTCGACAACCCTTACGAGCCGAGTCAAACCGCGCCAGACAGCGACGGAGATACGCGTTAGAAGAGAACGGCAACGTTTAGGTGAATATCACGTTAGGCACTGAGCGCTTATGCGAGTTGAATTGCACTTTGTTGCTAACTAGCAGGAGTCTCTATTTCAATGAATTGTTGCACGAAGTGAGTCTTCTGTACTTGTACTATTATTTATTCTGTGACAACATATCCAACTCACCCGGTACAAGTCTGCAGGACGCGTTGCGCTTTTTTATTTGTAAAGTTCTTTTTCTTTTAAGTGTTTTGGCTTTAGATAGGCCCTCGGAACAATTGAGCAAGTGCATAGACTAGAGGCAAAAATCAACTACGCTTTCGAACATAAATTATACTGCTCCGGTGCTTTTCTCGATATTTCACAGGCATTCGATCGAGTTTAGCATGACGGGCTCCTGTACAAAATTCACAAAAACTTGCCCCTACGTTACTATCTCTTCATAAAGGGCTACCTTAGTGAAAGACATTTCTACGTTAAATACGCCGATAGCTTTTGAAAGCTCTGTGTAATAATTGCAGGTGTCCCACAGGGTAGTGTGATAGCTCCAACACTCTATCTTGTATATACCTTAGATCTGCCATGATAGATGTACTTACCGGGACTTTCGCTGACGATACCGCCGTGCTTGCAGTTGACAAAACTACTGAGGGTGCTTCTACAAAACTGCAAAACAATCTAAATCACATCACAAAATGGTTAAAAGATTTGCGCTTAAAAGCGAATGCAACCAAATCAGTTCTTGTCACTTTTACCCTGAAATGGGATACCTGCCCAGAAGTTGAACTAAACCAAATAAAAATACCTCAGTCAGATGATGTTCGATATTTAGGCGTTTATCTGGAAAGGTGACTTACCTAGAAAAGCACATATCCACCAAAAGAAAAGCTCTTGAACAGCAATTAAGAAAGCTTTATTGGCTTATGGGACGCAAGTCTCAGCTCTCTGGAAAACAAATTGTTGTTGTACAAGTGTATCCTTAAGCCTATCTGGACTAATTGCTTGCAGCTGTGGGACACAGCATCCACATTGAACATAGAAATTCTACAACGTTTCTAGTCAAAAACTCTACGTATGATAACTGGAGCCCCATGGTACATGACCAATAATCGCATTCACCATAAAAATGGTAAGACAGGAAATCAAAGACTCACTACTGACGTACACTAAACGAACCATAAACATGCCAACCAACTGGCAAGAAGCTTAATAGAAGAACAACCAACGGAAACTTTAAAAGACTTGCCCCTCAAGAACTTCTTTAAAACAAGGAATATAAATTGATATCTTAATATATATATTTCTTGTGTGCGTGTGTATGTGACTGAACTCCTCCTAAACGACTGGACCGATTTTGATGAAATTTTTTGTGTGTGTTCGTGGAGATTCGAGAATGGTTTAGATTTACAAAAAAAAAAAAAAAAAGGAAAATTAGGGTAGGGTAGGTAGGGTAGGGTAGGTAGGGTAGGGTAGGTAGGGTAGGGTAGGTAGGGTAGGGTAGGTAGGGTAGGGTAGGTAGGGTAGGTAGGGTAGGTAGGGTAGGGTAGGTAGGGTAGGGTAGGTAGGGTAGGGTAGGTAGGGTAGGGTAGGTAGGGTAGGTAGGGTAGGGTAGGTAGGGTAGGGTAGGTAGGGTAGGGTAGGTAGGGTAAGTAGGGTAGGGTAGGGTAGGTAGGGTAGGGTAGGTAGGGTAGGGTAGGTAGGGTAGGGTAGGTAGTGTAGATGCATATTAGGTGTTTTTATGGCAAAACAAAGTTTGCCGGGTCAGCTAGTACATATATATGGATGAATCATTTGATACTTTACCATGTACGACAATTACATAACTCCAGCTTAATGTCGACAAGACAGCTTGCAGGAAAAAGAAGCGATAAAAAAACCGGCCAAGTGCGAGTCGGACTCGCGCAAGAAGGGTTCCGTACCATTATCGCAAAAAACGGCAAAAGAAACACGTTTGTTGTATGGGAGCCCCACTTAAATATTTATTTTATTCTGTTTTTAGTACTTGTTGTTATAACGGCCACAGAAATACACAATCTGTGAAAATTTCAACTGTCTTAGCTATCACGGTTCATGAGATACAGCCTGGTGACGAGAGAGTGAGAGTGAGAGTGGAGACGGACAGACAGACAGACGGACCGCGGAGTCTTAGTAATAGGGTCCCGTTTTTAACCTTTGGGTACGGAACCCTAAAAAACTGTTTTGTGTGTAAATAAATAAATAACTTTAAATTCCTATATTCCAGGTTTGGTAGGCTCTAAGGCCCTAACCGAAGAGTCGATGCGGCCGGTGCTAGACAAGCTACAAGACCATCTGATCGGCAAGAACGTGGCCGCGGACATCGCGAACAAACTGTGTGACTCTGTAGCTTCCAAACTAGAGGGAAAGGTGAGATTTTCTTCTTTATTAAATAACATCACGCCAATATTCATCCAAAGGGTAAGGTAATAGGTGCATATAAAGTACACCTACATTTCTTTAGTTATGTTGTAAATTCCAAGTATTAAAAGGCAAGCCTTTTGACATCAACCGGGCACAAGTCCAGACTGCTATTGAGAAATTCTACTATCCCACTAACACCTAGAGATTTTAAATTAAATAAGAAATTGCTACAGTCAAAAATCTTACAAAAAATACAATCAGTTCTGACAAACCGTGCTTTTGGTAGAGAGTGTGATCGCATTACTTTATAATTATTGGCTATGTTTTTATACACTTATTTGTTTTTATTTATTTTTAGGGTTCCGTACCTCGAAACGAAAAACGGAACCCTTATAGGATCACTTTGTTGTCCGTCCGTCCGGTTGTCTGTCTGTCAAGACCCTTTTTCTCAGGAATGCGTGGAGGTATCAAGCTGAAACTTATATCAAATACTCAGGTCTACTGTCCCTTAAAGCTGTGAACGTACCAAACTTCTAAGCCAACGCAATAAAAAAATACAGTCGTTTATGCCGCAAAATTTCGACACTCGCAAGGGAATCAATACCTATGGGGTACTTCTCGTGAACTCAGAATCTTGACATTTGGTACGAAGCAACGTCAACGGCACACCAAAAATTGCAAAAACCGTAATTTTACAATTACATCATATAATAAAAATATTTTTAATAATTTTAAACTTACTTTCCCTTTCCTGTTTGTATATTTGATGATAAATTGCATCAATGTTTGCATGCCAAAATGGTAGAGTGTACAAGGATTCTTAATATTATTGTAACCACCTTATTGTAAATACCTACATTCTAAGCAAATAAATAATATTCTATTCTATTCTCATGAACGCGTAGAGGTATTAAATTGAAATTCATATCAAATACTCAGGTGTATAATACTTTTAAGCTGAGGTTTGTACGGAACCCTCGGTGCGCGAGTCCGACTCGCACTTGGCCGGTTTTTATTATTATTATTTTATAATTAGTGACTTGTTAGTTTTCGGCACAACCCTATATACTCCTAACCAAGCAATGTAAAGCGATCTCTAATGTAGTATTCACAAGGTACATTTTAAAGAGATATTATGTGTTGTTCACAGGTACTGGGCACATTCGACAGCGTGGCTAAGACCGTGAAGGCGACGTTGACGGAGTCGTTAGTGCAGATCCTGTCGCCCAAGAGACGTGTGGACATCCTTCGTGATTGTATGCATGCCAAGCAGCAGGGCAGACCTTATGTTGCTGCTTTTTGTGGGGTATGTGACTTTACTATGTCTAACTGGAAGTCAGATCTGAAGCAGTGCCAAATTACAGATAGACTATTCTAGTCCTTATATCATGCAAGCAAGTCATAAGTTTATTTCGGAACAACATACATTCTGTAGAAAAATTTGTAAAATAAAACAGTACCATTAAAGTTGTGGTTGGTCAAACTCGTACCTATCTTATTCTGCCATATTTTGACATTTTGAAGACCTCACTCTACACCAGCGCCTCTAGTGGCAAATTTAAACGCGATAGCCCTCCTTTTTCATTCAATAAGTCATTTAAGATACGAAGTCATCACCGCATTTATTTCACGTATAATCGTTTTAAACCATAAAAATACAACTAATTTGTGTAAAAAATTTACAATAAAAAAAGTTAATTAAAAAAATCAAAAAACCCGACTGCTTAAAAAGCAAACTAAAAAGACGTAAACAAGAAGAAAATCATGCTGTGCAGTCGGAGGATACATATTCGCGAGCTGGCGGACCAAAACCAGATGTATCCGACTGCACAGCATGATTTTATTCTTGTTTACGTCTTTTTAGTTTGCTTTTTAAGCAGTCGGGTTTTTTTTAATTAACTTTTTTTATTTACAACTTTTTAGTTATTTTTTTTAGAATTAGGTACATTTAAAAATATAAGTGTTATATATTTTTGAAATTGACTCTTAAAATCCTTTATTTTGATACCCCACACAATGGGTTCGGAAGAAAAAAATATTTTTTTTCCTCACAAAATGGCGCCCAAAATCCGCCATTTTTGTTTTTTCCAATTTTAATGTAGCCAGTGACACTCGCAGGATTAAGACAAATCGATTGACGTAAGAATCATCAAAATCGGCCAACGCGTTTGGTCTCTAGAACGCCACATAGGAACAAACATACATACATACATACATACATACATACATACATACATACATACATACATACATACATACATACATACATACTTACATACATACATAGACTGATAAACACATTACCCTCCTTCGGCAGTCGGGTAAAAATATATGTGTTTCCAGGTGAACGGCGTAGGCAAGTCCACCAACCTGGCCAAGATCTGCTTCTGGCTGATCGAGAACGACATGTCGGTGCTCATCGCGGCGTGCGACACGTTCCGCGCGGGCGCCGTGGAGCAGCTGCGCACGCACACGCGCCACCTCAACGCCTTACATCCCGACACGCGCCACGCCGGCCGCAAGATGGTGCATCTGTACGAGAAGGGATATGGTGAGTGCGACTGTAGCGATGTTACTATACTATATATATATGGCACTATCCTGTGATTTTTAATTTCGTAGAATAAACAGACAGCTGCCAATGACCTTATTTTTTAAATATTGCAAGCGCGGAGCATAGTGTTGTAGGTAAGGCTCAATCATAAGTGATTCATCGAATCAATGTGACATGACTCCTTAATTTAATTTTACTAATTGGTGTAAATAAATGTTTTATGAATATAAAAGCAATATATATAAATATAACTACAACATAAACTTTTATTGTAATAAATAAGAAATGAACAATAAACTAAATGCTATCGATATAATGAAGTATGGCATAAATGAGTAGAAATTAAATAAGGGCCGCTAATTTCTTAACAAAAGTATTTTTTTTGCCGTGAAATAATTCCATTTTCGATCTACTTCGATTTTCGATATAACGATAAAGTGGCAACCCCACAAATGTCAGTTTAATCTACGAAATTAAAAATCAGAGCTTAAATACTAATTTATTTTTCATAGATTAAAAAAATATCTTCCATTTAGCTTGAAAACCACCAAGTATCACTCACTCGATACACTCCCATCAACACAAAACTAAACCTCCTTCTCTCTCTACACAGGCAAAGACGCAGCCGGCATAGCAATGGAAGCGATCCGTTACGCAAACGACTCAAAGATCGACGTCGTTCTGATCGACACGGCCGGACGCATGCAGGACAACGAACCCCTCATGAGGGCACTCGCCAAGCTCATCAAAGTCAACGAACCGGACATGGTACTCTTCGTCGGAGAAGCTTTAGTGGGCAACGAAGCCGTCGACCAACTCGTCAAGTTCAACCAAGCCTTAGCTGACCACAGCTCCTCTACAAACCCCCACGTTATCGATGGTATAGTGCTGACCAAGTTCGATACTATCGATGACAAGGTTGGGGCTGCCATATCGATGACGTATATCACTGGCCAGCCGATTGTGTTTGTTGGTACGGGACAGACGTATACAGATTTGAAAGCGTTGAACGCTAACGCAGTGGTACATGCGCTTATGAAGTAAATGGTGATAATTTTTTATGTGTGCTGTTCGAGCTAGTGGTTTTCAGGCAATTTTATTAAGTTTATGTTGTTAAAAAGTATGAATTATAAGCATGTTTTAGAATTGTCTGCAATGTTATAATTATGTGAAAGTCGCTAGAATAGTCAAATATTGTGGTAAGCAGGTGTTGGACCCTTTGGTTGGATCGAGGGATATTTCTTTTATTCGTAATATCAATTATAATTATGTTATGTTTGTTATTCAGCAAATTAAAGTAAATTTTACTGTCACTGACATTGTAAGTAACTAAGCTAGAGTTTAGATTCAACTGATTTGATTAATATATCTGAAGATTAGGTGTAAGACTTAAATAAACTCGTCTCGAAGTATGAATGTTATTAAAATATTGACTAGCCAACAGCACATATAAAGTTTCAAGTATAGTGCTCAAAGGATCTTTTGGTGTTTAAATGACAGATGTTGGTAAACGTTTGTGTATTATCTGTGGAAATTGTATCCAAAAAAGAAAATGGCGGCATTAGTCACGCGCCAAAAGTTCCTTGTGTCACTGTAGTAGTACATTTTAATAAATTGCTAGATTGACAAAACCTGCGTTCAATCAATGTGGTGTACTGTTCACAAATAAATGTTTATTTTCTTATACTTTTGTTTTTATTCGGGTTATGTTACAGGGTTGTTGTGCATACTGCGGGTTTATATTTATTTGTAAATAATAACAGTACTTTTTTTAGTTATTATGTATTACTAGCTTCTGCCAGCGGCTTCGCCCGCGTAAAAAGTATTTCTTATCCCAAGCGAACATTAAACCAGGATAAAAAGTCTGTGCCAAATTTTGTCCAGATCCGTTCAGCCGTTCTGGAGTAACAAATATACACCCACACACATATCCATTACAACTTTCTCATTTGTAATATTAGTAATATATATATTTAAATAAATAATATTGCAATCAATTTAGTCTAGCATTTATTATTACATAACTAATTTGCAAGAAAATATGGCCACCAGTATGCATCTAAAAATGTTTATTTTAATATTATTAAGATATCGTAAAGTATGGATAAAGCTTTATGTACTACATCATATTATTCTAGTAACTTTAATAATTAGAATACATTCTTTTCGATAGTTGTATGAGAAAAGCAAACCTTTGTTTGATACATTTTATATTGATAACAAAGAGGAGCCGAAAGAGCTGAAAAAATGCGAGTAGAACAAATTTTATCTGGTACAAACTACATGGAAAATAGAATAAATGTTTTGTTTCCATAATCGAAATCGATGTTATGAATTTTATTGGAATCAATCTTGAACGGTTTGCAAGCTTACTTTTAATTTTAAAGCTTGGTCACACTGAATGCAACACGTTTGCTGGAGGTACATTGAACATGCAGTGCAATACACTTAAAAATAGGAAATACTTCTCGATTGATGAATATCGCCGCTGTTGCAAAGGGCTCATGTTTAACTTACCACCAGATATAGTAACATATAACAGACAAAAATAGTAAATGATCACCAAAATTAAACCCGCATCTTATTGTAAAATTATAACCAAAGTTTTAACATCTCGCTATCCTGTTTAGGCAAAATGACTCCAAATAAATCATTGTTAACCCAAAAGTAGTAAATGATCACCAAAAGTAGTAAATGATCACCAAAAGTAGTAAATGATCACCAAAATTAAACCAATGACCAAAAAGATTATAAAATTTCTGGGAGCAACTTGGAAGTAGCGCTCGCCGGCCGCTGCCGCGGCACCGCTCGCTTTGCTCGCTCGGCTCGCGCGCGGTTGGTCACAGTTCTAACCTAACCTAACCTATTTTACAACATTAAATAGCGCAATAATTTGCTATTAAAATTTGGTGATCAATTTACTAAATTTGGTGATCATTTACTATTTTTGTCAGTATATTACTAGATTTGGTGGTTAGGGGTTATCGTCACAAAGTTTTTTTTGGTGGTCATTATATTTATTCCCGTTGCAAAGTTAAGGCATACATTCTGGAGAGTTGCATTTGGTGTAACCGGGTCATCGATATGTTTTTTTTTAATATATCAATGAACTGAGACCTAAACTTTAATACTTTTGACATCTGTAGAATAATTTATAACTAAGAATGTATCAATAGATCTACACAGTATTCATTAGTGTTCTCTTTTCATTATTTAACAATACTCTGTGTTTTTATTTCGAAGAAATAATACAACTCGGCTAGTTTCCAAGAGCGTAATTTTTATCTATCACTCAAATATTATATTTGTAATGACAAGTGCACGTCATATTATATTCTAGAGTTCTTTATTATTACTTTTGAATACTTTAATCTTGTCGGTAGATACATAAATACTTATATCGTAGTGTAGAAAGACAGATATACTCAATCTAAATTTCAAAGTACCTACCGCATACCTTCTTCTAAAATGCAGTACTTATAACAGCCTAATTGCGTAAGTGATTTCAACAAGGCCACGCTCGCTCGTGCAAATCCATAACTCGTATTACATCTCGCACGTGATTGGTCGATTGACGGCATCAAATCCTTCTCCTTGCTAAATTCACTTACGCATTTAGGCCACAGGTGGGTTACCATAAGTTCTTAGAGCAAGGTTATTTACATTGTGCGTAAGGGACAGATGTATAGGACTTATCTGTCCCTTTTTCACAGTCGCCCATTATATTTTTGACACGCCATGGTAAGGTCCCATAAATTAGTTTCTCGGTAGTTTTTTTTTTTTTTTTTTGCCTTTTACATTGTAGTATTTTCCTAGGTTCCCAAAAACAATTTAAAGTATCGATAGTTGTGTGAAACATTTTCCAGTACCTAGGTGTAATAGAATTCCACTTGCTACGTATACCTATATCCCAGCAAGGAAGAGTCCAACACTCCAACATTAAGATTGAGTATCCCTGTCGTAAAAGTAAAATAATAGCATTAATTTTGAGTGCCTTGTATTGCTTACATGATAACGATGGTTTAGTTGTAACATGTAAGTATTATGTTGATGTCGTAAGCAATCGTTTAGCTTTTCATGACAAACACTGCCCTGTACCTTTTTGGGTGATAACAATCAATTATTAAACATTTGTATGGCAGCTGAATGAGAACAATAATATCAGAAGTGATGATATTGTAGAATTTACATAACTCGAAACTAATTGGAGAAAAATTGCGAAAACGGAACATTTATAAATATAAAGTATTTTATGAAGAAAAAGAAGAATAGCCTTCTTCCATAAAGCTATGAAATCAATTCAATGAAAAGAGTAATTCTATTTAAATAATGTATGTACCTACGGAGCTATTGTCCGTACATGTTTGGTCCTTTGAGCCGGATTTGAACTAGCGACCTATGGACACCATCGTACTATTACCCTTAGTAAAATATACACTGCAGAAGTTTGCCAATAATGATTTGATACGGAATTTTATTTATATGATTGCATGCATGGTTAGCTATTAGGAAGGAAGTATGTAGTGGTCAATTATGGATAAAGAGGATTTTTCAATGAAAACTGATATTAATAAACCCAGTATTAGATTTTTTTAAAGCGCTGCTTCAAATCCCCACCTAGTTATAAACCAAATAAATATAAAAAGCCATATAATCCAGGTTCTGCATTCAATTAGAAAAGTCCTCTTGATTTGCCGAATTGAATTGAGTTGAAAGAACCACGAAGGCATAACTGGCCTGTAAACAACTTTATTGTAAATACAGAAAATTTAAATAAAATTATTATACTTATTATTATATGATTTTTATTTATCTCTACATTTTTGAACCCTTTTTTAAACGCAAAGGCTTTTAGTAATCAATAGAAAAAAAATAATCCAAAAAATCTAAAAACCCGGCTGCTTAAGAAAAAGTTGCTAAAGTAAAAAGACAACAAAATCAAAATCATGCTGTGCAGTCAGAGGATACATAATCGCGAGCTGGCTGATGAAAACCAGATGTATCCACTGACTGCACAGCATGATTTTCTTCTTGTTTACGTCTTTTTAGTTCGCTTCTTAAGTAGTCGAGTTTATAGTTTCTTTTTTTATCACGTTATAGTTAGTTTTTTTTTTTTTGTTTTTGAATATATAAGTGTTATTTATTTTCTTTCAGAAATCATCTCTTAAAACCATTTATTTTGATACCCCACACGATGGGTTCGTAAGAAAAAAATATTGGGCCCCCAAAAGCCGCCATATTTCTATCTAATTTCCAATTTTAATGACACTCGCAAGGTTAATACGAACCGATTGACGTAAGTATCATCAAATCAGCCAACGCGTTGGGTCTTTAGAACGCCACATAGGGACAAACATACATACATAGACTGATAAACACATTACCCTTCTTCGGCAGTCGGGTGAATACAACTAAATTCTTGAATGGTCAACCACCTTTTTGCAAGTATTTATATCTGTGTGATACTTCACTCTTCTGTCTAACCTACCCCTTTGAAGGATAAAGGCTTTTAAGCAAAGATAAGGTGTCAGCCTACCCGTGCTATAAATATGATAGAATTGTTGTTGTTTGAGAAGTCCTTTTAAACACGTATATTTATCATCTGCAATACATGCATGATCTATGATAATAAAACTCTATATATTTATAAATAAACTATTTGACCCCCGCGGCATCGCTCCAGTCAACTGGCTACCTACCGTGCCTGCCCCGCCTACCCGGCCTACCCTGCCTACTCTGCCTACCCTGCCTTCACTGCCTACCCTACCTACCTTGCCTACCCTGCCTACCTTACCTACCCGAGAAAACTAATACATATAAAATATTAGGTATATATATGTATCATCAATAGTTTTCTCAGCGCAGAATGAATTTTATAGGCAACATTGGGTTACATTAATGCAATTTTCATAATAATCTCTATTTTTTTTTAAATGTATTATAGCCTACGACACGCATAATGTAACTTTCTACTGGTGAAAGAATTTTCAAAATTGGTTCAGTAGAACCAGAGATTACCCCCTACAACGTCACAAACTTTACCTCTTTATAATGTTAGTATAGATAGGCTCTCCCATTTAAACGCATACGTACCTACAGCTTCCACACTCTGACCAGCCCGCCGTCCGTTGTTACCGCATAGAATTAGCTCAATTACTAGCACATAATAATTTCTAGTGACCTTCTAATTAACTGACATCCTAATTAACACAAATAATTACATTGCGGCGGCATTTTCGGTACAATTCAGTTGAATGTCCACCGGGTCACCGGTATAAACGTGTAAAATGGGGAGAGGGTTCGACTATGTGAAGAGTAATGTGGTGAATTTTAAGTTGGATTGGTGCTGCTGGGTCAGTCCTGTTAGAATTGGTTTGATGATAATAGGATATATTAATATATTTTTAGCGGTAAGTGATTTTTTATTATCCGCTTCACGCATTTTCCTACTCGCTTACCCCGAGTTTCTCAGCTCAAAATTATCACAGAATTAATGTGACAAATTATCAAGCACGCGTTATCTGCTGTGATTGGATGAATGAATTTTGAACAGCCAATCACAGCAGATAACGCGTGCTTGACAATTTGTCACATTAATTCTGCGATAATTTTGAGCTGAGAAACTCGGGGTTAGTCCCTCTATATGCCTTTTCCCTCTAACGGGTATTCTCAGCAAAATACACTAACGAGTAATGAAAAGTTCCAGTGACATAGCTCCAAATTACTCCTAAACGGGAAAGGCTAGCTTAATGACGCCGTCTGCAATATTGAAGTACATTTAACAGCGCATCAGAATATTACCAACTAAAAACGTAAATATTGTGTACAAATTTTAAATTAAATGTGAAAAAAATAAATTAAGATAAGTAGGTAGGCTGGTTTATTTTTATTATTGAAAAATGCACCTGCCATGTTGTCTCTGCACCGCCCTTGGTTGACTGGTAGAGAATGCCTAAGGCATTAAGTCCGCCTTTGTACCTTTTGTGCATGAAGTCTAAATAAATAAATAAGGTGTTTGTCGGCATTTTGTGGGTGGAACTTTTTCATTGCTCGGCAGTTTAAAACCACAGTCGCGTACGCAGCTGTCTTGGGTTCGATTCCTAGTAGATACACTCTGTTGTAAGAGTTTGTCTATTGAACCTCCAGTAAATTATAACTTCAGTATGCTAAGTAGATACCTAGTCTTTTTTATTAAAAATTTAGGCGTCATATACTTATCATTCTAGTGCCATTTTGAACTCACTATCAAAATTTTGCGATATGAATTATCGGTTAGACTAAAGTAATGACCAATAGTCGCTAACTCGCTATACGGTCGACGTCGATGGGCAGGAAATACACTTTGTCGACGAATATATATCTACCTGGGCCAGTTAGTTTCCTTCCACAACAGACAGGACAAAGAGATCGATCTTCGAGTCGAAAACGGCTGGAGGACAGTCGACGGCTACTGGTCCATGAAGACGCTGATGAAGGGCGATCTTCCTTTATCACTAAAGCGTAAGCTCGTTGACATGTGTGTCCTGCCTATTCTAACCTGTCTTTGACCGAGACTCAGAATTCAAAACTCAAGGTATGCCAAAGAGCGATGGAGCGAAGCATATTCAAAATTAAACTCACCGATCGAATTCGCAATACCATAATACGCTTCCAGACAGGCATCACCAATGTTGGTGATTGTCTGCGAGGCTAAAGTGGGACTGGGTGGTCACACTTGTAGGATGCAACGGGACCGATGGGCCAGGGTCGTCCCCCAGCACTCGTTCCACTAGAATCCCCTAAATCAGTCCCCCAGGGGACAGTGGGCGCCTGAGGACAAGCGTCGTTACCGAGGCAACCCTAAGAAACGCTGGCGAGACGATCTGCAGCCTAATTGCGTAAGTGAATTCGACAAGTCAAAGGGACTGCCATCAATCGACCAATCACACACTCGATTGATGGCGGTCAAACCCTTTGCCTTGCCGAATTCACTTGCGCAATTATGCTGCTGGATTCGTTTTTGACAGTTAGGCCTGAGAAAGGAAAGTTTAAAGAGCGCTGGAAGGCTATGAAAGAGGTCTCTGCCCAGCAGTGGGACAATATATTTAGGCAAATAACAAAAATGTGTCGACGGCACGAACTATTTTGTGCGCGGGGTTAAAATGCATGCTGTCTCATCCAACAAGACGTGCGAAAGAGATTGATGTTGTGATGAGCAGTAACAAGCTAGTTCTCGTACGAATCATCACTTTTGCAAATTTGTAGCGAAATGGATGATGACGATTTAGGACGAAAACGAGCGCGCGAAATTTTATAAACAGTCCTTTGGGAGTCTATAATAGATATCATGAAAAAATTACTAAATGTATATTTTCAAAATAAAATTATTTGCATTCTTGAATTACTAATCTATCCCTGTATGGAGGCCGTTTTGCAATTTTCTTTCTTCTTATGGTATTATTTCCGCCCAAAGATGCGTTAAAATTAGTGTTGAAATATGGAACTTTCGACGCTCATAACTTTCAATTATTGTATTTTTTTACTGTTCTGTTTCCATACAGGGCTAGTAGATAATGATGAGACAAATTGATATTATTTTTAACGTACATCGTCAAATAGTGGAGCAATCGCCAGACTACGTTTGTATGGAAAATTTTCGACTAGTGTAACGTTACAGTTAATTTTCCGTAATCACAGAAATGAGAAACTAAATTGAACCGCAGTTTGTTTGTTCATTATTTTCAGATCATCTCTCTAGTAGGTATAGCTGATGACAGCTTCACGCCGATCCTGGTACAAGTACAAGCCTCGATATTGGACGACAATGCCACTAAACCTGTGCCTATGATTGCGTACTCCGTCGAACTGGCCTTCAACGTTATTCTACTATGTGCTTTATATCGGGTAAGAAATTGACATAGACCATGAAATTAATTTTCCTCATCTTCTATAAGGCCCGCTTGCGCCACGCAGCCACGCTAGATTACCTTGCTAACTCCGAGTTAGTAGCTAACCCTAAATTATATACGAAATACTGTCAATTTAACCTCGTGTGAGCAACTAACTCTGAGTTAAGTTTTTGGCGCGTTATATTAGGTACTTACATACACTTCCACTAACCGTCAGTAACTAAGTAATCTGGATTTTGTGGGATATAATATCTACTATGAGAGTACCTTACATCTCCCATGTGAATAAAGCAATCATCACGACTGCCCTGTATTCTCTCGAGGGTAGGTAGAAGTGTTCAGAAGGTCCTGCGCCTACATTTCAGCCACGTTTGTGTTCTAGTCATATGTTCAGCCTCCGGCAGCATAATTGTGTAAGTGAATTATGCAAAGCAAACAAGTTGGAACCTTCCCAAAAACGACTTTTCGTATTGCATATTACACTCTGAAACGGAAAGGTTATGCTCCTTTCATTACCAATATTTTGACGTAGAATTGATTGTAAAAGAATGAATGAAAGCGGAAGTATCGAGATAAAACTTCACTATTGGTATTGTGTAATGCAAATGTCGTATATCTTCAACTCCGTAGTACCTCTAAGTAGTCTGTGTTCAACTCAAAGCAGGATTTAGAAAGCTAACGCTAGCTTTCCAAATTAGTTTCGCAATACCGAAAAAGTTGAAAGAAACGATTCTGATTCTTTGAAAGAATCGACTTGTTTCCTTTGCAGAATTCACTTACGCAATTAGGCTGCGGGTATACTCACTGAGATTTTTTTAACGAAAATCTCTAAAAGGTTTTTTGCTCAATTCAGGGTTTGCCCTGAACTCCATACTCTGGAGTCGCGCCACTTTACCAATGATGTATTGATGTCACACGAACATTCTTTTCGTAATAAATTTAAATTGATTGTGCAGAAAGACATTCCACTGATGCGGGTGTACATGAAGTACTGCATCGCGGCTATCATCACCTCTGTGATGTTCTACTCTATGGTCGTCGCAGCTATAGGAGTCATCGTCACTATTGCTATGGTCCTTAGCATATGTAAGTAGAATGATTATTATAAGCTCCTTTGATCCTGAATTTGGTGACGAATAAGCCGTAGCCCCTGGGCCCTGCTGCCATCACTGACTCGCCAAGGAGTATCGTGAAAAGTGTTGTGGAAGTACAGGAAGTAGCTCTTAAGTCTTCTCATATTTAGCAGCTTCCGGTTATAATGCAATTGATGACGTGTTTACGTATGCTCGATCTCAGAATACCAGATTTTCAAAATACCATAAGTGGTCACCGCCGCCTGTAGACTTTACAGATGCGTTGCCATCCAGAGACAAAGGTAAAAGAGGGTTCGCAATTGACTGGTCATAAATCCAAAGTACTGAGAAGGTTCTATAATAGTCAAACCCATTTTTTTTTCAATTAGGCGGTACTTTGTTGTGAATATAAACCATATTCACATGCCAATAATGTCCATAATGGAATAATAAGCAAATGTGAACATAGCAAAAAAAAAAGAAAGTAATCGAATTTATTCCGCCAGAAAAGACGCCCAAAAACAAGTATCACACTAATAATATCATAAAGGCGAAAGTCTGAGTGTGTATGTCTGTTACTTCTTCACGCTCAAACGGCTGGACGAATCTGGATGAAATTTGGCACAGAGATAGATTATAGTCTGGAATACCACATCGATTATGGATATTAGGAATATGTTCCCTCGGTATAATTTTCGACATTCACGCGGGCGAAGTCGCTGGCAGAAGCTAGTATTACAACCTCTTGAGTGCCCGAAACGTGGATGCACGAGAGACACAATGACTTTTTAATTGTTTCGGTAATTACGGCATTCAACAGGTTAATTCAACACGCGTGCCCATTGAGGGTTGGTGGATATCGAATATCTTCGAATTTTTGGTTCTAAGACATGCCGATGTTTCCCTTCACAGTTTTTAGAGCAGTGGTGATGAAATAATTTACACAAAGTAAAGCTCCTGCCAGGGTACGAACCCACAAACTTCGACACGTATAGTTCTCGCCAAACTTCTTGGCCGCCCTGAAGTTGGCTATAATGGCTGCGCAGTAGTAAATCTCATACAAGAACAGCACCGTTTCGTGCATCCGGTAAACCAACTTCAGGGCGGCCAAGAAGATTAGCGAGGACTATACGTAGGGGCCACCACTGCTCGCCTCTAACTTAATAAAGATACAATAAAACATGGGAGAATTTAATACTTAATTTAACATTACAGTATTCCAAATCTACATCCTGATATTGGTGAGGAGTATCTTAGTGGAGATGAGACTTGAACTGAAGAATCGGGAACTACCGACTTTAGTCATGAGTACCCTCATACAGGAAGAAAAAGCCGAGAAAGAGAAGGAAAAGATTGAGAAGGAGAAGGTGGAAGTCGATGTGGAAGCCGCGGTACCGGTGGAGACCGAAGTCGATGTTGAACAGAAACCCGAAGCTAAGCTTGAAACTGTCGATGAGCATCCAAAGGAGGTGACTTTTGAGACAGTTCATGTGAAGGCATAATGGAGGTTGTATAATAAATATCATTCGAGTTCTTGGTTTGGTTTTCTTTTCCTTTACATTGTAAGCTTGTTTTTACCCGACTGCACGACGCAAAGGAGGGTAACGTGTTTATTGAACAATTCACTGTAGCAATAAATGAAAGTAACAATCTATATTCAAAAATTTGAAACTGTTTACTAGACTGAGCTGAAGAGTTTGTTTGAACGCGCTAATCTCTGGAACTACTGCTTGGAATTGAAAAATTCTTGTTGTGATGGATAGTCCATTTATCGAGAAAGGCTATATAACATCACGCTACGACTAATAGCAGCGGAGCATAAATGAAAAATGTTGCAAAAACGGGCAAAAATATTCCTCTTTGAGAGCTTCCGTTGCGTGCGCTGCGTAAACGGTTTCATTTATGCAACAATAATGTATTTAGGGTAGGTAGGGTAGATAGCCAGTTGACGGAAGCGAAGCCGCGTGGGACAGCTAGTACAAAAATAAAAGCCAAAAGCAATTCTAATGATTTAATTATCAATATCAAATACAAATTAAGTAATTACTTAATCCTATATCTCATTGGGCAGGTTTTAAATCTGCAGTCAGATCAATAACTACTTTATATAAAAATTTATGACACAGGAAATAGTTATACAACTAGAATGTTATACATTTATACAAGAATGCTAACAAAATATCAAATGCAAAACACAGAAATATAATAACAAATATGCCTTAGTGACTGTATAATTAGTGAGAAATAAATTATGAAAATAAACTTTTTTAAATTTGTTAACATTCTTTAGTTTCAAAAAAACATGTCTCTATATTAATAATATCTTACACACTTGAGCTTAACACAACGAATAAAGGATAATGACCAAAAGTTTATGGAACTTTGTCGAAGAGCCTCCACTGATGATACTTGTGGGAAACGAAAGTACGTACATGTCATATGATTCTGGCAAAAGATTATCAAAATCGGTTCGAGGATTCTTTTCATATGGTCATATTAAGCTGACTACAAGAAATATGAAGCTTCGTATTAGTGTCCATAGTTGTGTGTGTAAAGACAGTTCACTGCGCACTCCCAAAGCGCGCGCGATCCGCAATAACGTCCGCCCTGAGTTTGCACCTCCACTGTGGGCAAGCACTAAAATATGATTTAACGTTGATAAGTCTAAAGAATCCTTGGACGGATTTTGATAGCCTTTTTTCTTTTGTCATTATGTGATAAGTATGTACTTTCATTGCCCACAAGTCTCATCAGTGGAGGCTCTTGGACCAGTTTTGCCCGTTTCCCTTTATGATTGATACAGTTGTTCTATCTCACGAAAGCGGTTATTTAAACGACCATTTGTTAGTAGTTTGTTCATTCCCAAAATACTACATGAACATGTTGGCTAAGAGGTGCTTTAAGCTTTATCTGAGACCCTCGACAAGTAATATTCTACAAACGAAGGAGTCGCGAAAGCGATTGGAAAAATTATAAAAATTGTATGGGATTATCAAGTGCTACCAAAATGTCACGTGATCAATTCCTTTCAGTTTGGCATTACGACCTACGCCCAAGCGCGGATACAGGGGGGGGGGGAAACGGGGGCAATTGCCCCCTTCCCATGGGCCTCGACCAAACTGAGTCAGTAACTTCAACTTAGACACAAACATAGCTTAATCTATATTTTCATTTGTGGGTAGTTAATTACTTATTATTAAGTTGTCGTCTAAATATTGTATTGGGGTTTATCAAGTGCTACCAAAATGTCACGTGATCAATTCCTTACAGTTTGGCATTACGACCTACGCCCAGGCGCGGATACAGGGGGGGGGAGTAACGGGGGCAATGTGCCCCCCTCCCCTGGGCCTCGACCAAAATGAGTCAGTAACTTCAACTTAGACACAAACATAGCTTAATCTATATTTTCATTTGTGGATAGGTTAATAAATTGTCATCACCCTTGCATGAGGGGCACATTCTTGAGTTTATAGATTAATAGGTCCCGAAGGGCGGCGAATTGTGAGAATTTTGTCAATGAAATTGTGAGGCATATTTTTAGGTTAAAATTCTAATGGAAAACCAACTAAGGAGATTATTAATACGATAAAAAATGCAGGAACACAATTTTTTTCAAGTACGCCCCTTTTCTCCTGCTAGAGACACATTTGCCACCCCAAGAGCAAAATCCTGGATCCGCGCCTGCCTTCGCCATCGTTGATCGAAGCAGTAAGTATACATAAAATATCTATTGCTAAAGTATAAGAATGTCTTACCAAAATAGCTTTTAAAGAAAATCTATTGATCGGTTTATTTTACAGTTAAATTGGAATATCAAATATTCTCTACTAGTACATAATATGACCATATCACATTCAGAATGTTAGAATATATAGCAAATACATATTTAGAAAAATATCTTATAGATAAGATTAGTCAGTACATTTTATTACAATCTTATAAAAAAAAAACAATTTTGATGCTTTATATAAATTTTCATGCGAATATAACAAATAATAATAAATAAATTATCACACCTAAGGGTTTTTAACACTTGGACTAGGGGACATTTTGAACACTACGGATTATGGAATATACATTGACTTTGAATTTAAAACCCTGTACAGAGTTACATATACTTATGCTATATATCATTCATAGTTCAGTTATGTACGGCTAACTTAGAGTTATGCATAGATTATTTCCTGTCAACACGACCCAATTTGGGGTCGATAATAAAAGATATTCCATAAACTGAAAGTGAAAATGATCAGTTTTCCTTTTTGATGATACATTATCTTTAAACTAGAACCCTCAAAAAATGGTCAAAATTGCGCTGTCAACAGAGGCCTAGTATACAATTTGACAAATATAAATGAAAAAAAAAAAGGAAAACATAGGTACATAGTATATATTTTAATTTACCAGTTTATGGAATATCTTTTAAATTAGTCCAATATTGGAGGAGGAAATAGACGAGAGCCAAACCTCGAATTATAACTTTTTACTTTAAATTCAGTCGGCGTCTCTGCCCCTTTTTCCTTTTAACAAGCCACAACTAAAGATGGGCAATCAAACGGGTTTAAACCCGATACATATGGATTAAATTGTACAGGACGACAATTTTCCGTCGCGACTCAGTAGGAATTACAGTTCCACAGCCAAGTTATTTAATTAATAAGCGTACTTAACCAAATGTATCTTAGACATAACAACAGACATTTTCAACAAAATTATACTTAATTCTAGACTTATAGGCCAGACCCTGTATCAAAATGCTTACTAAACGACATGGACAGTATAAAAATATAGTATCCGACATGTTTTTAAGATTTCTTATAGAACCTTTTTAGGTATATTTTTTTTTGAGAATATTAAAAAGGAAATGTCCTATTTTTAAATAGGTTTTCTTTGAGCGAAATTAATATAATATGGGTATATTGTAAACAGACGGACTGCAAGTGAGGGGTAGTGATGGAGAAGGGAGTCAGTGATAGCGTGTCGGGCACAGACATAAATCTAACTAGATAAAGCAAGTCCCTCCATCTGTATGAAAACCAAGCGTGCCACTTTTTCACACACAATTTAAAAACAAATTTACTTAACAATGAAAGAAAACATTTCCAATGCCTCGGCCAACTTTTTATATAAATTCTTTACAGTTCAAAATTGCAATTTTTTTCTAGATTTCGGTGGATTTCCGGTGCCGATATAGCTAAATGAAAAGCTCAAATTACGATCATTGATCGTAATTTTGCTCCGTTTTTTGCGCGACTTAAATACAATCGCGTCATCTAGTTATATTTATATCTGTGGAGATGGGGGACAGAACGGTATAGAAGAAAACGTGTTGCGTCGACACCAAGTAACATGGGATAGGGACAGGAAGAGGATGACTAACCTTATGCCGCCTACAAACGCTCGCTGTTTGCCACAAACAGGGCGAACAGCAAACACGTGCCGAACACTGACCACAAACACGGCATCCACACGCTTGGCGAATATGTTAGTCTAATCCGGTTTGTCAAACATAGCAGACGATGAGTTTGTTGTGGCAGCGATTACTTTCGGGTTAAACTCCTCATTTCTCCTTACAATTTAGCTTAGGATACACAAAATGTCACGATTCGTAAATTTGACCACCACTATTAAATCCGTTCGCCACTATTAACTACTGAACTGACAAGCGTGTGGATACATCACAAACACGTTCGTCGAACACCCTTAGATTTGTGCACAAAAACCGACACCGATGCCGAACACGGGCGAACACACGTTCGTGTTCGTTGTTTGCTGTTCGCCATTGTACGGCGAGCGTGTGGCATTAGATGGGATGATTAGCCATTTTGAAGATACAACTTTTACTAACAATTTAAAACGGTTTTTTTAGGGCTACCCTCTAATCAACAACAAAAATAATACGAATTCGATATAGAATGTTGTACCTTTTGTATATAAATTTAACTGAGTTATAATCCCCGGCACGTAAGTCGTAAAGAGTCGTTAGATGCGCAGAAGTCGTTTTTTAGGTTTCTTTGGCAGTGAAGCGGGACGCAGGGAACGTTTAGCTCCGTTCCTCACGCGGATCGGTTGGTCACGTGACACAAGGAGCGCGCGATCGGTTGGTCACGTGACACAAGGAGCGCGCGATCGGTTGGTCACGTAACACAAGGAGCGCGCGATCGGTTGGTCACGTGACACAAGGAGCGCGCGATCGGTTGGTCACGTGACACAAGGAGCGCGCGATCAGTTGGTCACGTGACACAAGGAGCGCGCGATCGGTTGGTCAAATGACACAAGGAGCGCGCGATCGGTTGGTCACGTGACACAAGGAGCGCGCGATCGGTTGGTCACGTGACACAAGGAGCGCGTGATCGGTTGGTCACGTGACACAAGGAGCGCGCGATCGGTTGGTCACGTGACACAAGGAGCGCGCGATCGGTTGGTCACGTGACACAAGGAGCGCGTGATCGGTTGGTCACGTGACACAAGGAGCGCGCGATCGGTTGGTCACGTGACACAAGGAGCGCGCGATCGGTTGGTCACGTAACACAAGGAGCGCGCGATCGGTTGGTCACGTGACACAAGGAGCGCGCGATCGGTTGGTCACGTAACACAAGGAGCGCGCGATCGGTTGGTCACGTGACACAAGGAGCGCGCGATCGGTTGGTCACGTGACACAAGGAGCGCGCGATCGGTTGGTCAAATGACACAAGGAGCGCGCGATCGGTTGGTCACGTGACACAAGGAGCGCGCGATCGGTTGGTCACGTGACACAAGGAGCGCGCGATCGGTTGGTCACGTGACACAAGGAGCGCGCGATCGGTTGGTCAAATGACACAAGGAGCGCGCGATCGGTTGGTCACGTGACACAAGGAGCGCGCGATCGGTTGGTCACGTGACACAAGGAGCGCGCGATCGGTTGGTCACGTGACACAAGGAGCGCGCGATCGGTTGGTCACGTGACACAAGGAGCGCGTGATCGGTTGGTCACGTGACACAAGGAGCGCGCGATCGGTTGGTCACGTAACACAAGGAGCGCGCGATCGGTTGGTCACGTGACACAAGGAGCGCGCGATCGGTTGGTCACGTAACACAAGGAGCGCGCGATCGGTTGGTCACGTGACACAAGGAGCGCGCGATCGGTTGGTCACGTAACACAAGGAGCGCGCGATCGGTTGGTCACGTGACACAAGGAGCGCGCGATCGGTTGGTCACGTGACACAAGGAGCGCGCGATCGGTTGGTCACGTGACACAAGGAGCGCGCGATCGGTTGGTCACGTAACACAAGGAGCGCGCGATCGGTTGGTCACGTGACACAAGGAGCGCGCGATCGGTTGGTCACGTGACACAAGGAGCGCGCGATCGGTTGGTCACGTGACACAAGGAGCGACTGACCAATCGCGTCGCGTCGGTTGTTAGTCAGTTCGTGGCATATGCGCGAATTTACCCCCCACTACGCTAAAACTTTGTCAACTTACGTGCCGGGCACTATAGTACAGATGAAAGATATTTTGAGAGCATAAAATATCCAAGGTCATAGGACTAGAAGATTAAGACTAGAGCGAACCTAAAATTTTCCCACATGCTGTCAGCTGATTGGTCAGTGCTTTGTTAATAAATATTGTACCTTCATCTTGGCCAGAGTATAAACTAAACATATGAAAAAAGAAATACCTCTTATATTACTCACAACGGATCTTTATGTCTCTGAATTGTCTGCAAGACCCTGCGCAGTAGCTATTTTTGTGTCAATGTTAAAGGTGAAGATAGCATTGTATAACTGTCTCTTTCACTCGCTTACGTTTGTCGCATCGTCCTATCTCGCTTACTCTATGCAGTATACTCGATGACAAACTGTTTCTTGCGCAATGGTTCGCAGAGCGAACTTCAGAGACACAAAGATCCGCTGTGATTACTATACGGGGTTATTGAACCAGACATAAAATGCCGGAGAAATAATCTGCTGTTCCCTCCATTTTGTCAAGTTATTCATATATATACATATATGGGGCAGCTGATTTTATTTCGGTATCGTTATATATTTTGTGGTGTCAAAGCTTGCAGTGGGCAATTGTCCGTATCACAGATAATATAATACTATATTATCTTTAAAACGTTTCATAACAATATAGTAAACTGTCTACCCGGGACCACGGACGTTGCAACTCGGCCGAAACGTCGGGTTAAATGCCCGTGATATATTGTTTTCCAATATAATACTAGCATACAAATGTCTCATCCTATACAAATAAACCGTGCCGACGTACTGTACTGATTATACTGATTATTTTTTGTAAATCGATCGCTACAGATAAAAAACGCTGGTTACGTCGGCATGGTTTCTTTGTATGGGATAAGGCATCTGTATGCTAGTATTATATTATCTGTGTCCGTATTAAGCCCGGCATTACAAATCTCACCTAGAACATTATTTAAAAGCACAATAAAATACTTAACACTCGAAATGCAGGCCATCTGTATACATTATAACAATCGTAATGTCAGATTTCTTAACAATCATTTAAAAAAATAATTAATTGTTTGGCATTGAATGCTTCCTACTTTCTGACGTTCATCTTTCCGAAGCTACCAGATAAGCTACCGCTACCGCGGCCTGAAAGTAGAAAAATATAATGTATCAATAACATGATTCAAATAAAATTCAAGTAAAAATTAGTAAAGGAGCAATTAAATCAAAATTAAAAAACATTATACAGGATAGCAAACAGAACTAAATATGTACATAAGATTAAACCATAACAGTATATAATATATAAGTAGTTGATTTGTAAGTAAGGTGGTGCATTGTGATGTAAAAGAGCGCCTCTCGCCATCAAACGTAAAAGTTTGGCGAGTTTAGAATTAAGTAACACCTCTGTATTAAAATTACATTAAATAAATAAATAAAAAAAAATAAAAAAATACAAGTGAAAAAAAACCGGCTAAGTGCGAGTTGGGACTCGCGCACGAAGGGTTCCGTACCATTATCGCAAAAACGGCAAAAAAAACACGTTTGTTGTATGGGAGCCTCACTTAAATATTTATTTTATTCTGTTTTTAGTATTTGTTGTTATAGCGGCAACAAAAATACATCATCCGTGAAAATTTCAACTGTTCATGAGATACAGCCTGGTGACAGACAGACAGACAGACGGACCGCGGAGTCGCGGAGTTAATAGGGTGACGTTTTTAACCTTTGGGTACGGAATTCCACGGACTCCACTGTCCGTCTGTCTGTCACCAGGCTGTATCTCATGAACCGTGATAGCTAGACAGTTGAAATTTTCACAGGTGATGTATATCTGTTGCCATTATAACAACAAATACAAAATAAAATTAATATTTAAGTGGAGCTCCCACAACAAACGTCTTTTTTGCGATAATGGTGCGGAACCCTTCGTGCGCGAGTCCGACTCGCATTTGCCGGTTTTATTTTATTATGATCCGTGCCCCACACTATGAATATTTCTACTGTATCGTGGGTGCGTTTACAAACATTTAAACTCAAAAACACCCAGAGCCGGAACAGCTACCTGTAGGCCATACAAATATTTGTTCTGTGCCGGAATCGAACCCGCAATACGCATCGTAGCAGCCGGTCTAAACTGCGCCAACCGTGATTCGGCCAGTGGTATAGTTCTCGCCAAACTTCTGGGCCGCCCTGAAGTTGGCTACAATGGCTGAGCAGTAGTAAGTCTCATACAAAACAGTACCGTTTCGTGCCTCGCGCATCCGTTAAACCAACTTCAGGGCGGCCAAGAAGTTTGGCGAGGGCTATAAGTAGCTATGGTTACGTTAATGAATTTGAACTAGGAACATATTAATTTGAATGTATATTCAACCTGTCTTATAAATAAAGCTGCAGTTGATGTTGTCGATGTGGAAGCCTGTAAAGCAATCTCTAATTCGTTGTATAACTCTGCTTAGTACCTGGGCGACAGAGCTTGGGCCGGCTCATCTTTTTGAGTGAAAATACAGAGAAAACGATTTTTTCCAGATTTGAGACCTAGCTATATCGATTTTTCAAATGTATCGAAATCGTTAGAGCCGTTTTTGATAACGTGATTACAAATAGATAAACATATATACAAATATTGCTTGTTTAATAGTATCGGATAATGGTGTGGGGTTTACATACCTCGTCCTGCTACAGGCAGCACAGGGAAGTCGTCATCATTCAACTCGGGCGCCGGACGCATGTTCTTCGAGTCTGTGAAAATAATATACATACAAAGTTGAATATTTTTATCAAAAGTCATTATCAACTTAGCTAGTATGGGAAAAACAAGCTCAAATATTTAAAAAAAGTTTTTTTTTTGGAGAGACACTGGAAAGTAGGTCAAATTTAGTTTGCGAGCTTTTCAAAATTTCAGCTCAATCGGACACTGGGAAGTAGTTCGCTGCAGTAGGACGCTGAACGGATCTGGATGAAATTTGGCACAGAGATAGATAGTCAGGAATGGCACATAGCCTTTTTATACCGGGAATATGTTCCCTCGGGATAATTTTCGACTTTCACGCGGGCGAAGCCGCTGACAGAAGCTAGTATCTTTATAAATTGTAGCCTTTGTGTTATTATGATGTATGAGCTATATTACTGTAAAGTTTCATCAAAGTCCGTTCATTAGTTTTTGCGTGAAAGAGTAGCAAACATCCATCCGTTTAGGGGCCGTGGTCCAACTATAATGTCCAACTAGTTGGACTACGGGTCTTCGGTAGGGGCAGTTGTCCAACTAAAAAAAACGATTGGACAACTGCCCCTACCGAAGACCCGTGGTCCAACTGATTTATTTTAAATATTTATATTAACATTCATCATTTGGAATTTCTTCTTTAAATTTGACCTACTTTCCAGTGTCCGTTTGAGCTGAAAATTTGTAAAAGCTCGCAAGTTAAATTTTACCTACTTCCCAGTGTCCGTTTGAGCTGAAATTTTGTAAAATCTCGTAAGTTAAATTTGACCTACTTCCCAGTGTCCGTTTGAGCTGAAATTGTGTAAAAGCTCGCAAATTAAATTTGACCTACTTCCCAGTGTCCGATTGAGCTGAAATTTTGCAAAAGCTCGCAAATTATATATGAACTACTTCTCAGTGTCCGATTGAGCAGAAATTTTGCAAAAGCTCGCAAATTAAATATGAACTACTTCCCAGTGTCCGATTGAGCTGAAATTTTGCAAAAGCTCGCAAATTATATATGAACTACTTCTCAGTGTCCGATTGAGCAGAAATTTTGCAAAAGCTCGCAAATTAAATATGAACTACTTCCCAGTGTCCGATTGAGCAGAAATTTTGCAAAAGCTCGCAAATTAAATTTGACCTACTTCCCAGTGTCTCTCCAAAAAAAAAACTTTTTTTTAAATATTTAAGCTTGTTTTTCCCTTACTAGAAACTACTGGACCGATTTAAAAAATTATTTTACCAATAGAAAGCTACATATTTCCTGAGTGACATAGGCTAATTTTTTATCCCAAAAATCCCGTGGTCCACGGGAGCGAAGCCGCGGGGAACAGCTAGTTTGAAATAGCAATGTGATTTTTTATTTCGTGGACTAAACTGACATTTGGGGGGTTGTCACTTTATCGTTACATTAAAATAGTGTCGTACCCTAACTATCCTGAGTGATCGAAAGTTAATCGAAAATCGAAGTAGATCGAAAATGAAACTGTTTCACGGCATAAAAAAATAATTTGTTTAGAAACTAGCGGCCCATATTTAGTATCTACTCATTTATGTCAGACTTAATTTTAGCGATTGCATTTATTTTATTGTTGATTTCATATTTAACACAATAAAAGTTCATGTACTATGTGTATGAATACTGTTATATTTAAATATATTACGTTTATATTCATAAAACATTTATTTACACCAATTAGTAAAAATAAATTCAGGAGTCATGTCACATCGATTCGATGAATCACTTATGATTGAGCCTTACCTACAACACTATACTCCGCGCTTGCAACATTTAAAAAAAATAAGGTCAAAAGCAGCTGTCAGTTTAGTCCACGAAATTAAAAATCACAGTATAGAATTTTTTACAACTCTTTTTACAGATCGTTCAACTGATTTTGAGTTCTATCCCGTAAACATAAGGATAGCATAAAAAGCATAAACCGGTTACCAAAACCAACTGTACAACTACCATTTATTTGTCGTATCACCAACGCAATAGAAGTCAAAATCGGTTGAACGGGCTGTAAAATAGGCTTATTTAAATGTCTAATGTTATCGCAAATGGAGTATAGAATAGCACATAGGCTACTTCTTATCCCGGTATAATGTTCTCTCTGGATAATAAAATACATTTCACGCGAGCGAAGCCGCGGGCAGAAGTTATTAAGGAATAAATATACTTACAGTCAGTTCGCGGCATACGTAGTGGAATATGAGTCCGTTTGTCCTTTGTTTCTGTAATAATAACAACAAAGCAATCAATGTCTGTTGAGATAGCACGATCCTTGCAAATCACGTGGCTTTTATCTACATGGAATTAAGGCTGAAACTGCATTACTCGCGCGGATCACTTACGTGACCTAAACTCACGAATTCACGTAATTTAAAGATTTCTTGTACATCAACATCATTATTTCAGGCGAAATATGTCCACTGCTAAATATAGGCCTTCCCCAGGCGTCGCCACATTGCCCGGTCCCAGGAGTCCCGTATCCAGCGGATTCCCGCAACCCTGACCAGGTCACCGGTCCACCTAGTGGGCTTTCCAACGAAGCGTCTTCCGGTACGCGCTCGCCACTCCAGAACTTTTCGACGAGCATTTGATTTAATGATTTCTTGTTATTGTTGAAGAAATATAAAATTCACAAAAATATGCGCCTGGTCACGTCTGTGTCCCGCACATGTACTGAAGTGTTAAGTTATAATAAGTGAAATGCAATGACTATTTTCCGGTCAATATGGCGGCGCTTGGTGTAGGCCTATGTCCAGCAGTGGACGTCTTTCTGCTGATATGATTATGATGATGAATTAGTATTTCCAAGACTGAAGGCTAATATATCGCGCTAATAAATCGCACGAAAAAGACGGTAAAAACTATATTCTGTCTTAAATCCATGCATCCGCAACTGCAACACTGCATCTCTTTATAGGCAGAATCAATAGTGGCATCCACCAGAAAGCAAGTCAATGAAGTTCGACAAGTCCCGGAGAAAAGTACAACTGAACCCCACAACGAAATTAAGACGACGATTAACGCCCTTAACGACATTGAGGGAACAAAACGCGCATCCGTTTCGCACCCGCGCCGGTAGGATTTTGTACTTTCCTTATTATTCTACGACTTTAAAAAAAAAGCTTCAGATCAAAATGTAGATAATTAAATTGTCTTTGAGATGGTATCGATTTCATTAAAATACGCCTAGCGGTTTTGGTGCGATTGTCGTGTTTTGTCCGTTTTAGACATAACTTTACTAATTAATTACACTGTGTTATACGAATAAAACTCAAAATGTTCTTAGATCAAATTATTAAAAATGGTCTAATGTAACATATTTATTTTTTCCAAAAAATTACGACTAGCCGTTTAGACGTGATTCTCATTTTAAAATCAGCTACTCAAGGGAATCTGCGCCTTAAGGGTACACTAGTCGACGGCACGAACTATTTTGTGCGCGGGGTTAAAATGCATGCTATATCAACCGAAAACACATGCGGAACAGATAGATGCTGTTATGAGCAGTAAGAAGCTAGTTCGCGTTCGAATACACACTTTTGCAAATTTGTAGCGAAATGGATGATGCTTTAGGACGAAAACGAGCGCGCGAAATTTTATAAACAGGCCTTTGGGAGTCTGGATTTCATAAAAAAACGACTAAATGTATCTGTTCAAAATAAAATTATTTGCATTGTTGAACTACTCACTATCTATCCCTGTATGGAGGCCGTTTTTCAATTTTCCTTCTTCTTATGGTACTTATTTGCGTCCAAAGAAGCGTTAAAATTAGTGTTGAAATATGGAACTTTCGAAGCTCATAACTATCAAGTAATTTTTTTTTTTACTTTTTTGCTTCGATACAGGGCTAGATAATGATGAAACAAATTGATATCATTTTGAACGTACTTCGTCAAACAGTGGAGTAAAAGCCAGACTACGTTTGTATGGAAGAATTTTCGACTAGTGTACCCTTAATAAGTAAAGCACAGCGGAGGAGTAAGAAAAACATAATTTCTATTGGGCTAGTGTATTTGTTGAGCTAGATAACTTACGTTCAGACAAACTGGAGGCTGTCGAATTGAGATTCTGTTCGTGGAACGATTCATTGCCAGTTGAATTGCAAGAAGACGTGGGTCCCTGCAAACAGAAATAATTATAAGAAAAAAATATTTAAAATCATATAACCAAGCATTTATGATTATAATTTATGATAATTACCCTAAATCCAGCAACAGTTGGTCCACCCCAGGCGTTTTGCGACTCTTTGTGCTTGATGATGGCCTGAAATAAGAAATAGATTCTAGTAAGTTATGCCATCTATCCAGCGCAACCAAGAAAATCTATTTATTTTGCTATTCGGCTCTGGAAAATTAAGAAATAAAGTAAAAAAAAAAATCATGCTTAAAACTTTAAATATACACCTAACTATACTGTGATTTTTTATTTCGTAGACTAAACTGACAGCTGCCAATGACATTTTTTTTTTTTATTTTGCATGCGCAGAGCATAGGTTTGTAGGTAAGGCTCAATCATAAGTGATTCATCGAATCGATGTGAGGTGATTCCTCAATTAGTTTTTACGAATGGGTGTAAATATATGTTTTATGAATATAAACGTAATACATTTAACATTAAACGGTAAATGTAAACAGTATTCATACACATACTCGTAGTACATAAACTTTTATTGAGTTAAATATGAAATCAACAATAAATTTAATGCGATCGATAAAATGAAGTCCGACATAAATGTGTAGAAACTAAATAAGGGCCGCTAATTTCATAACAATTTTTTTTTACCTTGAATTAGTTCCATTTTCGATCTCTCAGGATAGTCAGGATACGGCACAATTTTTATGTAACGATAAAGTGGAAAACCCCCAAATGTCAGTTTAGTTTACGAAATTAAAAATCAGAGTATAAAGTTATTACTGACTAGCGATTGCTCGCGACTTCGTCTGCGTAGCATTAGTAATTCGAATAGCCTATTTTTCTATATGGCACAATAAAATTGTAGGTCTGTGTGCGTGCCGCCTTACTTGAGAAATGATTGGCTCACTATACAAATCCATTGAAACGCATAATTATTACAAGATATCTCGCGAAAATACCCTGCTTCAAAGAGTATATTGCGCATAACTTTTGAACGGCTAAACCGATTTTCATCAAACATAACTAAGTACACTCTCGATAAAGTCACCTTTCAAACTAAAACAAACTAAATCAAAATCGGTTCATCCGTTAAGGAGCTATGATGCCACAGACAGATAGACAAATACTCCGATAGAGACGCCAAACTTATAAAACATGCGTGCTGTTATGGAAAAATATGAGCTTTGCTTACTTCAACATCAAAATCGGCCGGCAGATGATCGTTGGCACGCATTGGGATGCCCACAACCGGGCAGCAGTAATCCAGGATAGTGTATGCCCAACGTTTGGTGCGCGAAGTCGTACATTCTACAGCTTTGTCGCCCGACTCGTGGTGCTGTTGTGGATAAAAGGGTATTTTTATGAATCAATAACAACAACAACATTATAATGTTCCCACTGCTTGGACTCCGGCCTCCTCTTATGGAGAGGTTGGGCTATAATCCACCACGCGGGCCCAATCTTCGAATTTTTGGTTCTAGTACATGCCGGTTTCCGCACAATGTTTTCCTTCACCGTTTTAAGAGCAGAGGTAATGAAATAAATTACACAAAGTAATGCGCCTGCTCGGGTTCGAACCTACGAGCTACAACTCGTAAGTCGGGGCCGCAACCACTGCGCCACCACTGCTCTCTATGAATCTCTCTCTCTCTCTCTTATGAATGGGTGACTTTAATTAAATACTTTTAGTGGTTACGGCAACCGCCTGTAAATATTTGATTTGACCGGTGCATCGGCGCTAAGACGAATGTGACAAATAGGTGGTGTTCTGTAGTTTCTGCCTAGACCCATGGAAAACAGGCGTGTGTTTATATTATATGTATGTATGTATCACGTAAGCTCCTAGTTGGTAATTCTTTATGGTTTATAAATAGTATTCTATCTATTAAAGTAAAAACGCGAAAGAAATTATTTTTACCTGGGCCAATAATAAACTAAGTGGACTGATGACCTGGTGAAGGTTGAAGGATGAGGTACGGGACCGGTCAATGTGGCGACACTTGGGGGAGGTATTTAATTTTTTTGTTGTATCTGCCAATGACCTCTCCCGCTCTGGTTAAAGCGAGAGGGTGTGTCAGACTTTTACGACTAAAACCCACCCGTGTCCCTTCAGGTGTTTGAACCAGGGCCGCGGTAACTCTCTTTCAAATTTATCCGCGACCTAGACAGGCATAGGCCCTAGCGGACCCTGCCAGTATTGCTAGCATCTCTGTGGCGCGCGTGGTACACACTACGCGCCGTCGACTCGGGCCTGGTACTTATCGGACCGGGAATCGGCTTGCGATTCCCGACGCCCGGGGCGTCTCCTGCGGCGGCCTAGGGGCGTGAGGGCGTCTCCGTTGCGTCGCCCTCACGCGTTTCGCCTCCTCCTTCGCGAGCATTACTGCTTCCCAGAAGGAGGAGACAGCTTCCCATGCCCTAGACCAGGGCCGGACGCGAGAGGTTGCCACCGCTGATCGCCTCCACGATGACACGGCGGCGGCGGTGTTCCGCCCAAGTGGGGCAGTACCTCCACCACGTGGGGCAGGCCTATGTTCAGCAATGGATGTTTATCGGCTGAAAAGATGCTGATGAATAATGGGTCAATAATGCAAAATAGAGCTTACCTTACATCCTAGACCAACATTGTACTTGAAAGGGTCTTTCTTCAGCTCAATCAGTGCTAACGACTCCTTTGGGAATCCTTCATTTGAACGAGTCTTGATAGTGTTGATGAGGTGGAAAAACAATGTGTCCAGTTTATACACCTTGAATTGAATCTCACGTTCCTCTAAAAATAAAATAAATAGTAAGTACAGTATGATACAACTTATTTGTAGCTAGGACAAAATTCGTAAAACACAACCAATAGAAATCACTCACTATCGCGCCATTCAATGCTATTCGCGCTTTACAGTTTTTCGAGTGGGCGTGGATGGCCAAATCGAAACTATGAGAAATAACAATTTTTTTTTGTTTAATACAGCGTGTATTTTTTTAAATCCAAAATCTACTAGTTCGATTCCTGGCTCGTAACGTTGGTTTTAAAAAAATCAAATGATGCAGTTTTACTTATTACCAAAATCGGGGTTGTGGCTCCTTTTGAGTGTTTTTCGCTATTCCTCAAAGTTTCGGATTTGGCCATCCACGAACACTTAAAAAACTCACCCCGTATTCCCGCCTCAGTTCAAACCGAGACAGCGTTGTGAATATTACCAATTGTCATCAGCTCGGATGTGATCGGTTTTACGAATTTTGCCGATGGTACATCTAAGTTGTGTCGTAGTGTATCATATTGAGTCATTGATCAAGTTGGAAATTGAAAAGGAACATAGTAGCGAGATAAAAAGGATTTTTCTCAGCTTGGAAATGTGATCATTATTTTGACAACCTTCTTCGAGATAAATCGAAATTGCTGTACTGGTCAAATACATGCGCGCAGCGGCCGGCAAAAGTTGTATGAAAATCCATATCTGTCGTGTCTAGCGGCCAAATAAATTCCATAGTAAACTCATATCTGTCGTGTAGTTTAAAAATGGAACGATGTTTTACTCCGAAACATGGCAACCAAGGAGGTAACTTATCAAAGGTTTTATTTAAATTTCGAACTGGCTTGCAAATAGAACGCTGTTTATTGAAAAAAAAACAAAGGAACACTTTAACGCGGGAACAATTATTGTTGTTCGTCATTGATTTTGACAAAATGAGTTCTAGGTACTACTTATTTTTAATTTCCGCGCATTATTTGAGAAAAGTACTATACAAGCCTTGGCCACAACTAGGCATTGATGGACTTACGTATGTGTGCCTCGGCTTCGCCTCGGCCCACATTTACACGTTCGTCCATCAATGCCTATTTTGCTGGCCGCTGCAGTAATGTACTATAATATCCCACTTCAGGTCATGGTTAACCCATGCGCCTTGTTTTATTTAAATCATTTTAGCCGTTGGTGTAGGCGCTTGATTATTTATCAAAAATCCAGTCGTGCATTTTTGAATAAATTACTTTTATTATTTACTAGCGGACGCCTCGCTGTTTCTCCCGCGGATAATGTAGCTTCCCACCGGTGAAAGAATTTTTGAAATCGGTCCACTAGTTTTTAAGTTTATTCGTTACATATTAAGATACAAATCTTTCCTCTTTATAATATTATTATTATAGTATAGAAGTATAGACTAGCGACCCGCCCCGGCTTAGCCCGTGACAAAAACCTTCCTCATTTCTCACTCTTTCTATTGCTGAAAACCGCATGAAAATTCGTTCAGTAGTTATTGAGTTTATCGCTTTGTTTATATGTAGTGACATAAAAAAATTGTAAATGTTGAATTTTATTAAAGCAATTTTTCTTGCTCGTCTGTTTTATGGAAGACGTTGGTGCCTATGATACAATGACTTTCATAAGTACAGTTACCAAAGATTCTCTTTTTCTGTGTTTACTGGTACAAATGTATCTACTTACTTTCTGATCCTGTTCATGTTTTTTTTCTGAATAAACGAATATTATTACCTACTATTTTAATATACATAATTATGAGGATAGGATTGTATGTTACATTTTCTTTCTATTAACAAGTTTAAGCTTCTACAAAAATCCATCAAAGAAATTTGATAAAATGCCTGTTGGTTGCAACTTGCAACCGTTATTGCTAAACGTGGGGTCAATAGAATGATCTCATAACGGGTTTGACTACATCTGCTTTATTTTTAGAAAGTTGAATCAAGCAGGGCTGTTAAGGATCTCCGTAACCGTAACCGAAACTATCGGATATCCAAAATAAAACTGTATTCGAAACCGTTACCTAATCCGATAAAGTTTCGGATAAGGGCGGAGTCTAAATGAGACATGTTATGACGTGTTTTCCTGCCCGGCCAAGCCGACACACTAGACCAAATAATTTCATATCCTTATACGAAACCGGTATAAAATTATTTTTATATCCGTATCCGGATTCGAAATTACATATCTTCCAAATTGCCGAAATTCTTTAACACCGCCCGCCGCCTCTATCTGTTGTTTATATTAAAGCGGAGCAATTAACACTTCCGTGCCGCCGGAATTGGGACTCAACTATGAGGCTGAAAAATTGTTTTGAAAATAGAGATCTCTAGATTGAAATTTGTTTAATTGGATTTTTTTTTTTCTATGGAATTCAGGCCAAAATCTTGTTTTAGTACATTAACAGAAATGGCAGCTTTATTCCTTGAACCAAATTGATGGAACTGTTTTGAAAATAGAAATCTCTAGATAAACCTTTATGAATTTGGAAATTTATTTATTTTCAGTGGAATTCAGACCAAAACCTTTTCTAGTAAATTAAGGGAAATGGCAGCTTTTACCCAAAATATCCTTTTTTGTCACAAATCATTTAAAGCCAGTTTTACTGTCTTATTTGTGCAGCTAATAAGCCTTGCACATGCAAGTTTATAATCGATTGCATAGTCATTGACTTGCAAAATATATTCTAGAAAAGTGGACCTTATTAGCTTCTTATTTAAGCTTTCATTATCTTGTCATTTGACAAGAGGTTGGGCCTTTTTTTTTTTTAATGGCCCTTGTTTTGTAGTGTTTCTTATAATAACATTAGAAAACACCTTTTATTCTGTTCGCATTCATTGTACTAGGTATAGGTAACTCAGCATAATCTTTGCGTTAACTCAGGCGCAGTTTACTGCACTAAGTTTTAGGTGCCAAAGTATCTCTACATTGTACGGCAGAAACCGTTAGGTATCACGTTTGTGATTTTATTGCCACATTGACAAGAGAGGCCTTATACCTCTAGTTCATGTATCAATTTTATTAAGGCAAGTAGGTACTTGTTGTATTTTGACTCTGACTACGTTTTGCTGACTCTAGTGTTTGCTTTTGCTGTGCTGTAATCAAATTATAAGTAGGCTCGCATATTTGTACTTTGAGCGCGACCTACATTAGAGGATATGTCAATCATACAGCTTAGACGTAGCGTTTTGAACATACTAACAACAAATTTTTCAATTAGACTTGTATTGAGTAGGACAACTTGCATTTTTATTTGGTTTCAGGTTAGTTGACACTCACTGATATTTAATGTCATTTTCTACTTACATTGAGATTGATAAAACTTAATGTTCTAGTGCATGTTGCATTAGCTCCATTCGAATAGATTTCTTGCATTATTGATTTCATTTTTATATAATCAAAATGCTAATTATAAAATTAACAATCGAGTTCATTTTACTTTGAACTGATTGTGCTCTACACTCATAACAAGAGCTCAGTGCGGCTTTGTTCACGTAGGAATGTTTTAAATAAATAAACAAACTAGCTAGCAAGCCGCACAAAAAGTCCCTTAAGTACCTGTTAAGTGCCAGACTGCCAGCTAACTCGAGTCCCAGTCTGTCACCTCAGTAAAACGGTTAATTTTTTGTTGATGGAATATATTTTTTTCTTTGAGTAGACTAGTCAGTGAAAAATGCATTTGATTTGATTATTATTTAACCTTTACAAATTTCATGATATCTAAGTAGTTTTAACAACAAGGTAATACCTAGTTAGGCATCACATAGCTTCAAAGTTATCGAAGTGACATTCTGTTTTGACCCAATAATAATTTGTTTCGATAAATTGGCATCAATTACATGATATCTATTTAATTTTAACAACAAGGTAATACCTAGTTAGGCATCACATAGCTTCGAAGTTATCGAAGTGACATTTTGTTTTGACCCAATAATAATTTGTTTCGATAAATTGGCATCAATTAACGATTCATCGTTGGAACAATTTATTTTAGATCCAATAATATCTTTTGATATGATTGATATCATTTATTTTCGACCACAGTTAAATCATTGGAACTTTCATTTTAGATCCAATAATGTCTTTCGACATAATTGACCTCATTTTTTCGACCATGATTAAACTATTGGAACTTTTGATATGATTTACATCATTTATTTCGACCACAGTTAAATCATTGGAATTTTCATTTTAGATCCAATAATGTCTTTCGACATAATTGACATTATTTTTTCGACCATGATTAAACTATTGGAACTTTTATTTTAGATTGTTTTAGATCCAATAATGTCTTCCGACAGAATTGACATCTTTTCTTTTTCGACCATGTTTGGAACTTTTATGTTAAAACTATCTATTTTGGCAACTATCTATTTCTAAAAGTTTAATGTGTTACCCTACGAATTAACTTGAACACGTTTATCAGACGATAATTAAAGTATACGATGAACTTCCCTTCGTACTAGTATACGAGGAACTTCCTTTCGTACTTTACCAGGCTTAGGGCTGGCTGGATTCCACGTCATGCTATTATTATTGCATTTCTGTGATTGCTAGTACAAATCGAGATAGTAAATCGAAATTCGAAACAAATGTGTCGCAGGTTACACTCGCAAAGTATGCGACAAAGTCAAAGTTCAAAACGAAATTTTACATAATAATAATATCATTCTTAGTTACATACGAATAAGCTACATTTTCGCATTGTTAAATTCAACTAATCATCCAGCCCGAAGAGTATAGCTCTCCTACGCGCACGCGTCAAAACGCTTTATCTGGCTTATTCACTTCAACCAACTACTTTGACAACTTCAAGTATGTTATAGTTTGCGGGGATTTATAGCGTTGTGACAACATCTTTGGTTTCGTTTCGTAAATACCAAATGATGGTTGAGAAATATATCGTTTTGGAAAATAGACAGTTTTGAAAATAGATAGTTTTACTTTGTTTATTGGTGATTAATGTTGAGAGCGATGGATCGTTTTATAACTACCTATATACGTTAGCAACGCTTCATTGCTATATTTGCAAACGGATTTGGTCAACCGGATTGAACCGAATTTGAGTTTTCATTGCTGTCGAAATGTAGAATTTATTTGAATTTCATAACCACATTTCGGAACATGGTTTGGTTTATTTAAATGAGTGAAGTAATGATTTCATCGATCTAAGCAGCACATCCCTCAGCTTATCGCCGACGCAGATCGCTCATAGATAGGCAGATAATTATAAAAATAAATATTCTACTAAATTTCACAAATATTACCATTACTACAAATTACCACTCATTTTATCTATTTTTTTTTCAATACTCATTCATTAAAATAATATTTATGTTGCTGTCCAATTTTTTTTTGTAAGTGGGGCACTATTTGCTTTAATCACTTTACTTACTGCGCTTACACTCGTCGCCAATGTGGTGTTCACTAATAACACTTGTTAAGGTTTGGGTTTTATAATAAAACAACCAGGTTTATCAGTAAGAAGACAGCACTAAATGGCACGTCTGAACAGCGCTGCTTGCGATCTAATAATGAATAGATGTAAACATTGAAAGTGCTGACTTCATTTATTTATATTAATTTTAGTGTATGCCACAACTGACATAACCTTCTCAGCCACTGAGTACCCCATTAACCATAATACAAAAATAGTTATTTATGCTACTAGTGCGGAAGGTAGGTGATGTGAGGCGACACGAGTCGGAAATCATCTTACGTACGTGTATCATACAACATTTTACTATGCATTGTGCGAGGAAATAAAAAAATATATCTTAACCAAGCAAAAAATAATAAAATGGCGGGCTTATTCAAGCGCGCTCTGCATATCCACAGATTAACTAAAAGTTCCTCGGGCATATCTATTGCGCATGTGCAAATAGCTGTCACGTCGTAACGCAAAAAGGCACGAGTAAAATATACGTTCTGCCAAACATATTTAATGAATATTTAAAATTAATAATTTATTGATCAAAATCTAAATCTAGAGTAATTAAAAACGCCTTTAATGAAGTATTAGTTTTATTTTACCTTTTATATGAATGAAAATCTGTACTAAACTATTTTTTTATACTTTTCTCAAATAATAAAAACTCTATGCGTCGGGCTGACGTAGGAGTTAAAAATTAAAAAAATACAGAAAATTAAAAAAGCACTAGTTAAAAAAGTGAGACTTGCCGCACAGTTTGACTGCTTGGAAAACGCTCTTTTCGAGGACATGCATGGTAAAAATATTTGCTCACCCGACTGTTCACACATCTGCATAAAGAAATCTTTGATGGGCACGACCTTCTCTGGCATGGTGTACACTGGCGGTAAACCCTTCGTGCAAGGGTCCTGCTTCAGATAGTCTGTGATCATGGCAAGGATCTCCATGTAGCTGGTAATGTTGTCAAACTCGTCCGGCATCTCCAGTCCAAGCTCGATGCTGCCATGCTTCACATCTGACGCATATCCGATGGGGATTTTACCTGTTCGTCAAAATGGTTGAGATAAGTAAAGATTTCCTTAAAAAAGTAAATTTAAAAAATCAAAATACCCGACTGCTTAAAAGGCGAACTAAAAAGACGTAAACAAGAAGAAAATCATGCTGTGCAGTCGGAGGATACATATTCGCGAGCTGGCGGACCAAAACCAGATGTATCCTCCGACTGCAAAAAAATTTTTGCCCCACAAAATGACGCCCAAAATCCGCCATTTTTGTTTTTTCCAATTTTAATGTAGCCAGTGACACTCGCAGGATTAAGGCGAATCGATTGACGTAAGAATCATCAAAATCGGCCAACGCGTTTGGTCTCTAGAACACCACATAGGAACAAACATACATACATAGACTGATAAACACATTACCCTCCTTCGGCAGTCGGGTAAAAAGAGACTTCATCATCCATTGGTTGGTTCAAACTGTGTTAAGATTTTATGTATAAGGACATTATTGGTTAAATTCTACAGGGGTCTAAGGGTGGCCCAGTGGCAACGGCCCCGACTTCAGAGTTACTTAGGCCCAGTTTTGTGTGTGGTTTTGTTTTCAGTTGTTAGCCTCACAAATGGTCAAATAAGTTGCAGTTAATTATTTGACAGTTTGTTATACTAACAATTGACGAATAAACGCATTATAACAAATTTTGGAACACTTGGTTGGCATAGCATTGGTCGAGTTAAAAACTGATAAAAAAAAAAACCGGCCAGGTGCGAGTCTGACTCGCGCACAAAGGGGAACCCTTTGTGCGCGAGTCATTACCGCAAAAAACGGTACGTACCATTATCGCAAAAAACGGAAAAAAAAATCACGTTTGTTGTATGGGAGCCCCACTTAAATATTTATTTTATTCTGTTTTTAGTATTTGTTGTTATAGCGGCAATAGAAATACATCATCTGTGAAAATTTCAACTGTCTAGCTATCACGGTTCATGAGATACAGCCTGGTGACAGACAGACAGACAGACGGACCGCGGAGTCTTAGTAATAGGGTCCCGTTTTTACCCTTTGGGTACGGAACCCTAAAAACTTGGCCTTAGGCCCAATAAAACTTAACCCAGAGTTAGTTGCTAACACGAGGTTACATTGATAATATTGAATGACAAACTATCATTTTAACCTGGTAGCTACTAACTCTGAGTCTAGTTTTTCGTGCAAGTAGTCCCTTAGGCCCACTTGCGCCAACCTGGGATATCCTTATCTAACTAATTCAGAATAAGTAGGTAACACGGTCTGACATAATGTTATCTAACTTTGTCGTTATGTAACTCTGAGCTAAGTTTTTTGGAGCAAGTGGGCCTTAGCATAATTTATTTAATCACCAACTGCACCACACATAGCTCACTACAGCCCACTCTGTCTCAGCAGTAAAAAAAATCTGGCTGATTATGTTTATATACAGGGCGTACGGTATTTGCAAACAGTGTGCGTTTACGATAAGATGTGTATGAACGTGAATGAAGCAGAGGAGTGAGCTATGTTGCCAACAAAACTGTGCTACAGTTAAGTAGGATATTTATGTAGCTAAGTTCCAGTAACGTCACAAATATTTAGAAAAACCGGCCAAGTGCGAGTCGAACTCGCGCACGAAGGGTTCCGTACCATTTTTGCAAAAAAACGGTAAAAAAAAGCACGTTTGTTGTGTGGGAGCCACACTTAAATATTTATTTTATTCTGTTTTTAGTATTTGTTGTTATAGCGGCAACAGAAATACATCATCTGTGAAATTTTCAACTGCCTAGCTATCACGGTTCATGAGATACAGCCTGGTGACAGACGGACAGACAGACAGACAGATCGCGGAGTCTTAGTAATAGGGTCCCGTTTTTACCCTTTGGGTACGGAACCCTAATAAAAAAACCTGTTCACAAGAAATAAACCAACTTCCAAAGCAAAACGCTAAAAAGTGCAAAAGTAACATTCGTTTCGGAAGTTGGTGTCCCTATTTTTTTGTCGTTTTGTGACCACCACTAAGAAGCGAGCAAGTTCTATAGTAAGGTACCTAGGGATTGATAAATTACCCATAATAACTCAATTTACATTTGTCTTTAAGGAGTTCGGTTATATGTTCCATATCTTGAAAACAAGAGAACCGATTTTGATGAAATTTGTACTATTCCCTAAGTTGAGAGATACCTAATCCAATAAAAAAAGAATGATCACAATCCGATTACTATTTTCGGAGAAATGCGTCGACAAACATACATGCACTTATGAAATTTGGCACACGTGTTTAAAGCTCACATAGAGTGTAACAAATGTAAATATTGTGCAATTCCAACAATATTACATACATACGTGTCGAATTGATAACCTCCTTTTTTTTTAATTTGTAATAATAACGCATGAATTGTCGCAGGTGGCGTTTCATAGTTTCTGGCTATTGCTATGGGGAAAATGCGTCAGTATAATATTAATTAATTACGTCACTAGTTTCCTTGTTTAGGCCTGCTGTATCATTTAATTATTAGATAATCCTAGATTTGGGGAAAAATCTCTCAATTATCAATAACAGTTCAGTATTCATAATCTTTGATAATAATTTATACTTTTTATTTTTAAGCAATTTTTTTTCGTATTCTTCTCAGCAAACCCTTTCATTTAATACAAATGTCATGGCAGTGCACAAAAAATACTAGTCCACCATCTTGGGCCGTCCGCCATATTGGATTTAGAATGACGTTACTTATTTAACCATGCAATGTCATCCAAACTAAACGTGTATGCAAAATTTTATCATAATCGGTGGAGGATAACTGCTTTAAAATTCAGTTGCTAGATTTGACCCGAACACACTTACATACATACATTGCAAGTTAATTAAAAGCTTGTAAAAAGACACGACGGACTAAGACCATTTAACTCTTGAACAGATGAGGAAAACCACTAAAGCTCATGATTTGTTTTTTCCTCCTACGTCAGGAAACATTAAGTAATGGTAACTTGTAAACACTGACTCTTTGAAACCGTTTTAAAATTGGACATTGGTGAAAATTCAAAAAATATTTTTATTAAAATCAATCAAAATCAAAATCAAGGTATTTATTTCAAGTAAACTTTAGAAGTACTTTTGAATTGTCAAACAAAAAATTAATAAAAAGATGACTAGTTGCAAATTCGCAAGCGTCTGTAGGTCTCAATGGAGAAGAATTTGCAAGAAACTCCCCGGACACTCTTTTCCATCAGTTTTAATTACAAGTTTTTGGTTACATCACTCTTGTTGAAAAAATACATATATGTGAGAACGATGTAAAAAGACGTGTACGTAAGAGCGTCTAGAGTAACAAATAGTTAAAGAAAAAGCACTTTAACAGGCCGAGACAGCTAAGTTATGACCAATCCCAACTGATGGCGCCCGTTCACGAACATGACGCATGGATCGGCACCACTCAGCTCAACCATCATGAAGGGAACCGAATGATCCAACACATGTGCCACCATCAGAGAGAAATTAGAGAGAGCATGACACACTCAACTGCCAGGGCACACAGAAGTCACATAGGTAGAACGACACATAGGTACAGTGAATGGAAGATTTATCTACAGTCGGAACATAGTACTCACACATGTGCTGTGCAATTATATAAAAAGAAATTGAGTTTATACAATACAAAAATTTTCATACAGTCTTCAGCAGGTCCAACAATACTTCGATACTTTTCTGCCCATCACTAATTGTTCTTGCGCCCTAGTGGCTGCGGAGCAGGACCAGCATTGAGCCAAGCATTTTTATCAGCGATGTAATCCCCCAACTTATAATATGCTTGCCTACATAGTGTGCGTTTTATAGAAGTCTTAAATTTCGTCTCATTTAGTTGTAGAATGTGGGGAGGAATTTTATTGTAACATTTTATACAGTACCCCATAAAAGATGATGCTACTTTAGCCAGCCTGAAACCTGGTTGAATTAGTTGGTCCCTATTTCTAGTAACATAATTATGTCTGTCGCCGTTTTTACTAAAAAGATGTAAATTCTTTCTAACATACATGATGTTTTCATAAATATATTGACAAGGTACCGTCATGATGTTAATGTTCTTAAACAATTCCCTTAGAGAATCGCGCCGGCGAAGATTGTATATCGCTCTGATGGCTCGTTTTTGCAGAATAAAAATTGACTCAATGTCTGCAGCCCTTCCCCATAGTAAGATACCGTAAGACATTATACTATGAAAATAACTAAAATAGACTAATCTTGCGGTATCGACATCAGTAAACTGACGTATTTTTCTAACAGCATAAGCTGCCGAGCTTAGCCGCCCCGCAAGTGATATTAAATGAGGCCCCCATTGCAACCTCGAGTCTAGCGTGATCCCCAGAAAAACCGTTTTATCGACGAATTCTAGCTTCTCCTTGTTTAATAAAATGTCACAATCATTACTTTTGACATTCGGCAAGACAAATTTTATGCACTTAGTCTTTTTAGCATTTAAAACTAGATTATTAGCTGTGAACCAATTTTGAACCTGTCGCAAGACGGTATTTACATCGTCAACGTTACTCGTACGTCTATTTATCTTAAAAATCAACGAAGTGTCATCAGCAAATAACACCATGTTTAGATTGTTTTTGTATATCACATGTGTTTAAGAAGATCTTATAAATAGTAATATTATTCACTGTTGACTTAAAGACCGCTAGATTGTAGCTATCGGGAAACAGACTCTGGCAGGGAATTCCACTCCTTAGCTGTACGCATAATGAAAGTATTTCCAAAACGTTTAATGCGTATGGGTGGGTGTCCACCATGTATCGATGGCGCATCGGCGTTCGTCTTATAGTCCGATGATGAAACGGGCTTGGCGGAATTAGATCATGCAATTCCATCGCACACTCCCCGAAATGCAACCGATAAAAAAAATTAATTAAAAAAATCAAAATACCCGACTGCTTAAAAAGCGAACTAAAAAGACATAAACAAGAAGAAAATCATGCTGTGCAGTCGGAGGATACATATTCGCGAGCTGGCTGACCAAAACCAGATGTATCCTCCGACTGCACAGCATGATTTTCTTCTTGTTTACGTCTTTTTAGTTCGCTTTTTAAGCAGTCGGGTATTTTGATTTTTTTAATTAAATTTTTTATTTATAACTTTTAAGTTAACATTTTTTTCGAATTAGGTACATTTAAATATAAAAGTGTTATATATTTTTGAAATCACCTCTTGAAATCCTTTATTTTGATATCCCACACGATGGGGTTGGAAGAAAAAATAAAATTGGCCCCCCACAATATGGCGCCCAAAAGCAGTCATTTTTCTATTTTTCAATTTTAATGTAGCCTATGACACTCGCAAGGTTAAGACGAATCGATTGACGTATGAATCATCAAAATCGGTCAACGCGTTTGGTCTCTGGAACGCCACATAGGAACAAACATACATACATACATAGACTGATAAACACATTACCCTCCTTCGGCAGTCGGGTAAAAAACCGACAAGCTGGCATCTCGGCGACGATGTTCAAGGCACAGGAGCTTTGACTTAACCAATGCCTCATTGCCGATGAGCCTCTTGGCCTGCTTTTCGATTGACTCTAGTGCATCAAGCAACAAATAACGAAGTGTGATTACCTGGGTTTACTATTCTGTGGAAGCGATCTTTGATGCCATTCCTTAAGCTGAAGCGCAGCACAGTGACCTCGCCAATTAAAAAACCAGTCGAGGCTTTGCAGTAGTAGTTGATATCCATTAGATATATGTAGTCATCACAAATCGCTATTTAATACAAAAATAATATATTAAAAAAGCAATTCAATAATAAGTTTGTTCTGTACACCCGAAACTGGTATGAAGTTTCGTTTTGGTTTTGTTTATTTATCCAAATCACGAATTTAACCCCTTGATGTCTAAAACGTGTATCGACGCGAGAATACACAGTGGCTTTTAGCTTCTATGCTCTAGAATTCTAAAATTATATTTCTGTTTACTGAAATATTTCCTTTTTTGTGTAGTAAGGTATCGTTATTTAAACAAAACAGGCAAAATACGTGAATTTTTTCAGCTCCCAAGGTACACTTGGAAGAATGTTAAGGGTGGCTTGCGCCGACCCTGGCTGTTTACGCTACTGACCATTCTGTTACTGAAAACGAAACAAAACAGAGACCCAAAGCTTTCTCCAGGACACCGGAACGTATGGTCACATTAGTCATAACGTGCCTCATTTAGACTCAGTATCCCTATCTGAAGCTTTTTTCCTATTTTAAATCGGATTCCGGATATATTTTTATTTCAGATATCCGACTTTGGTTTTGGAGTTCCATAACGTCCCTGGTTTATACTATCATTTAGACATTATTTATTCTCTATATTAAGAGAGAAAAAAACTTACTTTTATCAAACTTTTTTTGATTCACTATTCCGATTATGTCGGTAATCTCACGTTCGATGGCTTCTCGCGCACTCTTCTCCTGTTCCTCAATTACGGATAATGGGACCCCGGTAGACGTAAACTTTGCAACAGGTATATTGTATCTCTCTTTCTCCTTTTTGGCTTTAGCTTCATAACGGGCTTTGACTTGTGGTGATGCATTCTGTAATTAAGTGACATTTTGAATGGACAAATAGTTATTATAAGTCTATTACGGTATTCAATAAAGTATTATCTACTTTATTGAACAATAAATTAAATAAAGGTTTATTGCAGAAACTTGTACACTTTTACAGTACCACATCACAAGGCTGAAAAAATTGTTGACAGCATCAAAGTTCCTAGTAGTCAAGGAACCTGTATTTGTCTGGTACCTGCAAGTGAAAGATCTTTCTATGTGCTTCCAGGCTATAATCAATTATTGTGCCAAATTTCATCCAGATCCGTTCAAACTTTCACCTTTATAATATTTGTAGCAAGCATCCTTGGGTAGTAGGCTTACCAGGCGTCTACTACGCCTAGACAGGAATGGCCTGCCCCTGGTGGCGGGGACCATCACGGGACACTGCTCACTTAACAAACACTTCCACACAATAAGCATAAGAGGACAGTCCCCTGTGCAGGGCATGCATTTAGGCTGAGGAAACCATCACGCACATTATCTTTGAATGCACAGGTGTCACTCAGAAAATAACACAAACCCTCGGGTCACCTAGATCTTACACAGATGTTCTGAGAAAACTAGGAACTCTAATTATCTTCTGAAGGGAGGTGGGCTGGTTGGAATAAACACCAAATGGTCGCCATGGCCCACGCACAATGGTCCACCTGAAGGACTAAGAATGGAAACCAAACCCCCCCCCCTAACATAGAACATTTGTAACAAGTAGGATTAGTAGGATAATAGGATTAGTATAAAGGAGTGAGAGGAGTTCACAATGACACGTCATCTGGTCATGTATCAGTGGTAGGTAATTCAATTAATGCTATTTGTTTTCTTTTAAGTCTGTAGGTAGAGTTTGAGGACTCTAGTAATGTCAGAGCAAGTTCATTTGTATGCTTATAAAGACTTTGATGACGTTTCTACAGCCTCTTTAATAGTGGGGAGTTTTTAGTTATTCATGTACTTCTATGTTTTTTGTGAACCAAGGAGCTAATAGCTAGAGCTAATATCTCCATGTTTGAGTGGCTTGCTGATCCCCAGAGGTCCATGTCATACGTCCATACAGGTCTTAGGACACATTTATGTAGATCAATAGTTTATTTTCCAAGCTAAGTGATGACTGTTTGCCCAAAAGCCAGTAGTCAGTATATTGAGCGAATCATATCAACTCTCTCCCTCTGGTTAGCCTGTAGCCAGCCAGGAGAGTAGGTATTTTTGGCAAATCAAATCTTTTTTATTTCACATAGGCCTACATGTGCAATTATAAAATTTCAATAAAAGGTGTACGGTTTGGGTTGGTTGTTTCCTATGGAGAAGAACCGGCAAGAAACTCCACGGTCACTCTTTTAAAAAAAATTGGTTTGTTTTTACAATATTTCCATGTTACAGCATTAGTGCTTAGATATGGGGGGACAACGTAGGCCCGACAATAACTAGAAAGAAAAAAAAAAATTGTATAAACGAGATAAAGAGTTAACAAATGTTAACAAGCTTCTTAAAATCTAGAAGGCCTACAATGTTCACACATTCATAAAACAATAGGTAAAAGAATCTATACAAAAATAAAAATAAATATAACAATCTAGACTAAATTTTACATGTAGCACAAATGTTGTTATCAGTGCTGTAACTATTCTTAGCAAAGGGCTGTAAAGATTATTGAAATCTACAATGATTTAAAAGTCTAATTAAAAGAAGGAAAAAAAAGAAAAAATTAGATTGAGAATAGTTAGAGACATCCACATATTTGTGCCGTTTAAGAGTTACCAGGGAAGCCGCATGCGCAGAAGGAGCTACAGCCAAAATTTTTATCTTCAACATAGTCCTTGATTTTATAATATGCTTTTTTAATAAGGACACGTTTGATGGAGTTATAGAACTTTCCATTGGTCAATTCTGAATTTAGCAACTTGTTATAAAAGCATATACTGTTTATAAGAAAAGACTAGGTTTCGTTAATCTGAATTTGGGTATTACAATTTCATGCTTACTGCGTGTATTTAAATTATGGAAGTCGCTTCTAGTTTTGAAAAACTCCCGATTTTTGCGGACATACAAAATACATTCCAAAATATAAAGTGAAGGTAGAGTCAGTATATCAATCTCTTTAAATTTTTCTCTGAGGGACTCGCGTGGACCCATTTTATAGATCATTCCAAATAGGTACCCCTTATAAAGTAGAAGTATAAGGAAACTAACCCAATTTTATCTGACCAATATTCATAATAAGTGTGAACTTATTAGTATAACCTTTTAAGAAAACAGTTTTGGGTTTTATTTTGTAAATCAACCTTAATCAAAGTGTACATACATAAATGCAAAACCACCATTTTTTCTTACGTGGGTAGGCAGGAACTACAGAAGGTCACCTGCACCCTAATAGCATATTTGTTTTAACAGTATGGAGCACTTACTAATACAATTAGGGTGCTGGTCCGATCCTTACGTTCTCCTTTAGCGTCGTTTACGTTCATACGTCTGGCCATACATGGCCGCGCGTTATGAGTACCAAGCAGTACGCACCAGGATTTGCTGAACAACATCACCAATAAGATTCGTATAAGTTCTTCTGAGTTGAATACTCTCGTCGTTTTCACTCACGTCTGCCTTGTAATAAATACCTACCTAGTTCTTGTTAGACGCCTTTCATTCTTCCTCTCAACATGACCAAACCAACTTAGCACAATTTATGTCCCGACATATTCTTTTAGCAATAGTACTTTAAAAAAAATATCGTTACCCGCCATTCAGGATCGGCTGCTTTTGAGACATCAGCTAGACTCCCGTAATTTATACCCTGCTTCTGCTGTTCTTCCTTAAAGTCTTGCATAAAGTAATAAAATGCATTCTTCGGTGCTTTTTTAGGCATTTTGACTTCACACTGTAACTGCACGCAAACAATCTATCAATCGAGAGAAATTCCGTCAAAAAATTTATTATACCCGGCAAAGTCACGTCACAGACACGAAGTAGTCTATCTATGAAGTAGTCCGTCTGTCTGTGTCACAGACTCACAGCAAGCAAACACGCAGTGTCGCAGTGACGCAGTCTTCATGCAGGATCTTAGATAAAGTAGGTATAGATTAAGCCTTAAAATGACCTTGATTGATAGAGCGAGATGGCTAATTGGCAGCTCCATGTAAATGAGAAGGACAAAAGATTATTTTTTGTCTTTGTCACCGTGGCCGGTTTCTGTCGTTTGTCAAACTCTAATACAATGGCAGGTTTGACAAACAAACTCGGTTTTGTTTGATTTTCTATGATTTCGTGGTATCATGTGTTAATGAGACAAGGAATTTGGGTTATTTATAGATAATAAGTGTCAGTGCGATGGTGGGTTGTAGTGTTCTTGTTCTTGTTGTAACACCAGAACTAACTATTGCTGTCTCATGTGCGGCCACACCAGTGCTTAATCTATACCTACTTTATCTAAGTGCAGGATGCAGCAGACAAAACGTCAACGGAACGGACCGACCAGCAGCGCCGTCAAAAATGTCAAATTGACAATTTAAGGCTAGCTCGCACTGGCTCTGACTCAACAATATTTTCAAATAACCCTCCTTCGGCAGTCGGGTAAAAAGTACATTTTAAACCGACTTCAAAAAAAAGAATGAAGAGGTTCTCAATGCGTCGTTGTTCCCCGATTACCCAAAACGCCTGAATCGATTTGGAAATTTCTTCTTTTGTTAGAAAGGGGTCACTTCCCAGGCGGTCTCATGGTCATCAAGTCAGGATCTAATGATTGGATCCTAGAGAAATCGAGGGAACTCCTAAAATATTATAGGTATACATATAGTGATTTTGATATGTTCATCAACAATGCAGTATTATGCACTCAGAAAGTATCATTTGGTGAAATGATGGCCACTGGAACTCCTTAATGCTAAGTATGGCACGGGTATAAGATATCTCGAATAGTTAACTGGACTATGATGAAGTAAATAATTATAAATAAATGGTACTGATGGAAATGGTAACATCTGAAGATGAAGCCGGAAGGTAGGCACTGGAACTCCAAAATGCCGAAAAACGGGAATTGTAAAAAAATATATATTTCATACAAACTCGATCAGCTGATCGGTCATTATGTATTGTATGGAGAGTATTTTTTTTTATTATTTCCTTTTATTAACATAACATTTATATAGACATGATAACATAGGTAGGTACGTTTTGGCTTGTGAGATATCACCTTCCACCTGACGCAGGTCCTCACCGGACACGGTTGTTTCGGAAGGTTCCTGTTCAGCATAAGGCGGGAGGGAACGCCCGGGTGTCACCATTGTGTGGATCGCCCGGAGGACACGGTGGAGGCCGTCCCGCTTGGCTGGAGCGGCGATCAGCGGTGGCGAACTCTCGCGTCCGTCACATTTCGACAGATGATTTATATTTATAGTGCTTACACACGTTCGAATTTGATCCGCGGACCACGGATTTGTGGGCGTGGTTAGTCCGATCCGGACCATAACCGAGCGTGTGTAGAGTGGTCCGCGGACATTATTATTATTAATTGATTCCGTCTCGGTCCACACAAGCGTGTGTAAGCGAGAAAGGATTTGTGGGCGGAGTTAGTCCGGCCGGACCAAATTCGAACGTGTGTAAGCACTATAACACGCATTGAGTATAAAATTTTGCACGATTTTTATCTCTTTCTACTTGTTCATAGTGCTCAAAATATTCGAGCGAATTTAATCCGTGCCGTGGTGCGGTGGATTCTGTGGCAAAACACGGCTTTCTTGCGCTATTATTTTCGCGCGATTCTTTACCACAATGCGTGTAGCTTCATACAATTCCATAGGTCGCAGAATGGGATGGGCGGAAAAAAATCGCGCGATTAAAAACTGCATTGCGTGCTAAGCCTAAAAGTATAACAAGACACGTTTTGTTGTGCTATTAGTATCTCTAAGTAGTCTGTGCTATGAGCACTTGAAATCTGCTTGAAACTAGTATATAGTTATCTGTGGCTTGAAATATTCTTCTGACGTAGCAAGTTTGACGGATTCTCGATCTCGTTTTTTTTTATTTTCAGTCTGTGTCATGGGGTTGGTGCTTGGGTGTTGAAGGTGTGAATTTAAAATTAATTTTTATCGTAATAGATCAAATACATTTAATTAACGATTTAACAATAAAGTGCTAAAGAAACTCCATTGTGATTATTGTTTTCCGAGGATTGAAAATTACTTCGCGCTCCTAAACAGGTATGTTTATAAAAATTCATAAAATTTGGGTATCGAAATGTTTCTCATGAGTTAATTTACTCTTGTTTTTATGCATTTGACGAGTTACATATGACTATAACATTTGGTTTATGTGCATATATTGGGAGTTATATTGTTGTCTGCTAGTGCGATGGATAGATTTGATTTAAATCATCTATATCCGCCGAGCTAGGAAGTTGGTGCGCCGTCCGTTACCACTTGATGAGATAGAGTAATAAATATTGAGGTGGCGTGTCGTGTATAAAACCTATGATCCGCTGTATAAAAATTTGTGAATGATACATTTCAAGCTAATGTCAATATATTTAAAACATTTCAAGAAGTAGAGGAGTTCGTTTTCGTAAACACTTTCATGTGCTTGTCTAATGAATTAATGAGTACGATTTTTAAATAAAAGTTTATTTGTTTAATTCGTTTATCCTCGGACTGGAACGCCTTGCAGCAATTACACAAAGTTATTAAATTAAATGCATAATCAAGTAGAATTCGTGAACTTGTTTTGGAACCAGACTTGCTTATATTTTGTTTCTGCAACTTGATAAAAAAGAAATACCTTCCTAAATATTCATTTAAAACTAGACAAAAAATTACTTAGCATACCAAGAGGGAACAGAAGATCTTTGACAGTTGTTACGGGTAGTCAGAAGCCTGAGATCTGACTGACACCAGTCTTGCCAAGGGGTATTATGTTACCCAGTTACTGGGTTGTGGAGGTCAGATAGGCAGTCACTCCATGTAAAATATTGGTGTTCAGCTAAATCCGGTTAGACTGGAAGACCCCAGCATTGTTGGGAAAAGGCTAGGCAGCTTGATTGATACCAAGAGGGAACAGAATACAAAAAAAACTAGTGGACATTAAAATCAGGCCATCTACCAAACCAACTACCAACTGTTTCAAAATAAAAACATTTTAAATATTTTTTTTTAATTTATTGTGTTCATAAATGAATTAATGCATTTTTTTTATCAACCAGCTTAATTTTTTTAGCAATACACAAGAAAAATCAAATAAGAAGAAAATTTAAATCATTAAAATAGCAGTGGCCTAATTTTGTTTCCACTAGTTTAAGTCAAGCCTTTGTCACATTATTTATGAATGAATGCAATTCTTATACTTATATCAGTAAATAGTGTTGTACTGACTGTAATCTAATAACAGAATTAATATTGTAGCCAAAAGGATCAAGACGAAACAAATAGACAATATAAAAAACTAAAGATTCTCCATAAATAAACCCTCAACGGTTGAGAAACCTGAATCAGCTCTGAAACAATATATAATCAATTGTTTCCTAATTACAACCGTTGAGTTCTTAATTAACAAACAGATTCAATACATAAACAAGAAAATCACAGGATAAGAGAGGTTTCATAAAGGTTGCAACCAAATACATGATTGGACCTGCAGTTCAGATCCAGCCAATATACAAAATGTACAATACTAGCTGTTCCCCGCGGCTTCACTCCCGTGGACCACCCCACAGGACACGTTTTCAGGATTAAAAAATAGCCTATGTCACTCAGGAATAATGTAGCTTTCTATTGGTGAAGGAATTTTTTAAATCGGTCCAGTAGTTTCGGAGCCTATTCGGTACAAATAAACAAACAAAAAAAATCTTTCCTCTTTATAATAATATTATATTATATTATATAGTATAGACAAGCAAAAACAATAAATTTATGCGGCTAGTTACCTCCAATATCAACAGAATATTATCTGCCCTGTGTATGAGGGAGGTTAACTCAGGGATAAAGCACAATCACAATATGAAGTATTCAGAAATTATTATAGGAATAACAAACAGTCAAACAGGGTGAATAGTAACGCAGGCGTGAATAGAAAAATAACTTTGTGCCCTTCAAAATTTCACGTTATTTAATATTTGTTTGTAGCATTTTAGTAGGTACTCCAATAAATTAAATAATTTGTTTAAAAAAATGTTGTTTCTTTTCACCCCTGCATTCCTATTCACCCTGTTTGACTGCTTGTTATTTCTATGATAATTTCTAAATTCTTTTTAAATTTTCGCTTCTGTCAGGAGTCTGACTGCATATTTTTTTTGCATAAAACTTATCCAATGGCACTTTAGCTCAGCTCCTTCTATGCGTGAAATATTTTTTGCAGTTGCACCTCTACTACCAGAGATTATATAGGTCCTACAACAAAAAAAAAAACCTATTTCTAACTGGCTGGCAGGAGGTACTAAACTTCAATGTTACATAATAGGAAAAAATAAAAAATATATTGGTTGGTATTAAATTCCTGAAACTTTTGAAGTATATTGGTATTATCAGCATCATTTCAGTCGAAAGACGTCCACTGCTTAACATAGCCCTCCCCCAAGTGTTGCTACGTTGACCGACCCAGCCTGGCATACCAATTATGCCTATTACTAATTATAAAAAGCAAAAATTTATAATATCAATAATGGCTATATTCACACAAGGTCTACACTTAAATAGCACTCAAAATAATAGTCACAGAATCTCATAACATGGCAATTTCATTAGTTATCAGTATATCAAACAGTATTATTGTGTGGCATTGGTTCACTAATAAATTATGTCAGCAATTACTTAACAGAACATGCAAACAATTATATTTCATAATATACCTACATATATGACATTGTTGATGTGCTGACGTTGTTGATTATTTTATTTCAGTTATTGATTAGTAGTGTTACCTATGACTTGTGTTAAGTTTCTGAAATTAAATGATACTTCTTTGTATATGTTTTATTCTATACCAGGCTCTGGTGAACCACTGAAGTAAGTGTCTTGATAAGCTTCTTATAATAATAGTAGTTTACAGGACTGAGGTGTAACCTTTGCACAATACCAGTGATTGGTTTCTCGAAACTGGTCCAAATTACAATCATTTATTTATAATTTATTTATATATGCTTTATTGTAGGTACACCAAGTTAAAACATAGAAAAGGAAACTTAAAACTAAAATACATACAATGGGCGGCCTTATCGCATACCGCGATCTCTTCCAGGCAACCTGAAATGGAGAGTGATAGCCTGGACATGAAATGAGGTTGACATTGTTGTAACATTACGAATATTTACTTTAAATATACAATAATATTATTATAGATACACAAATACATACATATGTTATATAATAGATACATAAATACATACATTATATATTTTAATAGTTTAACAATTAATGATTACGATTAATTTAATTGTTTTAATCAGATTTTTTTTTGCCAATACTTGCACTTAAAACGGAAAAACGGTGTCTTCGAATCTCGTATTATCTGAATTTCTTCTCGTGGCCACAGATAATATAATACTAGCATACAGATGCCTCATCCCATACAAAGAAACCGTGCCGATGTAACTAGCGTTTTTCATCTGATTATACCGATTATTTTATGTAAATCTATCGCGATCGATGTTATCAGAATAATCAGTATAGAACGTCGGCATGGTTTCTTTGTATGGGATGAGACACCACTGTCGTGGCACATAATTTTAAACACAATTCCAGCATGTCTGCCCTTAACTAAGTGCAAGTTGCGAAGATTGTAATTTTCGTGGAATGAGCACCAGGGTTGATAAAAATCACGATTTAAAAAAAAAAAAACAAAAAGTCGGATTTATTTGATTTAAATCGGATTTTCATTGTTTTTTTTACTTTCTGATCTTTTTTAATTTAGTAGTCAGTTATTTATTTAAAAAAACACAAGATAATGTTTGTCTATTTTAATTATTAATTAAATTAACAAAAATTTTATGAAATTACCCTAAAAATAAATTATGAAATTATCAAAAAGTTCTTCTCAAATCCAATAATTTTTATATCACATAAATTTTTGTCATATTTATCAAATATGAACAAGGAAAATAAAATAGATTTAAAATTAATAAGGACATACAGCCATTTTGGTTTTACCGCAGTCGCAGTCACTTATTTTATTTATATTCATAGATGTTTTTATTGGCCTTGTAATTTTTTCGTTTTTTAAAAGAAGACTAATTTGGCTGCTTTCTCGGTGCCTAATCTATTTCTTATTTTGCTGTGCACCAAAATCGTCATTTTTGGCTGATTTGGTCGCAGTAAAAAAGTATTGATTTAAATCATAGATTATTAAAAAAAAATCATTTGATTTAAATCACTGATTTAAATCAAGTGATTTAAATCATATCAACCCTGATGAGCACCAACCCGCACTGGGCCCGCGTGGTGTATTACGGCCCATTCCCTCTCACAGAGAGGTCCCAGCAGTGGGCACATTAATTGGCTGATGCTGATGATGATGAGCAGTAACGATGCGTTTTTCGAAAATAAAAGCAAGAATACAAAAATAATCCTTGCAGAATGGATAGGCAACCTGCACGTCCCAAGTCAGTTAAGGATAGAATGAAGCTAGGCTAAGCTTAAGCTAGTATAATACTCGCCATACTTCTTGACCGCCCTGAAGTTGGCTACAATGGCTGCTCAGTAGCAAATCTCTTACAAAAACAGCACCGTGCCGCGCCTTGCGCAGTTGATGAAAGTTGATTGCCCCTTTTCACTGTTTCTGGAAAACTATTCATCAACCTACTATGTAACTATATTTTTATCCCAATGTATTTGACTGTCGACGTAGCCAGCCTTCTATAACCGATTCAATGCCGTAATTACCGTAACAATTAAAACGCCATTGTGTCTCGCGTGGATCCGCGTTTAAGTCACTCAAAAGGTTAATAGATCTCCAGCTCTCAAATCTCAACGAAAAGATATGAATGCCCCTTCTCCTGACAAAACCCCTTGTTCACCGTTAACAACACGCGAGAGCTGCAGTTCCATTAATAGATGTATGCTCAAACCAAAGCCGTCTAGATGATTTACGAAGTCCCCTCAGAATGCTAATAGAATCGCGGTAGTTCTATTATTAATCCAATAATAACAGCGCTGCCTACTCTTTGTTTACTCAATAATGTAGGCGTCAAACCAACAGAGATATGAAATCAACTCGTGATTCATTTGATGGCACCCACAGTACGAGTAATCCTAGAGTCACCTGTCTCTGTCTAGAAATACCACCAAGACATTGACCTGACTAGAGAATGATTAGGATTGGAAGGATTTTGATGTGGCTTTCGCCATTCTTTGATCACTTAAGAAAGGCCCAGAACTCGTAATACCTTGTCTGGGCGAAACTCCGATTACGCCGAAAATACTACATACAGGACTGTCCGTGGCTCAAAAAACCTCGACCATATGACATGTGACAGAGTAAGGTGTGTGTATGACCGATTCTTGATTACTAACAATCTGTATTATCGTAATATCGCCGAAGTAAAAGCGAAGAATTTTTATCCCTTGAGAAGCTAAACACAAGAAAAATTTCGTCCAGAATCTGATCAAAGTACCGTTTTGTAAACAAAACAATCCGTTTGACGGCGGAAATTATTAGAATGCCAGTCGTAGCCGTAATAGCTTGACGCGCGACATATCCAACTTGCACCTGCAGAGACCACAGACTAACTAAACTACGTATAGTTTATGCCCTGCGTGATAATAAGGCCACGTTCCCATTAGCCTGGAACGGCTGTTTAGGTGGGAAATAACGTTCGTATTTCATTATACAGTGGGTGTTTTACCGGAACGCTTTAACGGCCGGAAGTTGCTTGCAAACGATCATAAAATGAACTATTCACTTGGTTTTGGACGCTTTGCTGGTCCAGTTTTAGCGTTATTACTGTTTTTCGCGAACCACGCCTCTAAAATGATTTTGGTATGTTATACATTTGTGTGACTAAAATAGTTTTTTAGTTTAAATTACTAAAGTTTCTGAAGTTCGCTCTGCGAACCATTGCGCAAGAAACAGTTTATCATCGAGTATACTGCATAGAGTAAGCGAGATAGGACGATGCGACAAACGTAAGCGAGTGAAAGAGACAGTTATACAATGCTATCTTCACCTTCAACATTACCCAAAAATAGCTACTGCGCAGGGTCTTGCAGCCAACTTCAGAGACACAAAGATCCGCTGTCAGTATTATACAATACATATAACTTATTTAGGGACTCCCTTTTCCGCACTTAGACTCCCATTTGGCCCGTTGTGCGTGGGGGTGCTGGCTAAAGCACAGAAGCTTCCTGGGAGCTTCACAGGCTTCACGGAGCGATCTCACTGTTCCGAGGATTTCTTCGCGTTGAGAAGCCACGGCCTCGCATTCCAGGATTACGTGGGCGGCTAAACAACTAAAACAACTTGTCTGACACAAATAAATTACAATAATTAAGTATTATTTCCTGGAGAATCGCTCTGGAATCAGTAAATCGGCTACGGAAACTCATGAAAAAAATGTAAAGAGTTGCCACTTTTTAGAAACTTTTGGTAAATAACACAGTTTCCAAAATATTTCGGCGTTTAATCGTTTTGATCAAAGCACTATAAATTCAAGGCGACATGAATTACGAGTTAATCTTTTATCTTCGTAGTTTGTTAATCCGCGATTCGCAGGATTGAAGACTTGAAGTGTCATGTCACTTTGTGTGGACAGCTATGTGGATTTAGGTGAAGGCAATTCTGTACACGTTTGGGTAAGGAAAATAAAATAAAAGTGTACTTTACTAGATACAGACTACATGTTTCTTGGAAAACAAACACGCGTAAAGGTTTGTTATACGATTTATTAGCTGTGTGGCCATGGTTATCAACAGGACATTCGGTCGTTCCTTGTACATGTAGTACAAGGTGGCTGAGGGATTATAAGAGCCATAACGAAGACCAGTCGACAGTGCGTAATGACTCTAAAGAATATGCAGCTCCATCTTACATACTATTATTATTATTTATTATTTATTTATTTACTTTAACATAACACGGCCAAAGGCCAATTACATTAGTTAAAGACAATGCAATGCAATGCTATATTGTCGTATTGCTTGAAAGCAACCCTAATAATCCTCCCCCTAGCAACGGCAGTCAGAGTGCCAGATGAAAAATGGCGCTAGCAGACAGTGTGGTGCCTATTGTTCTTTGTAGCTTTGTAAGGGTTCCGTACCCAAAGGGTAAAAACGGGACCCTATTACTAAGACTCCGCGATCCGTCTGTCTGTCTGACTGTCTGTCCGTCAGTCACCAGGCGGTTTCTCATAAACCGTGGTAGCTAGACAGTTGACATTTTCACAGATGATGTATTTCTGTTGCCGCTATAACAACAAATACTAAAAACAAAATAAAATAATATTTATACAACAAACGTGATTTTCTTGCCGATTTTTGCGATAATAGTAGGTACGGAACCCTTCGTGCGCGAGTCCGACTCGCACTTGGCCGGTTTTTTTTTAATTAACGGTACTTACGTGTTACTGTGGTATTATTGGCCGAATATCAAAGCTCTTCGAAAGGAATTAAAGCCCTTAATAGTGTTCTTTATGACTTCACATTCAAATTTTTGATAATGTGCCAGATAAGACCATAAAATATTTGTTTTCAACATGTTTGCCGGTACCTGTGTCACGAAGCATGACATGTTCCACTCTCATGACTGATGGGCATAATAACAAATTTCACCAACTCCATGAAACATTCCAATAAGTCCTTATCGTGCGGTGATAAAGTTGAAATTTGATTAATCTGTTGTAAACGAGATTTTGTGTATTCAGTAATACGTATGATAATGCAAATGGCTCGGGTTTATCATAGGAGTAATTGTTTCCACTCCGCATTCAAGGATGCTCTGAAGTTGGTACAAATAGATTATGTTTACATAGACTTGTGTGTTATATAGTTTTCGCACCGGTTAAAGAGAACATTTACATTCAGAGATAGTAAAAACTCTTTGCACTTTTTATGCCCGTCTGGGGCTGAAAGACAAACGCTACGAACCGGTGTTTTCAATGCATGCCATTCCGCGGGAGTTTTATGAAAATGAGATGCTTGAAAGCAATATTTTAACAGTCTGCTGCTGTTTGTAAATGTTTTGACTCCTCCGTGCTATTCGTGTTCGTACATGATTGTTTGAAGTATCTACTAGAGAGTTTCAAAAGAACTTTGGTTGGTTGCTATGAGGGCTTTGGTTTTTGTGCTCACCAGTTGGCGCCACTGACGAGTAAGGTATATATTATTAGCAGCTGTTAAACGTTTTTATTACGCGCACGAAGGCACAGTTTGAATTAATTTCTTTTTATAATGAAAATTTTCATTTCTTATGCCGTAGCAATGCGATTAAATATAAAATCAAGTATGCTACAGTTTCGCGGAGCCCCTTTTTATCGAAAAAAGGAGGATAACATTTTCCGAAATATAAAAATATTAAAGCAGTTGTTGTTAAAACCCGTACATAATATACGAATCTGCTATATTTGGAAAATATTCACAGCAATAAAAACGTGATAAATAAACTTGCGCTAAACTATGAAATTTGACATTTTGAAGACCTCACTCTACACCAGCGCCCCTAGCGGCAAAATTCAAACGCGGTAGCCCTCATACTCATTTCAAAATTAATTCGGGTTATTGGACGATTCGCCCGAATCGGGCGAAACGACCACTATTAAAAATATTCATTTTTGTGTCGATTCGCCCGAAGTTAATTTATCGGTGGGCGAATCAACCACTCCAAAATTATTTAGTAGGTGATTCGCCCGAATTTTATTTTAGAGAACAAAAAATATGTGCTATTGACAATATTCCAATGAAACAGTAGAAGTGTCGTGTTATTCGAGTTCAAATATGGGTTATCGATTTATTACGAAAGTTTTATGATCAGATATGAGCTTTTAGTATTCCAATCGTGATAAAAGTATGACGCATGAAATGTAGGTGTGATTTTGTTGATTATATTTGAACTAGTTTTTTCCCGCGACTTCGTCTGCGTAGCATTAGTACTTCTTCGCACGATACAATATTCCACCCGCCTTTCCACCCTCTATGGGATGGTTTTCGGGATAAAATCTGTTTCTCTAACCAATGTCCTTCCCAGGGTCTCAACATATCATTACCAAATTTCACCTAAATCGGTTTAGCGGGTTATGCGTGAAATGATAACAGACCAACAGTCAGACAGACAGACAAGACAGTTTTCAGATATAAAGTGTGAGTTTTCCCAAATCCCGAACTATTAGGAATAGCGAAAAACACTCAAAAGAGTAAAGGGATTTTTTTTTAAAACAATATTCCCATCCAGATGTGGCTGACGAACCAAGATGTCGATTGCTAAATTTCGCGATGGATATATGAGCTTGTTTTATAAGATAATCAATAATTTGACAGTAGTGTACATATTGTTTTGTATTGTAATTTCTTGGTATTTAAAAATAAAAGTATTTAAAGACATTTATAAAAATAAAATATTCCTAACCCAAGCTTGTATTCCTGAATCGTCGAACCCCGTTGATTTTGGACAAAGGAAGAAAGACAGAAATAATTTATTTTCTGATAATGTAGGTATACATATGAGTTGGAATATTAGTAGATTGTCTTAATACATTCACTTAAAAAAAATAACAAGCTGTATTATTACACCATCCGATAGTGTCGCTAATAAGGATGAAATTTTGGGCAGTAATGACATTCGTCTAACTTAAGCGAACACCTCATTTTTAACAGGCTGACAGCTTCTTTCGGTATCGGAGGAATCTAATCATAGATTGTGACCTTTTGAAATAACTGAGATAGATGTCAGGGCTGGCCATATAGACTTTCTTCTACTAAGAAGACCATGAATGAAGGTTGTTTTCTGGTACTTTAGCAGCTCAAAGAATGGTCATCCATCTGACTTTGTGTTAACTTCCATTGTGAAATAGAAACATAGGCTCTTGTGTTACGCCCACTAAGTTCTACATTTTATTTTGTACAATTGTTCTATCTCTCGACGGCGCACAGTGGATCGAGTAAGACCAACCCACCGTCGTGAGATAGAACTGTTTTACCCAATGTCTCACAGGGCATGGTAATTTTAAAAGTAAATGATTTTCCTACAATCTCGTTGCCTTGCCTTTATGTCAGTGTTCTACCTACATCTAACTGCGAATCACATCATATCTTATGGGAGTGTATTCTTTGGCAGAATTAACGAAATATTATGTTGGATAATGTACAGGCTGCATTTAGAGTTGTTTACTATACGGATGTTGTAGAAAAAAAACGACCAAGTGCGAGTCGGACTCGCGCACGAAGGGTTCCGTACCATTATCGCAAAAAAGAGCAAAAGTTTGTTGTATGGGAGTCCCACTTAAATATTTGTTTTATTATGATTTTAGTATTTGTTGTTATAGCGGCAACAGAAATACATCATCTGTGAAAATTTCAACTGACTAGTTATCACGGTTCATGAGATACAGCGTGGTGACAGACGGACAGACAGACAGACGGACCGCGGAGTCTTAGTAATAGGGTCCCTTTGGGTACAGAACCCTAAAAAGAAATAATGTGCTTGTGCATCTACACAAACGACTAAGACCAACCCGCCGACGTGAAATAAAACAGCTGTATTGTATTTTTTTTTTTTCATTACTTTCTAAATGTGGTTGTACTCATGTGCTGTATTTCAGAATATCTACCGTTTTTTTTTTTTTGGAGGTCATCCAATGACTTCACCCGATCTGGTTGAAGCGGGAGGGCGTGTCAGACTTTTGCTGACTAAAACCCACCCGTGTTCCTTCAGTTGCTTGTGCCAGGGCCGCGGTAACACTCTTTCAAATTTATCCGCGACCCAGACAGGCATCGGTACATGTGAAAGGATCATTATTTACCAATATCCATTCATTTATCATTAAAAACTCTTATTCTAATGGACTTCGAAATTGGCGGATATGATTAATTATGAGATAAAAAATATGGAAATGCATTAAAATCATTTGAGATTCTGATCGTTTTTGCGAATGTTGTAATTTAAAATTATAATAATTTCATAATCCTGCGTTGACTTAAATGTCCTTGATGCACGTGTGTAGTCGTTTTTAAACTCGTTTTGTTGCAAAATTATGAGGCTGTATTTCTAGGCATTATTAATATAAACTTAACTCAGAGTTAGAAGCTAACTCGAGGTTAAATTGACAATATGTCTACATAATGGGTCCGGTTCTGGTTAGCTACTAACTCGACTGCGTTCGTAAGATGACCCATGGTGGCGCAAGCGGGCCCAAGAATTTAAGGCGCAGATACCCCTGAGTAGCTGATTTTAAAATGAGAATCACGTCTAAACGGCTAGTTGTAATTGTTTTGGAAAGATATATGTTACATAAGACCATTTTCTTAATAATTTGGTCTAAGAAAATTTTGAATTTAATTCTTATAACATAGTGCAATTAATTTGTAAAGCTATGTCTAAAACGGACAAAAACACGACAATCGCACCAAAACCGCTGGGCGTATTTTAATGAAATCGACACCATCTCAAGGGCAATTTAATTATCTACATTTTGATCTGAGGCATTTTTTTTTAAGTTATACAATAATAAGGCAAGTATAAATAACTACTAAATTTTGGGTCACGCGGGTGTGAAACGAGTGCGCGTTTTATTCCCTCAAAGTCGTAGGCGTTAGTCGTCGTCTTAAATCAGAGTTAGACGTGGACATTTCTATTTTACAGAGATTGAATTGAAAAATCTGGTTCGAATCAATATAAATTGCGAACGGGTTTCAGTGGCTCGGACGTGGAGACAGCTTGCCCGGCTGAGAATGCAATACTGGAGACGGAATCTGCCTTCAAGCAGCGTTTTACGACGAAGGCTTAGGAGCCGCATGTTTACGAATAAATAAGGAGTAAAGATTTCGTTGAAGAAAAAACTAAAACATATTATTTAGAAATTCGTAATTATGATCCTCGATTTCACTCGCTAGAGGGACTTCTTCATGGCCCCGGTTTTTTTACGAAATATACTTCACACTACATGCTTCTAGTATTTAAACTGAGGTGATACATATGGCGTAAAAAACATTAAAGAAAAAACCTTTTTACAAAAAAATACTACCGACTTCCAAATAAGAAAACTAGAAAGTGAAAAATAACTTTATTTTTGTAAGTCGGTGTCATTGGTAGGTACCAAATTTTTAAGTTATGGACACCGACTTCCAAAAATAACGTTATTTTTCACTTTGTAGTTTTTTTTATTTGGAAGTCGGTAGTATTTTTTTTGTAAAAAAGCTTTTTATTTTTCACTTTTTAGTTGTACCTACCTAATAGGCAAGTTGGTTAAGGTACCAATAACGCCAGAATAGATTACCCGAATATCATGAAACTTGAACAAAACCGGTGAAATGAGAGATCTGCGTACCCCTTAAGAGCGTACTGGCGTGATGTTATGTTATGAAATGGTATAATCAATAAACAAACATGCGATTGCAGCAATCCCGAGAGATTTACCGTTATTTATTGAAGAGTTCTGATGTATATCTCCGAAGTTCTCCATCAGATCTTCACCAAATTAAAATGGGACCAATTTCGGAACATACTCTTTCAAACAAAATAAGAATTTTAAAATCGGTCCAAAATTGACGGAGACATGCGTGAATAAACAAAAAAAAAAAATTGTACATAATGTCGAACATAGAACCTCCTCCTTTTTGGTAAGTCGGTTAAAAACGAATGAATAGTCTAGACGCTACGGAGGAACATTTGTAAATACAAACATACATACATCAAATATAATATAAAAAGCTTTTTTTTACAAAATAACTATATTTTTGGAAGTCGGTGTCCATAACGCAAAAAATTGGTACCTACGAAAGACACCGACTTCCAAAAATAAAGTTATTTTTCACTTTGTAGTTTTTTAATTTGGAAGTCGGTAGTATTTTTTTGTAAAAAAGCTTTTTATTTTTCACTTTTTAGTTGTACCTAACAATCAAGTTGTTTAGTAAGGTACCTATAACGCCAGAATAGATAACCCGAATGTAATGAAACTTGAACATAACCGGTGAAATGAGTGATCTGCGTACCCCTTAAGAGCGTACTGGCGTGATGTTATGTTATGAAATGGTATAATCAATAAACAAACATGCGATTGCAGCAATCCCGAGAGATTTACCGTTATTTATTGAAGAGTTCTGATGTATATCTCCGAAGTTCTCCATCAGATCTTCACCAAATTAAAATGGGACCAATTTCGGAACATACTCTTTCAAACAAAAACCGGCCAAGTGCGAGTCGGACTCGCGCACGAAGGGTTCCGTACCATTATTGCAAAAAACGGCAAAAAAATCACGTTTGTTGTATGTGAGCCCCACTTAAATATTTATTTTATTCTGTTTTTAGTATTTGTTGTTATAGCGGCAACAGAAATACATCATCTGTGAAAATTTCAACTGTCTAACTATCACGGTTCATGAGTTACAGCCTGGTGACAGACAGACAGACGGACCGCGAAGTCTCAGTAATAGGGTCCCGTTTTTACCCTTTGGGTACGGAACCCTAAAAAAGAATTTTAAAATCAGTCCAAAATTGACGGAGATATGCGTGAACAAACACAAAAAAAAAAAAACAAAAAAAAAAAACAAACAATGTCGAACATAGAACCTCCTCCTTTTTGGTAAGTCGGTTAAAAATAGGTACTAAAATACATAGACTGCTAAAATCATAACCCTTCATTTTGGCTTCGCGCTAGTCCGGTATAAACTTGTTTTACCGAAATTTGAAACTATTGGTTAGCATAACTATTATTAAGTTATTTACGGATGAAAAAATGCCTTAATGACTCCTTAAAGGGGCAAAGGCCCCGCTCTCACGAGGTCAAACATTCATTTAGGATCATAGATTGCTTCACTGCACTGCACCGACCTAATTTTCCCAGCTGATTCAATTTGCGTGAGAATTTTATCTGGCACAGTGTCTTTCTTGCTAATGTTTTTCTAGAGTCGTCCGGTTTAGAGAAAATATCTAAATGTTTAAATAATTTTATCTACAGTCATAACATATTGTTCCAAATATGAATTCAAAAAATATTGTATAAACACGTACTTTATATTCATGGATAGGTAAAATTTAAAAAAAACCATACAGTTCAACATTTTCCTTCGATTTTTAAACAACTGCATCATAATAGTTATTTGTGTTACAAGGGGAAAAAGTAATATTTTGTTCTTCCAGGGCGTTATTTTGAATTCAGAGCTAAGCGAAGGATTCTATAGTAGAATCACGAGCGTAGCGAAGGATTCTAACGTAGAATCCTGAGCTTAGCGAGGAATTCAATACACGCCGCCCGAGAACAAAATATTTTGTCCCCGAGTGATACACACTATTTTTCATCACTACCTAAGAGAAAAATACTTTCCTCTATGGCGAAGCCTAGTGTAAAATATTTCCGAGAAAAAATAAATTTTAAGAAAGAACTACAGTTTTTTTTAAAGCACATTGCCGCTATAACTTAGAACCAGCCAGTAACTTATTCAAACATATGCGTTCGACCTATTTGGTTAACTTCACATACTTATCAACAAAGAGTAAGTATTATACTAACCAAACACAAAAATGAGTTTATCACCATAGAGAATTGAATGTTAGTTAGTGATATTTTTTTTTACATTAGACCTTCACGCGAGCGCCTCCAACCCGACTACGCAAAACTATCAGAAGCACGAAGCGGACCAATCAGAAAAGAGAAAGCTCAAACTCCTACGGGCGCAAAATTGGATTTGGCTCCCGCTATCCTCTATAGACAATTGTCGTTTTTCGAATAGGTGTGAGGAAAAATAACGTTTTAATTTTTATAGCACACTTTTACTTTTTAATTTATTAGCGCTTATGGGCTCATTGAAGTACTGTCATTGTCTAAGGAGGCGCGCGCTGTGCAGTCATACGCAATGAGAATCTAAATTGCCCGTCATACCAAATATTTTTCCGTTTCCACTTTTGTTTTATTTCAACTGTATGAGTGAAGATAAAGTAGTGTATGCAATAGCATATAATTAGGTATTAAAACACTCGCGTAATATTATTATCAAATTCGGCTTCGCCTCATGTGATAAACCTACGCTCGTGTTTTAATAACCCCTATTATATGACCATTGCATAAACTACTATTATTGTATGTACAGATGGCTGCAGGTTTTATTATGACTCATCTTTTCCGACACAGTCAATTCAATTAAAGAATGCTTAAGCTGTGTAAACTACGGTTAGAATACATAATATTATCTTAATTGATTTCTTTTTTAGGGTTCCGTACCCAAAGTGTAAAAACGGGACCCTATTACTAAGACACCGCGGTCCGTCTGTCTGTCTGTCTGTCACCAGGCTGTATCTCTTGAACCATGAATGCTACCAACCATGCTAAACAGTTGAATTTTTTTCACAGATGATGTATCCCTTTTGCCGTTAAACACAACAACAACAAATACAAAAAAAAAGAATAAAGTAATTATTTAAGTGGGGCTCCCATACATCAAACGTGTTTTTTTTTGCTGTTTTTGTGTTTTTGCGATAATGGTACGGAACCGATCGTGTGCGGGTCCGACTAGCACTTGGCCGGTTTATTTGCGATACTCCTGCTGTTCAAATGTACTAAAGGCTACTAACAACTAGGGGAACAACTATGTAAGGATGGGCTTTGTAATTATTAGGAATCCTAAAAAAAACACAAGTAAGCCGGCTTTTATGCCATTCATCAACCTCTAGCAGCATAACGTTTACTCATACGACAGTTTAAGCTTTACGTACAGTTCCTAACAGGAAACTTGGTAAATAAAACAACTCTGTTCGCGGTAAAGCTAATTTTGTTTTGTATAATCAAGATTTAGAAACGATCAAACGTTAATCTTAATATCTCTCGGATGTGGCAATTCTTGGGAACATAGCGGACGCAAAAACGTGGGTTGTGTTTTCTATATTGTTTAGTTTAATATTTCGACCTGACGGAATGAAATGGTAAAAACACCGGAGCACTGATTACGCAATCACCAATAACTTTTCACTGTACGCTGTCCATCACAATATGCAAATAAAAACTGGCCAAGTGCGTGTCGGACTTCACACATTAAGGGTTCCGTATCAAACCGCAAAATGAAGTTGGTTGTAATAGGAAAAAACCGGCCAAGTGCGAGTCGGACTCGCACACGAAGGGTTCCGTACCATTATCGCAAAACACTGCAAAAATATCACGTTTGTTGTATGGGAGCCCCCCTTAATTTATTTTATTTTTATTTAATTATTATTATTTTTTGAAGTGAATATACAACTAAACATTCTGTGAATATTTCAAGCATCTACCTATTGCCGTTATTAATATCGTGCAAAAAACAGCCAAAAAATCACGTTTGTTGTATGGGATTCCCCCTTAAATATTTATTTTATAGTATTTTTAGTATTTGTTGTTATAGCGGCAACAGAAATACATCATCTGTGAAAATTTCAACTGTCTAGCTATCACGGTTCATGAGATACAGCCTGGTGACAGACAGACAGACAGACAGACAGACGGACAGCGAAGTCTCAGTAATAGGGTCCCGTTTTTACCCTTTGGGTACGGAACCCTATAAATGAGGGCATTGAAAATATATTGGTATTTTTTAGTAATACGTAATAATTAACATTATCACCAAATTTCAAGTTCATAGGTCAAAGGGATGTTAAAAAATTCTTCGGTACAAAATTTTGTAAAGAAATTGCGACTTTGGTAACTTCTCATTATTTTGTTTACGAATATTTTTTCAAACAAAAAATACAGATTTATCTAATCAACGAGCTCTAAACAACGATACCCCACTCGACGGGGCAGGTATTTTTTTATTTCACCGTCCCCTTTACCTGTATGGGAGCAACCACAATATATAAATGTCAATTTGCATGGTTTGGGTCAACAAGATGCTTATACTGTGAAAATTTGAAGACTAGCTCCAACCGTTTGGCCGTAATACTCGTGTGACAGACAATAGACAGACGGACAGACAGACGGCGTGAGTTACCGCAATATGGTGCCGTTTGGACCCTTCAGATACGGAACCCTAATAAAGACCAATAAACAGTTCAGTTATCCATCAATGGACCTAGAAATATGATATAAATACACTTATGCGTATCGTAAACGTCACAGAACAGAGAAGACAGTAGAAATCGTATATCGCTTCATTAGTATCGGAAGCAGCGTACCCAAACTCACACATATACAGGTTAATTGTATTTCGTAACACTAAGAAATCTTTGATGTGATTGGTAGTTTGAAAGTAGGAAATATGTCAGTCGTCGCTTATTTGAAAATAAACCACATTTTAATGATCATAGAGTTGTTAATTGACTACTCTTTTTAAGTATTTATTACATTTTCCGTTAAAATCGCACATGGAATAATTTAATAACCAAGTTACGCTACCCGCCGCTAGATGTCACTATACTAAATGCATTCAATTTAAAGCTGTATTTCGTTATTAATAAGATTTATATTTGCGTAATGAGGTCATTACAATTCGTTTTCCTCTAGAGATGTACCACCGTCGTTGACTTATTTATCGAAAATCCGTTTTATTTTGAAACAAAACAAAATCAACAGCTAGATTCGATAAATATTATTATGCTTGAAATCAAGTGTTTATATACAACTGAATATTTCTAATCTTATGACTAATAACAAAACAAACTTACATACAAAGGGGAGAGGGAAAAGGGCTCATAGTGCATCAAAAAATTCGCCCACATCGATGTCAATGGGAAACGTGCCCAGAACGCTGGCAGCATTGCTACGTTGAATGGCAATGCTGATTCTCTGGCTGAAGAAAAGGCCAGCCCTCTGGTCACGCGAACAGTCAACTAACCGTTTACTTATGTCTCGAAGCACTCGATGAGCACTCGGACCCCATGGACCTAATGTCTCAACCCCAAACGGGTCATACATATAACTGCCAATAAGGTTGTTATATTTGCGCCGTTTGAGGTTTTCTGCACCAGCAGCACCTGCTCCAGCACAGCCCGCCGTGCTAAGGGATGGCGCAAGGGTATCGACACATTTTGCATCCCACACCAAAGGCCTACCCAACTTCCAAGGCATTATGGCCATCCCATCCGGTATCTTCCCACCGTCGCGTGCCAAGCCATTGGGTTCTAAAACAGCTGACACCCCGGCGGTGACAAGAGCTCGACGTATGATGTCATTAATGACGGCACCGGCGCCCGCAGCTGCGCCGTCTGCGGCGACGTCTGCAGCCCACCTCGCGCCCCGCCCAGTTTAAGAAGCGCGAGCCTTTCCTTACCAGAAACTCAAGAGCGGTTCCGTTTTCTAAAGTAGCAACCACTGTACTTGTAAGTCATATTTAAAAATAAAGAATTCAAAATAGTGTTTATATAAATTTATTCTAATACTTACGATTTATAGAAAATATAATTAAGAATTGTCATGTTAGACTACTAATCCGTTTTTGAAAATCATTATATTGATAGAAAAATACACCCTGTGGCGTTTACGCAATAGATATTAAACTATAGTCTGCGTCTATTTCTATTTCGTACACTAAACTGACATTTGGAGGTTGCCACTTTATCGTTACATTAAAATATTAATTAAACAATAATTAATTAAAATATTAATTATTCGATTAACCTTTTTTTGATTAGAATACTACCAATAGATTACTCATATCCATGCTTTATTCATTTTAAACTTGGTTAAGGCAGAATTCGAAAAAAAAGGGTTTGAACATGGAAATGACATGTATTTCATTACTAATACTGAATCACCAAAAAAAAACCGCACACTGGTTTAAATTTTTTCAGAAAGGTATATCATAGAACACAGAGAACATTGTAAGTTTAAAATATCGATAACTCATTATCGATAACGGCAATCTCTAATTGAGTAGCTGACTGTGACATGTGCATAGTTGGAATCTACGAGAACAATATGTTTGAATTTAAAAGAAAGTAGACCTTAAATTTAACAACATAAAATCAACTTTTACTTTTGTGTGGGCGGGGCAGCAGACATATGCGGAATAGTGCAAATCCCGGGGTACGCGGGCCCCGCCTACTTGCGACTTCTATTGTAGAAGGCGTTTTTTCTGTTCTGTGGTAAACGTATTAATGTATGTTTTTAGGGTTCCGTACCCAAAGGGTAAAAACGGGACCCTGTTACTGAGACTTCGCTGTCCGTCTGTCTGTCTGTCTGTCACCAGGCTGTATCTCATGAACCGTGATAGTTAGACAGTTGAAATTTTCACAGATGATGTATTCCTGTTGCCGCTATAGCAACAAATACTAAAAACAGTATAAAATTAATATTTAAGGGGGGCTCCCATACAACAAACGTGATATTTTTGCAGTGTTTTGCGATAATGGTACGGAACCCTTCGTGTGCGAGTCCGACTCGCACTTGGCCGGTTTTTTTAATAGCTCTGAGTCGTGTTTTAAAGTGAAATATATTGCTTATTCATTTTACCAGTATTTTCTTTAGAAAGAAACTAAATGGACTGTTCTAAGCCAATTTCGTCCAGGTATTTTGAAATAATTGTTATGTCGTCGGCCCTTCATTCCATCAGTCTTCCTACGCTCCACATCCGTCTTATCACTCAATTCCGACAGTCTGTGACGACAGAAGCGCGAGGTGCCAGCTAAGCCAGCGGAGCAGAACAATCGCTTTGCTTACTTTTTGTGTTACGTTCTAAAATAGTTACTAGAATCATCAGGCTTTAATTCCGTTGCCTGAGTTACTTTATGAGTTTTGGCCTCCGATATGAGATAACTCATTTCGATCTTTGGTAGACATACTGTCAAGGAAATAAGTTGGTTTTATAATCAGGAATAATGAAACGCGGGCTTGCGGAAGATGTAAGGAGCGAAGGGACACCATTTTCCAGGGGAATAACAAATAGGCTAGTAAATTTGGATTCGATTCGTGGGTCTGGTAAAGTGTAGTTGGGTATTTTACAACCTTTTACTTAAGTGTGTTCGGGTCAAATCTTAGCAAGTGAATTTTAAAGCAGTTATTCTCCACCGATTAAGATGAAATTTTGTATACACGTTTAGTTTGGATGACAATGCATGGTTAGCTAAGTGACGTCAGTCTAAATCCAATATGGCGGACGGCCCAAGATGGCGGACTAGTTATTTTTGTGCATTGTCATGATATGGGTTGCAAATGAAAGGGTTTGCTGAGAAGAAAAAATAATAATACTATAAAAGCTTGATTAAAAAAAAATATTTTTAATGAATAATTTTATTTGAATTTTCATTCAAATTCAAATTGCAAGAGGAGCTCGTGGCTAAATAATAACAGCCGCCCGGGTCGATCTTCAAGGTTAAGCAACGCTTGACGAGGTCGGTCCGTGGATGGGTGACCATTTTAACATACTGAGTTTCCTCCGTGCCTCGGAAAGCACGTTAAGCCGTTGGTCCCGGCTGTCATTTGAAGATCTTTGACAGTCGTTACGGGTAGTCACAAGCCTGAGATCTGACACCAGTCTTGCCAAGGGGTATCGCGTTACCCAGTTACTGGGTTGTAGAGGTCAGATAGGCAGTCGCTCCATATAAAACACTGGTACTCAGCTGAATCCGGTAAGACTGGAAGCCGACCCCAACAATAATTGGGAAAAAGGCTAGGCAGGTGATGAATTTTATTTGAATTTTCACCTGTCCTGGTGTCTGTGTAGTGTGTGCAAGCTAAATTTGTCCCAATTACAGGTGTTCCATTGAGCTGAAACTTTTCACATACGTTTGTTTCTAGTGACAATGCAATTTTTATATAAACCCTTGTTTTTACACTTGTCACCTTGTTCCAGATTCTCATGATGCACCAGCTCTGACGGCCGTAGCAAGATGCCGCCGCGGCAATGAAGCACTACTCCAGTGGCCCCGTGACAGTCAATGATTACTTTATGATGTACCTAGCGAAATGGAAGCGCGCCGCTGTTGTGTTGCTGTTCATTTGGATCGTCGTCACCTACCTTGTTATATCGCCGCTCAGGTACGTACTTAAACCAGAAATTTTCCAGAACCGTAGGCCCAAAGGCGTGCCAAGATGGTTAAGTCATGTTGGGATAGAACTGGGCAGTATGGCAGAAGAAAGTGGAGACCTGTACCCAGCAGTACCAGATAACAAGAGCTGAAATGTTGATGAAAGGATGAATGAAAGACGATTGACAAAAAGGATTTTTATGTTATACAGTGTGGGGACGACGATACGACAATACTGGCGATACTAGTACATACGAGTAGTTTGTAACTATCGAACAAATCTTGAATAAAAAATCTAAACACTATGCTTAGATTGTCAAACTACCTATATTGACTAAACTATTGGATGTAGTTTTTAAATGCAGGCTGGGAATGTTAATCGGATAAAAGGATTTTTATATGATTTTTTTGTGGGGACGACGTTACGACAATACTGGCAACACTAGTGCATACGAGTAGTTTGAAACTATCGAATAAATCTTGAATAAAAAATCTAAGCAATATGCTTTGATAGTCAATCTACCTATATTGACTAAACTATTGGATATATTTTTAAATGCAGACTGGGAATGTTAATCGGATAAAAGGATTTTTATATGATTTTTTTGTGGGGACGACGATACGACAATACTGGCAATACTAGTGCATACGAGTAGTTTGTAACTATCAAACAAATCTTGAATAAAAAATCTAAGCAATATGCTTTGATAGTCAATCTACCTATATTGACTAAACTATTGGATATATTTTTAAATGCAGACTGGTAATGTTAATCGATACTCGTATATGAAGTTGAAATTATTGTCGTATCGTCGCCGCGTCGTCCCCACACTGTGTATGAGTGGAAACGCCTGAAGAGGACGCTTTAGAAGAACATAGCCAACAAACATTATACCAGAGTTCTTCAGAAAGGGCAAGTGCTTAGAACTGCAGTCGGCGTGCGTATATGATTAGATGTTATAATCGTAAAAGTATTGTATGTGTCATGGAAGCTGGCGTTCTGTGGTTTCTCTTTAGGCCAAGAGAAACCACAAAAACTATGGAAAAAAGGCGTGGCTTTACCCATACATTAGTTTACATATGTATGTAGATTTGAACCCTAGTTTGTAAGTACTTTTGTAGTCTCCCCAATCTTTTTACAATTTTCTTAAGTTTGTTTTTTTTTGCATTACAGCGTCAAGGACAGGTAAGCTTATATCAAGTAAAACTTGTGTGGCACTTGCTGTTTGGTTTCTGTTTAGTTAATTTAGCTTAGTTTGTGTTTGTGTTACTAATAGTACATTACTGCAGCGGCCAGCAAAATAGGCATTGATGGACGAACGTGTAAATGTGGGCCGAGGCGAAGCCGAGGCACACATACGTAAGTCCATCAATGCCTAGTTGTGGCCAAGGCTTGTATAGTACTTTTCTCAAATAATGCGCGGAAATTAAAACTAAGTAGTACCTAGAATTCATTTTGTCAAAATCAATGACGAACAACAATAATTGTTCCCGCGGTAAAGTGTTCCTTTGTTTTTTTTTCAATAAATAGCATTCTATTTGCATGCCAGTTCGAAATTTAAATAAAACCTTTGATAAGTTACCTCCTTGGTTGCCATGTTTCGGAGTAAAACATCGTTCCATTTTTAAACTACACGACAGATATGAGTTTACTATGGAATTTATTTGGCCGCTAGACACGACAGATATGGATTTTCATACAACTTTTGCCGGCCGCTGCGCGCATGTATTTGACCAGTACAGCAATTTCGATTTATCTCGAAGAAGGTTGTCAAAATAATGATCACATTTCCAAGCATGTTTGAGAAAATGTAGTTTCATCTCATAGTTGATGGTAGGGATAAGTATAACGTCTAAGCATTATATAGATGTGCCGATGACGCAAACTGTTTTCTCAGTGAATCCAAAAATTAACAGAAATATCGAAGTAGGACCCTTCGGGTACGTTCACACAGAACATCCGTATTTCCAGGATCGTATTTAACGGATCCGTCGCTACTGGAGGTGATGGCGAACATCACCTCCGCATTTATAGTACCATTTTAACGGATCCGTCGCTACTGGGGGTAATGTAATGTTTACACCAACCAACTTTCTAGAAGGATGGACGTCCAATATAACGGATCAGTATTGTAATACTATTGTGTGTGTGTGTTTGAATTCGGCTCATACAACTACCTATAGTAATCACAGCGGATCTTAATGTCTCTGAAGTTGGCTCTCTCAACCATTGCGCAAGAAACAGTTTGTTATCGAGTATGCTGCATAGAGGAAGCGAGATAGGACGAAGCGACAAACGTAAGCGAGTAAAAGAGACAGTTATACAATGCTATCTTCGCCTTTACCATTGATTGACACAAAAATAGCTCCTGCGCAGGGTCTTGCGGCCAATTCAGAGACACAAAGATCCGTTGTGAGTATTATACGGCATTGCCGAATAAAAACGGATACGATAAAGCGGACCAGTAAAACAGAATGCTGTATATTTTTTCGGATCGGTATTTTATACTAGATTCGGAATACTTTCATGTGTGTGAACTTGCTGATGCAACAACATAAGTCAGCAGCGAATAAAAACGTATACGATAAATCTAACCTGTAAAACGGGCCTCTGTGTGAACGAGCATTTCGATTAAAAATAACTGTGCACCTGGTGCTGTGACGTCACTGACGACTCTCGCTATTGGCGCATGAGGCGAACGCGGGGCGCCGACGACGCGCGGTTATCCGGGAGTGGGATCGCATTCTAGCGAGGTGCATATTTATTATGACCGAGTAATACTGGTTTTTTGATTGAGGAGGAGACCGATGTTGATGTTTAAACAGGTTAAACTAAGACTAAGGCTTGAATGAAAATTAATTGTTATGTTATAATCGCCATTTTTGGCAGAAGAATTGGCTTAGCAGGAGGGATTCTCCATCATAAATGACTCGCAGTCAACACAATATTATCCCTTTATTCATCTACTAAGGCTTGAATGAAAATTAATTGTTATGTTATAATCGCCATTTTTGGCAGAAGAATTGGCTAAGCAGGAGTAATTTTCTTTAATAAATAACTTTGCAGTCAACACAACATTATCCCTTTATTCATACATCTACCACTAAGGCTTGAATGAAAATTAATTGTTATGTTATAATCGTCATTTTTGGCAGAAGAATTGGCTTAGCAGGAGGGATTCTCCTTCATAAATAACTTTGCAGTCAACACAACATTATCCCTTTATTCATACATCTACCACTAAGGCTTGAATGAAAATTAATTGTTATGTTATAATCGTCATTTTTGGCAGAAGAATTGGCTTAGCAGTAGGGATTCTCCATCATAAATGACTCGCAGTCAACACAATATTATCCCTTCATTCATACATCTACTAAGACTTGAATGAAAATTAATGGTTATGTCATAATCGCCATTTTTGGCAGAAGAATTAGCTTAGCAGGAAGGATTCTCCATCATAAATGACTCGCAGTCAACACAATATTAACCCTTCATTCATACATCTACTAAGACTTGAATGAAAATTAATGGTTATGTCATAATCGCCATTTTTGGCAGAAGAATTAGCTTAGCAGGAGGGATTCTCCATCATAAATGACTTGCAGTCAACACAATATTATCCCTTCATTCATACATCTACTAATAAGGCTTGAATGAAAATTAATAGTTATGTCATAATCGCCATTTTTGGCAGAAGAATTTGCTTAGCAGGAGGGATTCTCTATCATAAATGACTCGCAGTCAACAAAATATTATCCCTTCATTCATACATCTACTAAGGCTTGAATGAAAATTAATGGTGATGTCATAATCGCCATTTTTGGCAAAAGAATTTGTTAACCATGAGGGATTCTTCATCATAAATAACTCGCAGTCAACACAATATTATCCCTTCATTCATACATCTTAGTAAGATATTAAGATGACTTAACTCGTATGTCGTATCACATTAGTTGCCAGGTGGAAAGCCACTCCGACATTTTCTGTATCCAGTTTTTATACTGCGATGCTCACAATCTTTTATTTTTCAGATGCAATGGGAACCAAGATGAGGTATCAGAATTCCAGGAGAGGTTAAAAAAGGTGTCGTCACAACTGGAAACCTTGAGGCAGCAGCACAGTAATCTCATATCACAGATTAAGAAGTCATCGAGGTAAGTCAACGAGAAGTGGTGCCGTATCTACATAATGGGCCATGACAATGATACATGGAGAGTGGACCGTAATTAATGTATTTCTATATAGTCCGATCCAATGACTTGGTCTTGGTAAAGGTCGTAGGAATCCGATAGATGAGAGAAGCACAGGAACGATCGATTTGGTGATGCTTGGAGGTCCGTTATACCCAGGACCAGCTGTGTAAACACTCACCGTGATTAGGTGGAGGAATCAAAGTTCACATTGAGTTTAGTTCACGTAAGTTTTTACAGAATTGACCGCCTTTCGGGTGAAACGCTGATGAATATTCTGATTAATTTTCTCTACTCGCCTCAATCAAATTGAATTTTAAAGCTTGTTCTTTATTTACATTAATCGAGGGTGCTTTTCCGTCTTCATCGCGAATGGAGGAAGATGCCTTCAAGGGAGGAGGGGAGGGGATTCTATATTACTAATCCGGTAGTCCCTTATTAGTATGCCAATTCAAATTTGACCTAATTACCAAGTGACCAAATACATTGACGTATAATATCGTCGTTGACAGCTTGTTAACGATATAGAGAAGGGCGTTGAAAGTTAACTTGGCCCATAATGTAGACGAAGTGGTGTAATTACGTAAAGGAGCGTCCTCATTAGAGAAACATATGTATCATAGATTTAAAACAATCTGCTATGAGTAGTTTGCATCGTCGTTTTAGTTCTCGAGGAAAGTTATAAGTTAAACTTTGTTAATACATGTTTATGCGTAATTTTATAAGAATGCAACACATTGAAAAAACGTGACCGCTGTGATAGGCTTGAGTCACGCATTTTTATCACGGTTTTCGCTCCCAAACTGTGATAAAAATGTGTAACTCAAGCCTGTCACAGTATGCCGTGCTCGCCCGGCTGAAGGCTCGACACGACTCGATTTATATCACACCGATATCCGATTTTTACTAAGCGAAATTGCAAGTACGTTAACGTGGCCGCAATGTGATGCAATTCGATCGATTTGCACTTGAAATTTTCTTAGAAAATACGTGCGAGATTCGCCTATCGACGCAATTTGAATTGCGTCGCGCCACCAGCAAGGACCCTTAGTTTACAAAATTTTATCAAATGTGCTTGACAAAATTATGATTTCTTACATTATTGTGTGAGTTAGGCCCAGTTTTTTGTTCCGTAGTTAACTCAACCAGCAATGGTTAAGTTTGATTCTCCAATTTAATTGACCATTTTTAGGGTTCCGTACCCGAAGGGTCCAAACGGAACCCTATTACTGTAACTAACGTGACCGTCTGTCCGTCGTCTGTCACACGCGTTTTACAGCCAAACGTTTGAAGCTATAGTCTTCACTTCAAAGAACAATGGCAGGTGCCCATACATTGTTTTAGCTGAGATTAAATTCGAAAGTCTTTAAATGAAAAATATCTGGTTTAACTCAGGGAAATGTTCTGAATTAGTTTGTGCAAGAATTTTTGTTCGAGAATGTAGAGAATAATAAACATTCAGTCATAAACTTTTGTAGGTTATGTCTGGGTAACTTTTAATAATGTGTTTAATAGGCAAAATTATTCAATTTCGTGGAAGTAAAAGGGGAATATCGCATTAGTATTTCTCTTACCTAGTTATTTTAGCATGAAATGTTTAGTATACTCTTTGGAAAGAATATATTTATTTAAACTAAGTGACTTTGACATGTATCAAAAGGTTCTCGTCAACTTCCAAGCTATATTTTTTTTAGACTTGGGTACTAGTCTTTTTGCCAATCATTCATTGAAAGTAATTCATTTATTTCTACTACACTACAATATTCTTACCTACCTGCAAGGAACATCTACACTTAGACATAAACTGTATTATTAACTCATTTACTGCAATAAATACAATAATGATATTATTACTTAATATAGTTACTAGAACTCTCTAGAAGTACTTGTCACTTAGCAGATAAAATAAATAATGGCAACACTATGCTAAAGAAATGAACTAAAAAATCAAATAACTTTTTATTTATTATGTTTTTTTTTAATCTATTTTGGACCAGGCCTAATTGTACTTTATAAAATATAGACAATTAATAGAATGTATTTCGTATATAACTCACTTTCAGACGCTCAAATATAAGTCAGCTAAAATTTCGCCATTGTTCTTTTCACAGTATAAGCATCTTGTTGACCCAAAGCCATACAAAATTGTCAAAATATATTTTTAAATGTGTTTAAGGGTTAAGGTTAACCATTTCCCATACAGCAGAAGAGTGGCGTGAAAAAAAAAATATATACCCCATCGAGATGGTGTGGTGGGACACATTGAGTGGATGGATACATACTGTATTTTTTATTTTTTTAAATATTGGCAAACAAAGGAATGAGAAGTCACTAAAGTCCGCAATTTTTTACAAAATATTGTTTCCAAGTTTTTTTTAATTTCCCATTGACCTATTAACTTGAAATTTGGTGGTAATGTTTGTTTTGGTGGTCATCATCTGCCTAGCCTTTTTCCCAATTATTGTTGGGGTCGGCTTCCAGTTTCAGGAGTTTCAGTCAGGGCAGTCCAGGTTTGTTTTGATGGTATTATTACGTATATTTTATGAACAAATACCAAAAACTATTTATAAATCTGATTTTTCTTTGAAAATCCTTCATTTTTCCTAGTACAACCAACTTAATTTTGCGGTTTGGTACGGAACTCTAAATGTGCGAAGTCCGACACGCACTTGGCCGGTTTTTTGAGGCTTAACAACTGAATAAAAATGGTGTTTTACCGAAATTTGCTACCATTGGTTAGCATATTTAACCATTGATTGAGTAAACTACGGATCAAAAAAGTGTACCTTACCCCGAGTTTCTCTGCTATAAATTATCTGCTGTGATTGGCTGTTGAAAATTCAGTCAACCAATCACAGCAGAGAACGCGTGCTTGACAATTTGTCACATTAATTATCCGATAATTTAGATAAATGATTTTATTTCTGTTAGTTGGTTTGCACAAACACTTTTACATGTCGATCATATTTTTTTAAACTAGATTATTTCGGCGTTTCCTGTCTGACTACTCTGAGAAGAAAGGTCGAAACAAACTCAGAGGTCACAGTCTCTTTTAAAGTCCAGACAAAATCTTGGTTAGATCATGTGAGAGCTGAGAAACTCGGGGTTAGAGTTATAATCGATTTTCTGTTTACTTAAATGCTTTCTGTCAGGATATAGTAGAAACTTAGAAAGTTTCATTCATAAAGTACTTTGCCATTCAACAGACTTGTATTTTATTTGAACCTTAATTGTCATAATGGTGATAGATTGTGACAACATTATTAATTCGTTTATAAATACTTTATTTTAATTTGTAGCGTGTCGCTTGGATAAAAGGTGTTTGTTTTTTTTTTATCCCAAGCTAACAAATTATTACTAAATAAATTTGCTTTTCGGACTGTTTTACAAACTCCTCATAAAATTTCAGTTAACTTATATATTTTATACTTTTCGCTGAAATACTAGGGTGTGGTGAATTTTAGATGTTTAAAAAGTGTTTCACCTCCGCCTATTTAAAAAAGAAAATTTGATTCGATTTAATTATATTGTATTTTAATTTACCTGGCGGTTTACACTTATCTGGACACTGAAACAGGCCCAGATAAGTATAAACCGGAACAGGTTTATACAAAACTGGAAGTTGTGAACGTTGATGAGTTAGACATGCAGAATCAGTGATTATTTATATCCAATTTTGAGTGCGACAAATATCATGGCTGAGGCTGAAAGATTTAACTGCAATTATTATATTTTATTTCGACCTTTGTCTTAATGGTGGTAGATTGTGACAACATTATTAATTCGTTTAATTATACTTTATTTTAATTTGTAGCATGTCGCCTGGATGGCTATTCATGACTCCTCCGCTTGATAAAAGGTTTTTGAAAACATTTTTATCCCAAGTTAACAATTTAATTACTAAATAAATTAGTATTTCGGCCTGTTTCACAAACTCCAGATAAAATTTCCGTTAACCTATCTGGCAGATAACTTGATTCAAATTATTTTCGCTGAATTACTAGGGAGTGGCGAATTTTTAACCGACTTCTAAAAAGGAGAAGGTTTTAGATGTTCAAAAATTGTTTCATCTCTTTTTTATTTAAAAAAATATGTTGTCTGATTAGATTTGATTAAATTGTATTGCATGTCTGGACACTGAAACAGGCCCTCAAAGTACCTGTAACGACTTGCTGTTTGATCGTAATGTTTTGATTTTGATTTTATTAACCATTCCTATATGTGTGTACTATGTATATTATGTACTATGTATGTATACGATAGTGCTAATAGGAAATATTTTTCGCCCAATCGGGGTATAGAAAATAATGGAATATAGTTCATAGTACACCAAAATAGTTACACATCCCTTTTATGTACAACTAGCTTTTCCCGCGACTTCGTCTGCGTAGCGTTTGTACTTCGAATAGCTTCAAATCACATCACACTAATATTATAAAGGCGAAAGTTTATGAGTGTGTGTGTTTGTATGTTTGTTACTTCTTCACGCCAGATCGACTGAAAGGATCTGGATGAAATTTGGCACAGAGATAGATTATAGTCAGGAATAGCACATAGGATACTTTTTATCCCGGGAATATGTTCCTTCGGGATAATTTTCGACTCTTGCGCGGGCGATAACGCTGGCAGAAGTTAGCTTTTACCCGCGACTTCGTCTGCGAAGCATTTGTACTTCGAGTAGCCTATTTTTTATATCGCGCAAAAATATTTTAGGTGTGTGGGACGCCTACCTTGGGAAATTATTAGTTCACCTTACAAACTTCCACTACCCCTTTCCACCCCCTTATGGGTGATTTGCTGGATAAAAACTATCCTATGTCCTTCCCAGGGTCTCAAACTATCTCCACACCAAATTTCATCTTAATCGATTTAGCATTTTAAGCGTGAAAAGGTGACAGACAGACCGACAGACGGGCGGGCACAGAGTTCCGCATTTATAACGTTACCAGTACGGATGGATAAAAAAAACTAAGGGTACAATGGCGGTCTTATCACTGATAGTGATAAGTAGCAGACAATCTTTGAATGGACTGAAAGAACTGACCTGTTTTAGCCAATGCCTGCAGCCTAATTGCGCAAGTGAATTCGGCAAGGCAAAGAGTTTTAACGCCTTCAATCGACCAATCACATGCGAGATGAAAGAAGCGATGTAGATTTCCGTCTATGTGATTGGTCGATTCACTTGCGCAATTAGGCTGCTGGTTGCACTTAGGGGTTTGTTAATCAAATTGATGAAGTTGATAGAGTAAAATTAAATATTATTATGTAGTTAGGAACCATAGGGCAGTGAGTAGAGGAAGAACACTACTAATTAGTTTGCTGTTTTAATTAAAATATTGGAAATATTATTAATATAATTTGGTTACTTATTTCCTCCTCTTAGACATCCGTTTGCTGATATCAATAGGATTATAACGAATGTTATACTAAAAGTTTCTAAAAACGTTGTGTTTTAAAACCCATATTTTTTATTTAACTGCTTGATTAAAAGGCGACAGGTCACTGGTGCAACTTAAGACCCACGGATGTCACTCAAGTTAAAGGAGAAAATTTACAAGTCCTTGATTAGACCTGTCGTACTGTATGGATCAGAATGTTGTGCTGTGAAAAAGATGGATGAAAAGAGATTGCATGTAGCAGAGATGAGGATGTTGAGATGGATGTGCGCAGTGACGAGAATGGATAAAGTGAGAAATGAGTATATTAGAGGCAGTTTGAACGTGGCGCCAGTGACAGAAAAGTTGAAATTATACATCAATCAATTATACATCAATACATCAACCAATTATGTCAAGTAAAATGTAAAACCGCACTTATGAAAAAAAGTTTTTTTGGTATTGCCCGACTCATATATAATACGAGTACCTAATATTATAAAAAATATGACTACTTTAAAATTTAAAAGGGCGTTTGGGGGTATGTGGAACAGGGTGTAAAGTCCCACAACCCTCCATAGAAAAGGGAGGATCCTCCGACCAGACGGGTGTTGTGTCTGGTCCGGGCAACTGCCCGACGGTTATCGTCGGACTGTTGTATACGTTCAAATCGCGCCGCAAACTTTGCTTGCGCGATGTAGGATTTGTGTGACGTCATGTCATTACTTTGTAAGTGGCGGTGTCGGTGCCGCTACATCACTCCCCTCCGGAGACCGGAGGTCGATAGCAGGTTGAGTCGTCCGTACATCTTGTGATGTGTGCCTGGCCAGTGGAAGATTGGTTCCCGTGAGTCGGAACCAGAAGTCGCAGAGTTCGCGGTGAGTCGGAACTGTTTGCGGTTGTGCCCCAGTGAGTCGGGGTGATGATGTGTCCCAGTGAGTCGGGACAGTGCTGCTGGCTCCAGTGGGTCGGAGCGGTGATGAAAGAAGCTGAGGGTGATGACCAGGTATGCGCGTCCGCTGCATGCTGGTGGTCAGGATACCCCCGTAGATGCCGTGGGTACTGGCTGGCTGTGTGACTCGCTGCTCGAAAGCTTGAGGAAGTGATGATGACGTCACGATGAAGTAGCTCTGCACGAAGGCTGCGCTGATGTTCATGTTCGAGGGTCACCAGTTTGGGTGCATGTGGAACAGGGTGTAAAGTCCCACAACCCTCCATAGAAAAGGGAGGATCCTCCGACCAGACGGGTGTTGTGTCTGGTCCGGGCAACTGCCCGACGGTTATCGTCGGACTGTTGTATACGTTCAAATCGCGCCGCAAACTTTGCTTGCGCGATGTAGGATTTGTGTGACGTCATGTCATTACTTTGTAAGTGGCGGTGTCGGTGCCGCTACAGGCGCTTAAAGAACTTGTAATTATGAAAACTTATTACACGATTGACGATTTTCTTAATGATTATTCACTAACTGATTGACATACTGTTACTCTGATTGACATAATTATTATTGTGATCCTCTCACATTGACTTATTATATTTTTTATTGCTGACATTTTTAAAATTAAATATATATTGTAATTTTCAATCATCTGCCACTTAATTTTGATATACTTATTATTTTGTGTAATAAATATACGTATTTTGTGTAATCCTTTGCATGCCCTGTGACGGTAAAATATGGAGAACTTTATTATAAAAACACCTATGTAACTACTCTACCCATGTTTGCAAAGAAATAAATGATTTGATTTGATTTGATTTGAAAGGAAACCGTTTGTCCTGGTATGGTCATGTGATGAGGAGGGATGAAACGCATGTTACTAAAAGAGTTATGAATATAAATGTGGATGGATGGAGAGGGAGTTGACGGCCAAAGAAAAGATAGATGGACTGTGTGAGGAGTGATATGAAAGAAAAGGGTGTCAGTGATAGCGTGACGGGGGACAAGACAGTATGGAAAAAGAAAACTGTTGCGCCGACCCCAAGTAACATGGGACAAGGGCAGGAAGATGATGATGATACGAATGATAAACTAATGATTTTTTTTAAATAACTTTTGATGCCATAGTCTAATAACGTGACTATAATGAAAGTAGCCAGTTTATCCATGTTTTCCATTTGCAAAAGTGGCTTTAGTACTAAAAAACTGATCCTGAATTCGCTTCCTTTATCTTTTCTTTTGAATATACTAACTCTTTATTATTTTCAGCCTCAATGGTAACCTGAAAGACATAGACACAGGGTCCCTGTTCCTAGACGGGGGACAGGGGCCAACAGAAGACTACGAGAATCTCAGGAGGAGGATTCACTCCAACACTAAGGAACTATGGTACTATGTCCACCATGAACTGACCAAGGTGATACAAGAGGATAATAAGGCAGAAAAGGCGCAGACGATTTTGGACCAAATATCCGAGAGGAAAAGGTTTGTTTTTGTTTGTTTTATTTAGACTAGAAAATTCTTTTGTTTCTAGAACTTAGAGGGCCTCGCTTGTCTTGCTTGAGGTCGTAGGTCCATATCTCGGCAAGTATAATCCCATGCACGTAAGTTGGCAAGATTTGTTAGTTGCGCAGATATCGTTTTTAGCTAACTTTTGGCAGAGAAGCGGGGCGCGGGGAACGTTTAGGACCGTTCCGAGCGCGTCATTGGTTGGCCAGTTGACACAAGGAACGATTGACCTATCGTGTCGCTTCCACGTCCCGTTCGCTCTATATGGGGGTTGGTCAGTACGCGGAATATGCGCGAACTTACCCCCACCACGCCAAAACCTTGCCAACTTACGTGCCGGGCACTATACCAGAGTGACTTTTAATTTTTGTATACTTTCTACATCGCGTCGGTGAAGGAAAACATCTTGAGGAAACCTGGACTTAGGGTACGTTCACACAGAATATCCGTATTTCCAAAATCGTTTTTAACGGATCCGTCGCTACTAGATGTGATGTTTACACCGTGTTTACAGTAAGTACCGTTTTAACGGATCCGTCGCTACTAGAGGTGATGTTCACACCGTGTTTACAGTAAGTACCGTTTTAACGGATTCGTGGCTACTGGTTGTGATTTTCACAGCGCATTTACAGTATGTATCCGTCGCTACTGAGGGTAATGTTCACACCACGTTTAGTCAGTGTACCACCAACTTTGAAAAAAAACGGGTCAGCATTTTAATACTGTTTCGTGTGTGAACTCGCTCATACAACTACCTAAGCCATTCCCGAATAATTTTTTTACTGGATCTGCAATACTGTCATGTGTGTGCACTTGCTCATACAACTTCATACGTCCGCGTCGAATAGAAACTTATACCGATAAAGCTGACCTGTAAAACGGATTTCTGTGTGAACGAGCACATATATTTACTTAATACATATATACATAAACTCACGCCTTTTTCAAATGGGGATAGGCTGAAACAACAGATCGACCCGATCCTTACATACTTCTTATGCTTCTCTCACTTTCGTACATCTAGTCATACACGCACGCTGGTTATAAGTACTGCGCACCTGTCCTAGTTACTTAATATAAGTCTTACTTAAGAAATCGCCCTTTATCTTGAACTGGGATAAATACAGGCTGGTATTCGAAATAAATTAAATAAAAAAATCAAAATCAAAGAGTTTATTCCAAATAAACCTTAGGAGGTACTTTTGAATAGTAAAACAAAAAAAAGATGACTCTAGTTGCAAATTCGCAAGCGTCTGTAGGTCTCAATGGAGAAAAATTGCTAGAAATTCCACGGACACTCCTTTCCATCAGTTTAAATTACAATTTATTGGTTACATTCTTGTTGAAAAAATACATATATGTGAGAACAATGTGAAAAGACGTGCACGTAAAAGCTTCTAGAGTAACAAACAATTAAAAACAAATACAATAACAGGCCGAGGCAGCAAAGTTATGACCAATCCCAACTGATGGCGCCCGTGCACGAACATGACGCATGGATCGGCACCATTCAGCTCAACCATTATGAAGGGAACCGAATGATCCAACACATGTGCCACCATCAGAGAGAAATAAGAGAGAGCATCACACACTCAACTGCCAGGGCACACAGAAGTCAACGAAACGACACATAGGTACATTGAATGGTAGATTTACAGTCGGAACATAGTACTCACACATGTGCTGTCCGACATACATAGTACTTACAAATTTTCAATCTACATAAGAACTTTGCAGTATTATTTGGGGATTTCCTCTTGATAACCCTTCAAGAGGAAATTCCCAAATAAGAGATTATTAGGATTGAGATTGAGAAATCTCAATGCTATTTGATACGATATTATATTATTTTGGTTCGTAGTACAAATCAAGGTTGACACTAATCGATACAATATTACGCTCTTAAAAACAAACATCGGTTTTGATTTGAAACCAATGAAATTCTTATACATATGTAATACCTAAATCTATAAAGTAGCGTGTTATCATGAATGTAACAAACAACATCCAATAAATATTATATTTTTTTAACGATCGCGTTGACCACTATCGGTACGGCGAAATCTCCGGCAGGGAATTCCACTCCTTAGATGTGCGCGTAATGAAAGTATTCGTAAAACGATTTGTGCGTATGGGTGGGATGTCCACCATGTACCGATGGCGCATTGCCGTACGTCTTGTAGTCCGATGATGGAAAGGGCTAGGCGGAATCAAATTGTGCAGAAATAATTGTGTCCGTGTGTTTTGATGTTTGTTAATCAATCACGTGTCGGCGGCTGAATGGATTTAAATGAAATTTAGAACAATGGTAGACAATTCCCAGGTCGGTATAAGTGTCACAATCCGATTGCCGGCCACCGTAGGCGCGGGCTTGCGGACGGCGAGTAATGGGTAGCTCGCCGTCGATAAAGACCAGGCCCGAGTCGAAGGCGCGTAGAGTTCCACGCGCGCCTCAAAGAGATGTCAACGAAAACTGACGGGGTCCGCTAGGGCCAATGCCTGTCTGGGTCGCGGATAAATTTGAAAGAGAGTGACCGCGGCCCTGGCACAAGCAACTGAAGGAACACGGGTGGGTTTTATACAGTAAAAATCTGACACGTCCTCCCGCTTCAACCAGAGCGGGCGAAGTCATTGGATGATTAACTACACAAAAAAAAATCGGCCAAATGCGAGTCGGACTCGCGCACGAAAGTTTCCGTACCATTACCGCAAAAAACAGCAAAAAAGTCACGTTTGTTGTATGGGAGCCCCACTTAAATATCTATTTTATTTTGTTTTTAAAAGGCAACAGAAATACATGTTATGAGAAAATTTCAACTGTCTAACTATCACGGTTCATGAGATACAGCCTGGTGACAGACAGATACAGCCTGGTGACAGACGGAACCCTAAAAAAGGGCGGTCAAGAAGTTTGGCGAGTACTGTATCACATATTTGATATGGTTGTTGCCGAGATAAACTCTTTAAATGTAGGTATGGGAAAACCGGTTGCAGTGTGCGTATTTAATGAGAGGACCGATCTCAATGGAGGTTATTGGGCCTCAAGAAATTATGCGGATTTATTATAACGGAATTTTTGTGTGTGGGCTTATTTTTTTTCTGAGTTATATACAATTTACAATGATATAAATAGATGGGTAATTTGGTGGTAGAAAATATATCGATATTTTAATATAATTGGAATAAAAAAGAATAGAATTATTTTTTATTCGAGTATCATTGATTATTACGATTTTGACGTCTTTGATATAAATCGTGGAGAGCAGTGGTGGCTCAGTGGTATCGGCCGCAACTTACAAGTTGTAGGTCGTGGATTCGAGACCAGGCAGGCGCTTTACTTTGTGTAAATGATTTCATCACCACTGCTCTCAAAACGGTGAAGGAAACATCGTAAGGAAACCGGCATGTCCTAGAACCAAAAATTCGAAGACATGTGACATCCAGTAAACCGCACTGGGCCCGCGTGGTGGATTACGGCCCATTCCCTTCACAGAGAGGACGCCTGTGTCCCAGCAGTGGGAACATTAATAGGCTGATGATATGATGTGAGATAAATGTGTTGAACAACGGTGGTGACGGAAGATATTTCACTCTCAGTATGAACTGACGACTGCCTTGTTTAAATTACTTGCTTTTTGCCATGGATAACCTATCTCTTGCAGAAATAATCTTATCAATCTGTAAATTAATTTGCGTAATCGGTCCCAGCCCCCCTAGCCAACTGACACGTTTCGTATCGAATCTCTTTCTACAATCGATAATTATCCTTCTATTTGTAGGGTCTGACCACGTGACTTAACGTTCAGCAAGCTAAGTTACAAACGTTTCGTATCGAATATCTTTCTACAATCGTTAACGCCTTCTATTTGAATGAACTGACCACTAGACTTAACGTTCAGATGTGTCATTCCCATACATTGATTCGTTTTCTACTAGCGTTATCGATTGTAGATTGTCAACTTGGCTACACCCCCCTAGTCATGTTACAAACGCTTCATATCGAATCTCTTTCTACAATCGTTAACGCCTTCTATTTGTATGGTCTGACCACGTCGCTTAACGTTCAGATATGTCATTCCCATATATTGATTCGTTTTCTACTAGCGTTATCGATTGTAGATTGTCAACTTGGCTACACCCCCCTAGTCATGTTACAAACACTTCGTATCGAATCTCTTTCTACAATCGTTAACGCCTTCTATTTGTATGGTCTGACCACGTCGCTTAACGTTCAGATATGTCATTCCCATATATTGATTCGTTTTCTACAAGCGTTATCGATTGTAGATTGTCAACTTGGCTACAGGTGCAGTTGCCGATGTGTCATTCCCATACATTGATTCGTTTTCTACTAGCGTTATCGATTGTAGATTGTCAACTTGGCTACAGGTGCAGATGTGTCATTCACCTACATTGATTCGTTTTCTACTAGCGTTATCGATTGTAGATTGTCAACTTGACTAAAGGTGCAGTCTTCAAGAGATTACCTACAAAACAAACAACAAATAATTTTACCTTGTAATATTCGTTTCGTTTTACAAATAGATCAGATTTAATGCAAAGTAATTCTTGTTTCGTTAAATTCACAGAGACGAAAACTTCATCATATTTCTGTCGGTACAAAAACGAAGTAAATACCTACTTATAAGCATTGTTTTCTTTCTTTTTATTGATGGCAGTCATTTAAAATCATTTAGGTAGTTTATCGAATACGTTGGGGTCGCGTCGTACTTAGCTCTTGTTGGTACCAATAAATTTTGGGCTGAATTAATATTCGCGGATATCTGACGAAATTATGTGGAATAAGCTCGAATTTTGTTTGATATGAAACCTACTGATAGTTACTTAAAAGAGTATACAATTAATTTTTATCACATCCTTTTCTAGACTTTATAGACCGACCTAAATATAACATTAAACCATCTTTAAGAGGGTAAAGGGTTTTGGAATTTTGTGTTAAATGAGAAACTGACTTGATCACCTCTTAGTGTAGGGTTGCCATTTCAGAAATTGAAAAGTCCTGACAAAAAGCCAGAATTAAAGAAAAGCCGGACATTGTAGTTGCAAATAAACAGACATGCGAAAGAAGAATAAAGACGACAAAAGATTTTTTGGCACCTAAGATACAGGCACGCCTAGTTTGGGGCCAATGCTAAAACTTTGTACAAAATTTTTGATTAAATAAATTTGTTTGATTTGTATATTTGTAAATCACTCGGGAATCGGGATAGCTGCAATAGCTATCTCAAGTGATTTGCCTTCATTTATTGAAGAGTTCTGATGTATATCTCCGAAGTTCTTCATCCGATCTTGTTGAAATATGGATGAATATATAATAAGTGGGACCACATGACAAGCACCAGCTTTTAAGTAAAAAAAGAATCATCAAAATCGGTTCACCTAGTAAAAAATTCTGAGGTACCTAACAAACATTAAAAAAAAAACAGTTGAATTGATAACCTTCTCCTTTTTGGGCAGTCGGTTAAAAACCGGCCAAGTGGGTGTCGGACTTCGCACATTTAGGGATCCGTACCAATTTATAAATATATTGGTATTTGTTACTACGTAATAGTAAACATTATCACCAAATTCCAAGTTCATAGGTCAATGGGAAGTTAAAAAATTCTTTGGAACATAATGTGTGACAGACGACGGACAGACGGACACACGAGTGAGAGTGAGGGTTCCGTTTGGACCCTTCGGGTACGGAACCCTAAAAATAAGTTTAAAAACTAAAACCCTACTACAAAAAAAAACACGATATGACTAGTATGATACAAGAAAATAATCTAAGAGAATAACCGCGTGGTCGTATGAAAAATCAAAATTTTGCCATCCAAGCGAAAAAGCCGGACTAATCAGAACGCCGAATAAAGTCCTCATAGGAGGTCAAATTTCCGGGCACGGATGGATCTTAGTGCTCAGAATTAAAATTACAATTCCAAGCTTCAATCAATCAACTCAGCGTATAGAATTATTCTGACCGTGTGTCAGGATAATTCACATTTAGTCCGATAGCCGATAACTAGGCAGTCTTGTAAAATCAATATTCTATCGACCTATTGTAATAAGCGTTATCAGTTGGAGTATTGCATACTTGATGTTTCCAGATTGTAATCAGCACCTGCAACATTCAGGGGAAACTAAGCATTTAATTCTTCATACTAATATGATACATATTTTATATATCATATTTTTATTTAATTTCACGGTCGAATTGCTGGGCGAAAAGACTCTATCCTTTTCCTGAGCTATTTTAAACCAGCCCTTGACTCATACTATTCAACTATAATTCGTGACTCGTGTAAATGACAATGAAGAAGTAGTCCTAAAGGTGAACGCGCACCTAGACGCACCCCAGGAGCCGCACGCGCCGCAGTCATTGTAATTTCTCAAGGATCCGCGCCCAACGCGCCGCACGCATCGTATCCACTTCGTACATCTTATTATATCAATATTTTGTATACGGATGATGTCTCCGCGCCGCCCGCACCGCATTTGCCGCAATCATCGAACGCGCCGAAACTGATGACGTCATCCACACACGCTGGTGGAATCCGTATACCTACAGTATTTTGCTGAACGACCCGCATCGTGCGGCGCAGATAGGTGCACGAGGCTGCATACGATTTCATATAAAGATTTATAAAACTGTGATGACTGCGGCGCGTGCGGCTCCTGCGGTGCGTCTGCGTGCGCGCACCTTAAAAGTGGCTTATTTATGGAGTAAATATAGGGCCGTCCGAACATTTTGCTCATACGCGTTCACCATACAAGACAAACACAGCATTTTTATTACCTCGCACACACGCACGACCGCTCCCGAAGATAGCTTACCATGTGGTGATTTGGCTGCGGTCTAGTTTACCTACGCATGAACAAATTGTGGAGTCAGACAAACGTACGGTCTGTCCTGTCCTTTTAAGTCAATGATCAAAGGTTTCAAACCAAAAACATCGACATAGCAACACTGGCGACAAGCATTAAATGTCAAAGATTAACCACTTATCATAATTTCATCACAGCTTCGCTATACAAACTATACGGTACGTTCATATGTGTGCTTGTTTAAAATAACCTTGACGACGACCATGACTCATCGATTTGTTTATATTAATTATACGATTATGTCCAGTTACGAATGTTACGATCGAATCAAAACGTCACTTTAGTCGCCGACAGTTAAAGTACACTTTCAGGAGCGGCCTTAACCGCTGCGAGGCTCCGGGCGGGCGGCAGGTATTTGCGAGGCCCTTGTCTTTTTTACAATGTATGAGATATACGAGAAATGGAAAACTTTGCACTTGTTGTTTTTATTATTAACTGGCTTCTGCCAGCGGCTACGCCCGCGGTTTTTCTAAAATTAGCCCAAGGGTACATATTCCTGGGGCCTATGTACTATTCTAGACTGAAATCTATATCTGTGCCACATTTCATCCAGATCCGTACAGCTGTTTGAGCGTGAAGAAGTAACAAACATACAAACACACACACTCACAAACTTTCGCCTTTATAATATTAGTGTGATTATTAATACTCGACTCCTAATTGACCAACTTTATTTTATTGTTTGCTAAGGATAAAATTGTAAGGTTTTTGGGTTTTAGCGCGAGGCCCCTGCAAGAGCGAGGCCCCGGGCGATTGCCCTGTTCGCCACCCCCTTAGGCCGCCACTGTACACTTTATCACCATATACGCGACGACAGATCAAGCTATATTTAGCTTTGTTTTACTATTTTTATTTAGACTTGACTTTACTATTTTTATGCACAAAGGTACAAAGGCCTTAGACATTTTCGGCCAGTCAACCAATGGTGGTGAAGAGATAACTTGGCAGGTGCATCACATAACATAGTGTGTGAGTGTGTACGTTTGTTACTTCTTCGCGTTCAAACGACTGAACGGATCTGGATGAAATATGGCACAGAGATAGATTATAGTCAGAAATAGCACGTAGGATACTTTTTATACCGGGAATATGTTCCCTCGCGATAATCTTCGACATTCACGCGGGCGAAGACAGCAATTTTTTTAATAATTAAAAAAGAACATCGCGCTAGCTTCTGTCTTTTCTTTTTCTATCCTTCCAGTATATGCTAACCGCGCAATGGATAGGCTTCCCCTGTTTAACACATGGGGCCAGTCCAAAATAACCCTTCATCCTCCCCTGACGACGGCAATTCACGAGAGTCCCCTCTCTTTTTCTTAGCGTGTCGTAGTATACAGTACATTACAAAAGGTGGGCCATGGTCTGTGGTTGCCCCCTCTTGATTCCATTGACTTTTACCCAGTCTCAAATTATTACGAATCTCCTCTATTAACGGGTGGAATTGATTTAGCTTCTTCCTGTGACCCCACCATCCTCACTGTCACTACTGCGGTCGGTCATAGTTGGAGCAGTAGTTTCAACTTCCCTCTATTGTATTCTAATGTTGGACTTCCTTATATCTTGCGACCTCTACTTTCACTGTTACATGTGTGACGTCACTTATTTTGCCGAGCCTAATTGGCTACCAAAAGTGTCTGTCTTGCCACAGAATTCACCGCACCTCGACGCGGTTTAAATTCGCGCGAATACTTTGAATTCTATGAAATGACCAGGTAATAAGAGCCAAAAAACGCGCGGAATTTTATCCGCAGTGCGTGTTAGTGTAGTTAGACAGCGGTGGTGGCCCAGTGGTATCGGCCGCGACTTACAAGTTGTAGGTCGTGGGTTCGAGCCCAGGCAGGCGCTATAATTTGTGTAAATTATTTCATCACCACTGCTTTCAAAACGGTGAAGGAAAATATCTTGAGGAAACCGGCATGTCCTAGAACCAAAAATTCGAAGACATGTGACATCCACCAACCCGCACTGGGCCCGCGTGGTGGATTACGGCCTATTCCCTCTCACAGAGAGGAGGCCTGTGCTCCAGCAGTGGGAACATTAATAGGCTGATGATGTGATGTGCGTGTTAGTTATGATGCAGTACGCGGACAAAAATTCGCGCGAATAAAATCCGTGCGGCTAAAAACCGCAATGCGTGCTAAGCCTTTTAGTCAAACCTACACTACCGAAGAGAGATCAGGCGGCCGAGCACGGCCTACTGTGACAGGCTTGAGTCACACAATTGTATCACATTTTGAGAGCAAAAGCCGTCGTATAACACTCTCCAAGTTTCTTGGCCGTCCTGAATTTGGCTACAATGGCTGCGCAGTAGTAAATCTCATACAAAAAACAGCACGGTTTCGTGCCTTGCGCATTGGAAAGCCAACTTCAGGGCGGCCCAGAAGTTTGGCGAGCACTATAAAATGCGTGACTCAAGACTAGATCAACGGCTTAACGTACTTTCCAAGGCACGGGGATCTCACACCGTTTTCACTTCGTGCTGATATTGAGAAATTCCTTATTTAAAAAATATTTTCCCAACCTGGGAGCCAAAACCGGGACCTTACGCTCAGCTGTCGCAGTTACTATCGCGAGACCAACGTGGCAGTTGGTCTGCTAATATACGGAAAGGAAAACATTGCATGGAAACTAAACATAGTCAATAAATAACTTTTGTTTAACTTCAGCTTATAGGTAAATACTTACTTACCTAATAAAAGAATAATGTTGAGGTTTTCCCAACTGATTAATAAAATCTAATTAACAATATTTTCGACTAACTCGCATGGTATCTGTCGAAGTAAGTTTATCGAATCATGACCCTAGTTGGTTTTTTTATTTGTATAAATTATAACAATACAACAGGCAACAGGCATGTTTACTCAGATGCTAGACATTTTCATGGAGGAAGATTTCTGCCCGAAAGGTGTGGCGTATCGACTTTTCCGTGGAAAGTTACGCGACACGCAGTGCACCATGACGGCGACACAGTGAACACCTCGTGTGCACTAGATTTTAGTCGTAATTGTTTTGATAAAAAAACTTTTTAACAAAAAAACAAACCGACTTCCAAAAAAACACTGCAAAACGAAAAATATGTTTCTTTTCCGAAGTCGGTGTCTTTGGTACCTATTGTTTTCCGTGTTTCGACACCGACTTCGGAAAAGAAACATATTTTTCGTTTTGCAGTGTTTTTTTGGAAGTCGGTTTGTTTTTTTGTTAAAAAAATTTTTATTTATCTCTTTTTAGTTTTGATAGGTACTTCCAATTGCCATAAAATTCATTTATAGCCAAAGTACATCTCATGACGATTCCAATAAGCCCATACACGAATTGGATACATTGTTTTATTTCGGAGTACCAGTGCCTACTTGCCGGCTTCATCATCAGATCAGTTCGATGGTACCATTTTCATCCGCACTATGTATTTATAAGTATTTGCTTCATCATAGTCGTTAAACTATTCGAGATATTTTATAACCCATGACATACTTAGCATTAAGGAATTCTATTGGCCATCTGTGGTCTTCTTCACCAGTTCCACTTCACCAAACGTTACTTTCTGAGTGCAGATGATTGCATTGTTGATAAAAATACCAAAATCGCTATATGATATACGGCTTTAATATTTGAGGAGTTCCCTCGATTTCTCCAAGATCCCATCATCAGATCCTGACCTGATGACTATGGGACCAACCGGGAAGTATACCCTTTCAAACAAAAGAAGAATTTTCCAAATCGGTCCAGGCGTCTTACAGTAATCAGGGCACATACATAAAAAAAAACATAAAAGATTCCGACGAATTGAGAACCTCCTCCTTTTTTTGAAGTCGGTTAAAAATAAAAAAAAAACGTATGTATGTTTAGGATGGGCCATGGTGCCTTGAATAAATGGTTTGTTATTGTTATAAACTAGCGACTCGCCACGGCGTCGCCCGTGACAAATTATATACAAAAACCTTCCTCGTTTCTCACTCTTTCTATTGGCACAGATAATATAATTTACTAGCTTAACGATGCCTCATCCCATACAAAGAAACCGTGCCGACGTAACTAGCGTTTTTCATTTGATTATAACGATTATTTTTCTAAATCGATCGCATTCGGTTCCGTTCCACGGCTATAGATAGATCACGATCTATAGGTACGGAGGTTCGACGGATATATCCGTGGAACGGAACCGAACGCGATCGATGTACAAAAATAATCAGTATAATCAGTACAGTACGTCGGCACGATTTCTTTGTATGGGATGAGACACCACTGCTATTGGTGAAAACGCTCAGTAGTTTTTGAGTTTATCACGAACAGACGCGGCGGGGGACTTGGTTTTATAACATGTAGTACTGGGGTTGTACCAAAAATTGCAATATATGCATTAGTTAGTTTTTAGGGTTCCGTACCCAAAGGGTAAAAACGGGACCTTATTACTAAGACTTCGCGATCCGTCTGTCTGTCTGTCCGTCTGTCACCAGACTGTATCTAATGAACCGTGATAGCTAGACAGTTGAAATCTTCACAGATAATGTATTTCTGTTGCCGCTATAACAACAAATACTAAAAACAGTATAAAATAAATATTAAAGGGGGCTCCCATACAACAAACGTGATTTTTTTACAGTGTTTTGCGTTAATGGTACGGAACCCTTCGTGTGCGAGTCCGACTCGCACTTGGCCGGTTTTTTCCTCTAGCTAAGCTAAATATGCATGCAGTTGTTTACGTCAATAGAGCAGTGATGCAACTCAATGGGAAACGAAACAAGACATTGTAACAAAATATGTATGGTTCTATAGGATCTAAAGGATAGGGCGAAGGGAACTTGCCTAGCTTACCAAGACTTGTTGCTTACTCATATAATACCTGTCAACTGCTGGACATCATTATTTTTTCTCTCTTTTTTACCAGTACCGACCACCCTATGCCGAGTGTACATAGGTCTCCTCCATTGCAGGCCCTTTTTAGGGTTCCGTACCCAAAGGGTAAAAACGGGACCCTATTACTGAGACGCCGCGGTCCGTCTGTCTGTCTGTCTGTCACCAGGCTGTATCTCATGAACCGTAATAGCTAGACAGTTGAAATTTTCACAGATGATGTATTTCTGTTGCCGCTATAACAACAAATACTAAAAACAGAATAAGATAAATATTAAAGTGGGGCTCCCATACAAAAAACTTTTTTTTTGCGATAATGGTACGGAACCCTTCGTGCGCGAGTCCGACTCGCACTTGGCCGGTTTTTTTCTTGGACTTGGTCTAACTTGTCCTACTCTTTCCTACGCTCACATTATCTCTTTTTGTCTCCGTATGTCACTAGCGGGATGCCAATTGAAAATCAACGCTGGGTGTCTGAAGTCCAGCAAATGCTGAGTTAGTAACCCTTTCGGTATGATTGCGCCCGGCGCAATTCTTGCACCTTCTTTGTACTTTTCTATTATTCTTATCGCCATTGGGCGACAACGACACTGATATTTAAAGACAATATTCTAATAATGCACTTCTTTCCAGGTCGCTTCTCTCGGACCAGCAACAGTTTGAAGAGCTGGACGGCTACCACGAATGGCGGCAGGCGGAAGCAGCCAACGTCAGCGACCTGGTGCAAAGGCGGCTACATTATCTGCAGAACCCGCCTGACTGCAAGGAAGCCAGGAAACTTATTTGTAATCTGAATAAGGTATGTAAAGATTATAGTAAAGTATGTTTTATCATACCGAGGGAATACAAACTATACTACGTCCTTCCCAGGGTCTCAAATTATCTCCATGTCAAATTTCATGTAAATCGGTTCAGTAGAGGAATCGATCCAGGCAACATCACAAACTTTACCTCATAGGCCCCCCTTTTACATATTTGCGTGTACGTGGCTTGTGTATGTGGTAATGGTTGTATGTGTGAGTATAACCCTGCTGTTGAAAATTCATTCAACCAATCACAGCAGATAACGCGTGCTTGACAATTTGTCACATTAATTCTGCGATAATTTAGAGCTGAAAAATTCGGGGTAAGGGCAGTAGGATATTTTTCCAAACAGAGGATTTTTAGCACTTTCACGCAGTGTTTTTTTTTTTGCGGACTTTGTTTGAATTTGTACATGCTCCTTAAAGTGTCCCGTACTTTTGGTTTTATTATAAACTCGAATGATCGGTCTCTGCGATTAGACACGGCAAAGCATTTTCAGGTTCTAATACACTATCGTTTATAGTTTGCAATTTAAATAGGTACGATAACGCGTAAAAACATATGTTTGCATTTTCCTGAACGTGAATATGTTTAACAAACACTGCTATTTTTCAACCGACTTCAAAAAGGAGGAGGTACTCAATTTGACTGTATGTTTGTTACGCGATTACTTCGCCAATTATGAACCGATTTTGTTGATGATTATTTTTTTATTTAAGAGTTTGTGCTTCTGTCAATGTGGTCTCATTTAAATTTGATCAAGATCTGACGAGTGGTTTTTAAGTTTTCCTTAATAATGTATATTTTCATGGTAACCAGAACTAAAAGGAGAAAAAGAAAAAAACTATCTAAAAAAATTTAAACCGAATTCCAAAACAAAACACTACAAAGCGAAAAATTAGTGGTTTGTAGTGTTTTGTTTTGGAAGTCGGTTTCATTTTTATTTAGTCTATGTTGTTCCACTGCTGGGCTAAGCCTACCCCATATTCATCCAGCCAACTTTGTCTCCTGCCTTCTCTACCAGCACTGCTATTATTATCTTTATTATTACTTTTTATTTTGGATGTTGATAAGCTGGAACTTATATCCTTAACGTCCTCCTCCTTGCGTCGTGTTCCTCATTACTGAGGGTTCTGATTCCCCCGTTGGAAGATCAATCGGATATTTGTCTTCGAGTATACTGCATAGAGTAAGCGAGATAGGACGATGCGACAAACGTAAGTGAGTGAAAGAGACAAAAATAGCTACTGCGCAGGGTCTAGCAGCCAATTCAGAGACAGAAAGGTCCGTTGTGAGTATTATAATATGCCACCATATGTCTGTCCTTGGCGTCGTGGAGTGCATCGTGCAAGTTGGTGTTGAGCGTTGAACGAATTTGGTCAGACCACCAGATAGGGCTGCGATCAAAGTCAAAGTCAAATGTATTTATTTCAATTAGGCCAATATGCTTCACTTTTGAACGTAAAAATTTACATGTAATAAAAATTGATTCTACCGTGCATTCGGAAAAGTCGGTTGATACGGAGAAGAATGCACAAGAAACTCCAAACTTACTCTTTTAAAAAAATAAAGGCTTTTTACAATATTTACATAAGTAGTACATACATTAATAAATTCTTATACGTGAGAACGATGCACCCAGCACTACTATACTAAATATAGGTATAAAGTATTACAAGCACTAACAGGTAAATTCCTTCACTTGATAAATAGGGACATGGTTCTCACATACTTACAATTATTGAAAACATAGGTAAATTACCTAATTCAACAACAACGGAACAGTGTGCGAGTAAATTTTTTAAACAAATAGAGAAAAAAATAAATAAAAATAAAGCGTTACTATAATAATTATGAATATACCGTATACAAATTAACCATTTTGATTTTTCTACACTAAAGATTGCCCTACGGAGGAGGACCAGCATGTTTCCAAGCATTCTTATCTTGAATATAATCATCTAATTTGTAATATGCTTGTTTACAAAGTGTGCTTTTAATTATTGTTTTAAATTTTCTTTCATTAAGTTTTAATATCTCACAAGGTATTTTGTTATAGAATTTAACACAGTACCAAATGAAAGATGTGTGTACTTTCGCTAATCTATAAGATGGCTGATCCCGCGGCCTGCTGCCATCGACCTTACCAGTTATCATCAATTGCTCTCCTTCTTTTCGAGCAGTGTGACCGTGGAATTCCAGAATTCTATCCTTAACCTAAAGGGAAATTTTCTTGATTTCCTCGTTATAACATACCTAACCACATTACGACTTTTTTTCGGAAGGTTCGGCTCGTTATCCATACTTCACACTATCACAATAATATTAAAAAGGCGAAAGTTTGTGAATGTTTGTGTGTGTATGTGTGTTTGTTACTTCTTCACGCTCAAACGGCTTGACGGATCTCGATGAAATTACTACTTTGATACTTTTTATCCCGAGATTATGTTCCCCTGGGATAATTTTCGACTTTAAAGCGGGCGAAGCCGCTGGTAGAAGCTAGTAATATTATAAATGTGAAAGTAACCGTTTGTTTTTTTTTTCTCACGACTAAAAGGCTGAACCGGTTTAGATGATGGTATGGAGATAGATAGAAACCCTAGGAAGGACATAGGATTTTATGTTCCCTTGGAATGATAAAACACTTTATACGCGGGCGAATCCGCAGGCAGAAGCTAGTGTTTTATACATTTCCGCATTGCTACGAAAAAACTAAAATATTGTTTTGTTTAGTATAAATCTTGTCAAAATGTCACTGTCTTTCCTTTGTACAAATCAAAACATAAATCTTGTAAAAAGTCGCTGACTTTCCTTGGTTTCGACATAGTACTAATAATATAGAAAACAAAACAACATTCGTTAGTCAGTTGTTTGTTCTAAATGTTTCCCCGGCTGTTGCCATCAATCTCTATTAGCCCATTTAGACCTGCAATCCTTTCTATAATTAGAGACACAGCAACTGGGGCTTAGGGCGCGAATTTGCGATCACGCCTGGTGGTACATATAATAGCAAAAAAGGCTTACAGTGTCCTAGGCAATCCAAGGAATCCGAAGAGTTTTTAAGCGAAAAAAAAAGTTAATTAAAAAAATCAAAAAACCCGACTGCTTAAAAAACAAACTATAAAAAAAGACGTAAACAAGAAGAAAATAATGCTGTGCAGTCGGAGGATACATATTCGCGAGCTGGGGGACCAAAACCAGATGTATGCTCCGACTGCACAGCATGATTTTCTTCTTGTTTAAATTTTGCCCCACAAAATGGCGCCCAAAATCCGCCATTTTAGTTTTTTCCAATTTTAATGTAGTCAGTGACACTCGCAGGATTACGACGAATCGATTGACGCAAGAATCATCAAAATCTGCCAACGCGTTTGGTCTCTAGAACGCCACATAGGAACAAACATACATACATACATACATACATACATACATACATACATAGACTGATAAACACATTACCCTCCTTCGGCAGTCGGGTAAAAACTGGAAGTATACCACAACAAAAATAGATTCTGACCTCCGTTAATCTCTACCGCTTATGATTCTAGGCCTCCGAATACTTCTTAATGATTCTGGCCTCCTGGTAGTTTGGGTATAATTGTTCAACATCTGACTAAAAAGCAAAAGAGGAAGTTATATTTTTATCAAGTTATTAAATTCTCTACTGATTTTAATCGAATTGTTGACAAGGTTTTTTCGTTTAACTAATAGTTTTGCTTTAAAAAAATAATTAACAACACGATATTTTTTCGCAACATTTGGAAAATCCTCCAAAACGACTTGGATATTTAAAAATATTTTTACACAGTAAAATGGCTGGCATTTCTTCATAACTAACATAGCAAATGTAAATCAAATAATATTTTGCAAAAAAAACTGTTCAAAAGGGGGTGCAATATTGATATTTTGGCCTTGCGCCCGACGCGATGGCGAGTACTGCTTTAACATTTACTTTGTACTTTCCATAATTTGATCGTTATTAGTGACACTATCGGATCGTGTAATAATCAGCGTGTTATTTTTTTCAAAATCTACAGGCTCGATTCCTGGCTAAGAATATTGAGTTTTCGAAAAGCCCATAATGTAGTTTTAGTTTTTATCAAATGGCCCCGAGACTCCTTTCAGTGTATATAGATTTTTGTTAAAGTTTCGGATTTGGCCCACTTAAAAAACTCATAACACGAATTTTTTTTCGACATTTTCGTGACTCACATTAATGTGTTTAATGCCATAGTAAATCAGAATCATAATTATATCAATACATTCTACTATATTTCGTTTGTGTACACCATGGATATGGTTTCCATACTGACCTTTGTAGCAAAATGGATGATGATTTAGAACGAAAAGGAGTGTGTGAAATTGTATAAACTGTGAACGAACGAAAAAGTGTGTGAACTTTGAACTAGTAATCTATCACTATATGGTGACCGTTTGGCAATTTTCCTTTTTATTATTATAGTATTTATTACCGCCCACATGCGTTAAAATTAGTGTTGAAATATGGAAATTTGAAGTTATAACTTCAAATACATGTTTATTTTTATATTATATAATGATGAGAAAATTTGATATTATATTTTATTTTGAAAAAACATTGGAGTAAACGACATACTATGTATGGTAGAATGACCGGTTTTTTTTAGGGTTGGGCGTCATCTAATGACTTCTCCCTCTCTGGGTGAAGCGGAAGGGCGTGTCAAACTTTTACTGACTAAAACCCACCCGTGTTCCTTCAGTTGCTTGTGCCAGTGCTGCGGTAACTCTCTTTCAAATTTATCCGCGTCCCAGACAGGCATCACCCTATTGGACCCCGTCACTTTTGCTGACATCTCTTTGAGGCGCGCGTGGAACACTACGCGCCGTAAAGTCGGGCTCGGTCCATCGGATGGCGAGCTACCCATTACTTTCCGTCCGCAAGCTCGCGCCTACGGTGGCCGGGAATCGGCTTGCGACTCCCGATGCCCGGGGCGTCTCCTGCGGTGAAGAATGACCGACTAGGGCACCCTCAAGAATTGCTTCTGCCCATGTGAATGAACAACTTTCTCAAAGGAAATCATATGATGAAGAGAGAATAATGTACATTTACATGGTAGAAACAGGTTTCAAAATGTGATCACACCTTTTCGTTACACTCTGTATAGTCACAACGCACACCGGTTATGAGTATTGCTCTCTCAAGGCACTAAGAATAACAAGTAAAATTTAAACCTCCCCCGGCACATTTTTATTCATCAAACATAGCTAAAAGCTAACAACACTTTCGATAAAGTCACATTTCACACAAAAAAAAACTAATTTAAAATCGGTTTATACGTTTAAAAATCATTTTTAGGGTTCCGTACCCAAAGGGTAAAAACGGGACCCTATTACTAAGACTTCGCGATCCGTCTGTCTGTCTGTCTGTCTGTCTGTCTGTCTGTCTGTCTGTCTGTCTCTCCGTCTGTCTCCAGGCTGTATCTCATGAACCGTGATAGCTAGACAGTTGGAATTTTCACAGATGATGTATTTCTGTTGCCGCTATAACAACAAATACTAAAAACAGTATAAAGTAAATATTAAAGGGGGGCTCCCATACAACAAACGTGATATTTTTGCCGTTTTTTGCTCAATATTAATAACGGCAACAGGTAGGCGCCTGAAATATTCACAGAATGTTTAGTGTAATATTTACTTCAAAAAATAATAATTAATAAATGAAAATAAAATAAATTAAGGGGGGCTCCCATACAACAAACGTGATTTTTATGCAGTGTTTTGCGATTATGGTACGGAACCCTTCGTGTGCGAGTCCGACTCGCACTTGGCCGGTTTTTTTTTATATTCACATAGGCCTACATGGGCACTTATAAAACGTCGGCAAAAGGCGCACGGTTTGTGTTGGTCGTTTCCTATGGAGAAGAACCGGCAAGAAACTCCATGGTTACTCTTTTAAAAAAAATTGGTTTGGTTTACAATATTTCCATGTTACAGCATTAGGATGTATATATGGGGGACATCGTAGGCGTGACAATAAGTCGTAAGACAGCAGAAAAATAAAATGAAATAAAAAGTTAACAAGCATCTAGAAATCTAGAAGGCCTACAATGTTCACACATTCATAAAAATCGGTAAAATATTCTATACAAAGGTAAAAAAAAGAAAAAATATACACGTGGCACAAATGTTGTTATCAGTAACTATTCTTAGTTTAGGACCTATGATCACTCATATACAAATACACAAATACACAGGTGCACACGTTAAACTTATAACACACCTCTTTATAAAAGTAAAAGTGGTTAAAAACAAAGAAAACACAAAACTGCCATGTTTATTCTAAATACTAACTGCCCACCTGTTTCTATAAATCTGGGGAAGTCAGGAGCCCTACGATCCCTGCCATTCCCTGCGCTATAATTGGTTGGCATACAAACGCACCGGTCGCCATCCGTCACCGAACATGCGCACGCGTCCGTCATTAGGTCATTGACACGGTGACGTTGTGTTTTCTTCACCTTGTACTACAAATATGGAAGTATAGGAAATTGAGATTTTTTTGCAAGCTCCATTTTACATTTCTTGCGGAACTAGTAATCGATTTTCCACGACTTTGAGGTAACAAAACGCATACTCGTTTCACATAGCGCGACCTGAAATTCAATAGTTTTTGTACTATCCTAATTATTCTATGACAAAAAAAAAGCTTTAGATCAAAATGTAGATAATTTAATTGTCTTTGAGATGATGGTGAAAATTTTATTAAAATTGTCATTGGTGCGATTGTCGTTATCATCATCATCGGCCTATTTCCCACTGCTGGGACACAGGCCCCCTCTCTGTGAGAGGGGATGGGCCGTAATCCACCACGCGGGCCCAGTGAGTGTTGGGGGATGTCACATGTATATGAATTTCTAGAACTTGCCAGTTTCCTCACGATGTTTTCCTTCACCGTTATGAGAGCAGTGGTGATGTAATAATTTACACTGTCTGGGTTCGAAACCACAACCTACACCTTGTAAGTTGCGGCCGATACAACTGGGCCACCACTGCTCAACACTTTATACTATATTATAAGAATATAATGAAAAAAATTCATAGAACAAATTATTAAGAAAATAGTCTAAAGTAACTTATATTTTTCCAAAAAAATACTACTGGCGATTTAGACATGATTATCATTTAAAAATCAGCTACCTCCATGATGGCTATCGGCGCCTAAGGCTGCCTTTTCACCTGAGATATGCTATGTTACGTTGCTATGGATGCGTTTGATATCCACCAATCATATTTATTGATCCATATAACATAGCACTGGTGGAAACGGGTGACCAGCTATGTTTTTAGGGTTCCGTACCCAAATGGTAAAAGCGGGACCCTATTGCTAAGACTCCGCGGTCCCGCTGTCTGTCTGTTTGTCCGTCTGTCACCAGGCTGTATCTCATGAACCGTGATAGCTAGACAGTTTTCACAGATGGTGTATTTCTGTTGCCGCTATAACAACAAATACTAAAAACAGTATAAAACAAACGTGATATTTTTGCAGTTTTTTTGCGATAATGGTACGGAACCCTTCGTGCGCGAGTCCGACTCGCACTTAGCCGGTTTTTACTTAATACAAATAGCTTATTTTCTTTAAAAAAATTTGTAGTACGTAGCAGCAAACTCGTGTCAGGAATACTTATTTTTGTAAGTATGGAATGTTGGACCGATGTAAAGTGGTTTTGCCACCAGTTGTAAAGAGTGAGAACTTGCAGTTGCAGCGGTAATTCTTATGTTTGTTTGTATACCTACTCTGAACATTCTTGAGTTTATGATTTTGAGATGTGTTTGCTAGTAGCTCGTACGTAACTAGGGTTGCCAACATTTTTTCAGCGAAATACAGTATTTTTCAAAATAAGCTATAAAAAATATAGTATTTTATGGAAAATATTAAAAATAGACAAAGATATATTTGTTACTTATTTATTTTTACAAAAACTATATTTCTTTGCACTTCTTGCATTTTTGCATTTTTAACAATGTTTTGTCTGAAATAAAAGTGTCTTATGCTTTATTACATTTAATTTTTAGATTAATATTTTATAAATCAAAAGCTTAATTTTTAATAATGAAATACTACTTTCGTTTCTCTCTTCTTGCCATTTCGAATTCATAACTGACAAAACGCTACTTTCGTCATCGCTACCACTTTCCATAACTATTGTTTGTTATTTATTTTTAGGACCTAAGTTCTCAAATCAAAGATGATTTGAGAACTTGGGATTTGGTATTTTCAATTAGGTCATTTATCTAATTGAAAAACCAAAGCACGAACAAAAATAAAACAGACCAAAACGATTGTTGTCAATTGGATATCGACAACTTTGACGTGCTGCCAGCGCCTCCAGTTAGTATAGAGATCAGTGGAAGCTAAAGACAAAAGATTGTAGATGCATTCTGAGTTCGGAATTCGGTTACACGAACTCGCCTCACTCAAAATTAGATGTTTATTTAAAAAAAAAAAATTGTTTGTTAAATTTCGTTCGGTGTTGAAAATATAGTATTTTTGCGTACTATATATTTCTTCAACAGTATATAGTACGCCGACCCGAAAAATAGTACAATACTATATATTATAGTACGGCTGGCAACCCTATACGTAACACAGGTGATAACACGTTACACTCGACACCTGCGTAAATAGGCCATTTTTCTTCTAAGGTCGGTCATTAGGTGATTTCAAATATAAGTGCAGTCCTTTGCATTATTGATTAATTGGTCCCTGTAATTAGCAGATGAGATTTTTCAACTTTGTCTCTAAGCTCGATATCGGATCAAACTGCAAGGTATCTTTTTGCAGGTCTTCAATATTGCATGTACTGTAATCAAAACTAACCGAATAAAAACCGGCCAAGTACGAGTCGGACTCGCGATCTCGATTATCGCAAAAACGGTAAAAAAAAACACGTTTGTTGTATGGGAGTCCCACTTAAATATTTACTTTATTATGTTTTTAGTATTTTTTGTAATAGCGGCAACAGAAATACATTATCTGTGGAAATTTCAACTGTCTAGCTATCACGGTTCATGAGATACAGCCTGGTGACAGACAGATGAACCAGTTTTTACCCTCTGGGTACGGAACCCTAAAAAAACAATGAAGAGTCAATGGGCGCCTTTTCTACAATATCCACACATTGACAAAAATTATTAGAGCGAGATATGTATGCAAGAAAAGTCGATAAATATAAAATTACTTATTTTAACATCGATTCGCACGTGGAGTATGTTAAGAAAAGCCATGAAATAACAATCTATTAATAGCTTGTAATTGAAATATGGAATCAATATCTACTTAATAGTGGTTTTAGCAAGTCTAGTCTGACAATTCTGGGTAGTAAGTACTTATATTTTATTAACTTTAACAACATTATCAGAACAGGCATTATAATATGAATATTTTATATATAGTATAATCGTAAAAGGATAAATACTTCATTTATAGTTACATAAAATATTGCGCATTGCAATTTTGGCTTTCCTGTTAAAACTTTATAATGGAGAATAAAATCTCCTCGAAACAACAGAGCTGACTTGCAAATTCTTCTAAATTTACACCTAAAGAACTCAATAAAAAAACAGGAATACAGCGCAAATGCAGTTCCAAAAATATAAATTTTCTCCCAGAATACACAATTATAAGTACTAAGAAAAAGTCAACGCCTTTTACGACATTGCGTGGGCGTTGGTGCTTAACAAAATCACACTGAACTCTGTTATCGAATACGCAAGGTCAATTATCTAATAATGTGATTTGACCTCGTGACCCCACACGGAGTACGGTGCCTTGGAATGAATTTACTTATCAGTTGTCAGCAACATTGTAACACATTGTGAATAGATGATTATTAATGATGGAAACGCAAAATTTTTGCACCGACTGCCCTTTAAGGAGGAGGTTCTCAATTCGATTGGTATTTTTTTCTTATGTATGTACACCGATTACTCAAAGACGCCTGGACCGATTTGGAAAAATCTTCTTTTGTTTGAAAAGGGTATACTTCCCATTTGGTCCCATAGTCATCAGGTCAGGATCTGATGATGGATCTTGGAGGAATCGAGGGAACTCCTCAAATATTATAGGCATACATATAGCGATTTTGGCATTTTCATCAACAATGCAATCATTTGCACTCAGAAAGTATCATTTGGTGAAGAAGACCACAGATGGCCAATGGAACTTCTTAATGCTAAGTATGTCACGCGTCTACTATATCTCGAATAGTTAAACGACTATGATGAAGCAAATACTTATAAATAAATAGTACTGATAGAAATAGTACCATCGAACTGATCTGATGATGAAACCGGCAGGTAGGCACTGGAACTCCGAAATAAAACAATATATCCTAGTCGTGTTTGGGCTTATTGGATTCGTCATGAGATGAACTTTGGCTATATATGCTATTTTTATGGCAATTGGAGGTACCTATCAAAACTAAAAAGAGATACATAAAAATACCTTTTAATAAAAAAAAACTAATCAACCTCCAAAAAAAAAAACAATAGACCAAAGACACCGACTTCGGAAAAGAAAGTTATTTTTCACTTTGTAGTGTATATTTATGGAAATCGGTTTGCTTTTGTTAAAAAGTGTTTTACGCCAATGAAGCACAAATTGATATGTTAATTTAGCTCGAAAGTTTCATGCCAATTAATAAGTTTATGTTGCGTGAATTTACTCATAAAATCAATGCTCGATATGTTTTCGATTGTTTGACCCCGATTTCAGAGTAATCTATCACTATTTCTGTATCTGTAGAATTCGGACGTCAGAACAGGTAAAGCTGGGATTACACACGTTGATATTTAGGTCCGGGTGTCTGTAGACTACTAGTGTGAAAACATGATTGTGTATATTTTGTATCATCCTCTGAATACCGATACGGTCACAAATATATAATTAACTAGCTTTTGCCAGCGTCTTCGCTTGCGTTACTATAGATTTTGTCAATCAATTCTGGTTATCTAGGTATTCATTTCTTCATGATTCTGATCTCCTGGTATGTAGTTTAAAAGTCTTTATTTAGCACACATGATTCTAGCCCCTGAAATACCTCTTTTCTTTATGATTTTGTTCTCCTTGTAAAGGGTCCGAGCGATGGCCTGCGTTATGTTGGCTTTTAGGGCAACGGTCGAATGTGGTTTATTGGCATAGACCTGCGACTTCAGAAAACCCCACAAGAAAAAGTCTAGCGGAACTCTAACTCTACCCTCAAACCGTTCATGCAGAATGTCGATTGTATCGTTCGCTGTGTGGCAAGTAGCGCCATCTTGCTGGAACGACATGTCGTTCACGTCCATATTGTTCAATTCAAGCCAAAAGAAATTGTTTATCATTGATCTGTAGCGCTCGCTCGATCTATGCAGCAGAGTCATTAAAAATTGGACCTCTCGGATTCGTGCCACCATACGAAGCCGCGGCGGACATTTGAACGATGTCATATTCCATCCATAATTGGCATAAATGGGCCTTTTAAATAAAAAATAAATATCGTTAATATCTCACACACATCTTGTTTTATTCAATTTTAACATCGACCCGTCCTTGTTGAGAGAAAAAATTGAGTTTCAGTTCTAAGTATGGGGAACTCCCAAAATTTATTGTTTTATTTATTTTTGTGTGAAAATCTTAATGCGGTTCACAGAATACATCTACTTACCAAGTTTCAACATCATAGTTCTTATAGTTTCGGAAAAAAGTGGCTGTGACATACGGACAGACAGACAGACAGACATGGCGAATCCATAAGGGTTCCGTTTTTTGTCATTTGGCTACGGAACCCTAATAACAATAATAAGCCGCTTAAACACATATATATTTTATACATATTATAATACGTATCTGTTATTCTGATATAGGTATTTAGCTATATTTCTGTAAAGTTTCATCAGTAGTAGTAGTAGTAGTATCAGTGGTAGTAGTTTCATTAGTAGTTTCAGTAGTTTTACTATCCATAGGTACTTAAAAACTTACTTTTATAATAGTAGTAGGCTTAACGCTGGAAGTCTTCATATTAAAGAATTATTTTTTGTGTTTTTTTTGCATACTTAGTTTTGTTTACTTGTATTTTCTGATCAACGGTATTTCGAAAGCTGCACTTAGCATACACATGCTCGTGTCTGTCAAAAGGTCAAAGCATGAAGCTCGCATGCCATGCAAACATGCACATAATTATGTAGGTATGCGCACAGCAAAAGAGTGGAACTCGCTGCCTGCGTCTTTGTTTTCCGCATTCAACCTTAATGTCTTCAAAGTTAGAGTGAACAGACTTCTTCTGGGGAAACTCACTCCATCGTCCACTTTGTCTCTGTCACCTCTGACCTAGACTAGAGTCAAGGGCAAATGGTTTAATGGCCGCTAAGTATAAAACGTGTACATTGCAGGTGGATTCTTTTTCTTTTCGTGCGGGGATGTGGCCACCTCTGGTGTCAGAGTTAGTTAATTCGCCTCTGGAAACCCCATTACCCCACAAGTTAATGAAGTGAATGAAGTCTGAAATAGGAAGTCAGAGGGACTTCCTATTTCAGACTTCATTAACTATATAAGTCCAGCAGCCTTAAGTTAATTCGGCATGGCACAGGGTTTTGACCGCATCAATCGCCCAATCAAATGCGAGATAAAAGACGCGATGTGGATTTACGTCTATGTGATTGGTAGATTGATGGGGTCAAAACTCTTTGCCTTGCCGAATTTACTTACGCACTTAGGCTGCTGGTTTCCTCACGATGTTTTCCTTCACCGTTGCCTGTGATGTCCAAGATACCTCTACATTTTATGATATAATTATGTCCATGTCACCACGGAAGCTTCTGCCAGCGGCTTCGTCCGCGTGAAATTTGTTTTATCATCCCAAGGGTACATTATATCGGGATAAAAAGTATCGCCTTTATGCTATTCCGGATTACAATCTATCTCTGTGCCAAATTTCATCCAGATCCGTTCAGCCGTTCTGTCGTGATTGAGTAACAAACATACATCCATCCAAACGTTCGCATTTATAATATTAAGTAAGATTTACAAACGAATATAATAAACTAGGAAATTGTAAATGTCATGTGACAGAAGTTATCTATCGTGCGTAGTGATCTCTTCCGGAATACTTTTGGACGAGCATTATTCGTGATTCTGATTATAATGAATAGCGCGGTGACGAAACCACAGAACACTACAGAAGGTTACTGGTTAGTGCCATAAAACGGGCGAAAACAGGCGCACGCGCACATAGACGCGTATGTACAGCGATATCAACAAAGCCGGTCGCGAGTGCGCTTGCACTCACTGTACGCTAATCGCCATGTGTGCGTGCGTTTTCTCTCGTTGTTGGAGCCGACCTTCTGTACTGATAGTCCTCCTGACCTAATTTGGGTCATGATGACCAATCTCAGCGAAGATTTGCCATCGATGCGGGAGTTATTTTATCAGGTGTGCAAACGTGGTGTACTTTCTCTTCACACTAACTATAATAGTCCGATGGGACGCCAATCTGGTCTGACTGGAGATAGATAAGGCGCAGAACCAACTTAACGTGCTTTCCGTTGCCCTATCATACCGCCAACTTTGTAATTCGTCCACTGAAAAATTCTCCATCTCTGATGTAACAACTTATCCGTATTATTCTGTGATTAAACACTCGGAGATTACACGCATGTCCGCTATGCTAAACACTTTTGAATGTCAATAGACGAGCTGTAATTAACACCGGTCTGTTGGAACTGTTAGACAGACTGTGGTTACGACGACGCTCCGGTTCACGGCACAGCGCTAATTGATATCTTGTTAGGGTATTTTTATAGGAGGTGAAAAAACTCTGAAAGGTCGATGTAGTTTACCAACAAAACAGTGCTCTTACAACGAGTTTTTGAACGTATTCGATCTCGTTAAAACTGAATAACCATCGCCTGGTGACCATAATTCTTGAGCGGAGGAAGACGTAACCTAGGACACAGGTGGAGAGACAATCTTCGCAGTGTGGTTGGTAGCAGCGGGATGAGAGCTGCCGAAACTTGAGACAATTATAGGCGTGCAATTGGAGAGGCTTATATCCATCAGTGGATTGCTATAGGTTGATAATTATGATTATGATGGTGACCATAATGATAAACCTCTTTATTTTATACTAGCTGTTCCCCGCGGCTTCGCTCCCGTGGGCCACCCCACAGGACCCGTTATCGGGATGAAAAAATAGCCTATGTCATTCAGGGATAATGTAGCTTTCTATTGGTGAAAGAATTTTTTAAATCGGTCCAGTAGTTTCGGAGCCTATTCGGTACAAACAAACAAAAAAACTTTCCTCTTTATAATTAGTATATAGATGAGAAAGTTTACGTTAACTCGATATAATAAATATTCAAATTCGCACTGGCCGCTTGTGGTTGGAAGAAATTTTTGATTTATATGTGTTTTTTTGATTTATTTATATGTATATGTCAAGTGTTACGACTTTTTATCCCGGTATAATGTTCCCTTGGGATGATAAAACACTTTTCACGCGGGCGAAGCCGCTGGCAGAAGCTAGTATTATCTAACTTATGGCGATACAGTTTGCACAGATTCTAAAGAGCTATCCAATACCGCGAATTACCAATTTGTTAGTCAGCAAGGTGTGGTGTAGAGTGGAGCTGACTGTCAGATGAAGTGTTGATTTTTTTGTAATCTATACTAATATTGTAAAGAGGCAAGATTTGTATTTTTGTATGTAACGAATAAACTTAAAACTACGGGACCGATTTCAAAAATTCTTTCACCGTTGGGAAGCCACACTATCCCCGGGTGACATAGACTTATCTTAATACTTTTTATCCATGTATTCCCACGGGAACGGGAAATACGCGGGAGAAACCGCGAGGCGTCCGCTAGTATAATTATAATATATAATAATCTATACTAATCTATACCAATATTATAAAGAGGAAAGATTTTTTTGTTTGTTTGTTTGTTTGTTTGTACCGAATAGGCTCCGAAACTACTGGACCGATTTGAAAAATTTTTTCACCAATAGAAAGCTACATTATTCCTGAGTGACATAGGCTATTTTTTTATCCCGAAACCGGGTCCTGTGGGGTGGTCCACGGGAGTGACGCCGCGGGGAATAGCTAGTATAATATATTTTCGGCGTTGTGGTGTATGACCATTCGATACGATGTAAAAATTGTTTGGAAATTAATAAATGAATATAATTATGTAATGACTATCCGTGGTGAGATGGACATAATTAATCATAAAATGTAGAGGTTTCTTGGACATCACAGGCAACGGTAAATGAAAACATCGTGAAGAAACCAGAAGATTATTTCGTAAGTGAATTCAGCAAGGCTAAGGAAGGTTTTTGACCCCCATCAATCACATAGACGGAAATCCACATCGCGTCTTTCATCTCGCATTTGATTGGTCGATTGATGCGGTCAAAACCTTGTGCCTTGCCGAATTAACTTACGCAATTAGGCTGATGGAATTATATATACAATTTTTTTTTATTTTTATTATTATTATTTTTTTAAAACCTTGCCCCACACTAGGTATTTCTTCCTGTATCGTGGGTAAGTTTACAAACATATAAACTCACATACACAACACCCAGAGCCGGCACAACTATCTGTAGGTCATACAAATATTTGTTTCGTGCGGGAATCGAACCCGCGACACGCAGCGCAGCAGTCAGTCGCTCAACCACTGCCAAGTCAGAAGCCTCTGGGGTTCCCAGAGGCGGCTTAATTTACTCTGACACCATCCCCACACAAAAATATAAATAAATAAAAACTACAATCTATACAAAATTTAATACCATATCGTCATAGCCTTTTATCTGTCCACTTCATTAATTTATCTTTTTGTTTGTCACCAGGGTTGCGGCTTCGGTTGCCAGCTTCATCACATAGTGTACTGCTTGATCTTCGCGTACGCCACAGAGCGCACCCTGATCCTCAACTCTAAGGGATGGCGGTACAATAATAAGGGGTGGGACTATGTGTTCATGCCCATATCTGATAGCTGTACCTCCTCCGCTGGTGAGAAGGTGGTGCAGTGGCCAGGTAATTATTATCAGTTTTTTTTTTCGCTAAGCGATTACCGGACACTTTTTAACCGATTTCAAAAAAGAGGAGTAGGCTCGCAATTCGACTGTATTTCTTTCTATGTGTGTTATCTCAGAACTTTATACAAGGTGAAATGATTTTGATGATTCTTTTTTATTTGAAAGCTGTTGCTTCTCATGTGGTCCCATTTAAATTTGATCAAGATCTGATGAGGAACTTTGGAGATATACAACAGAACTCTTCAATAAATGACGGCAGATCTCTCGGGATTGCTGCAAATCGCATGTCTGTTTATTGTTAACACCATTTCATAACATAACATCACGCCGGTACGCTCTAAAGGGGTAATCAGAGGGTACTCAGTGTCAAAAGACGAAGAAGCGAAAACAGGAACACCGACTTTTGAAGTTATTTTTCACCTTGTAGTGTTTTTATTTGGAAGTACAATGTAATTTTTGTAACAAAAAGTTTTTAAATATATTTAAAAACTTTTAGACATTTAGAGCAACACGGTCGATCTTCAAGGTTAAGCAACGGTTACTGAGGTGGGTCCTTGGATGGGGGTCCATTCATTACATAGCGAGACCCCTCCGTGCCTCGGCAAGCACGTTAAACCGTTGGCGTTGCTTAAAGATCTTTAACAGTCGTTTCGTTTGTCAGAAACTCAGAAGCCTTAAGAGAAAATATGGCAGAGAGCGCCGACTGAATTTCTTAAGTAAAATGTCATAATTCGAGATTTGTCTCTCGCCTATTTCCTCCTCCTGTATTAAACAAATTTAAAATATATTCCATAAACTGAAAATTAAAGATATATTCTATGTCCCTATGTTATCTTTTTTGATGATACATTATCTTTAGAAGCACTAGAATCCCCAAAAAAAGCTCAAAATTGCTCAAAATTTTAGGCTTAGTGTACAAATTTGACTAATATAAATGAAAAAACTGGCCAAGTGCGAGTGGGACTCGCGCACGAAGTGTTCCGTACCATTATCGCAAAAAACGGCAAAAGCATCACGTTTGTTTTATGGGAGCCCCACTTAAATATTTATTTTATTCTGTTATTAGTATTTATAGCGGCAACGGAAATACATCATCTGTGAAAATTTCAACTGTCTAGCTATCACGGTTCATGAGATACAGCCTGGTGACAGACGGACAGTCAGACAGACGGATCGCGGAGTCTTAGTAATAGGGTCCCGTTTTTACCCTTTGGGTACGGAACCCTAAAAAGGAAAACATAGGGGCATAGTATATATATCTTACTTTTCTAGTTTATGGAATATCTTTTATTTTGGTCCTATATTGGAGGAGGAAATAGACGAGAGCCAAACCTCGAATTATGATTTTTTACTAAGGAAAGTTTGGTACCGGTAAAACGGGGTTAAATTGAGATATGGGGCAATTTTGATGATAACTTATTTTCATGGGTTTTTGAAAGCTAATTCTGTGAAAACGGAACGCACCTCAAATTTATTTTTAAAGTTTTCAACACTGACATGTCAGCCATGTTATGCATCAACGTTAGCGCGTCGCGAAAATAAATTGATAATTGGGGTTACTTTATATTGCAAGAAAAAAAGGTACCCCTTCAAAGTGTACCTGTGTGACGTTATGTTATAGAATTGTGTACCCAATAAACATACATAGGGTTTGACACGTTCTGAACTCAAAATACTCAATTCAGAAACCGAAGTTCAATCTCATCATTTTCCATCTTGGCTGTGCGAGTAATAAATAATCAAAAAGTAATTCTATTATTTTATTTCTTATTTGATAAACTAGTACTGATGCAGTCCCTAGAGTGTACTGATGAAAATCTAACTAGCTTGGATTGTCCCGAAGATATGCTACAGATTCCACCAATGACAAACGCTTCACGTAAACTTTTTTTTTATTTATGGGGTTTTTTGTGGCATTTGTTTACAACTATCTATGTACTGTCGGATTACACTTTTTGGTCTTATGTGTAAATAGGGTTACCATTTCGAAAATTTCAAGTCCTAACAAAAAGTCCGACTTAAAAAAAAAGACGGACATTTTAAAAACAAAAAAATTGCGATCTGAAAAGTATGAAACAAGAAAATATTCTTTATACGTCTTATGGAAAAAAACAAAATATTGTCATCCAAGCGAAAAACCCGGCCAAATAAAAAAGCCGGACAAAGTCCGGATAGGAGGAGAAATGGCCGGACAAATCCGGATGGATGGTAACCCTATGTGTAAAGCGACTGACGGTTAAGTCGGTTAAAAATCATTATGTTGATATTACCTAAGGTTTTTACACTATCAATTACTGTTATTATAACTGTGAAGTGTTACTTCGTGTAGCTTGTATATTACCACCTTTATACTTTAAAAAATCTCCAAATAGTTCACCTATAGTAATAGAACGAAATAAAATCACTGAAACTTCTCTTGCACTTTATTTATGGGTAGAACGGAAACATTCCATATTATAAAAATATTTATCTACACTCACAACGAAATGTACCAAATATGGATTCAAAAAATATTGTATAAACACGTACTTTATATTCGTAAATAGGTAAAATAAAAAATCTCCAAATAGTTCACCTATAGTAATAGAACGAAATAAAATCACTGAAACTTCTCTTGCACTTTATTTATGGGTAGAACGGAAACATTCCATATTGTAAAAATATTTATCTACACTCACAACGAAATGTACCAAATATGGATTCAAAAAATATTGTATAAACACGTACTTTATATTCGTAAATAGGTAAAATAAAAAATCTCCAAATAGTTCACCTATAGTAATAGAACGAAATAAAATCACTGAAACTTCTCTTGCACTTTATTTATGGGTAGAACGGAAACATTCCATATTGTAAAAATATTTATCTACACTCACAACGAAATGTACCAAATATGGATTCAAAAAATATTGTATAAACACGTACTTTATATTCGTAAATAGGTAAAATAAAAAAAATTAAACCATTACAGTATAACATTTTCCTTCGATTTTCAAGTAAATGCATCATAAAATAACTATTTAAGTTTTATAGCACACTTCAACTTTTTAATTTTCTGGTGCGTATGGGCTCATTGTAGTAAAGAAGTGTCATTGTCTGTGGATGCGCACGCTGCGCAATGAGCATCTAAATTGCCCGCCTTACCACATATTTTTCCCTTTCCACTTTTGTTTTATTTCAACTGTATGAGTGAAGATAAAGTAGTGTATGCAACGGCATATATAATTAGGTATTAAAACACGAGCGCAGGTGATAATAATATTAAGCGAGTGTTAAATGACCATTGCATAAACTACTATTAATTTTGATGCATTAATTGTGATGGAATCAAAGTTTATATTGGTATACACCTCAAGTAATAATATTAATGTTTCATGTCTAATAAATCGTACCATTTTATGTTATTCACCTTCTTGTTGATATTGAAGTGATATTATTTTTGCTCTCAACAAGAATTAAGTAAATATCTCAAACTAAACTTTTTGTTAAGTGTCCTCGTCTCGTAATAGTAGTTTATGCAATGGTCATATAATAGGGGTTATTAAAACACGAGCGTAGGTTTATCTAAAGAGGCGAAGCCGTATTTGATAATAATATTACGCGAGTGTTTTAATACCTAATTATATGCTATTGCATACACTACTTTATCTTCACTCATACAGTTGCAATAAAACAAAAGTGGAAACGGAAAAATATTTGGTATGGCGGGCAATTTAGATTCTCATTGCGCATGACTGCGCAGCGCGCGCCTCCTTAGACAATGACAGTACTTCAATGAGCCCATAAGCGCCAATAAATTAAAAAGTAAAAGTGTGCTATAAAACTTAAAAAGTTATTTTATGATGCAGTTGTTCGAAAATCGAAGGAAAATGTTGCATTATAATGTTTTTTTTTTTAATTTTATCTATCCATGCATATAAAGTACGTGTTTATACAATATTTTTTGAATTCATATTTGGAACATTACGTTGTGAGTGTAGATAAAAATAATAATGATTTCTGCAATGTTATTTTATTATACACTTATTGAAAGTAACAAATAGTTTTTAATGTGTCGTTCTAAAATACATTCTACACTATGTATTCTTGTTTTCCATACACATGTTTACTTCTCTATATTTTAAAGTCTTTTCAGTGCACCTTTACACCCTCTGGGGAATATAACTTCATAACTTTATCATTTAAGAAATTAATGAAAAGGGATAGTATGTACTGACAAAGAACAATGGCAGGTGCCCATACATTGTTTTAGCTGAGATTAAATTGGAAAGTCTTTAAATGAAAAATGTCTGGTTTAACTCAGGGTGATGTTCTGAATTAGTTTGTGCACGAATTTTTGTTCGAGAATGTAGAGAATAATAGATATTCAGTCATAAACTTTTGTAGGTTATGTCTGGGTAACTTTTAATAATGTGTTTAATAGGTAATATTAATCAATTTCGGGGAAGTTAAAGTGGAATATCCCATTAGTATTTCCCTTACCTAGTTATTTTAGCATGAAATGTGTAGTACTCTTTGGAAAGAGTATATTTATTTAAACTAAGTGACTTTGACGTGTATCAAAAGGTTGTCGTCAACAACCAAGCTATATATTTTTTTGACTTGGGTATTAGTCTTTTTGCCAATCATTAAATGAAAGTAATTCATTTATTTCTACTACACTACAATATTCTTACCTACCTTCAAGGAACATCTACACTTAGACATAAACTGTATTGTTAACTCATATACTGCAATAAATACAATAATGATATTATTACTTAATATAGTTACTACTTGTCACTTAGCAGATAAAATATATTATGGCAACACTATGCTAAAGAAATGAACTAAAAAATCAAATAACTTTTTATTTATTATGTCTTTTTTAATCTATTTTGGACCAGGCATAATTATACTTTAAAAAACATAGACAATTAATATAATGTCTTTTGTATATAACTCACTTTCAGACGCTCAAATTTAAGTCAGCTAAAATTTCGCCATTGTTCTTTATGTACTATCAGAGCTGGGCAAAATACATGCTTTGCTTTAATTAAAATACAAATTACAAAAAACTATCTTGCGTGTGTATAAAATACTAAGTAAATATTTGTAAGTCGTGCATTTGAAATACATAATTCAAATTACACAGAAGTTTCGTAAAAATAACCGTTTAAAATGAAATTGATAATAATTGACAAGATTGGTACTAGATCATTTGACGTACGCTGTCGCCATTTCGTTTACGAAAGCTATTGAGCGCTATTTTCTGGAAAACGCACCCAATAAATAAGATCGCTAAATGTATTTATGTTCAAATGTATTTTGATGCCATAAGTATTTGAAATATAACTAATATTCCTCAGCGTCAGGTATTTGAAATGCCAATTACAAATTACCGAAGTAATGGAAAACCAAATACGTATTTATATTTCAAATACTTATTTTGATTACAAGTAATTCAAATACTGCCCAACCTTGCTACCTATGTGTATTTTTGGATTGTGCAGGGTTTTGAATATGAACTTTTTCTTATAATATTAACCATCGCACTCACACACACACACACAATTTAAGCTTAAATACTGAGTACGGCCTCCGTTTCTCGTCATCGACAAAGTAAGAAACTAAACGAAACCAAATCTTAATCTTATCTTCGAATGTGTGAATGGCTGGCGGGAAACGCGTAAATCTACGGGCACATTACTGTGACGTATTGTGCTCTGACGCAGGTACACCAATCAAATAAACCTGGTAAAACAACGAGTATTATAGCCAATCGAATGCGTCAGAAGGCGCCACGACACAACAACAGTAATGTGTACCCGGCTTTATAATAACGTTACAAAAATACATGTGTTCGTGCTAAGGTCACTGTATGTTAATGCTAACATCAATGAAACATTTGTTATAATATTTAAATGTTTTAATGCGGATCTAAAACGGGAATAATATTTTAAAAACATTTCTTTTGAACTCCCATTGGCCAAAACGCACATACCGAATAACTGACAACGGATACTCCGCACATAAAAAAACGTTCGAATTCAAGTCGCAATATCGTGTCAGCGACAATCAATGTCAAAAATTTGTCAATATACGGCAATACTTTATGTTTTTGTCATATAGTGACTGCTTCGTTCCAACGTTGTTTAAAAATACGGGAATGGCCTCTCTGATACTTTCACCCCAAAATTATTAATCCCCATGATCCTTTTTCATTGTGAAATATGGGTAAAAATCCTCCTTCTTTGACTGCACATTATATCGGAATAATCTTCTGTTTCTTCCAGTAACGTATGATGCCAAGGTGGTATCGCTGTCGTTCATAGACTCCATATCTCAGAAGCCCAAGTTTTTACCGCTCGCCATACCCAAAGACTTGGCCCATAGGTAAGTTAACATTCTTTATTTTTCTACACACTTAAAAGATTCTCGATATGTGGCGAGGGTCTTTACATAAAGGAACGTCCTCACTGAGAGCATTCACGTGTAATGAGCATTCGACGTCGAATATTCGAATGGTGTGGACGTTGAGCGGAGCGTTACAAAGCTTACACGCAAGCGCGAACTTCGGCCGGTGCGGACGTCAGAACGATTTTCGCGGAAACGGCTCGCAGTCGAACGCTCGAAAGCGAGTACTCAGATACTGAAATCAATGAGTATGTATGTAGGAATATTACTGGCCACTTGTAAAGCAAGGAACAGTTCCTTGATCTTAAGTGTTTGTGACCTTTTTGGTCAATCGTATTACCGAATGAATGACATTTAACGAGATTTTATTCGAATGCTCTGAGCTCGCAAGGGAATGTTCGACTCGAACGTTCATAGTTTTGCTCGAATGTGAATGCTGGGCTCGCTGGGAAGCATTTGTTGCTCGCCTACGATTGCTTGTTTATAAATTGTCACAAAAGAATGCTCCCAGTGAAGACGCTCCTTAATATGCTTTGCTTCGACTCTCGCCGCATTCGAAGCTATTGCGATCAACCGGGCACAAAGCCAGACTCCGGGCAATTCCAGATGGTAGGGCGCTGGCACAGATAATGTAATACTAGCATACAGATGCCTCATCCCATACAAAGAAACCGTGCCGACGTAACTAGCGTTTTTCGTCTGATTAAGCTAATCGCGTTCGGTTCCGTTCCACGGATTTAGATGGTGTTAGCAGCGACTTGAAAGTTATACGTGAATACTTTATTTTTAAGTACAGCAACGATTTGTTTTATACTATTTTTTTGCACGTTTTTACAGTTGCATTGTACCAAAATGTGTTACGAAACAAATTAAAAAAATCGAGTGGATGCCTCAGAAATTTAAAACCGTGCCATCTTAATCTTATTCCTTAATTTTGTGCTTAAGAGAGTTAATTAAACAAGAACAAGTTTTTTGACCGTCTCTCGAAAATCTTAATATTTCACAAAACTCAATAACATATAGAAGATTATCACGCCATCTTGTGCAATTTATTTGAACCAAATTTTCTTTCTTCGCGTTGGGTGCTCGTGGCGCTGGAAAATATAATTATTAATGAATAAATTACAGGATAACGAGGTTCAATGGCGACCCTGCATCGTGGTGGATCGGTCAGATGCTGAAGTATGTGCTTAAGCCACGGCAAGCGATGCAGAAAGCGATCAACGAGACTATCGCTAAAATGAACTTCAAGACGCCTATCGTCGGGTAAGCTATAGTTTACTTTGCTCCAATTTACAAATGAAGCTGAATCTATACATACAAAATTATAATATATAAAATTCCTGACGTCATACAAGTCCTACATCGCGCAATCAAAGTGCTCCCATATACACAACACTTTTTGGTCAGAGGATCCTGCCTTTTAAATTTCCCATTCTGTTCCGCTTACCTCTAAACAAAAGTCATGCCTCATTTCATGGAAACAAGTCATGCTGTATTCTCTAAGGGGTAGGAATATGTGTGAGCCCATTTCGGTAGTAAGGTCTTAAGTTCCAAGCAAGTGTTGATTTATTCATATTCTATCTCAAACTACAACTATTTCTCGGTAAAAATAACTGCGCACTCGAAATGTCGACTCCTCGGCAGCTCGGGGGAGGCTGGGTCGACCCAACGCGAATGTATACGTACATCCGTGGTGGGGCGGCCCGGACTGCCAGGCACTTCTTCTCATGCAACCGAGCGGGTGGGCAGGTTGCGGATAGCCCAACTCCGGCTTGCGGGATCGACTGATGGCGGCTACCTTTGCCTTTGGCGATCCTGCGGTCGGGGCATCTGATATAAGATCCCGGACAAGAGAAGTTCCCGAAAGCCAAACCCCAGGCCTAGGGTACCAACGTTCCCGGGTTCAAAAGCCTTCTAGCATCACTATTAGCTGGACATCTAGCACTGGCTACCGTAAGGGACCAAGCACAATTAGAACACACCGTAACGCAATTATCCAAATACCTAACAGAAGCTTACCACGCATGCTGTAAATCAAGAGCGCCACAAAGCAGGAACGAGAGGAACCCCTGGTGGAACGCTGAACTTGGTAAACTCAGAGAGACGCTGCGTAAGCAATTTAACAGAGCAAAAAACACGAGACTCCCGGAAGACTGGGAGATATACAAAGTGACCCAATATGCATACAAAAAACAGACTAGAACCGCCAGGAGGATGGCATGGCGGAAATTCTGTGAATCCATTGAAACAAATAATGAGGCCGCAAGGGTACGGAAAATCCTATCAACTGATCAGGACCGATCCCTCGGCGCGCTGAAAAAACCCGACAACTCATACACACAAACCGACTATGAAACCAGCAAGGTCCTTCTCGAAACTCACTTCCCGGACTGTCAAGTCCTGGAGAACAGGACATGGGAGGCTGAACCCGAATGGACCCCAACGGAACAAGACTGGTCAAGAGCCCACAATATAGTAACAGTAGACCGGATAAAATGGGCTATCAACACCTTTCAGCCATACAAGTCAGCGGGGCTGGACGGCATCTTCCCAGCCCTGCTACAGTGGGGGGTAGATTATCTCACGCCATGGCTGTTGGAGATCTATCGGGCCTGCATAGCACTAAGATACATACCTCTCGGATGGCGCGAGGTGAAAGTTATCTTCATACCCAAACCTGGCAAAACTGATTACACACAACCCAAGGCATATAGACCTATAAGCCTCACATCCTTCTTGCTGAAAACCCTCGAAAGACTCTGCGATAGGCACATCCGTGATGGGCCTCTCCGAGAGCAACCACTGCACAAACAACAACACGCGTACTCCACAGGCAAATCAACAGAATCCGCGTTGCACAACGTGGTTTCTAAAATTGAATGCGCAGTGGACCACAAATGCTCAGCATTGGCTGCCTTCATTGACATTGAGGGCGCCTTCGATAAGACCATGTTCAACAGTATAAACACGGCCCTCGACAGACACGGCATAGACCCGACCCTAGGGGGTTGGATCACCAATATGCTCAAACTGAGAGCGGTCCAAGTCACGGTTAACGACACTACAAGGGCCATCGTCGCGAAGGGCTGTCCACAGGGGGGCGTCCTTTCGCCACTTCTGTGGAACCTGGTAGCTGATAGCCTCATCAAAACACTCAACGACAAAGGTTATTTCACCGTTGGCTACGCGGATGACATAACAATAATAATAAACGGGACCCACGAAAACACCCTATGCAATCTCATGCGTCAAGCCCTGAAAATAGTAGAGGAATGGTGCAACGAGCACCAACTCTCAGTGAACCCCACAAAAACTGAACTAATTCTCTTCACTAAAAAGAGAAAACCGATGACACTGCAATTACCGCGTTTCTTCGGAACAACCCTTAGCCTTTCGACTGAAACCAAGTACCTGGGCATTTATTTGGACAAACAGTTGAATTGGGCAAAACACATGAACCATATCACCACAAAAGCCAGCATATCCCTGTGGCAGTGCAAACGACTGCTAGGCAGGAATTGGGGGATTAGCCCCATGGTCACCTACTGGCTATACACCACAGTTATCCGACCAATCATTACATATGGCTCGCTGGTCTGGTGGCCCAGGACAGACCTCAGCACAGCCCAAAGAGATCTCGAAAAACTACAGCGGTTCGCCTGTGTTGCAATCACTAGTAGTATGAGAACCACACCAACTGCCGCCCTACAGGCAATGCTGGGACTCCCACCTCTACACCTAATTGTGAGGGAGGAGGCAGCCCTAGCCACCTTTAGACTCCACCTATCAGGTTCCCTAAATAAAGACTCCAGAATTAAGCACACACGCATAAGAGATGATGCGATCAAGCGTAAACCGATGTTAGCATCACCATGTGACAAAGCCCCGAAATCACACCACTTTCACAGACACTACAACATAACACTTACAGAGGAAAGATGTGACTACTCTGGCCCGAAAGAGATGAGAATATACACCGACGGATCGAAAACTGACTCAGGTACCGGAGTCGGAGTCTTCTCATACGATTTCAATATAAATATATCCAGACCGCTAGGAAGGTTCAACACCGTCTACCAGGCGGAGTGTGTTGGCATCATACAAGCGGTCCATGCCCTAGACGCCAGGAGGGTTACGGACACCCACATACGGATTCTCTCCGACAGCGCATCTGTCCTCCAATCCTTACGGAAAGAATACATTACATCAAAACTAATACTAGAATGTCACAACGCGCTAGAACAAATAACCGTATCTAGCCGTAACACGGTGACACTACAATGGATAAAGGGACACAGTGGATCGCTGGGCAACGACGCGGCTGACGAGCTTGCGGGGCGCGGATCCAGCTCGACGGTCTATGGACCCGAACCTGTTGTACCCATCCCCTTCAACCAAATACGCAGGTGGCTACAGGAATTCACCCAGACACAGGCGGAGAACTGGTGGGCCTCGACACCGGGCTGTAGGCAATCCAAAGAAGCTCTGCCATCCTTGGACAGTAGGCTTACCAGGCGTCTTTTACGCCTGGACAGGAATGGCCTCCGCGTGGTGACGGGGACCATCACGGGACACTGCTCACTTAACAAACACTTCCACACAATAGGCATAACGGACAGTCCTCTGTGCAGGGCATGTATGGAGGCTGAGGAAACCGTTGCGCACGTTCTTTTTGAATGCACAGGTGTTACCCAGATAAGAGCACAAACCCTCGGGTCACCCAGATCTTACACGGATGTTCTGAAGAAACCAGGAGCTCTAATCGACTTCTGGAGGGAGGTGGGCTGGTTGGAATGACCCACCCAACGGCCGCCATGGCCCACGTACAAAGGTCCATTTGAGGGACTAAGTGCGGAAACCAAACCCCCCTAACATAGAACATAGAACATAGAATGTCGACTCCTCTCCCGGCTTCCCGCGCGGCGCCCCGCGTTCCTTCGTGCGCCAAGAGGAGATTCGAATGTCAGAGTGACATTGACAGCTCAAAGTGCTCAGTGATTTTGAACGTGTAGTTTTTGTTTTTGAACTGTTAGTGCACTTAGCCAGTGTCACGTTTAGTTCCTTTAGTTTTATACAGTAATACAGTGCCTTTGAATAAAAACTTTGTTTTGCATTATAACACATTCCAATGTTTTTTTGGAATATTTGGCAGGCAAATATATCGAGTGAGGCTTATAGCCAAGGTTTGCTGAGGCATAGTTGTCGGCACGTAACTTGGCAAGAGTTGTTAGATGCGCACAAGTCGTTTTTTAGATCTCGTTGGTTTCGTAACGTTCAGCACCGTTCCGAGCGCGCAAATGGTTGGTCAGTTGACACAGGGATAGACTGACCAATCGCGTCGCGTCCACGTTCCGTTCGCTCTATATAGTGGTTGGTCAGTTCACGCATTATGCGCGAACCCGATTACCCCCACTACGCAAAAACCTTGCCAAGTTACTAGTCGGGGACTATATCATTACAAAAATAACATTCTCAGCTCCACTTTACCAAGACAGCACCCGTTTCAGTGATGCCGAATTTTCCCCAGTTGTGTAAACACTTGAGACACAAAACTACATCAATTTTACATCACAATGTACACTAGGAACCAATTTGCGAATAATTAAAACAGACACTTAACTTTACTTGAAAAAATCCGGCTAAAATTCCTGTGTAGTATTATCATCTGATACAATTAACCACTTTTGAATGTTAACAATTTGACTTAAACAGTGTCTTTTTCTCCAATCAGTAAGGACTATTTTTGTAGTTTAACTGTTACTCTGATATATAGTTGACGATTCAAACACATGGTATTGATTGAAACAATTTTACAGCTGCGATAAGTTTCATTTTAATCTCAATGTTCCATGAAATTAATTATTTTTACGTGGTTCTGTTTCCTTATAGTGCAATTAGGTACTAGTTTTACGACTATTTCTCCTATTGTTCAACGTTTATTTACCGAATAATGTGCAGTTACAAAACGTGATAATGATTTTCATTTTGTTAATTTATTGCATTTTTCTATACATTTTTGTTATCGTTTCTTTGTATAAGCTTTTACGAGTATTTTGATTTAATTTGTCGACGAAGTTTTATTTAAATAATATCTAGCTAATCATGTATTATTTTGCAAGGTCAATACTTTAATTACCATTTAAATTAACTAATTAATAATAATTTTTTTTTGGGAATGAATTATTTATTTAGTAACTACATAATGGTTTATAATTATTTATAATTTATAAGAGGAGCTTGTGGCTAAATAATAACAGCCGCACGGGTCGATCTTCAATGTTAAGAAACGCTTGACGAGGTCGTTCCGTGGATGGGTGACCATTTCAACATACCGAGTTCCCTCCGTGCCTCGGAAAGCATGTTAAGCCGTTGGTCCCGGCTGTCATTTGAAGATCTTTGGCAGTCGTTACGAGTAGTCAGAAGCTTGAGATCTGACACCAGTCTAGCCAAGGGATACCGTGTTACCCAGTTACTGGTTTGTGGCGGTCAGATAGGCAGTCGCTCCATGTAAAACACTGGTACTCGAATCCGGTTAGACTGGAAGCCGACCCCAATATAGTTGGGAAAAGGCAGATTTATTGGTTTATAATTATTTATAAGCCTTTATATAAATTAATTAAATTCAGCGGACTTCCTGAATGACACAACTTCTGTATTGCAAGATTTCGTACAGTCCAGTTGATTTATCAGCATTATCTTTATTCAAATGTTTGATTTGAAGTCCCAGCAAGTTCCTTGGTGCTAGCTAGTTTTTATTCTTACATTTTTATTTCGGACATAATCGACTCTTTGCAACCTCGCAGGAGTCGTTAGCTTATGCTACCAGGGCCCCATTTATAAAAATCTCTGAGATTTTTATCAACAGGGCAGATTCGCATCAGCCGAAATTTTTTGCGAACCTTTTAATTTTATATAGTAAACTATCTGTTGTATTCCAGAGTCCACATAAGAAGAACAGATAAGGTGGGGACAGAGGCAGCGTTCCATCACATACACGAGTACATGGCGCATGTGAAGGATTACTACGATCAGCTGGAGCTGACGCGCAAGGTGGACGTGCGCAGGGTGTACCTAGCTACTGACGACGCTAACGTGAGTACACACACACACATCACACACACGAGTACATGGCGCATGTGAAGGATTACTACGATCAGCTGGAGCTGACGCGCAAGGTGGACGTGCGCAGGGTGTACCTAGCTACTGACGACGCTAACGTGAGTACACACACATCACACACACGAGTACATGGCGCATGTGAAGGAGAAAAATTTTGTTTGAATGAAATTACTTATTTTAAACAGCTACCAACTCGGACTGGGTTGCCCAATATTAGGAACGTTATAGGTAGATTACTTAAGTTCTAAGACCTACAAGGTAGACCGATGACCTGGGTAAGGTTGCGGGTATTCGCTGGATACGAGACGCCTGGGACCGGTCAATGTACTGAAGCTTGGGGGAGACCAATGTTCAGCAGTGCATGTTTTTCGGCTGAAATGATGATGACACCTTTTAATACAATATTTTGACGTTTTCAGGTGTTGGAAGACGCCCGCAGCAAATACCCGGAGTACACATTCCTAGGCGACCCGTCCATCGCTAAGACGGCGGCCACACACCGGCGCTACACGCCGCTGTCGCTCACCGGCCTGCTGGTGGACCTGCACATGCTGGCCATGTGCGACTACCTCGTGTGCACCTTCAGTAGTCAGGTGTGTACTCGTACACGAACGTCAACCTTATTGTTAACGGCACTAGGTTGAAAACTGTATCAAAAGACCAACGGCGGCGGCCACACACCGGCGCTAGACACCTTTGTTGTTGACATGGCCTCCTTTTATAAGAACGTGATGTCTAGAAGGAGGCCGCTAAGTGCGATCGTGATAGGGCCGATTCCATTCTGGGAGGCAACTACTTCGTCCCAATATACCAAACCTGTATTGTATAACCTTTTGTGTGCTCTTAATTAGCCAAACAATGCGAACATTGCGTGGAGTCACGTCTTAAACACACGAAAGATTAAGGCAGGCGAGACTCCGAGGTCAGGGGTGCTCAAATTGGGGATTCCGTCGGCATTCCTAGTCACATCTGGAAAGACAGTGGCACATGATCTCTGTGGTGACTCCTGGTGGGTAGACTCCTTTACAGTCTCCGCAGTGATATGCCTGGACAGGCGTTGCACAGAGTGAGTCCTGGGTGGTATTTTAAGAGGTAACGTTCTATGTGACGATGGTGATCACTGAGATAAAAATGCCACATTCCAGGATCTTTGTCCAGACGCCTTTTGAAGGTTGGACGCCAGATAAAAACCTACGTTTTATCACTTACTTGTACTAGAAGACTTCTTCACTTGCCTAGCTATTTCCCATATATGTTGGGAGTTGGTTTCCACTCAAATATAATAAATTAGGGATGCAGTTTCGCCATGGAACGACTTTACTTTCATTGATCTTTTTTTCGGACACAAAAATATACATATATTTGTAGCTCAGCGTATTTTTCAAATTTTAATAGAAACAACAACTGTATTTACGTAGAATTGTTACTTCTTTTTTTTAAACCTGCTTTTTCCTTACCGTGCATTGTCATCAATACCAAGCGTGTAAGCTAAATTTCGTCTTAATCGGTTGAGGATAATTGCTTTAAAATGGTATTTAAACGAGTGAAAATTAAAGGTGTTAAAATACTGAATATGGCTTACTGAAATACTAAGTGGGCGACAAAAAGGTTGTCTTGAAAAGATCGCTTTTAGCTATAAGGCCGCCCATTGTGTCACCCAGTGTAATGTTTTCTTCGTCTATACGTTCTGTAACTTATATGGTGTACATAATAAAGTGTACATAATATAGAATATTCTATTCTACAGTATTCAAACAGTGGGTGAATACAAATGTTTAAAACAGCGACTTGAAAATAAAAGTTTTACTGCTGCTGTCCTTTTACTGTTTGCAGGGTCTAAAGTAACCTAAAATGAAGGAGATGACGGGAGCTAAATACGCTCGCTTTCTGCACCCCCGTCACCCCCTTCGAACCTACCCTATCCGTGTCAGCGTTCTCTAAGCTCACGAGCTCGCTTCGCTCGCTCTTAAATTAATTCATTGAAAACACGAATACACCTGAGCTTCCGCGCTGCATAGCGATGTCGCCTCATCGCAGCTGAACAACCAAGATATTTTCAAAAGAATAATATGCTAAAATAGAAAAAAATTAACCCCAAATACAATTATTGAAGTATGTAATAATATTATTACTGCAGCTCATAAAAACCTTAAAGCAAACTCAAACCGGATAAATAGTTACTTATTTAGTATAATAGTCACCCATTCAGTATATTTTTCTCCGGGTTAATAATTTCCCCTTTAAAATTCAGTTGCAAGATTTGATCCGAACATATAATATAAATACATTGCAAGTTAATAAAAAGCTTGTAAAAAGCCCGCGGCTTTTATTTAAACTACCAAAATAGAAGTTCCGATAAAGTTCCCGTAGCTAATCAATAATCTCCGTTTGTCAGGTGGGGCGCGTGGCGTACGAGATGATGCAGACGAACCGCGTGGACGCGTCCGACAGCTTCTATTCGCTGGACGACATCTACTACTTCGGCGGACAGAACTCGCACGACCGCGTCGCCGTCATGCCCAACGATGGTGCCTACCAGGACATACCGCTCCAGGTACACTGTTTTGTACTATTAAAGAAACAAATAAAATACATTTATTTAGCAAAGACACACCTGCATCTCTGCTTAGCGTTTCTGGACTACGAGAAACCTTCGATTCAATTCAGAGTTAGGCTGTGCTGCAGTCTCTCCAACGGTGCCATATTAACTACCGGTACATTGAAGTTTTGAAGTGTTTGTACAAAAACGCCACCATGTCAGTTCGACTTCAGGGTCAGATCTCGGAACCCGTCCTTCTGCAGTTAAGTGTGAGACTTCATATCTCCGAAACTGTTCACCGCTGCACTGGAGGATATCTTCAAGGTTCTGGAGAGGCGATCGCGGACTGGAAAACGTTGCGTGGGAAGGCCTCTCACCAGGTGGACCGATGGCCTGGTGAAGGTTGCGGGGATCCGGTGGATGCGAGACGCATCCAGCGGTCGATGTGGCTGAAAAGTTCTGCAGTGGTGACTGCAAACCGGGAGACATTGCGTTGGAAGGTCTCCTGGTGGAGCCTGGTCAAGGCTGTGAGAATCTGGTGGATGCGAGACCCACAGGATTGGTTTGACTAGCTGATAATATTTGATCTCATTCTTTTTCTCTAACAACAAATCATAGGCTCTTTCCTGATGACGCGACGCAATGTAAATTGCGTCGATAGGCGATATTGCGCACGTATTTACTAAGAAAAAAATATTATATATAAATATATTTATTTATGTGAACATACTTGCAATTTCGTTTAGTATAAAATATAAATCGAATTGCACCATCAGTAAAGGGGCACAGTTGCATAGATATCGTCACGGGGTCTCATTGCTAAGAAAGAAAATTTGGTTCAAATAAATCTCACTAAATGGCGCGATATGCACCTCCATCTGTTATTGAATGTGTGTAAAATTTACATTTTCTGGAATTGAACACAAAAATTGTATGTATGTATGTTCTTGTTTAATCAACTCTCCTAAGTACAAAATTATGGAATATTCAAAGATTATTAGACGGATCATTTAAAATTGATGCCAATAGATGGCGCATTTTTAAATTTCTGGAGCATTCCACTCGATTGTTAAATTTGCATTTTAACACATTTTGGTGCAAAAAAAACTGTAATAACGTGCAAATAAATACTAGAAAACAAACCTTTACTGTATTTAAAAAAATATTTCACGAACCTAGTAAACCCTTTTACTTGCAAGTCGCTGCTAACACCATCTATCTATCACCGTGAAACAGAACCGAATGCGTTCGATGTACAAAAAATTGCCAGAATAAGCAGTCGAAAAACGCTAGTTACGTCGGCACGGTTTCTTTGTATGGGATGAGGTATCTGTATGCTAGTATTATATTATCTGTGATATCGCCAAGATTATCACGAAAAAGATAAGAATAAAACGTTAGAGATAATAATGAAGTTAATTTGTTTATTTTTTGCAGGTTGGCGATTTAATTGGCATCGCCGGTAACCACTGGAACGGTTATGGTCGGGGCACCAATAAGAGAACAAATATGGTGAGTGCAATCACTTAACTCCTGTATCGTGAGTGCGTTTACAAATAAGATACACAAACAGCCAGACCCAGAACTACTAACTGTAGGCCATACAAATAATCGAACCCGCAACATGCATCGCGGCAGGTAATCGCTCAACCATTGCGCCAATCGTGTCCTCATTATACAGGTTGGCCAAAAAGTCGTGGATCAAAAGTAACTAGGGGTTAGATAGGGCCATCAGCTGCAAAAATTGTTCTACGGGAGGTCCTTAAGGTCAACACCTGCGGAGTTATAATTTATTGCGTGTTAAATTTATTTTGTATTGTTCACAATCGTTATTTTGTTTTTTCGTCCTAGAAAGATATGAGAGCCACTCATGGCCATGTGTTATACTTTTTCAGAATCCCTATTTAATGCGCCAAAATTTGTAATACAGGGTCACTTTTCGGTAGATTTGTTTTTTCAGTGAGGTCCAAAGTAAATAAAAAGTTATGATTTGAGAAAAAAAAAATCGTAGAACTTAATATTATCTTTAACGCACCCAATAAACAACCATAAATAGCATGTCTAACGTAGAGACTCATCAGTACCAATCTAGTGAAAATTATAAAAAAGATACAGAATGTAAATATTTTCGAATTTTAATAAGAATTAGTAAAAAAAAGTAAATTTTCTCATAAAACACAAAATAAATTATAACACTGCAGGGGTTGACCTTAAGGACCTCCCGTAGAACAAATTTTTGCAGCTGATGACCCCATTTGACCCCTAGTTGCGTTTGATCCACGACTTTTTGGACACCCTGTATTTTTCCCTTGACATACCAACAACTCCAACTTGAGGACTTTTTTATCTGAATTTATTTACCACAGCTAATATGCCTCCATTTGTTTCCAGAACGGGCTGATCCCCTGGTACAAGACTGCTGACCACTTAGTGCTCTACCCATTCCCGGAGTACAAACAAGTGCCGATGTACTCCGACACACGACAAAAGGACTTATAAGGCGGAGGGATAGTCCTTCCAATAAGTTTACATAAAAATGGACTAAAAAACGCGTGAACAGCGTTAACAAACGTTTTGTTTTTAAAATAAGTTGAGGCTCTAAACAAGTGGTATTCTATGAACGAAAGCGATTGGTTAAAATGTCAAAAATGTATGCGATCAAGTCAGTCATTTTTTTTTTCATTTCAATTAGGCCATTAACGCGTCATCTACTGTGATTGGTTTAATGAATTTTCAACAGCCAATCACAGCAGATAACGCGTGCTTGACAATTTGCCACATTAATTCTGCGATAATTTTGAGTTGAGAAACTCGGGGTAAGCGACTCTTTTGAACGTCGAAAGTATAAATTTAAAAAATAATAATTGATTCTACTGTCCGTCTGCAAAGGTAGATTGTTATGGGGAAGAACGGATAAGAAACTCCATATTTCGTCTTTTAATAAAAAAAGTGTTTTACAATATTTACATACATACATTAATTCATATAAGAGGACGACGCACCTAGTAAAACACTACTGTACTATGTATAGGTATGAAATATATAGATAGATAGGTATGATTTCCCATGTCCCAGAAACAAAAATTCGAATAAGTACATGTGACATCCACAAACCGGCAATGGACCCGCGTGGTGGATTAAGGCCCATTCCCTCTCACAGAGAGAAGGCCTGCGTCCCAACAGTGGGAATGTTAGGGCTTATGATGTTGTTGGTGCAAAGAGCTGTAGAAACCTATACATTTTGGCATTTCAACCATCAACATCGCTGATATAATGACACTGTCTAGACCCTAATGCTGGCACTACACTTGGCATATTTGAACAAATATTTACAAAATTTGGGCAATGCAAAACATGCCTCACCTTCGTTGAAATAAAGTTCATTTTGTAATAGAGATTTGGCGCAAATATTTGTACAAATATGCCAAGTATTGTACCAGCCTAAGAAGTTTTGTTTCTACTGTTCGTCAGTGGATGTACAGTTGGCAAAAGAGATGTGTATGCAGGTGACGATTGTCTATACTAAGTAGGTAACTAAAATTTACATGGAAAGAGCTTCTAGACAAAATGGATAACGATGGACAGTCTTCAATGTATGGTATTGACATATATGCTACCGAAATCACGTGGTCAATCCCAAACATTTTAACTTTGTCTAGATGTGCCCATTGAAGATAATATCTTTTGTTGCCTGATGTTCGCCAGCCCTTACTCATATTATGTGTAAGGGCTGGCGAATATCTGGCAAACCGCAGTGAAGTTTTCATGGCTAAGCAAATATCAACATTGTAATGCTCAAAATAAAGTTGAAAATTAATAACATGAGACGCGTGCTATCATGCGCTCTTAGGCTATACATTCATTCATTCTTGACTGTATCTTAAGTTGTCGCAAGGTTTCTATTTGTTAGGCAATGACAACCACGCTGTGATGTTTCTTGCTAGATAAAAGAGCAAACAGAGTCCTAAACAAGTGTCATTCGAATGCGGGTATTTATCACGTGACATTTCGACAGCGTTTGACATTCCCATATATTTTTGACATTTTTCCAATCGCTATCGCCACGCTATTTATACTAAAATGTCACTTGTCTAAAGCCTCAAACCACTACGGTTGGTCATCGTCATCGTTACGATTTTCTGAGTCTTATGATAATTATGAAGTGATATGAGGCAACCGTCTTATAATAATAGCATTTATTTGACGTCAACAATCTCAAGTTTTTTTTATCTCACAATGTTGCCATCATTGTATAAACTGAGTGAGGGCTGCCGCGTTTGAATTTGCCACTAGGGGCGCTGGTGTAGAGTGAGGTCTTCAAAATGTCAAATTTCATAGTTTTTTGGCTTTTGGCGCGAGTTTATTTACTACTTTTTTATTATTGTGAATATTTTGCAAATATGGCAGATTAAGATAGGTACGGGTTTTACCAACCACTACTATAATTGTTTTTAGTAATTTTTGCCCTCGTTAAATAAAAAGAGTGTTTGCGCGAAACTGCAGTGTACTCGATTTTATATTTAATCGCACTTCTACGGCATTAGAAATGATTTTTATTCAAACTATGCCTTCCTTGCGCGCATTAACAACGTTTAACAGCTATCTTTAAAGACCTAACTCGGCAGTGGCGCCAACTGGTGAGCACAAAAACGGAAGCCTTCATAATGAAGTAAAATGAGGCAACCTTCATGGTCTTATAAAAATAGCATTTATTTGACGTCAAAAATCTCAAGTTTATTTATCCCACAATAGTACCACCATCGTATCAACAGAAAATGTTCTGGCCTGTATACCAATCTCTTTAGCGCATAGTAATAATATGTATGTTGTGTACCATCGTTAAAGTTTTCGTAAACGTCTTTTACGGGCTTGTTAAATTGTTAATAACTGTCAATAAATACTATTGTGAGCGTGAAATTATACTTCTCCATAGATTTCTGTTGAATTTCAGATAATATGATGTTTAATTCATTGCTTAGGATATAATGTTCACGTTTTCAAAATTATTTACATACTTGACGTTTTCAAAATGGGTTCACAAATTAACAGTAATCTTGAAAAAAATATCATAAAATGTCACAATAACAATCAAGACATTATACTTAAAATTCCAAGTACAAAATGAATTGCTCTAAAAAATCTGTTGCCAAATCAAGTTAACAATTATTGTTTGTTCGTATTTTGGAATATCTATCGAAATCGCCGGAGTCTTCGCCACTAAATAAGGCTTGTGGTTATTAGCAAAACTATAATACCCGGTGCGAGTTGGCAAGAGTCATTAGATGCGCCAAAGTCGAGTCGTTTTTAGGTATCTTTGGTAGTGAAGCGTAGCGTGGTGAATGTTTAGCACCCTTCTTCCGCTTCGCGTCTACGGACTTGTTTGCCACTTCTTTCTTAGCGTTCAATCTAACTTGTGATTTGGCAGCAGATTTAGCAATCAGGCACTCACAAACCGTGGTTAAGCTAGTTGCCTATTTAAGTATTAATTCACGTTTTGACTTCCTTTTAATGTTAGATTTTAATCTCACAATTTGTCACGCTGGCGTCTTATAAGAATTTAGTTTTGGAGCAATATCGTGTTCGTGTATGCAGTGTTTGTGCATTATTTCGATTGTTGTGTGTAAAATGTAATATTCTTCGTTGATGTAGGCTTGAAAGTTTTAAACGGATAGTTTACCCAAATTATTTATCATTTTATTACGTTTGCCTGACTTTGTAAAAGCCACATGAATTCGAGCCGGAGAAAACCTCAGTAAGCTCACAGAGCATGGACCCGTTGCTAATAATATTCGTGGCAGAGCAATTGCGCTGAGCACAAGTTACGGCTGCCATATCCATAGTCGGTTTTTGTTATGTTTTGTTTCTTATATAATGATTATAATTAAGCTAATTGCGGGGAGATATTTCCAGGCAACTATGCAGAAATCTATTCTAATATCAAGCATTATTCATGAAAATGAAATTTAATCAAAAACTAAATTACCTGCAGATTCCTGCATTGGGATCTTAGAATATTAATATTCAGTTAATACATTCCATTTTAACTTCGTTCCTTAATATTTTATGAATTAAACATGATTAACAAATTTAAACTTTTGAAAATGATTTTTCATCTGTTGGCAGAAGCGAGATAAAATTAACAGTCACAAATAATTTTTAAATTATTTGGAGATTGTAACATTTTACAAAGGAAACAGGTGTTTTCACTATTCGTCTCACTTATGTACGAGAATAAGAGAAAAAGAGAGAGAAAGATTGGCAATAATGATTCCTTTAATTGCACATTCATACATTCTATTTTTGATCTAAACTGCAGTCTCAACAATTTTTCTGAAACAATAAAACTTCGCTCCGTAGATAGACGTTAAGTCCACAACTGTTTTCTTTAAACAATCTAACTTGTGTTACGAAAATACAAAGTTCTCTTGCAAAGTGGGATGGTGCTATTGGTTTTGTACAGCGCCATCTCTCGCTTGCATAAGAATTTATGATTATTCCCTTTTGAATTTTCAGCGATGTCTCTATAGATTCAGAAAAGTTTGTGACACCGTAAAACTGGCCATAGTTCAACTAAGAAAATAGTACTGATAAAAATTCACGTTTCGCGGCCTATATGTGTTTATAATAATTATGTCTATGTGTTATTTTGTGTATAAATAATACATATAACATTATTGTGTTCGTCTATATGTTATAATATGTTCAGTTGGCGCTGCATTTATAAGCTTTTCTTAATATTAAGTCAGTCCGCCTCTGATACACAAGTCGAGTCATAGCAATATTGGCTCAAACGTTGGCTCGGTTTGCCCCAACCTGTTATATTGATCCACGTTCTGGTTCCAACTGTTGTTGGTCCAAGTGTGGCAGGTTGTTGAACTAATTACCGCACTTGTTTATTTTGTATACGTTAAGAAATTGATCGCAAACATTCTCTTGTTGGATTTAATTCAGCCAGTGCAGCGCCGTAAATAAAATTGTGACGTCATTTTAAAATGTAATTGTGAGTCTCCGTGATTGTCTCACGTGTTTTGTGTCAGAAAAAAATAGAAAACAACTTAGGTACAATACTAAAAATTGTTTTAATTAGGCAAAACTGAACTAACTTGCACAAATCTAGTTACTTTTTTTCAAGGATTCTAAAAAAAGATCTGAAATAATCATGGCCCATGATAAAACCCCATGACCTGACTTGATTAGGCAAATTATCGAATATTTAGTAATTTATACAAAAAAAATTGTTTTTTTTTTATTTACATTTTGGCTATTCTATTTTTAAAATCAATGAATTATAATATAAAGGTTTATTTTAAAAGATTTGCTCATGTAAGTTAAATTCTTTGTTGTTTATGTTTATTTATGAATGTACCTTCGTTATTATAGTTAATACTATCTGCATAATATGTAGCCGTGTATGTAATTATGTCTGAAAAGCATTTATGTATGTGTTATGTAATACCTTAAATGTGTATCCGAGTGCTATTATACGTACATGCCTTATATCTGTTAATAGTCGGCCATATATAGAAAATATGTTACAAATTTAAAAACTATAAATAAAAAAAAAGGTAAAGGTGGAAAATATTCTCGAATAGTGCAATTCTAAATTATTTTTCGATGATATTTTCGTTTGTTAGTTTATTAGAATGAAACAAATGTTTTATTTTATTATTTTTATAATAGTCACAACGGATTTTTGTGTCTCTGAAGATGGCTCCGCCAACCATTGCCAAAGAAACAATTTGTCATCGAGAATACTGCATAGAGTAAGCGAGATAGGACGATGCGACAAACGTAAGCGAGTGAAAGAGACGGTTATACAAGGCTATCTTTACTTTTAATTTTGACACAAAAATAGGTACTGAGCAGGGTCTTGCAGCCAATTCAGACACAAATATCCGTTGTTAGTATTATACAGCCTTGAAACAATGACCACAGGTATACTTCCAAGTTTTAATATTTGCATGTTTACAAATAATAGCAGATACTTATATAAAAGCACTTCAATATATTTTCATGTTATTCCATAATATTTATTTTTCCATAGCAAGTAATAATAGATTGTACTAGAACGGTGATATCTGGTGTATTTTTTAACTTTGTATCTGTCTGAGCTTCTGTAAGATGTATGATAAAGTAACATGGACCTAAAATGTGTGTATATAGCTTTATAATATTATAGTGTATATAGAAAGGAAATATAATATAAATAAATGGTAACATGTGAAGGTAAACTGATATTTCATTATATAAAAACCTTTTATCTACTCTCATATTGACATTTCGAATCATAAACATCAAAACGAGTTAATATTGACATACTTTATAAACACAACACCGAAATTTAAAAATAGAATCTTATTATAACAATTTTTCTCTAACAAAATAATTCTGTAAAACATTTTTTTTTCTATTACGATACAGGGCAAAAACAAGAAGAGGTTCATCAGAATCACTAAGGAGTTTCCATCAATTATTTTTTGTAATGGAAAGCTTATGCTGGGCCCGCCAGTTTTACCCGACTGCGGGCGATAAAAAGTTTTGATGCCAATTTTTACTTGTTTGTGGCAACGCGCGCTTTAGCGCATGCGCGGTTAATGCTGGGTTTTGGCGCCATTCATAAGTTGTGCTGTACTGAATTGTTCTTACTCTTTTGACTTTTTCTTTTATTTAGTAGGTTCAATTCAATCCCAATGTATGAGTGTAGATAAAGTAGTGTATGAAACTGCACATAACCATAGATAATATAATACTAGCATACAGATACCTCATCCCATACAAAGAAACCGTGCCGACGTAACTAGCGTTTTTTATCTGCTTAATCTGGCAATTTTTTGTACATCGAATGCGTTCGGTTCTGTTTCACGGTGATAGATAGATGGTGTTAGCAGCGACTTGCAAGTAAAAGGGTTTACTAGGTTCGTGAATATTGTTTTCTTTAAATACAGTAAAGGTTCGTTTTATAGTATTTTTTTGCACGATTTTACAGTTTTTTTTGCACCAAAATGTGTTACAATGCAAATTTCAACAATCGAGTGGAATCCCTAAGAAATATAAAAATGCGCCATCTATTTCAAAGATTATTTAAATAATCTTTGAAATGTGAATTAAGAACCCAATATTCCATAATTGTGTACTTAGGAGAGTTGATTAAACAAGAACATACAATTTTTATGTTCATTTCCAGAAAATTTTACTTTTACACACATTCAATAACAGATGTAGGTGCATATCGCGCCATCTAGTGAGATTTATTTGAACCAAATTTTCTTTCTTAGCAATGAGACCCCGTGACATGACTAGGTATTAAAACACTCATGTTTTAATACCCTTGTTATGCAACAGTTTCATAAACTGCTATTCTACTATCCTATATCACATAACAAACACTCGTAGTGTCGGGCAACAGGGGTTAGCAAGTTGCCACAATTGTTATTCATAGACTGTCAAGAAAACCACTATATTTTCTTTAAAATAATATTGCAATATTTGCAGTCTGATCTGAAACTTTATTTATTAATTTAAACTTCATGTACAAAGGTACAATGGCGGACTTAATGCCTTAGGCATTCTCTGCCAGTCAACCAAGGGTGGTGAAGAGAAAACATGGCAGGTGCATTGTTTAAATCGTGGCAACAACTAATTTAAACAAATAATTATAATTTTTAATTGCTTAAAATACACATACATACATATTTTATATATGATACATACCTAAATAAATATATAAAAGCAAAAGCTATCAAAATGTTTGTTTTGAGTTTGAATCGACCCCCATTACCCACACTGCAAAACTCAATGGCTCCCCGTGCCTCTGAAGCACGTGATTCTTAAGCATTTTTTTTATTACTCGCTCTCGTTGGACCACTATCTCGACAGATGGTAAGCTATGATGTGGTCGACGGTGAAGCACGCTTGTCTAGAAGTAACCTATACACTCTTGTATTAAAGACCCCTAAGTTTCTAATACTGTTTTGAAGATCGTGATTCTAAACTTACTTTTCTGCCCATACATACCTCCATGGACAATAGCGCAAAGATACACCGAGTTTTTCCTGTTATATTTCTCGGAATCGCGCGCGTGTGCAATCACCACTTACCCTCATTATAAGGAGTCCCGCTACTTTTAATTATTTTTCCTGATACCGTAAGTATGGTAGGGTAAGTAAGCAACGTATCTCGACTGCTCTCGAACCGGGACTTCCATAATGCAATTATGTAGAAATTTTATTGATTGGAAAGGCCACGAGAGGAGCGGGTACGGAGAGAGATCTTTAATAAAGTATAGTTCTCGCCAAACTTCTTGGCCACCCTGAAGTTGGCTCCAATGGCTGCGCAGTAGAAAATCTCATACAAAAACAGCACCGTTTCGTGCCTCACGCATCCGGTAAACCAACTTCAGGGCGGCCAAGAAGTTTGGCGGGGGCTATAGCATTAAATATTTTGAAAAACTCGATTCGTATGATAAGATCTACTTAGACCCGCGGCTGTAAATTATCTGGATTTACCAGTAATCTTTAGATATTGTTGAGTACCTACTTATTATGTATATTTGCACCACTAACAGGCGGACCCGCCTCTTATTAGTAGATTCTAGGCTCATTGCTATAGTCAAAATATTTTTTCGATGATAGACTTGGCTGGGTTTCATACATACTCCTTAATATGAAATGAAGACTTACTCTTGTCCCAACGGATTTATAATATTCCTACAAGGTTAAAATTTCTGTGCCAAAATTGTAATAAATTAATATTATTTATTTTTCAGATAAATACACATTTTACTAGGATATTATACTTCTTCAATGAATTTGAAGAGTTAGATAACTAGCCAGTTCGTGTTGGTAGGCACTTACAGAATATGGTATTTGCGGTTAAAAGTAACCCAAACATTATTTTGAGGTCCAGCCCTACGACTAACTCGAAGTTTTCTAAACAAACGCACTCACAAAAACAAACACGTCAATAAACAACGTCTAACACAAAACCACTTTCTTAAAACTCACTTTTAATGGCCTCGTAAAAAGCGACCGCGGCGAAAGTAGCCTCTCTCGCCAAGTTCAATAGCACGGTATAACAGTACCGCGTCGACTCTTGCGCAAGGTGCATCTCGCTGCAGGCGTACATGGAGCCAGGATGTGGAGTGTGCTAGTCGTTGCCGTTTGTTGTGTCACCACTGTGTTGCCGGCTAAACATCTGCCTAAATGGAAGAAACAGGTTGGTTTTGGGCATTTTTGTGTGTCTTATGGTTCTACGAATGCCTTCAGGTCAAGAGTTCTGTCTTAGATAAACTTAACCCAAGGAAGTCATTTTTTTAATTAGTTTTATTTGAAAATAAAAATTAAATCAAATAATGTAAAAAATATTAATTCGGTAGGAAGTCTCTCGAAAATCTTTAATAAAATATTAGTATCTAGACGAGTAGAGTCGCATGTTTTATAGATATTTATTGATTAAGTACATTAATTTAAATGATGCATTATTACAAGTGCTATTATACGTTAAATAAAAAGTAAAAATACTTATTTTTTAAATTTATTTTCACACTAAATTAATTAAAAATGTTATTATTTAAATACATAAAAACAAGAGATGAGCCAATGTTTTCACCGGCGTTTTTCCCGCGACCTACTTTCTAGTTGCTTTCTCGCGACTCATATTAGAAAGTTCCTTCGTGAGTCAGCGAAATGCGTGCGATCCTGCTGTTAGGATGGAAGGAAAGCCCATTGCTTTCTATACCGCATGTAGCACTTTAACTTGAAATGCAAATAAGAAATGACTTGCACGAAATCTGAGCAAGTTTGACTCTGGGTCAGCTTATGCCGAAGCTTTCTAAAGCACATCCAATGACACCTAAAGCTGTATCATTGCTATCTACATCACTTTATTGCAATTACAGAAATTCACCTTACAAAGACAGATTGACGTGCATATCGACCGAAATTATTAGCTCAACATTTCATAGGACAAATAGGACTTAACTAGGTAGGTAGAGGCGCAGATAAAATATTACTACTTACGATATATGAAAAAAGTTCATGCTTTCTCGATAGGTCATAGCAAAATTGCTATATCTTATGTGCAGGTTATTTATTCTTTATATTACATAAAAACAGCACTCTTAATCCTCTTACATCTGATTCGTATCTGTGATTTGAGATCCAAGTTCAAAATGTTCTAAATTATGACGGATGTAGTGTGTAAGCTTCTCTACAAGAAGTACTACGGCTACTTAGGAACCGAAATTTCACGGACACGGATTGGATGTAGTGCGAAACCGCCCTTAGGCATGCTTATTGTTTAGGGCTCAACGAATTTTATACCGAGATCCTTTCCATCCTCTGATTACAATTTCTGGTGTTACTTCTTCGAAATTTCTCCCATAATGAATGTTTTTGTGATAACAAGCTATCTGCACATTTCAACCCTCGTTCACTACCACCTTCTCACTAACCCTTATGTTCTTACGATTGTAAGACGGTACGTATCCGACAGGCGTGCGAGTTGCCTGCCGTGCAGAGCGAGCATAGCCACTACATCTGCGATGACAAAGGGGAGCCCAAGTGTCATCCTGGATGGCAGGGCGATCTGTGCGATGTGCCCATCTGCAAGAAGGGCTGTGATCCGTTGCAAGGTAAGCCTTTACGATTACGACAACCACGTCTTATTGTTTTTCCTGTTTGATTTCTAGGACACACTTTGGTTGTAATGGGGCCGCGTGGGCGATTGCCGAGTGTGGGGAATTATTGGAGTCTTTCGAAAAGTGTAGCGTCCAACAACTTTTGACAATACCACAGATAATATCTAGCATAGCAATACTTACCTTATTATTTAAAGATAATTTTTCATACTCTTTCATAGGGTAAAACCCTTTGCCTTGCCAAATTCACTTACGCAATTATGCTGCCGGTTTCGATACCCGGATTTGATGTATTATTAGATATCTATTGGGCCAATTTTAACATTAACAAATCCTCATTAGAAGCCGGGGCTTGTGCTTTGTTAATGGCAATAGACTCGCATTTGCATAAAACTGTAATAACAATACTAGCAAAATGTGTTTTACTGACGCAGCGTGTTTTAAATTTAAAGTATATACTTGCATTACTCATTCAAAGAATCAAAGTTCACAATAACAGTAGGTCATTCTAGGTCGTCGACAGCTAGTGATTCAGTGTTCAGAATTAAGCTTCCGGGGACATCTAGCAAGCTAGAACTTTCACCGAGAATGTCTTAACTGTTTTACTAACAACTGTTTCTTGTATGAAACCTTTCGGTCTTAATTTATTAGTCACGATTTTTATATACTTTATTGATTTGATTTAGATTAACATGATACATACCAGCAGCCTTATTGCGTATACGGCAAGGCAAAGAGCAAAGAGTATGAAAAACCAACCAATCACATAGACGGAAATTCACATCGCTTCTTTCATTTCGCATGTGATTTGCCTTGCCCTTGGCCCTTTGCCTTTCCGAATTCACTACACAATAAGGCTGCTGGTCATCAACCTGCACTAGTTTTGCGTGGCGGATAAAAGCCTGTAGATAAAGGCCACCTCTGTGGAGGCCTTGGTAGAGGAGCCGAGTAAGGAGCGATCTTCACCCATCTGTTTAATGGATGAAAAGTATTTTATAAAATTAAAAACTTAAAAATGTTTTGAAAATCAGTGTACGTTCACCTTAATGTTTCGGCACTGAGACACAATTAATGTTAGCATCTATGGCATAAAATGAAGAATTAAAGTAGGCCTTTCAGAAAATATGAGCCGCATTACCTGACCTATTTGCTGTTCGCTAAGCGGTGTAAAAATCAATCTGAAAAAAAGAGTTGCTGTTTCTTATTTGGGTTACCTTAACTCATCGAATATTGTCATTGTTTGTTTATCCTAATATTTCTGAACTGGGACACAGTTGACTTTAGCTGCCTTAACATAAAATGAAGAATATAACTAATTACTGTTTGTTTTTTGGTTTATCTCGAATAAAGCCAGTGAACGTTTTCCAAAATATTTCAGAATTATGGGGGCATAGGCCATTATGCTAAAAAAGTTACGATGCATGTATGCCACATGCATCGTAACTTTTTTAGCATACAATTTAGTAATTAAATGCGCTTTCAGATAATATGAATCTCATTACTGTTGGTTACCCGCAGCCTAATTGCGTAAGTGAATTCTGCAAAGCAAACAAGTTGGAACCTTCCCAAAAACGACTTTTCGCATTGCATATTCCACTCTGAAACGGAAAGGTTATGCTCCTTTCATTACCAATATTTTGACGTAGAATTGATTGTAAAAGAATGAATGAAAGCGGAAGATTCGAGATAAAACTTCACTATTGGTATTGTGTAATGCAAATGTCATATATCTTCAACTCCGTAGTATCTCTAAGTAGTCTGTGTTCAACTCAAAGGAGGATTTCGAAACCTAACGCTAGCTTTCCAAATTAGTTTCGCAATACCGAAAAAGTTGAAAGAAATGATTCAGATTCTTTGAAAGAATTGACTTGTTTCCTTTGCAGAATTCACTTACACAATTAGGCTGCTGGTCTGTCTTAACCACAGATTACTGATATGTAGCTAGCTAGTCTTAACTGATAGAATGACGAAAAACGTTTGACGAATGACGTTTTTTTTAAAAAGAAAGAAAGAAAGAAGAATAATTTCTTGACAGGATTTTTTTTAGCAAACTTGCTCGCGATATTTTTTTAACATATTAAATTTATTCCCTCTCACAGAGAGGAGGCCTGTGTCCCAGCAGTGGGAACATTAATAGGCTGATGATGTGATGATGTGTGATATTAAATTTGAAATAAAATGGGTGAAAGTCGCTCCGTACTCAGATCTTAGACCACCTGTGATCATGCTTACATACGATATCTATATATCATCGTTAGAGCTGTTTAGCTGGTAGGTAGATACAGCTAAGGAGCGTAATCTTTACACGAAACAAAAGAGACGATGCTAAACTACAGTTCGTGACATAAAAATGTACCGCAAGAGTAACACCTTCAATTGACATGATATTTACAAAAGCTCTCATTGAAACCGGCACAATGTGTTTAAACGCTGATCACTTTGCTAACACAGAGTTAACGGGTCGCTCCGTTTTATTTAGCTCATTAGCGATCCGCTATGATTGTACCGGGAAAGTTTTTGTGCAGCATCCATCTCGATTACGGTTTTGCTTTTTGTTTTATTTATCTTATCAAAAGTATGCCATCAAAAGCATATTAGTTTGTAACTTGTATATTGTTTAGGTTTCAATCTTTGTGGATCAATTTTATTAGGGATGTGTGATGTGTAACGTAACCAATGTATTGGTATTAGAATAGTCCTTTGTAGCTAATTAGTAGAATCACAGAACATATTTAAAGGTGGGTCTACAGTTCTACACTACACCTTATCAAGCTACAAGGCAACTTTAGGAAATCAATCTGATGCTGTGTTATTTAATATGCTATCTATATTTTATACATAAATCACGAAGGCGCCACAGCGGCTATTGCTACCGTTGCAGCCATTCGGGGCTTTGATATTTCATAGCTTGTTTATTAATATACTATTCTAATAAACAGGGTATTGTAAACGACCCGGCGAGTGTCGCTGCAAGCTAGGATTCTACGGCGAACGCTGCAACAAATGCATCCCACTGCCGGGCTGCCAGCACGGCTACTGCAACGAGTCCTTCGAGTGCATCTGCCGGGACGGCTGGGACGGCCTGTTCTGTTCCGAGCGTGAGTAGTGCACACATAGTCATGTAGTGTGTTTTGCAACAAGTGTAGGTATCTCTCTGCCAACACGGTTACGCAACGAGACCTACGAGTTCATCTGCAGGGACGGCCGGGAGTGCTTGCACAGTTTGTCACACTAGCCACCATCCGCATGAATTTATGTGGACTCCGTCACTCTGGAACCGTCGAACTGGACTGATCGTGGACTCTGTGTCAGTTTAGGCGATAAACTACTAATTACTCCCCAAGTCTGTCACTTGCAAGCAACGGTTAGCCTACCTACTACCTACCTATACCTGCGAAGGCAGTTGCTCCACCTATTCTGAGCTCCATTTATTTTGGTAAGACAATTGAATTTTAATCAAGGCAATAAAAATAATAGCCAGGGATAACAATTATTTACCAAATTGGCTAACAACTTTTTCGTATAGGTATTCCAATTTAATTACTGTCATTCTTTGACAGGTGATTGAAATGGCTTAAAACACGACAAAATTCGTAGCGTGTTATAACTTGTTAAACAATTAATTTCACTGACTGTACATAAGTAATTAATGATATTTTTTTTATAAAACTAATTTGTCTGGTTCTTTATTTTCTCAATAGTCTTTATGTAATAATTATATGAGAAAGTTTAATAATATTTATCGTCCATGTAGCTATTTGCCGTTCCGACTGCCACGCAACCAGAGGCTTCTGCGAGACACCCAATGAATGCCGCTGCAAACTGGGGTGGGCGGGTCCCACCTGTAGGTCCTGCCAGCAGCTGCCCGGTTGCCAGCACGGGTACTGTGATAAGCCACTAGAGTGCAAGTGTCTGCCCGGATATACTGGACTACTGTGTCAGACTCGTGAGTACTTGATTTTGTTTTTATCACATAACCGAAATTTTGAGGAGCTAAATAATAACAGCCGTGCGGGCCAATCATCAAGGTTAAGCAACGCTTGCCGAGATCGGTTTGTGGATGGGCAACCATATTTGTATTCTTGACTTCTCAAGGTAATTGAGAGCTAAGATTCGCTACCTTTTCAGGATTTAATGACCATGACTCAACCGTATTTTTATCTAAGTTACATGATAACTTTTCTTCCAGCAATCTGCGCTGCCGGTTGCCACAATGAGCGCGGCTACTGCCGTCGTCCTGGCGAGTGTCGCTGCAAGGTGGGCTGGACGGGGCAGTTCTGCGGCGAGTGCCACCGGTACCCTGGCTGCGTGCACGGCACCTGCAACAAGCCCTGGGAGTGCAAGTGCGAGCCGGGCTGGGGAGGCATGCTGTGTGATGAAGGTGAGACTTGAGTTGACCCTGGTGTTCTGAGTGTGGCTACTGCCAAGACCTGTGGTGAGGATTGCTGCAAGGTGGGCAGGAGTTCAGAATTTTAAAGCGGGTATATATACTTATATAAACTTATGCCTTTCTCCCATGGGGGTAGGCTATGTACACAGGGTGAGTTTTTCAAGTAGTACACATATATTGAGGTTTGTGTATTTTGTAAAAAGTTTGGTCTTTCCTCAAGTTTGCCGTATGTCATCCACGCCCACTTGGAAAACTCATTCTGTATATCAAACGAGGATATTGGAGAGATTCAGGCTAAAGTAGACCATTAAACACATTGTCCCATCAGTGGTATACTTGCTGAAGTTCCATATTGGGACACCGAAGAAGTTTTTCCCAGTCAGGCTTAATATAGAAGATTACATGTCGAGAATTTTATGAAGGAAGGTTGGCTATGCCTTTGGAAACGTTTTCGCTTCACGGTATTGGGAGATAAAATCATTACAGAATTTTGAATTTAAGCTTTGTCTTTCCCTTCCGCAGAACTCAACTACTGCGACAAGAACCCAGACACTTGCGAGAACGGAGGCAGATGCGTCTCCTTAGAATCTGGCGATGGCTACTACAAGTGTTACTGTCAGCCGGGCATTTCGGGCAAGCGCTGCGAGATCGTGCCCGAAATCGCAACACCTACCAACGCCACTATAACTGAAGAATCGAGCTCTGAAGATTTAACGTCGTCAGAGACTTCGTCAGAACATGGCAGTACTACGGAACCCAACAACGGGGAAAATGAGACTGAGTGATGTATTTTTAGGGATGTTTGCAGTCATATATTTAGTTAGGTTAGGGAGTTGGATATAATACTCAGACTACGTGACTATGCGAAAAAGTTGCCAATCGGGCATTAATGATACTCTTACTAAAGAGTCTTTGTAGTAGGACTCTGAAAAATGATTTAAAAGCCCCTACAAGTTTCATGAGCTAAAAACAGGAAACAGCTACTTTTTCAGCGCAAATTTCTCAATAACTACAAGCTAGATGATAAATCTTTTAATGCAAATTTTTGCGTCACATAGTTATCTAGTAAATAGACATTACATATTTTTGATAACTGCTCAAATTAAATTAGAAAAAATAAATTCCTAACACACGTTTTTACGAAATCCCGAGACACCAAGTTTTTCAATTGCTTTTTCAGCTTACTGGTGGCGAATAATAATCTCCAAACAATGGTATGGACTTTGCATATAATATACTAGTAAGCCACCAATTTTGTTTTTCAAAGTTTAGGGGCTCTTAATTCCCTTAGATTTTAAAACTTTGTTCATACTACATGTCAACCTACTAAGGAAGACGTAAGGGTTTCACTATTTTTGTATAATACAACGATGATTGGGTCTATTATATAACTAAATGATGCTATATTGAAAGCGATAGATGATAAAAATGTTCTGTTAAGTTGATGGTTGCTTGGTTTGGGTGATGCTATTTATTTGCTTCGAGTATGTTCGTGTTTGGAAAATAATTGTAAACACATTGTAATAACGTGAATATTATGTAGATACCTACTGGATACTGGTTTTGAAAGACTCAATTTTACTTATCTAATGAAGTATGCATAATAATAGCTTGCGAGTTATTTACCTACTTGGCAAATTGGAAACAACAGGGAACCTTACAGCCAATTTCTCCCGCTAGCTGTCTCACTGAATAAAGAAGAAAAAAAAAAAACGGCTTCTATGTCGTCTATGGTTTGTTAAATGGGAATATCCTGTGTTTGAAATACTCATGTTTATAATCTTTTGGTATTGTTTTAACTTTATATTAACATTTTTACAGATGAATCTATTAAAAAACTGCACAAAAACAAAAACTGAACCATTTTGGCGCGATTTTCTTACTTTTAAATGTCATATTACATTCCTACAGCTGAAGAGACAGAAAAATATTTTGGCGCGATTTTCTTACTTTTAAATGTCATATTACATTTCTACAGCTGAAGAGACAGAAATATATTTAGTGTTGATACATTTTCTAGACACGAACGTACATAATGTAACTGACGATTTCTAAGTCAGAAAAATACTTAGTTCATAATAAAAAGTTTAGTATGGGCTTCTGCAGTTTGTGAAAGTGGTTGCAGTTTGTAAATGTTAATTTATTATGTGAATTGATGTATGATTGTTTTGTATTTGACAATTTAGTCTTAAGTTATTTATTTTAAAATAAAATGATTAAAGAATTGACTGTACATGAATTTGGTTTTTTATTTCCATTAAACACAACCAATTGTTTTCAGGTTAAACGGCAAAACAAACCCAACATGATTGAAGTCGGTGAATCATAGCGAAGTTCGAATATGCTTAAAACACAAAAATTATAGTAAAGACCATGTTTATTTTTTAAATCAACATCATCAGCCTTTTTTAATAATCCCACTGCTGGGACACGGACCAACTCCTCTCTGCGAGAGGGAATTGGCCGTAATCACAGAACAGATACATTGTAGGTATCTGTTCTGTGGCCGTAATTCACTACGCAGGCCCAGGGTGGGTAGGTGGATGTCACATATCTTCGAATTATTGTTTCTATGATATTCTGGGTTCCTCAAGATGTTTTCCTTCACCGTTTTAGAGCAGAGGTGATGAAATAATTTACATAAAGTAATCCGCCTGCCTGGGTTCGAACCCATGACCTACGACATGTAAGTCGAGGCCGTTACCACTGGGTCACCACCGCTCTGCTGCTGCTTATTTTTTAATGATATAACCATATTTATTTTATGATTCATCATTTTAGCCGAAAGACGTCCACGACTGTACCTAGGCCACCCCCAAGCGTCGCCATATCGAGCAGTCCTGTGCGTCTCTCATCCATCGGATTCTCGCAACCTTAACCAGCAGCCTAATTGACGGAAATCCACAAAGCCTTTCATCTCGCATGTGATCGATGGATTGATGGGGTCAAAACTGTTGCCTTGCCGAATTCACTTACGCTTTTAGGCTGCAAAACCTTCCTCTAGAGGGATGTCTTGCAGTGCATTTTATGGTTTATTTCAATAAGGCCAATAAGCGGCACTTTTTAATTTAAAAAAGCCGGTAGAATTTCACATCATTTCATTTCCCTACAAAAACTTCTGACAACTCATGTAGAGTAGAGCAAAATGTAGAGTGGTTATTAACTCTGGCAATTTCATTCACAAATCAATCGCAAGTGTCTACACTCCCCATACACAGTTTTGTAACTTTACGTAGGTACTGACAGATGCAGGATCGTTAACTACGCCTACTGGTACCTAATTGACGGAACCACATTTGAGCACCTATTTCAATAATTTTCATCGAAAAGCAATTTATATTTATTTTCATCATTTGTGAAAGAGGTCAACCGTCGAATCCGACTCGGCTGGGCGGCGTTCGGGAAGTTGCGCGGTATCTTCTCGTCCAATTTACCGCAGTGTCTCAAAACAAAAGTCTATGACCAGTGTGTGTTGCCAGTGTGTGTTGTGTTACCTATGGGACTGAGACGTGGTCGCTCACAATGGGCCTTATCAGAGAGCTTAAAGTAACCCAAAGGGCAATGGAGAAGGCTATGCGCGGAGTATCCTTGCGTGACCATCTACTCCCCGCCCGATCCCAGCCGAAGAGGCAACCGGCGGGTATTTCGGTACAGGTCAGCAGATTGGGATGGCATGCGATCTTTCTTCGCATGCTAACTTGGCAGCCTACTTGCTTTTCTTCGACTGATCCTTGGTCGTGCGCCTTGATGGATGTGCTGCGCCGGGAAATGGAGTATTACATTCCGTTCTCTGATGTAAAAATGTCCAGCGTTGACCGGCCATGGTTTAACGCCGAATGTTATCGTGCCAACGCGCTTAAGCATGAGGCGTACCTGGCAAAGCTATCAAGCGAGTGGCGTGGGTCAGAAGAAGAAGGCCTTTAACAGGGCTGCCAAGTCCTGCAAGTTGGTGTTGCGAAGGGCTCGGTTCGACCACATTGGCCGAATAGGGACCACACTTGCTTCTTACCCAGAAGGTAGTAAAGCGTTTTGGTCCCTGGCTAAGTCAGTCGAGTCGAACTTCTGCCGTCCCTCACAACCATCACTGCTGAAACCCGACGGGTCGCTGGCCCACTCCGCTGAGGAGAAGGCAAATTTATTTGCCTCTCTTTTTGCGGAATCTTCGCGTCTGAATCCTGGTGATTCGCGACCCCCTCCTTCTCCTGTTGGATGCGAGACGACATTCGCATTCGTCAAAAGGAAGTCCGTAGGGAGCTGCGCAAGCTCGACATGAACAAGGCTAGCGGCCCTGACGGAATACCAGCAATAGTTCTCAGAACCTGTGCGCCTGAACTGTCTCCGATCTTGACACGCCTATTCCGCCTTTCATATGAGACTGGAAAAATGCCGAATGCTTGGAAGCAAGCCAACGTACAGCCTGTGCCCAAGAAGGGCAGCCGAACTGACCCGGCCAACTGCAGATCCATCTCTGTAACGTCCATACTCCGTAAAAGTATAGAGCGTGTACTTAACACTAAACTCCTGGCATACCTAGAAAGTAACGATATCCTTAGCGACCGCCAATACATCTGCCACCGAAATCTGTCTACTGAGGATCTTCTAGCGTATGCCATTCGCATATGGAGTGAGGCCATCGAAAGACACGGGGAAGCGCTTGCCGTCAACCTCGACATCTCGAAGTCTTTCGATAGGGTCTGGTACGAAAGCCTGGTAAGCTTCATTCGGTCTGCCCGGTGGTCTCTGTGATTGGATTGCAAACTTCCTGAAAGATCGGACCATTCGAGTGGTTATCGATGGATGCTCGTCGGACCAATTGGATATTAATGCCGGGGCCCCTCAGGGGTCAGTACTCTCAGCAACATTATTCTTCTTGCACATTAACGATCTGCTGAAACCCGGCCGACCTTTGGGTATGAAGATGACAGCGCTGTTTCTGAGAGATACTTGTCCAACGCACGGGCTACCGGGACGCAGATCCCGTCTCTCCGTGAGGCCATGGTGGAGCGTTGCAGGCACTTTTCGAATGGGGCGATGTCAATCTAGTCAGTTTTAATGCTGCTAAAACCCAGGCGTGTCTTTTTCCCGCTAAAAAGAGCCAATTTCACCCGGCTCCAACTTTCCGTGATATTGTGACCGTGCTAATAACGGATCATCTTGAGCTTCTTGGTGTTATGTTGACATCGATCGACTCTCAATTTTGGCCTATATATTGAGGCAAAGGCTCAGCTGGCTGCCAAAAAGTTGGGGATCCGTGCGAAGGTGAGAAGGTACTTCACGTCGGAATAGCTACTCAACTTGTATCAAGCGCAAGTTCGATCATGCATGGAGTACTGTTCGCATCTCTGGGACGCATCTGCCAAATACCAGCCTGATGCACTAGAGTCGATCGAAAAGCGGGCCAAGAAACTCATCGGCAATGAGGCACTGGTTAAGTCATAGTTCCAGAGCCTTGAACATCGGCTCCGAGTTGCTGGCTTGTCGTTTTTTTTTCGGATACATTTCGGGGAGTATGCGATAGAATTGCATGATCTTATTTCGCCCAGCCCGTTCCATCATCGGACTACCAGACGTACAGCGATGCGTCATCGGTACATGGTGGATATCCGTGAAATTCCCTTCCGGAGTCTGTGTTTTCCGATAGCTATAATCTAGGGGTCTTTAAGTCAAGAGTGAATAGGTTTTTTCTAGGCAAGTGTGCTTCATCGTCGCTTACCATCAGGTGAGATAGTGGTCAAGCGCAAGACTATAGAAGATAAAAAAAAAAGTTATCGCATCAGAAACTAGGATATCCGCAGGTGAACCAAACTTACCGACATAGCCCGAAGAATTGCGAAACTTAAGTGGCAGTGGGCAGGGCACATTGCTCGCAGAACGGATGGGGCCGAACCGGAAGACGATGCGTTGGAAGGCCTCCCACTAGATGACCTGGTTACGGTTGCGGGTATGCGCTGGATGCGAGAAGTTCGGGACCGGTCAATGTTTCGAAGCCTTTTTTTTTTTTTTTTTTTTTTTGTTCCGGGGTGGAAAATCCTCATTGGATGTCCTCCGCCCTGGGGGGGACGGAGGGGTCTGTCAGACTGCTACTGACTAAAAACCACCCCGGTGTTCCATCTCACACCTACGCCGGGGGTCGCGGGAACAACGATACTTCCGCTACCCCCGGCCGGTACTCGATCTCGGGTTGGGGGGGTGTGAGGTGTTTGACTCTCGATCTGACTTTCGATTCCACTATGATCGGTTGATGTAATGGTACTTGGGAGATGCCTTAGTCCAGCGGTGGACGTCTTTCGGCTGAACTGATGATAATGTCTCTATTATTGACAATGGATGCTGCTGTTCAATCTTCAGACTCACAAAGTTGTCCAAGATTCAATCATACTCCTTAGTTCCCATAGTCTTGTATACTCACACAAAAAGTGGTTTATTCCTTTTACATTGGAATCCTTCTTGGAGAATTTATAGACTCTATGTTAACCAGACGGTATCAATCCACACAAAAAGCTATAAACACATCCTTCATAACATATACGTCGGTAAATAATTTTAATTTTATGAATGAACTAGCTTTTCTCCCGGACTCGCTTCCATGGCTAACGGAAAATGGTAAAGGTAATGGTATGGCATGCTATTTATTTATTTATTAGAGACTAAAAAAACAGTTACATGTTAAAGTTTAAATAGAACTATGAGTACATAATAAATTGCCAAACATATAATCCACACCTTTGTCCATGGATTAATATATGAACAAATAGGAAACGGAAGAGTATCGTTCATCGCATCGCGTTATAGGTTTCCAAAAGTTGACGAAGAGGCACCCGCGCTCCGGCGTTGGTCCTACAGGAATCCACATGGAACAACCGTGGATCGCCCTTCTGATAACATTTCGGGGCACTGCATGGCGCAAGTTATTTGTGATATCAATACAATCGAATCAATTGTTACACAAACCATGCAGCATCATGGCCACCAAAGGCCAACTACTTATGCAGCAGAAGGCGTGAATTTTTTCGAAACATGTATAAACAAGCACAGAGGCGTCTCTAGCCTTTGTAGCGCCCTTGTGCAATCGTTACTCTAGCGCCCTCTAGTAAGCGCGCGATCAAAATGGAATAGGTACAAATAACAACACATTACCACAAGAGAAGAACTATCGTCAGAAAACATGGTGACAATAGGTACCGCGTAGACCGTCCAACAGCGCGACGTTCGTGAGCAACTGCACGCTCGAACGCAAAACTGACCTCTTGAACGCTTGACCGTGTGACAGCTCTCTGTCTGATAGAACCCTAATTACGACCTCATGTCTTACGTACAGAGTTCAATATCAATTGGGGACATTTGACAGATTTGGGTAACCTAATGCGAGGCCCACTGTAGGTACACGGGTAAAAACGGGTATCGATATATTTTAAGGTAGGAAGGAGTGACAAACAACAAAATACAACTTTGTGGTTATTTAAAAGCTCTGACCCCGGTGAAAGTCGCAACATTTGTGGCAGCTAACCCGCCACTTTGCCATTATATTATTTATGTCAGTAGGGCGGATATTCTCGATAACTTTTTGGTTTTTAGTTTTTAATATAATACTTAATCCGTTGCGTCAAGGCTTACTTCGCAAAATTACGTGTAGCGGTAGAACACAAAGTGTGGTACGCGCCACGCGTACACACGCTTTTGTGAAATGCCGAGCGCGTGACGTTCGTCCATGGCAATTTGAACTTTATTTTTATTCTATACAGCCGAATTCAGGATTCGCAATATAATGTACGATTTCCAAAGACCGAGCGGCGCGGGGGCGCAGCGCAGCGCTTCGCAGCGGATGCGCGAGCACAAGCCAGCAACCGCGTCCGCCCGACGCCTACAATCTGCTAGAACCCGGGTGCAAGCGCGCACGTGCTCGCGTATCCACTAGCATGCTCTCAGCGACTAGTGATGCTTTCGCGTCGCAGACAGTTTTTGCAAATAAACAGGTAGTTAAGCTTTTCATCTGTATCCATTTCATCAGTATATTCATTTTGCACGAAAAACAATAAACAAATAAATAAATCACGTCAGTCTACAGTTAAAAGCATAAATTGAATGATTCAACATGCTGGCCGGCGACAAAACAGTAGCGCGCGCGGATGTAGCCGACCGGACACGACGACAGCCGAACGCCTCCGTCCACGTAAGAGAGTAGCCGATCGGCTACCGAGGCGTCCGAGCGCAGCCGACTGGCTGACGCGGCATACACGCGGTAACCGAGTTCCAAGCAGTGTAAATACCATGCAAACATGAAACTTAACTATTGTATAGAAGCCTCAATTTCCTTTAGCACAGTGTGAAATACGCTCCGGCGCACCCCGGCGCCGCCCGTTTAGTGGAAATCGTACATAGTTGTCGGAGTGTTTTCAAACGAATTAAAACTGGTGCCGGCACGCGCCTTTGGTAGCGATGCGCTAACTCACTACTAAACTAAACCAATATAATCTGTAATTTTATGTTTTTAGGTTTATTTCATGTTGAAATAAAAGTTACTATTTTAAAAGCCGCTCGTGGCGCGCCTTGCTTTGCTGTAATTAGATATATATATCGCAGGGATATGATGAAAACAGGGAATTGATCAAATCTCTCTAAGAGCGAGCGTAGCGAGCTCGGGAGCTTAGGGCACCCCGACACGGACAGGTTAGGTTCGAAGGGGATGACGGGAGCTGAAGTGAGCGAGCAAAGCGAGCGAACTCAGCTCCCGTCATCTCCTTCGTGTTAGGTTACTTTAGACCCTGCATACAGAAATAGGAGCCCCGCGCAGCGGGGCTCCGTCGGCTCTGCCACACAAATACTAATTCAACGTACAAAATAAACCTTTAAATTACTACAGAAAAGTTATTTTTGTCATTTCACTGAACCAATTTTGCTTAGAGATTTGATCAATTCCCTGTTTTCATCATATCCCTGCGACATATATAAGAAGAGCTCCAGATGCCATACAAAATGTAAGCAAATAGGAGATCTTTTTACGTGGGTCATTGAAAGTGCAGCGAGGCGCGCGAGTGCCGCTCGGCGCCCCCTAGGTCGCTGCGCCCGTGTGCTTCGCACACCCTGCACTATAGGTAAAGCCGCCCCTGAACAAGCAAACGTACATATTTACCTTTTATTATAGTCTGGCTGCCGCCCGCGTGATATTAGTACTCATAATTCTCCCAATATCTTTATAAATTATAGCTTATGTGTTATTCTAAGGTAAAAGTTACTTTTTTGTAAAGTTTTATCAAAATCCGTTTAGTAGTTTTTGTGTGAAAGAGTAACAAACATCCATCAATCCATCCTCACAAACTTTCACGTTTATAATAGTGGTAAGATGTGTTGTTCTGATGTGTAAGCTATATTTCTGTAAAGTTTCATCAAAATCCGTTCAGTAGTTTTGGCGTGAAAGAGTAACATTAGTAAGATTGATCACTTAATCAGAACACATGTTAAGCAATATTTAAGTAAACTGATTAACTTATGACCACTGTATTACAAATACAAATTGATCTCGATCACTTTAAAAGGAAGGCCTACGCCCGTCTTGAAAACTAGAAAATGTCCGTTTGGAAAATTCTTCCAACCTGGTAGGACCAGTTTTTAGGATTCCGTACCTAAAGGGTAAAAACGGGACCCTATTACTAAGACTCCGCGGTCCGTCTGTCTGTCTGTCTATCACCAGGCTGTATCTCATGAACCGTGATAGCTGGACAGTTGAAATTTTCACAGATGATGTATTTCTGTTGCCGCTATAACAACAAATACTAAAACAGAATAAAATAAATATTAAAGTGGGGCTCCCACACAACAAACGTGATTTTTTGCCGTTTTTTGCGATAATGGTACGGAACCCTTCTTGCGCGAGTCCAACTCGCACTTGGCCGGTTTTTGTAATTCTCATACTGATTAGCGTATACACTCAGCTGTTTGATTTAATAGGATGACAGTATATCTCAGCCCCCCTAGCCAAGTTACGAACGCTTCGTATCGAATCTCTCTCTACAATCGTTAACTCCTTCTATTTGTATGGTCTGACCACTAGACTTAACGTTCAGATGTGTCATTCCCATACATTGATTCGTTTTCTACTAGCGTTATCGATTGTAGATTGTCAACTTGACTACAGGTGCTGGGCTTCTCTTGCACGGGTGATGTTTCTACAAGAAGAGCAATAAGAGAACGGAAAAGTTGCCTGTAAGCAAGGTAGATCAGATGGATTAGGTTGCTCTAAGTTGATTCATCAAAATCCCTATTCAATGCTCTACTTTCTTGAAATATTTTGTGACCTACCTAAGATGAATTTCCTAATGACTTTAAGTTGTTCTGCAGCGTAATTGCGTTATTGATTTCGGCAAAGAACACGTATAGGTAACGGTGACGACACCTTTAAATTAGCGACTTTCGTATTACGTAATATACTCGAAAGGGAATAGGTTACGGAAAAGATGTGAATTTAACTCATAGGGTGGAGGACGCAACCTTTTTACGCGATACCGAAAACATTAAAAAAAAATTGTCATGCTCTTTCATGGAGTTATTCCCTTTGCCCTGTCGAACTAACTTACCCAACTAGACTGCTGGTGTAGTATTTAAGCGTTTCTGGCAAAAAGGAAAAATTCAATGACTCATGTTTTTTTGAACGATAACACAATAGAGCACTAATTTGTAACCCACCATTAAACTCGGACTTAGCTAAATGACCGGTCACGAATTGATTAATTTTTGTCTAAAAACATGTGCTACTGCGGATGCCTGAGCACCACCGGCTGCTAGGCGCGCCTATAGATCACCTAGAACATGTGTTCAAGTCCATATGCTTTGTCGTACGAGGATATAACGAACTAGCTTCTGTCAGCGGCTTCACTTGCGTAAAAACTATTTTCTTATCCCAAGGAAACATTATATCAGGAGGAAAAGTAATCTTTGTGATATTCCAGACTATAATCTGTTCCCGCTTTGTCGATGCGGGGGGCTCAGTAACCATGGCTTGGTCACCCACGGTGAAGCGAAGAGGAACCCGAGGAGGGGCCGCTCGTCAGGGCTTTTGCCGATTAAGCCGACGACGTAGCGGTCAACTAGTAGGTTGCGGTGCCGCTTGGTAACAGGCGACATCGCAACTGAGGTGGGCCGCGATGTCTTGGAGATTCTCAGGTCCCATACGATGTCGCGGCTGAGGGTTGGAGGCCGCGGTGGGAGAGGAGTGCCGGTATTTAGGTGCGCCGCTCTCCCTACCTTCCGCGGCCCGGACGGGGTCGCCACCGTCTGATGGCGGACGCGGTGGGGCCGCAGGGGAGGAGGAGTGTCGGTATTGCGTTAGCCGCTCTCCCTATCCCCTGCGGCCGAACAATGGTAGGTGGCGGGGCCATTGACCTTGACCCGTCACAGGGGGACCAAGGGTGCCATAAACGGGGTCGTCTGGCGCCCATGTTCTGATTGGTCCCTGGGGTGGTCACGGCGTGCAGTGTGTTCTGGTGCGCCGGTGATGGGGGGACTCCCCCGAGGAGGGTCCGGTGACGGACAGCCGCGGCGGGTTCGCGGTGAGTGCTAACGCGTACCCGTGCTCCCGCCATAAGCGGCACAGGAGGACACCGTGGAGTTTTAGTGGGTTAGAGTCCCACATAACTGCACTATCTCCCCGTGGTAGTGCAGTATGCATGAGAATAACCCACGCAAAAAAAAAAAAGTCTATAATCTGTCTCTGTGCCAAATTTCATCCAGATCCGTTCAGCCGTTCTAGAGTGATTGAGAAACAAACATCCATCCACTCATCCCAAAATCAGTGATAGGGCTACTAGGGTGGTGGGGTGACTTTTGTGATTCATGTAAGTTTTGACATGGAGACAATTTGGACCTATGACCATCACTGCTTTTGGACACTTTTAGTCAAAACTGTGATTACTTTATTGAATCATCAAATTTCATCAAGATCCGTTTAGTCGTTCTGGCGTGATTAAGTAACAAACCTACATCCATCCAAACATTGTTTTTTAGGGTTCCGTACCCAAAGGGTAAAAACGGGACCCTATTACTGAGACTTCGCGGTCCGTCCGTCTGTCTGTCTGTCTGTCTGTCACCAGGCCGTATCTCATGAACCGTGATAGTTAGACAGTTGAAATTTTCACAGATGATGTATTTCTGTTGCCGCTATAACAACAAATACTAAAAACAGAATAAAATAAATATTTAAGTAGGGCTCCCATACAACAAACGTGCTTTTTTTGCCGTTTTTTGCGATAATGGTACGGAACCCTTCGTGCGCGAGTCCGACTCGCACTTGGCCGGTTTTTATAAGTGTTCGCGCTTGATCTCTATATATTTATAAGCTTAGTAAGAAGTAAGTTGTACGAGAATGGATGACAATCCTTCATGGATCGTCATCATAATACATCAGTAACAGGATCAGCTGATGATGATCATGATCTACAAAGCCCTTTCCTATATGGGGAGGTCTGTTTTCAGATTAAACGGATGGATTTCACGGAGCAACTGCCTTCACAATCCATTTATTGGGTAATTCGATACCCCTAGGTAACATCAGTAGGACTGCAAAATTGTAAGGTTGAATTTAGGTACAGTAAAAGTGGGAAGAAATTTTATTTTAAGATATTAAAGCCAGAAATATAGATTACGGCGAAGACGACCACCAGGACCAACGAGGAAGAGAGAGTTGATGTTACAACATCAATTTCATCATCATCATCAGCCTTTTATTTTCCCCACTGCTGGGATACAGGCCTCCTCTCTGTGAGAGGGATTGGGCCACAATCCACCACGCGGACCCAGTGCGGGTTGGTGGACATTTCTTCGATTTTTTGGTTCTAGGGCATGCCAGTTTCCACATGATGTTTTCCTTCACTGTTTTGAGTGCAGTGGTGATTAATTAATTTACAAAAAGTAAAGCGCCTGCCTGGGTACGATCCCACGACCTACGACCCGTAAGTCGGTTCCGTGACCACTGGGCCACCACTGCTCATTTATTTAATGCCTGCTCAATATCTATTTAAAATGTTTATTTCAATTACAAATGGTATTTTTAACCGACTTACCAAAAAGGAGGAGGTTCTATGTTCGACACTAAGTTTTTTTTTTTTTGTTTTTGTTCACGCATCTCCGTCAATTATCGACCGATTTTGAAAATTCTTTTTTTGTTTTAAAAAGTATGTGTCGAAATTGGTCCTATTTTAATTTGGTGAAGATCTGATGAAGAACTTCGAAGATATACACCAGAACTCTTCAATAAATTACGGCAAATCTCTCGGGATTGCTGCAATCGCATGTCTCTTTATTGTTTATACCATTTCATAACATAACATCACGCTATTACGCTCTTAAGGGGTACGCCGATCTCTAATTTCACCGGTTTTGTTCAAGTTTCATGATATTTGGGTAATCTATTCTGGCGTTATAGGTACCTTATTAAACAACTTGCCTATTAGGTAAGTACAATTAAAAAGTGAAAAATAAAAACTTCCAAAAATAAGGTTATTTTTTTACTTTGTAGTTTTTTTATGTGTATGTTGGTAGTATTTTTTTGTAAAAAAGGTTTTTACCCGACTGCCGAAGGAGGGTAATGTGTTTATCAGTCTATGTATGTATGTATGTTTGTTCCTATGTGGCGTTCTAGAGACCAAACGCGTTGGCCGATTTTGATGATTCTTACGTCAATCGATTCGTCTTAATCCTGCGAGTGTCACTGGCTACATTAAAATTGGAAAAAACAAAAATGGCGGATTTTGGGCGCCATTTTGTGTGGAAATAATTTTTTTTTTTCTTCCAAACCCATCGTGTGGGGTATCAAAATAAAGGATTTTAAGAGGCGCACTTATATGTTTAAATGTACCTAATTCTAAAAAAAAAATAACTAAAAAGTTGGAAATAAAAAAAGTTAATTAAAAAAAATCAAAAACCCGACTGCTTAAAATTCAAACTAAAAAGAGGCAGTCGGAGGATACATCTGCTTTTGGTCCGCCAGCTCGCGAATATGTATCCTCCGACAGCACAGCATGATTTTCTTCTTGTTTACGTCTTTTTAGTTTGCTTTTTAAGCAGACGGGTTTTTTGATTTTTTTAATTAACTTTTTTTATGGAGATCATATTTTAAGCAAGGAATTGCTTGTATTAGGAGACAATTTTAATGAAGCCAAATGTCAGATCAAACTGAATACTAGAATTCGACGTAAAGGACTTGCATAGTCCTAATAAGTCAATCCTTGTACCTAATAGACTCGAAACAATACAGGCTTGTACTTATTAATTCAGTCTTCAAGTTCCACAACAACCCAGCAAGACGTATTATTTGTTCAATTAATCATCCAATGTTTCCGATTGCCACAAAAAAGACCAAACAGATAATTTAACAAATGTTCTTCTTCCGAACGGTGCTAATATTTTAGAAATGTGTCTTAAAATTTAGTCTTATGCACTGGTAGGCCCAATAAATGTATTTAGTACTTGTAATGGAGCTGTCTTGGCATAAGGAGAAGTGCCTTCGTCTATATAAGCGCGGCGACGACTGCGTACGCGCAGACCGGTGGCACACTCGAATAGTTGCTGAAAGTAATGTGATACAGTGATCTCGGATTTTTATTTTTATTTTATATACTACATATATAAACTTTGACATGCTGGTCTTCGTTTTGATGGTAAGATCCTCATTTATTATGGAATTAAAATGTACCTATTAAAAATAACTGAAACATATATCCAAGATTAATTAATGAGGTCAAAAAATATGACGCCATATATTGATTAGTTGAACTAATAGGATTAAGAAATTTAATCGAATTAAATTACGAACCTACATGATTGATGAAATATTTATCATTTATTGAAATTGATGGCTACCATGAACTTATTAAGCAAACTAGAAGTTAGCAATTTATTGATTGGACGTTGAAAGTTACACAAATATTCAAATATTTAATCATTCTATTAAAAAAAAAACATAGGGAAAGTTAAATATAATATTTTCAGTTTACTTCGAACCCTTGTACTTAATAGCTTTTAGGAAGTCCATGATTCTGTAAAATTACGAAGATGCGGTCGAGATATCCCAAACACAAACAATATTGATACATTAAACAATACTGAGTTACATATGGGATATATAGGGCTTCGGTTTCGTCAACTTGATTAGTTTTGTCTACCTTAAAAGCTCCCTTTATGTCACTCAAAACTTGTATCTCGTTTCAATACTTTAGAAGAAAATGAAAAGTAACGTATGCTTACTTAGATCTACTTATATGGTGCATGCATAAATATGTATGCATATTAACATGTTTAAGTTACTCCCGTGCCCATATAGGTCCATAGACAAGTGTACCTCAGTTACTTCAGTGCCCATATGGATCCATTACTTAATATCCCATCATAATGAGATGGATCGCAATTACATACATGGACAAGTGACACTAATTAAAGCAGGCGTTTCCGTCAGCTTCTCAGGTGGTCGAGAATTTAGGAGAGATAGGTGGTTACCAGCGCTGACCAGTGACCACTAATGGAGTAGCCCTGTCATATCCTGTAGATGTTGCATCTGATTTTTTAGAGGGGAATTTAATTTAGATGATGATATACTTAGGTACTTTCGAATACCGGTTGGACTTTAAGGAGGATTTATTTCGTCGTAAATACTTTTTCATAATTTTGATTTTTTATGATGATGGTTTATGAGTATATTTATTATTCGTTGGGATCTTAGAAAGTGACCAACAGTGGTTAATAGAATTTGAAAGAATTCTGTCACATCCTCTGGGTATTGTATCTGATTTCCTAGAGATATGAATAGTAACAAAAGGCGAACCCAGACGGGTTGATATTTTTTCTAAAGTATATGTACAATTTTGTCTCAGTACAAATATTTTGGAATTTCCCGTTACAGTTAATTTTTTTTGGGTCTCTCCTTGTAACTATAAGGGAGTTTCTAGGAATTAGGTACTTAATGAAATGAAATGAAACTAAATGAAATTATTTATAGCCAAATTTACTTCGTATCCGTGTTTTATTGAGCCTTTTATAATTGTCGAAAATTAACAATTAACAGTTTTCAATTTCGAAACTTGCAAATTCTTTGGATGGTGTAGTGCATTTGCCTATTGTCGATACTTCATCCCTGTTGAACGATTATTTTTTATTTTCGCAATGGGAATGATTGAAGAATATCGCGTCATTGATCGTAACTTACAAGAGCTTCATTGGACTCCTACCCAATCTACTAACCATACATTACAGCAACCTCAGGAAGCGATAAGGATACTATTACTGACACGGCAACACAAGTTACATACGTTCACTAATTACATCCAATGATTGATGAAGCATTTATATCGCTAATACCCAGTGCACGGTAGATCAGGCGCGTATTCGTAATTTTTTTAATAAGATACTGGACGTAACCTCTTCAGTAAGTGTTACTAACGTTAAGTAAGGAATGTGTATCATATTCGACATGTTCTTTCACGTAACTTTTAATAGTGATTGGTATAATGTTCGTGTATACTTTGTTGATTAAGTATTTAGAATAGATGATCGAGTTCGTCGATGTTTTTAAGTTACGGACATGGCGGAAAGGATATGAATTATTTTACTTATGGTAACTTTTATTTTTGCTGGGAACACCTCCAAAAGGCATCTGGACTTTGGGGGCAAAGACCAGGGAGTGTGGGATTTTTACCTTACTAAAACCACCTCGGTGATTACCATCACCTCGTAGAAGAGGCCCCGTGACCGCTCAAAAAACCACCCCGGAGCCTCCTCTGTGCAACGTCTGTTAGGGCACAGCCCTGGGGTTACTTATGGTATCTACCTCAGGTGTAGTTAATTAAATGTCATTTGCCTTTTAATAGGAGATAATCAATTTCCACAGACGATTAGTTTAGTAATAGTTATTTATGCTACAAGTGCGGAATGCTACGAATGATAATCAGTACTTAACAATTTTTTTAAACTTTTCTCAAATAATAAAAACTCTATGCGTCGGGCTGACGTTGGAGATAAAAATAAAAAAAAAAACAGAAAAGTAAAAAGCACTAGTGAAAAAAAGTGACACTTTCCGCACAGTTTGGCTGCTTGGAAAACGTTATATTCGAGGACATGCATTGTAAAAGCCTTTTATTCTATTATTAACTGACTGTCAATACGATAATCAAAAATCAGTGCCCTTGTTATCAGAAGAAGAATAATAAAAACTTTAAGTAACTTACTGGTCATATAGTGCTGCTAAACACGTAATGTACGTAGGTGTTATAATGCTAAATAAAAATAAGAAAAAGATTGAGTAAAAATTTAAAAAATGTAGTAAAGTAAAATTTACTACATTAGTAGTAGACACGTTTCGATCGACAATCTATTGAACACGTAATTATGATACGATATCTTGCGAAAATACCCCGATTTATACCGTAAAACGCCCATATTTTTTGAATGGCTGAACCGATCTAAATCAAAATCGGGTCATCCGTTTAGGAGCTATGATGCCACAGACAGATACACAAATACACAAACACACAGGTGCACACGTCAAATTTATAACACCCCTCTTTTTTCATCGGGGATTAAAACTAACCATAGCGTAGGTTGTTGACACACAAAGAAAACTTATAAAATAATAAGTGAAAATGTTACTATACCTACCTGTTGGTGTGTCAAAAGAGATTTAAAATTGACACCATAATCAGTGCGGTTCTAGAGCAAATAATTCATAATCATATTCCCAGTCAGATCTACTAATGCAATCAATAAGGGCAAGAAAACTCGACTAATCCCTATTTCTAAATCTGAGCCAAACCCAAATGATATCTAGAAAATCTAAGTCATATAAAGTCCTCCAATCCGGTATGAGGCAACGCAAAATGCAAATGAAGTAGTTTCTTACATGAACACCGGAAAATGGATATTAGAACATATATCAAGCACTAACTGATTCTAGACGAGATACGTCCTAAATGCTGGGATATTGGCCGGTGTTTCGACATGTCCTTATGGGCGTGTGAGGAGTTTGGCGTGTAATTGATACGAACTGTGTTCAAATATTAGGTACGGTACGGTACTTGTTGGCACGTGTTTATTTATTTATTTATTATTTATTTATTTAATACTTCATGCACACACAAGTACAGAGGCGGACTTAATGCCTTAGGCATTTTCTACCAGTCGACCTTTGGGTGATGGAGAGATAAACAGTGGTAGGTGCAATATTGCGTATCAGGATTATTTAAATTTACATATAAACTATACATACAATATAATTATACCATATATACTCAAAATAATAAACTAAATATATAAATATATAATACTTAAACATTAGTAGTAATAGATAAATAATTGAAAAACATTAGCGCTGTGACGATACTACTGCCAACTTCTTTCGTGTTGTGTGTTTCAATGGACTTGCTGGATTGAAAGATAATTTATGATTGATTTTTTAGCTGTTTTATTGTGGTCTATAGTTTTTTGATTAGGTGTGTGTAGAGTTTACTATCAGTCCACCTAGTGGAAGGGAGGCCTTCCAACGCAACGTCTTCCGATTCGCGGCCGCCACTCCAGAACTTTTCTGCCCCATCGTCCATCCGTTCTGCGAGCATTGTGACCTGGTGAAGGTAGCGAGGATTCGCTAGATGCGGGTTGCAGGGGACCGGTCAATGTGGTGACGCTTGAGGGAGGGCCTTTGTACAGCAGTCTATCGGCTGATATGATGATGACGATGAGAGTTTACTATCAATCCTCACAGAGTAAAGTAATAATTTAAAGTAAAGCAAAAACTAAGATCTCCTTCGAATTATATTTTATATTTAGATATCGAATCAGCCTAGTGCTTCCATCTTCGTATTTAACGGATTAATTTAGAAGATTTTTTTATGTACGTACCGTACAGGTAAAAATTTAGTGCGTGCCAGATATACTTTACCTATGGAATAAAAATGACGCGTTTTCTTATACAAAACCGTCAATAATACAAAGTAATTATTTGGATAATGATTATATGTGTCCTTGGAATAATCAGCTCTAAGAATATACAGTTTCGCTCATTTTTAAACACCCCGGAAATCAACCCCGGCAAGTCTGCTGTGCCACGTTTACGGCTGACTCACGCAGTAACATTCGCTATATAATAAATTGCACCCCATGCCTACCCACGGCCAAGCACGTGTCACCCCGACCTTGTGAGGTCACCTTGACCGCACCTGCTGGTGAATAGGCATGGGCACTGATGTATACCACTGCAGTCTTTAAGATATCAAAGGAAATAATTGTTGAGAACTTTTGGTTTTTTCTTTATCTAGTTGTTTGTGTTATGGTTGTTTTCCCACGTCGTCGGTAGCTATTAGCGCGAATTTATTGATGCTTTTAGTGATGTTTTGTTTGAGTGGTGTCTCCTAATGTGATTCTTAGATTCAATACGAAACTTTTGTCTTTCGGACCATGTTCTTCTTCTTCGTATCGTTGGCACGACAGTCTTCCTTTGGCCCAAAACTTAGCTACTTCCACGGCGTCACCAGTGGCAGAACAGGAGCAGGGGCATGGTTTGCAAGTCGGCGCCACATGTCCACCCTGCTGATGTCGAGGTAGATCCATTTTGCGAGGATGGCGATACACCTCCCTACTTGGGTTCTGAGTTGGTTCAGGGATTTCAAACCATGTTGGAAATATGTGACCTACATTTTTATTGAGGCTTTGTTTCTTTGACAGCTTAGTTTAATGAAAAACTTTTTTACAAAAAAATACTACCGACTTCTTTGGAAGTCGGTAGTATTTTTTTGTAAAAAAGATTTTTTTATTTTTCACTTTTTAGTTGTTAGGCAAGTTGTTTAGTAAGTTTCCTTTAACGCCAGAATACATTACCCGAATATCATGAAACTTGAACATAACCGGTTAAATGAGAGATCTGTGTACCCCTTAAGAGCGTGCTGGCGTGATGTTATGTTGTGAAATGGTATAAACAATAAACAGACATGCGAATGCAGCAGTTCCGAGAGATTTGCCGTTATTTATTAAAGAGTTCTGTTGTATATCTTCGAAGTTCTTCATCAGATCTTCACCAAATTAAAATGGGACCGATTTCGGAATATACGTTTTCAAACAAAAAGAACAAAAATAATTTTTTAAATCGGTCCACAATTGACGGAGATATCGGTGAAAATACAACAATACAAAAATAACTTACAAGAAGTCGAACATAGAACCTCCTTCTTTTTCGAAAGTCGGTTAAAATACAAGTACTTTCGGTAGAATCCTTCGTTTTAGTTTAGTTTAAGATTTAAAGGAGTCTTCAATTTTTATTTCGGCAAAAATTTCCAAGTTTACTTCTGTTATTGCTACACAAATAAATTGCACCTATCTTACATCAAATCAAATATATTGCATATGTCCAGTAGGTTACTTTCTGTAACATACTAGCTACGTAGATTGTAGTCAGGCTAATGCTAAATTAAATGTCTATGTTTAAAATTAAGTTGTCCAGCGTATGAAATTACAGTTATAAACTAGACTAGGTTTAGCTATGGTTTTACTTGTTAATTATGATCTTTGTTATACCTATTAAGAAATTCTATAATATCTTTACCATTGACAAACTTGTAAATACCAAATGGGGGTTTCGTCTAAGATAGATGTTCTGAAGATAAGGTAAGGTTAATTGATAGCCCTGGACAGCTAGCACCCGGTAACGCAGGGTCTAGCTGACTTATCCTTTCACCACGATGACTCAAACTCAGTCTCGATCACAAAGGCATTTATCAGCGCCATTTTCTTCCGCCAACTCTGGTTTCTCAATAAACAAACCAGCTCTGAATGTAGTCTTTTTCTTCTTATCGACACGAAAGGAGAAGAAGAAGAAGATTGATAGCAATCCATTGTCAATGTCTGTACACTTTCTTTCTGCTTTCTAACTTAATAGCTGTTAGAATAAAATATACAGAAGTTTTTCTTTATAGTGATCAGACGGTGCACTTGTCATTCAAAAACCTTGAACCTCGAAATCTGCAACGTAATTACCCTATGGTTAGGTTAGGTTAGGTTAAAACGGGCTGGTTTCCGCAACTCCACGACTAAGCGCGTATTTTGCGTACGGGTGGGACTTAACCTTCCACTAGCTACCTCACTCGATCCATCCCAACTCCTCGAGGAAGGCCAGCAGCGCCTTCGTGTTGCTGACTACCTCCTGTACGGTACCTGGTTCACCGAGGTATTTGGCCCTGTAACCGGCGATTACTGGGCAGCTTAGAAGCAGGTGCGCTGCTGTCTCGTCTTCCTCCATGCATGCTCTGCACAGCGGACTGTCCGTGATCCCTAAGACAAAGAGGTGCTTATTAAAAGTCCCGTGGCCAGTCGTTACAGCTGTAACTGCTCGTAACTGCTGTTTCGTCAGGCGTAGGGCCTTCTGCGTGAAACGTCTATCCAAAGCGGGAAGTGCTTCTTTGGACTGCCTGCACTCATTGTGGTCAATCCACAATCTGTGGTGTTGCTCCTTGGTTCGTTTCCTTACCAGACTGTGGAGGTAGCCAAATGGTATTGGCACGATTGGTTCCGGACCCACCACAGCCATACTGGAGCCTCTACGGGCTAGCTCATCCGCTGCATCGTTGCCTCGGGAATCGCTATGCCCTTTGATCCATTGAATGGTTAGTTTATTGTTTGACCCAACCTGGTTTAGGCGTTGGTGACACTCGAATATCAGTCCAGAGCAGACCGTGTGGCTGCCCAACGCCTGCAGGACGGCCATGCTGTCAGAGAGAATGCGTATTGGGAAATCTTTTACCTTCCTGTCTAGAATGGCCGATGCAGCCAGAGTGATGCCCACACACTCTGCCTGGAACACCGTGTTGTGTGCCCCAAGTGGCGCGGCTATGTGTATGTTGAGGTCCTCTGAGAACACCCCCGCACCTGAGCCAGTACCAGTCTTGGAACCATCGGTGAAGATCCTCAACTCGTCTGGGCGTAACCCCTCACAGTGGTGGTCCTCATGGAGTTGGATCTTGTATTTCTTGTCAAAAACAAATTGCTTAGGTATCCGGTCCATAATTGCTGTTGTTAGAGGGAACTCTTTATTAAGGTCCTCGAGCAGAGCCGTGTGTTGTGTCTTTCTCCTACCCCAGAGATTTAGTGCCTTAAGCCGCCCTGCCGCCGTCGTAGCCTCCTGCTGAATGAAAAGCTGGAGCGGTGGCAGTCCCAGCATGGCCTCGAGCGCAGCGGTCGGGGTAGTTCTCATGCAGCCTGTCGTCGCCATGCAGGCCAGTCTTTGCGTGCGTTGCAGTTTGTTCACGGCTGTACTTACCTTTGTGCGGGGCCACCAAACCACGGCTCCATATGAGATCATGGGTCGAATCACCGCGCAGTACAGCCAGAGAATGATTTTGGGGGACAGGCCCCATTTTTTACCTATCATTTTCTTGCATTGCCAAAAGGTAATGCATGCCTTATTAAGTTTGATGTCCAAGTGACTGCTCCAGTTCAGCTTGTTGTCGAGAGTGACCCCAAGATACTTTACTTCATTGGACAGCTGGAGTTCTGTGTCGAACAGCTTCGGTAGACGGAAAGGGCCCAGTGCTCTTTTCTGAGTAAACATGACCAGTACAGTCTTAGATGGGTTAACTGAAAGATCATACTCCCTGCACCATCGTTCCACTATGCGTAGTGCTTGCTGAGTAAGGTTACAGATGGTACCAGTCACCTTCCCGGGTACTAGAATTGCGAGGTCGTCTGCATACCCTATTGTGTAATAACGGTGTTCGTTAAGTCTGGTGATAAGGTCGTTGATTACCATATTCCACAGGAGAGGGGAGAGCACCCCTCCCTGAGGGCAGCCCCTGGCTAAAAAGGCCATTTGCTGTTCGCCCTCCAGCCGAACCGCACGTTTGCTTAGCATATTAGTTATCCAGTCAATTAGTACCTGTTCAGCTCCGTGTCTGGAGAGGGCAGCACCTATACTGGAGAAGTTGGTTTTGTCGAAGGCCCCTTCGATGTCTATGAAAGTGCCCAGGCATGTACCCTTTTGATGGATTGCTTCCTCTATCTGGCCCACCACCAGATGGAGAGCAGATTCCGTTGACTTACCCGAGCTGTAGGCATGTTGGTTACCGTGGAGAGGTAATGATTTAAGAACGCCATCTCGTAACTCCCTGTCGCACAGCCTCTCCATCGATTTGAGTAGAAACGAGGTCAGGCTTAGGGGTCTGAAGGATTTGGCGTTAGTATAGTCCCCTTTGCCTGGCTTGGGGATGAATATCGCCTTCACTTCCCTCCATCCTTTCGGAACGTATCTAAACGCCAGGCACGCCCTCATTATTGGCACCAGTCTCTCTACAACAGACGTACCTCCCCACTGCAGCAGCGCAGGGAACACCCCATCCGGACCGGGCGCCTTGAAAGGATGAAAGCTTAGGATGGCCCACTGTAGTTTCTCCGTCGTGATCATCCTGTATGCGTAGAGCCAATCATCATCTGTTGGTACCTGGGTAGTATCTACCCAGTCAGTTACCTGGGCAATAACGCTGCCTGGGAAGTGAGTATCTATCAGGACGCGTCTAGCCTCTTCAGGTGATGTGGTGAGTGAGTTGTCAGGTTTACGGAGTGTGGCAGGCTCAGGTGTTTGCGCCTGAGCCATTATTTTCCTTACCCTGTTTGCCTCTTGGCAAGATTCGATGTTACCACAGAATTTGCGCCATCCTGCGGTACGCCTGAATCTGATGCATTTTTTATAGCTGGATTTGGCCTCGTAGTAAGCGTCCCAGTCCTCATCCTTGCTTGTATTCATGGCCCTGTTTAGGGCCTTCCTTACCTTCCCGCGTTTACGATTTAACTCCGCTCCCCACCATGGTTGTTTGCCCGGTGTATCGCGTGGGGTAGTCAGAGGGCAAGCGGTGTGGTAGCTGCTTATCAGACACTCGGTAAGTTGATTGACCTGCATGTCTAACCTCGTTTCGTTCCCTATAGTCCGCGCCTCACATAAGGGCGGCAGTTTCGACTCTAGGGTGCGTGTGTATACAGCTCTGTCCGTGTTGCGCGGATTACGCCAGGGGGGCGTAGGTGCTACCCAGAGCTGAATGTCAAAGCGGATCCATCTGTGGTCTGAGCAAGAGGCCTCGTTGGAGACCTGCCATCCAGTAGTGATCTCCGCTGCGCCTTCCGTCGCCAAAGTTAGATCAATAATTGTGCGACTGCGTCTAGTTACGAACGTTGGTTCTGCACCTGTATTTAGTAGAGACAAGTTAGTAGTAAACAAGTAGTCCACTAATGCCTTACCTCTTTCATTCGGCGTTTCCATTCCCCACAGGGGGTGATGTGCGTTCGCGTCGGTCCCAATGATGACCTCTTCCCCGCTGGTCTCGCAGAAGGTTACAAGGCGGACAAGGTCATGTGGGGGTGGTGCCTCCGCCTCAGGCATGTAGACCGAGGCGAAGACAATCGGCATATCAATGCCACCGCGCTGCATATACAGCCTAGCTGCAGAGGTATCTCTGCAACAGAAATCATTTAGAAGCTGTGCTTTGAGGTTACCTGTAACAAAGATACACGCTCTAGGGTGATCCTGATTAGAAGTAACAAGGAGCTTACCCCCAAGGTTGGATAGTCCTCTGATTTGGCCACCCCTAATCCACGGCTCCTGGATTAAGGCGATGGCAGTCTGTTGAACCTCCAGCCACTTGCGTAGTTGAGCCGTCGCTGTCTGGCTGTGGTGGAGGTTTGCCTGCACAACTTTACAGGCGGACGAAGGGGTCGCCATCATGGGTGGGTCCCTCCTCCTCCTCCTCCAGTTGCAGTCCCGCGAAAGCATCTCCCACGATGAGGTCCTCCTCCAACGGGCCAGAGGCTGGCGACAGTGTAATGTCGTCCAGCTCCCCGCCCGCCAGAGGGACCCCCGACGTGTCCTCCTCGGTGGTGCCCTCTTCTGCAGTTGCTGCAGAGTCGGCCACAGAAGCTTCCGGGTTGCTAGGCAGGGGGATGCTCTCCCCTGTGCTGCTGTCCTTGACGAGCTGCTTCGTGATCGGGTCCCAACCACGAGGGACGCACGCAAACTTCCCGTTCGCACCCCGGAACTTGATGTACACCGAGCCCAGGCCGAAAGACAGCCTGCGCTCGGCGCCCATCAAGACCGGTATGTGGTCCTCGGGGACACCCAGCACCACGAACCAGCACGTCTTCTGCCTGTCTGAGTGGATCACTACCCATTTTTTAATGTCCACCCATGGGTTCTGATACCACAGCGTTCTCGCTGCGATGTTCAGGTCTTGGTACACTGCGCTATCGTCCGGTATGACTATACCACAGCGTACCATTTTGGTTAACTCCGATTGGCCCTTCACGACTAGCGAGGTGCTATCCGGGAGGGGCAAACCGGGGACCGTCCTCTTCAGCCAAGCCAGGGTGAAGTCGTCGCAACACCACAGCTTGAGTGCACCGCTGCCAAATTGAGGTTTAGCGGTGAAGGACGGTATCTGCCGCTCTGGAGTCTCCATCGTGGGAGAGAGGGCTTCTTCGATGATCCGTTTTTGGATCAGCTGGGTCACCAAAGCCGACAACTCCTTGCTGATGGCACCCGTGCGCTCGCATGTCACCGCGACACACAGGTGGGCACTGGCAGCCTGGGCGAAGCTCATCCCACCAACTCTCCCGGACCGATCAAGCCGCTGCCGCTTGTGCTCTCCACGAGGTGACAAAGTCTCGTTGAGAGCTCGCTTGGCACCGACCTGACCGTCCCGAGCGGTCTGCTGCGATGAGGTCGCCGTTTGTGCTGGTCCGCCAGTCCCTGCAGCTCGGCTTGTGTTCGGCGCAGGTTGTGCTTCCTTCCCTTTCGAGAAGCTGATTGAAGCTTTCGCTTTGCCTCTCCTTTGCTCCTGCCGTCGCTGCTTCCGGTTCATGGGCTTATTGCCCTGAGCTGGTTCAGTCGTACTCGCCGGTTCCTTGGCGGGGGCAGAGGTTTGCGTATTTCTACGCTTACCCTTGCCCTTGCCCTTTCCCTTGCGGGTTTGCACTCGCCAGGTCAAGGCAGCCTCGCCAACGGGTACGCTAGCAGCCTCCATTGTACAGGAGGCAGCGACTTCGGAGGATGTGGTTTGAGGAGCCACGAAGTTACCGCTGGAGGCCGCGGTCTTGGCCGCGGGTCCAGGTACACGCGAGGTGCTAGGAGCACCCCGCTTATTTTTATTACCCGTACTGGGACCTGCAGCTTTCGCTGCAGGTTGCCCAAGGGACTTTTTGACACTCCTGACTGCGGTTTTCACCGCAGCCGGAGGGGCGGCAGCAGTTTTCACTGCAGCCTTAGGGGCACCCGCGCTGGATTCTGCGGAGTTAACCGCAGGTCCAGGGGCAGAGGTGGTGCCGGCTTTCGCCGACACCACCCCTAATGTACTCAAGTCTTTAACGAAATCCATGACCACATTTTAGTAAAAATTCATCTCTCCGGCTCCCACCCTCCATCGAGCCCGCAACTGGGAACGACCCACCACTTAAGGTGAGCCGTTAGGACTACCATTGAGATATAGGTGCGCAGGGCTGGCTTACAGTGCGACATCAGGTGCTCGTTTGGGCTGGCTTGAACAGAACAACCCTCCCTTACACCGTCAGCGTGACCTTCACCACCACTTCAGCCGTCCGAAAACGACCTCAGTGGACCCCACGCACCTCGCTTATACCCTCAGAAGGAGAGATCAGCCGATTGATCGTGGGTAAGCTACTCCCACAACCTCCCGTGTCGTAGGAAATCCAGGCCAAAGTGGCGTGTTGTGTGCAACCTGCTCCACTCAACCACCAGGATCCCTTCATCCCTCCATACGGGTCCCCGCGCACGGCACAAACACGCAGGAGGTCATTGCTATCCAACATTGTGATTGTTCAATGGTGGACACCCAGGGGCATGACCTCGCCACCCCTGTGATACTTCGCCCGGTGATTTCAGTTACGTCTATTTCATAGGGAATTAGACCAATAACAGGGCGGCAACCACGAGAAGGTTAATCACCGCACTTGCCTTGAGGATCTACACGACCGTAGCGCTCTCCCTCAAAACCAACGCCACCTTGCCGTCTCTGAAGGAGCTAGACAAGGACTAATTACCCTATACTGGTAATGAATTTAAAAGAGTATCCGTGGAGTTTCTTGCACGTTCTTCTCCACAGACATCTCTAAAAAGTCTACAATTCGAATGTGCAACTAGGTTCATCTTTTGAACGAACCGACCTTGACAGTTCAATGGTGCCGTTAACACCATTTTTATAGTGACATCGTCATCCACGGGATGTAAAAGCCCTGTAACAAGGACAAATGTTTATATTTATGAACGACTATGGGCTATAATAACGGCATTAAAACGATCCCTTGAATATCGTTATAAACAGTTTTAACTGAACCATATGATTTGAGTTTGAATAATGCAACATCGAATACAAAACAAACAGATAAACCGATCTCGGTACAGCTCTAACACTAGGTAAGGTATCGTAGGGTCAGAGCAATCGACTCCGGCGCAAAGTTCCGTGAGTTGTACCTGTTAGCCTGCTCGCCTCGCCCCCGATCATATCGCAAGCGCAGCCAAACTGGAACACCACTGACATATTATTTCTATTTGCAGATATTTTATTTATTTCTCAGATTTTATCGTGCACAAATCTTGCAATCGAAATTATTTGTCCCTTTCCTGATGGTGCGGTGCAATTCGAAAATAATTAAAAATAAAATACGTCCGCGATATCGCCTATCGACGCAATTTAAATAGCGTCGCGTCATCAGGAAAGGGCCTTACTTTTCTCATATTACTATATAGATCAAATATTACATTTCTTTTTTTTGTAACGTTGCCCCACACTACGAATTTCACCTGTATTGTGGGTGCATTTACAAACATCTTAACTCATATACACAAACAACCAGACCCGAATAACTATGTCAACAGAAGAAATATTTGTATGCCATACAAATATTTCTTCTGTTCGGTAATCAAACCCGTGACACGCAGTGCAGCAGCCGATCGCTCAACCACTGCACCAACCATGTCTTGTTGTTTCTTAACTTACGACTCACACTCGCTCACTTGGGCAGTTTTATCTGGTCTACCTTAACTTTATAAGAATAATATTATTTGATTACACCATATCATTACAGTTTTATTTAGCATTTTATCATTTCTCTAAATATGTTTTTTACCGAAGTGGTATCCGCAAATATAAATTGTACCCTAAAACTAAACTGAAATCTTATTTTTCTTTGATTTCAGGTGCTGCTTTCTGCAAGCAGTCTATCAACATCAAAAGAAATAGCAGACAAATCTAAAGTATCCAAACTCCTTATCGGCGAGGGGATTAAAAATGAAGCGGTGTCAGACAAAGGAGTGAAGAGACACATCCCAGCGTATGGCTATGGGGGTCACTCTATCGGCTTCTCTTCACCAGCTATTGGGCTGGGCCACTCCATTGGAATAGGCCAGTCTGTTGGATTTGGCGGCCATTCTATTGGATTATCCGGACCCGGTATTGGAATATCTTCGGGTGGTATCGGAAACGGTGGAGCTAGTATCGGTATAGGTGGCGGCGGTAACGGGTTCAGCGGAGGAATCGCTTCTGGCGGAGGAATCGCTTCTGGCGGTGGAGCAATCGCCGTTGGTGGGCCAGCTATCGCGGCAGGAGGACCTGTCGCTGTAGGCGCAGTATCAGCTGCCCCATCAGTACAAACATCAGTAAATATAGAACCTAACCCAGTAATCTTACGTCAGGAAGTACCTCGCTACATCACCAGGACCATCACTCATGATGTACAAGTACCAGTACAAGTACCCGTCCCGGTCCCCGTGGACCGTCAAGTACCGTACCCCGTAAGAGTCCCCGTGCCAGTACAGGTAGACAGACCTGTACCTTACCCCGTCGTACAAAAAGTGCCCGTGGAAATCACAAGGCAAGTGCCTGTGTACTATGAGAGGAAGGTGCCATATCCTGTCAGGGTGCCCGTCAATGTACCTGTACCCTACCCTGTGACTGTTGAGAGGCGCGTGCCTGTTGACAGGCCCGTCTACGTTGACCGTCAGGTCCCTGTGCCACAACCTGTCTACGTGGACCGTCCCGTTCCTGTTCAGGTACCCGTTCATGTGGACAGGCCGGTGCCTGTGCCACAACCCGTTGTGGTTGACAGGCCTGTACCTGTGCCCCAGCCCGTTGTCGTCGAGAGGAGAGTCCATGTGCCTACTGTAGCTGCTGTGTCCGCGGTGCCGGTTGCTGTCGGTGGTGCTTCTATAATTTCTAGCGGTATTGGGGGTGGTATTGGTGGAAATGGAGGAGGCATTGGAGGCGGTATTGGAGGCATATCGAGCGGTATTGGAAGTATCGGTATTTCGGGCGGGATCCCCATTTCCGTTAGTTACGGCAGCGGTTACGGAGGCGGTTACGGAGGCGGTTACGGAGGCGGTTATGGAGGCGGGTACGGAAGCGGTTACAGCAGCGGTTACGGAGGCGGATACGGAAGCGGTTATGGAGGTGGGTACGGAAACGGTTATGGAGGCGGGTACGGAATCTCATCAGGAGCGTATGGAGGAGGCTACTCCAAGACCATCTCGTACAACTCTATTGGTCACCACCACTAACACGTTATAACCAGTTGTATCAAGTTGCATTATATCTTTGTAATTAAAGTTATTTTACCAGTGTCTTGTGTTTGTTTTAGCTTCCTTTTGTAATTGACCTGTGAATGTATATTATTATTTATATATCTACGTCTGTAGATCAAGAAGTAGATGTTTGTATTTTTCTGTTTAGGAACACCTAATATAAAATAATGGTTACAGATTAGCATGACGATACGTTTCTAATAATATCAACATAGAAACGTCCATAATCAATGTAATAAAACAGAGATCAGTTTACACACACATTTAATGTAAAAATCACAAAATCGCTGTCATGATACGTAGCTTAAGTTTATGGACAGAATAAAATATGAAATCACATGAAACTTCATAAAATATAAGGAGTGCTGCAAAATGCACTTCAGTCAACATTTTGTGCGATAGACGATAAGAAGTTCAATAAATTAACATTTTCACACACAAGAGCGAAATGAAAAGACGTATAAAAGGACTATTAGTACATATATAACTCTATGGCACACACATTTACAATTATTTTTATATTCTAAACTATTCTAAAGGACGTTTATTGCTTGAAAATACTGTTAAGACTCTTCCGTTGCTACTATGTTCTAAGTATATCATTTTGTATCTGAAACGAAACAAATAAACTGAATAATCTCATCCAAACTAATATTATAAATATGTAAAATTGTTTGTTTGTTTACCTATAGAATTGTAAAAGGTAAATCTGAGGAAGTGCTGTCTGGTAGAAAACAGAAATGAGAAAGTCAATCACACTATCTTCCTCTTTATCTTTTCTACTACTTACTTGAAAGCCATGACTTCGTTACAGTAACATTAGGAACCTATCTTAATCTTGGAAAGGCTATTGGTTCATCAGATTTGCTTTAACTTTCTGTTTATTTACCTTCAAAAGATGATGCATCGTTTGCTTGGGTTCATGGCCGAGCCTGGCGGACAGTGCCATGTTCGGGCGAACTCTTCGCTGTTTTGGAGGGCACCGCGAGCTCGGAACATCTGAGGAGAGTGCTCGTCTTCTAGGTCCGACTTCAACGAGTCTTTTGTTGATACTCCACACCACAGCTAGGGGACGAGAAAAAATAATTTCGCTTAGAGTTAAGAGTCAATCAGGATTTAACGTCTTTATTGACTATAACTTCATACACTTGAATCAGAAACTACTGAATAGCTAAGCCTAGAAAGAAACTAGTCTATAATATGGCGTTGAAAATCTCCTCCACATCGTTATCTACTGGTATTTTCCCCAAATGACTGGTAATTTTGCCACATTGTATTTCAATGCTTATCCTCCGACCAGGATAGAATATAACTAAGCTAATTCTAGTTTGACCATGATTAAAGCTTTTGAGTTATATAAGCTATATTGATATTGAAACAAAATATGATGTTGGCACTGTAATGATTACGTCGTAACCAAAATAAAAGCCTAAATTTTATTTTGTTTCATATTTCAACAAGATAATCATTTTACATCTCACCACAACCACGGTAAAATGAAGAATAGAAAACAATTATTAAATTAAGAATAGCAAATATTTAAGGTAAAGGACAAGCTTGACTGCTATGGAAAGGACCACCCACAGTAGTAAAAGTTTAGAAGTAAGTAATTTGTTGCAGCCCGCGGTAAAGAAAATAACTTAAAATATATTTGAACGGGGATGGATAATATTTATTGCCTGTGTGTGACTCACATTCCCATAAGACAAGAAGAACAGCTGTTCCGGCGTCATATATTCGAAGCCTGGTAGCTTCGGTTCTGGTCCTTGTCTCCTCAAGTGATGCTTCAGAGCCGCGAGTGCTTCTCTCAAGCCTCCGTTGTCTGCTATATTCTCTCCTAGTGTCTTCTTGCCGTCTACCTATCGATTGAGACATATTGCTTTTTAAACTTGAGAATTTGTGAGATTATATATATATATATATTAGAAGAAAGGCAACGTAAATTATCACTTAAATTAATCTTGAGTAAAAGATTATATTCAAAATAAGTGGGCCAGAAATGATGCCCTGAAAACCCAAGGAAAAAAGTGCTCTTATCTATACCCACTACAATATTCTTAAGAAAGAGTGGGTCAAGGCCACTTACTTGAGAAACATCCGAAGAAACTGTTCTGTTCATACACCCTATAATATTTTTAGAAGGAGCGGGCCAAGAATGTTGCCTTGAGGAAATTCCCGATGGATTATTCACTTAACTATACTCACTTTTATAATATTTGGTAATAAGAGTGGGCCAATAACACTGCCTTGAGAAAATTACAAAGAAATTCATCTGTTGTTTAATAATTCAATCTTATTAATATTGTTATACTTAGAAATATTATAAAACATGCAGTAAGCTCACATATTCATCCAGCTCAGGGAGATAGTACCCGGAGTATTGCTCGATGAAGCATTGCGTCATATTGACGAAGGAGTCGATGGTGTTGTTGGACCACCACGGCAGCATGTTGCCGTTCTTGTCAAACTGACGACCTATCATGTGGAAAAGGCAATAAATCATTAAGCAACTGGTTATAAAAAAAAACATGTATAGCTTTTACTGATTAGAGGAAATTATTAATTGTTTTTGCATTTATTGGTCCAAGTTTATTTTGTAGGTATTTCAACTCTATCATAATACAGCAATAAGAACAAGCAAAATATTATATAAAGAGTAAGAAAACCACTATACCAAAGTTATCGAAGCCATGTGTTATTTCATGCCCAAGAACCGTTCCCAGAGAACCGTAGTTAAGTGAGCTGGACCAAAAGGAAAACGTTTAAGACAAGTTAGATGATGTACCTAGATACGAAAGTAAAGAACATACTTACTCAAGTCCTAAATCAAAGAAGGGATGTTGTAACATCACCATAGGGACAGCTATAGGAAACATTCAAGAATTAAATAAAGATACTCTACTAGAAGTGAAGTCAAAAAGAGAAGATTTAAAACTGACTAATCTTATCGAAAAACCTACATAGATATATATCAAGAAGATTGGTGCATTAACATATTCTAATCTACTTAATTTTACTCATAACAATTGTAACTAACAGAAGAGAAAACTAAGTTAACATAATTATACTTCTCATTATCAGCCTCTTAACCTAATCGTTAATACTTACTTATAGTATTCTCTTGGAAAGTATGATAAGCGTTGACTTCTGTAGGATCAGTAGCCCAAGTAAAGTTATTCCCCTCTCTAAACCTATTTAGAACTTTCTTCGTCTTCACTTGGTTAATATTGATCATGTTTTCCAAATGTTTTTCAGGATCAACCACGATGCCTTCATAATATTCTTCTAGTTTTCCTTCCTCTAGTAGCCAGTCTGGAAATCCTATTAGAGTCTTCATCTCGATAATTTTCCGATACGTTGCTAATTTGGTGTTGTCATCCATCCATCTTGCTTGGCCAACGAGGTGAGCTAAGGAGTTCTTTAGCTCGTCAATCATGGTTATTATCTGGAAATATTGGTGTTGGATTGATTGGTTACTAATAAGTAAAAAGTCCTTCTAAGGTTTAATCATTGCTGACTATTATCATTTGAAATTCCTGATGCATCGCAAGTGCGCTGCCATTACGGAGATAATGGTGTTTATAGCGGTACACCAAACTTATAACACAAATATTTTACAATATTCTTTACTTTATGTGCACAATGGCGGACTTATATTATCTGTTTTCAAACCGGAACACGACCAGTCTCATTAATGGAAGCAATAGGTTTAATGGCTGACATGGTAGTTCCCTGGATAAGATTCCTTATAAAGACTTCTATAGCTACTAATATTTTTTCTTCTTCCTTACCTTAGGCTTAGTAACATTATAGAAGTGCGGATCAGCAATGCCATAGGACACAGCCATGCCCAACATATCGTTGACAGCGTTAGCGCATTGCAAACTCCGCGGTGGGATAGTCTCGTGCGTGTGGGTCTGTTCATACGCGCGCTGGAATAAGTCGCGCAGCTCGGTTGTTGTGTGGACTGACATAACTTCGACCACCTGAAGAAGAAAAATAATATAACAGGTGAGAATGATCAAAGTCTTGGTCAAGGCAAGCAGAGAAGAGTTGTATGCGGAAGACTCGACACAGGAGGAGATACACAGCATTAGGTGGATATGGGTTGAAAAATATGAAGGTGCGTATAATAGTCAAATAGTCAATAAGAAATCTGTTAAAATGCATTTGGATTGCTAGATTGAACAGATTTAGAATCAAAGTACTATTGGCATGTCCCAATAGGTGTAAGTTATTTTTAGTGTTCGGTGACTTAACATCAGTTTTTCTTTCTACCAATGAACACACAGAGATCATATTTGATTGATACAAACTATAGTAGAGCATACGCACCTTAACCCAAATATAAAGCTCCAGTATGACAGGCGGTGTCTTCGCAACATAAGCTGCCATCAACGACATGTACTTTAAATCAGGATCAGATACCAATATCTTATCCTTTTCGAAGTCCAGCACGGTATTGCTGACGTTAAATAATCCTTCTAAATACTTCTTCCATATAGGTGAAGCTGTACCATTATTCTGCTCGACTACAGAGTCTGTGTGATTTTGGATTTCATCTACTGTATATTCTGGTATGTTTAAATAGTCATCCTCGTCTATTTGTGTAGAATTGTCTGATTCTAACTGGAAATTATAAGAACGTTTTTTTTGTATAATGCAAGTTTTACTATCCATCGAAGTGTTCATCAGATAATTTTTGAGGAAAATAAATATTAAATATTTTCGTCGTTTTAAAACAAGGTAAATATAATCATGATTTTAATGGAAAATAAATTGCATGAAACTAATTTCTTGCTATCGATTATTCTATAGCACGTTTCACATGTCACACGCGATTATTGGATATTATAAAAAGCTAGTTCTAGTTCCATAATTATATAGGTACTAGACTAAGTCATTAGCTAGATATTCAATCTATTGCAGATAGGTTGAATTGATTCTACTATCGATAATAAAGATATATATATAGTATATCACCTACGGTACCGGTGCCGGGTTTCTGGAAATTAATTCGATGAATCACAAATTATACGCAAGTGAAATGTTTTGATCGCCTGTTGAAAATTTATTCAGCCAATTATTTCACAACATTTGTAATTATCTACTAGTTCTAGAAAGTGGGCCATATTTATATATGCAACCAAATTAATGTAATAAAACAGTAACTATTTGTGATGAACATAACTTTTTAATCCTTTTAATCTTAATATTCTTTCGTTGGTAATAAGCCAAATGATGATGAAGATGAAGAGTGCTTACCTCGTAAAGATCATTGCTCATCTCATAATATTCATTCGCAGTTAGAATGATATTCTGATCTAGTTCAAGTTCAGTCAATTTTGAACTTTTGACACCGTCTTCTTCTAAAACGAACAATTTCATCAGTTCTGCGTAGAAAATCTTATGTACTTGAGCTATTTTTTCTTCGTCAATGTCGGCTGTGTCACTGCGACGTTCAACCTTGTAGATGAAATCTGTTGTTTTTCTTATAAAATCTATTAGATTGTATAAGGTTCTTCTCCCATTGTGGCGTTTTCTTTCGGTATGTGTACTGTAATTAAATTAAGATTTATTTTTAATTAAATTCTATACAACTGCGTTGGATTGTGTTATTGTTTATATTTTATTAAATAAATTGAGGTCTATTCTTATAGTCTCTTATATATACGCTTTTTGCACTAGATTCTTTCTTGTTGAACAATCTTTGTTAAAGAGCATTTCAATGGTCATCATATAGTAATGGAGCAGTAAGTTTGTGCATGTTCCCATAAAAACGGAAAGAGGCCCTTCTTACCTTGGAAAAGGATTAGTCGTTTCAGGCGATCCCATAATAAGTCTGTACACCGAAGAATTCTTAGGATCCGTAAAGATATCGAAACCTATGAGTACATCCATTCCAATCTGTGTTTTTACCTTGATGACTGTGTCCAACCAGTCAAAGGCATAAGCAGAGTAGTCGAAGTCTTCTGTAGCGTTGATAAAGGTAGGGACCGGAGGGAGGCCTAGTGTTTCAAGGATAGCTATCACTGGTTTTAATCCTCGTTTGTCTAGTGTCTCTGAAATGGAATTATTGGTGTTTTTATGTTTTATAAAAATACCATAATATGTGCCTGAAATATCAGATTTTACTAAATTAATTTGATTGATAGACGTTCCAGTCGCGTTGAAACGTACATTTTATTGAATTTTATATCAATGACGTGTTTAAAACTGGAAAGGTCAACATTTGACCGAGGCGATTCCAAAGGTTTCATAAAATAAAACTATTTTTACTCTAGGTAATCATAACATTCAATGTTTCCTTCGATAACTGGCATGATTTCTCAAAAATAAGTAATTCATGGTTTAGAATTTTCCACATAACATAATGGTTCACCATTATGTTATGTATGAATGGTTTCGATCGACTAATGTCCTTAACATTTTGTTCGTAATGAAATAGGTAGGTTCTACATGCAATATATTCTTATAATATGAAAATGTTGGTCAAAATACTGAAGAACGAAAAATATTCGCTATTCTACAACTTACTAGTATCCATACATCCAAGATACATATCCTTGGCCTGCTGAACCGCCTTCGGCTGATGAGAGGTGTTCCTGTTGAGGAAGTCCCTCACGATGGAGTACACCTTGGTCTGCTTATCTCGGAACCAGTCGTATGAGCTGTACGCGTCTGGTCGCGGATGGTCTGAACCCCAGTTGCCGCATACGTACTGGCAGAAGAGAAACATTATCATATTAGAATTATGACTTTATGACATTATAGAAAGACCACAGTCTTAAAGTCAATAGTGAATAGGTTACTTCTAGGCAAGCGTGCCTCATCATCGACCACTTCATCACTTACCATAGTGTCAAACGCGAGACTACTGATAATAAAAAAAGTAAAGGACCTTTGTTAGTACAACAGCTAGAGGATCTGCTTTTGACACAAGGAATCTGCATATTTTGAAGATTATACAGGCAAGGTAAGGAAAAAAATATCAGCAAAGCAGCACCTAAAAGCAAAATCTACCGTTGACTCAACTTGGCATATTTTTATTTTAATTTGAAACATCTGGTATAAGTCCGTTCGCATGTTTTACACATATATCCCAGATAAACAGGACAACCTATAATTGGCTATAACAACTGTGATATGCATATTTTGTAAAATATTTTTATGTATCGCTTTTGTTTACCTAAAATTATCTGAATTTTTATACCACACAACTTATATTAATATAGCCTTTTATTCAGATAAACTTATTAATCTATTATATTTAGTCTAGAATTTGATTCTTGGTTATTTTCTGCAGATCTGTGTGCCAGTCGGCATAGGCCTCCTCTAACCTTTTCCATTCGTGTCTTTCTTGAGCCACTCTGTTCCACATCACTCCTGCCACTTGTCTGATGTCGCTGTACCACCTTTTCTGTTTTCTGCCTCGTTTCCTTTTTCCTTCTCTGGGGTGCCATCGTATCACCCACCTTAATAACATTTGAATAGAAGCAATTACAAGCGAAAGTTATTAAATATCAGTACCTGATAGAAATTGTCGCAAGGATTTGCGTTCATGTCCATAGAGAGCGCAAGATTGGCGGCGGAGCGCAGACATTCTGTGCTCCTACATATCTTAACTGGCTTCCTATGAATTGCTAATGAATCTAAAACAAACGTTGGTAATATTTATTTATTTATAAGTGATAAGATATAAGCTGTCATATGCTAGCGGGTTATTCTATAGCTTGATTAGTGCCTAGAAATAGCCCTTGTAACATAGTACACTTGGAAGAGGAATATTTCCAGTAGAGCAGCATTATGTGGCTTCAACACCCCGCAAGTAATCACGGAAGTCACGGGATTATTCGAGGGTTAACAGAGTTACAGAACATTTGCAGCCTTGTTTATAAACAAAAACGTTAATATGAATAGATTAGTAAAAACTTAAAGAAAAGAGTGGAGACAGCGCAGAGTTTTTTTTTATAAATAATGCCGTATCTTAAATTATGATTTGCGATATTGAATTTTTTCTTTGTTATACTAAATACTCCTATTATGGTCGATCTTAAATATGACGATTTATATATATTAAAGAATATAACCTCATCCTGAAGAAAATAGACCACAACTAAACTCTTTTGAAAAAGAACGGGCACTTTAGATTTTTTTCTCTATTTCAATGAACAAGAACAAGAAAGAGGTTTTATTAATTTGACGATATATTGGCATGGTATTTGAAGCATCCTGGCATGATTCTTTACGTTCCAAATTAAAATTTTAAAAAGAGAAAAATATTGATTATTGTGGATTAGGTTTATAAAATTGCTTTACTAATGGCGCGAATTGGTGAAACGATTTATTTACTGATTACTAAAATTTGAAAACTTTTTGGATATTTTCTGCAAATTAAACAATTTAATCTTTATTTTTACATTAAATACCACTTTTTGATATGAGTGATAAAGCGATATGGGCCGAAAATATTATAGCCATACTTGAAGAAGTAAGTTGTTCACAAACTTACGTGTCTTAGCGGCTAAATATGAGTCGTTCAATTGTCCAGAGGACTTGGCAACGGTATCAAGAGACCGATTCGGTTAAAAGAAGACCCGGTTCGGGAAGAAAACGATGCACAGAAACAAGAGATGACCGTTTTTTGGTGATTCAGGCGTTGTGGAATCGTAAGGCGTCAAGTGCGGACCTAAAGAAGAGTCTTGAAGAAGTAAGAGGAGTAGAAGTTAGCTTGTGTACGGTCAGGAGGCTTTTGGCTGCCAATATCAGAATTGACCACCTGGCTCGGGGCCCTAAATTACTCCGTGAGCACCGTGTTGCTCGACTCCAGTTTGCTCGAAACTGTGCTTCATGGACTCTGGAGGACTGTAATAAAGTATTGCTTTCTGATGAAGCTAGAATCTCTTTGTGTGGAGAAGACCGACGCCGGCGAGTGCTGCAAGGACCACGGGAACGCTATGCGGAAGTGTGTTTCGAAGAAATCACTCCTTATGGCGGAGCCACCGTTATGTTTTGGGCAGCAATTAACTCGACGGAGCGTACGGAGATAGTTTTCATAGAAAATGGAACATTAAATGCACACCGGTATATAATGGAAGTCCTAATTCCATATGCACAACCCGCATTGACTGCACTCGGGGAAGATTCTATTTTTATGGACGACAATGCTCGCCCGCACCGTTCTGGCGACGTGGAAGCGTACATGCAAGAAGTTGGGTTCCGTCGAAGTCCTGAACTCAATCCAATTGAGCATGTCTGGGATGCTTTAAAGGGACGGGTAAGATCAGTGCAACTTTTCGATTTGATTTGATTTGACATTTGTAACTTTATTTAATTAAAAAAAGTAAAAAAAATCTTCTTGTCTTTATTTCCAACCACTTCTTATTGTTTGGCCGTGTACGTTTACTCGATTTGTTCCGGTCGGATCCCCTCGATCTGATCCCTCGTATGTTTTTATGCCGTCTTTTTTTATTACAAAAACAAGGGGCTGATACGTACTAGAGAAAAGGTCACCCGATGCTGCGATGCTATTGGTTGATGAGTATATGTCGGCGTTACTAAAGCGGGCAGCGGCGGCGAGCCCTGCAAGCAGATATAGCCTTGGCCCATAGGACATCGGTTTTAAAGAATTAATCGTTTTTTTTTAAGTTTCCTGAATTTACTTCACGCGTATTAATTTACACTATTATAAGTATACAGACTACGTCAAACAATTAAATTTCATTTAATTAACTCAAATCAACCTTAGAATGTAAATTTCCTTACTTGCCCGTTTTTTTTGCAAAAGCTTGTATAAAACGTATTTACACTGTAGAAAATAAAATGTAACTCTAGTTTTAGCAAATTATTCGCACTAATGTTGCCTATCTTCTCCATAATTCAACAAAACCAAGTGCTTTAAGGTCGATAGCAACTAAGTGGACTTAGTTTAATCTCACTAATGTACCGTCCATTTCATATTTTAGAACGACTTACTTACAAGAAGCCGGGATTTTTATCCTAGGTATAAATAGGGCAGAAATTCTAGTACTTAGCTATTTCTAGGCATTTTGTGCACTCAATTTCCATGTAAAGGAAGTTGAAATGATTTACAAATTGCACCAAATGTTTTCTAGTTATTTAAGAGATGGTTTTGCCCGCTTGTCTAATAACCTAAACAAGCAATTCTTATATATATATATAATCTGAATCTCAGAAACAGCTCCAACGATTTTCATGAAATTTTGTATGCAGGGGGTTTCGTGGGCGATAAAGCGAATAGCTAGGTTTCATTAAAAAAAGTCTTTTTCTCTATTTTCACCCGAGCAGAGTTCGGTCGCCCAGGTACTTATAATATTATGAATGTCGAGCTGGCATGAAATAGCAAAAACCCCTTTTTAACCGACTTAAAAAAAAGAAGTAGGTTCTCAATTCGTCGGAATCTTTTTTTTTTTTTTATGTGTGTTCCCCGATTACTCAAAGACGCCTGGACCGATTTGGAAAATTATTATTTTTTGAAAGGGTATTTTTCCCAGTTGGTCCCATAGTCATCAGGTCAGGATCTGATGAATGGATCTTGGAGAAATCAAGGGAACTCCTCAAATATTATAGGCATACATATAGCCATTTTGGTATTTTTATCAACAATACAATCATCTGCACTCAGAAAGTACTTTTTGGTGAAGTGGAACTGGCGAAGAAGACGACAGATGGCCAATAGAACTTCTTAATGCTAAGTATGTCATGGGGTAAAAGATATCTCGAATAGTTTAACGACTATGATGAAGCAAATACTTATAAATAAATAGTGCCGATGAAAATGTTACCATCGAACTGATCTGATGATGAAGCCGTCAGGTAGGCACTGGAACTCCGAAATAAAATAATGTATCCTATTCGTGTATGGGCTCATTGGAATCGTCATGAGATGTACTTTGGCTATATATGAATTGTATGGCAATTGGAGGTACCTATCAAAACTAAAAAAAGATAAATAAAAACTTTTTAACAAAAAAACAAACAATTGTACACCGACTTCGGAAAAGAAAGTTATTTTTCGTTTTGCAGTGTTTTTTTTTGGAAATCGGTTTGTTTTTTTGTTAAAAAGTTTTTTATTTTTGTTAGATTCAAGTCGCCTCGATATAAATATGCAAAATGGTGTCAATAATGAACATTTTTTGATATGCGGTCTTTTTCATGGGACGGGCATCTACGGAACCCTACGTGGTGCGTGGCTCCTTGACACGCATGTGGCCGGTTTTTGTAAATGTCAATTTTATACTTTAAGTGACATTAGATGCAAAATATAGAATAACCTGCTTTTTAGGGTTCCGTACCCAGAGGGTAAAAACGGGACCCTATCCCGGACCCGTCTGTCTGTCTGTCTGTCTGTCACCAGACTGTAACTCATGAACCGTGATAGCTAAAAGTTGAAATTATCACAGATGATGTATTTCTGTTGCCGCTATAACAACAAATACTAAAAACAGAATAAAATAAATATTTAAGTAGGGCTCCCATACAACAAACGTGATTTTTTTGCCGTTTTTTGTGATAATGGAACGGAACCCTTCGTGCGCGAGTCCGACTCGCACTTGGTCGGTTTTACTCAGTGATGAGCATGAAATGATACCAATAAAGCCTGTCATGCTTCCATTTCTTCTTTAGATTATGTAAGTATCTAACGGACAGTTTCTAGGCACATTAATTAAATTTTGTGTCTTTGATAAGCATACTGTAAAATTAAATAACCCTGAGTCTAATCTAATGCAGTTTAACTGGCAGTGTTTTTTTGTTTCGGTGCCTCCTTCCACTGTTTGCTTACGGCCTAGAAATTGATTAATCTTCTCGTCTAGTTTCATTGACTCAATGAATACATCCGCTTTGAGGTTGATAAACGATGTAAACACAATTCTAGCAATTACTTAGTCCTCTGCTATGTATAGCTTTATGGCTGACTTGAAATTAATTAGCTAAGTTAGTTCTTCTGTCAAGATTCCGGATTTGTTTATATCTGCTGTATCTTATTTCAAAGAATTGTCATTATTTCATAAGTAGCTACAACTAAGGATCTTTAAGTTTAGAGTGAATACAATAGGTTACTTCTTGGCAAGCGTGCTTCACCGTCGACCATATCATCGCTTACCATCAAGTGAGATAGTGGTCAAACGCGAGCCTATCAATAATAAAAAACCGGCCAAGTGCGAGTCGGACTCGCGCACGAAGGGTTCCGTACCATTATCGCAAAAAACGGCAAAAAAAGCACGTTTGTTGTATGGGAGCCCCACTTAAATATTTATTTTATTCTGTTTTTAGTATTTGTTGTTATAGCGGCAACAGAAATACATCATCTGTGAAAATTTCAACTGTCTAACTATCACGGTTCATGAGATACAGCCTGGTGACAGACAGACAGACAGACAGACAGATAGACAGACAGACAGACAGACGGACGGACCGCGAAGTCTCAGTAATAGGGTCCCGTTTTTACCCTTTGGGTACGGAACCCTAAAAAAGGTGTTACACGAATGAAAAAATAGTATGTAATTAGACGAGTGATAATAACACCGATGACTGAAAATTTGAGCGGAAATCGGTTGCCATGGGTACTTGATGCTGAAGAATGAGGATTATGAGTTGATGGCTATAGGAGATGGTGAATAACAATGAAACGTTAGACGTATAAGTGGATTGTGTGAAGAAAAATATGTCTAGAAGGGTTATGACTACGGACATGAAGACTTACAAAGAAATAAGGAAGAAGACATGTGAAGGTTCCACTACAATAATTATGAAAGCAAGTTGTTTTTTTTAAGATAATTGGGTTTTAAGTTTATAAACAGTGAAAAAAAAAACTCTGACCTACAGATAAGAAAATATTTTTTATTTAAGTTCAAGAACAATATGATCGTATTATTTCATTGGAAAATAATCATTCTTTCGTGTCTCCTGTGTGGGTCACAAATACATATGTTTCTTTCTTTCTTTTTTTCTTAATATTTATGACGCTGAGCGTTCTAGCCGTGTAGCCAAACATTTTTATATCGGGACTGCAAGCGATATTGCTGAGTTAGTAAACAAGATTACAAACTACATGACATATGTCAAGTGATCGAATGACATTACTCACTTACACCGGCTCCACATGTTGACCCCAACTTAGGTCCCAACGACACTCGTCTAACATGTGGATCTAGAAAATTGCATTGGCGCCAACATTGGGGCGAGCGTTGGTAGTTTGCCGGAGCATGTAGGTTTTATCAAAGGAATCTGTGCCAACGTTCGCGATCCGTCCAGACGTTGGTGATTTTCTCAGTCCTGTTCAACACGCATCGAGTGCGTGCTCACTGGTTTTGTGTTTTATGATGTGTTGTAATCCACCATCTTCTTTGGCGTGATTTTTTTCTTTTTATTCAGTAACAAATATAAATTATAATATGCACTCAGTACTGTAAAAGCGCTTACAGCAATTTCCGTATCGGACATCTTCACATTGACTCTGACGAGACAGAACTAGTTTAATAGCCAACACCTCACCAATTAATCGACCAGCGTTGGTACGAGCGCTGGGACCAACGTGTGGAGCCTGGGTTTGATTTAAATATTTTTGGACATTCATCGTTATTGCAGTGGACCCTTCATGTGGCACCGACCCCAGAAAAAGGAGAAGGACAAGAGGAATAATGATGTAATTCTAATATAGTGGTATACATTGATACTTACATAAAACAGTTATGATTATAAAAGCTATCAGTAACAAGATAAATATTATTATAATGACTATAAATGGTAATCTCTTCTTATATTTTCTTCTGAACCTGAAAGGAAAAATCAGAAGTCAGTACAAATTGCTTTGCCTATACGATTTACGAGTACCTACTTTTTTAACTCCTCATTAAGTTTGGGTATCTTTGTGAAATTGATCTGGTTTGACCACTGCCGATGAGCTCAGCTTAAAGCGTTAAACGTGATGGACACCTAGCACTAATTTACTGACTAACAGGATCATTGAACGGTCAAAAATACCTGGTTTAATTGAAATAAATACACTTGAGAGCAAAACTATCGCACAGTCACCCTTCTTCTTCTAGTTTTCGTATCAATTAACTCAAATTATTTTTTTTATTGGATATTGCGTAATTGAATTCGGCAAGCCAAAGCATTTGGTCCTATCAATCGACCAATCACGTGCGAGATGAAAGACGCGATGTGGATTTCCGTCTATGTGATTGGCCGATTGATGGGATCAAATTGTTTGGTTTGCCGAAATCACTTACGTAATAAGGCTGGACAGTTCTCGTCATTCGCTATGTTAAGAACCCGAACGGTGTAGGTAGCTGGACATGAAGGTCTGGTTATTTGCTCTAAGTAATAAAATAAAGTAGTTTCGGATAAAGCTTCAGAAACTGACGAACACACCGACTTTATACACTCGTTTTTATGTGTTTCTAACAAGAAGTTACCGTTCTTCAAAAACGCTTACAATATTGATTAAAAACTTTATTTTTTAATAATATGTGCGATTTAAGTTCAAAATTTCATTTAATGTCATGGTGGCCCAGTGACTGAGACCTCACATCTCGTGCTTTAGGTCGTGGGTCCAAAACGGGGCAAGTACCAATGTGACTATTACAATTAATTTGTACTTTCTAAGTTTATCTTCGTGAGGAAACAAAGACTTAAAGTTAATATAAGTGTAGGTATCCAATTCACATTGAGTAAGCGTGGTGTATAATGCTCGTGTCTTCTCTTTATGAGAAGAGGTATTTGCCCTGCAGTGGGACTGTATTATTCTAAAGCTGGTATTATTATAAACCATTTACAGACGCTTTGAGTTTTCTACATCAGTCTAAAAATACCTACTGATCTGACAAACTGCAAGATTTTCATGTAATAAAAATATAAGACAAATACTCCGCAAAGAAGCCTATCTTAATATTATGTTGTAACAAAAAAGTTCATAGAAACGTTTTCGTGTCCAGTTGTAATTTAGTACTAACCTGGATGTTCTGGAGCCGACCGCTATTAGATACCCTGACTCTCTCAAGTCATTGCCGTTCTTCAGAGGAGGTGTGTTGGGCTTAGCACTGCTGGCTGCACCTGAGGAGGAACACCAGAGAAAATTGTAGGAATAAAGCCCGGTCTGGATGCCAATCAGGTAAATAAAGTTAAAGTGCACGAATTTACGTGTGTTCGTGCTGAGACATCGTATTAGAAAACATTTATTTGACGCAGACACATCCGAAACAAACACACATTGGATTTTTCAAAATATGTGTTATTTAAAATGGAGAAAAGCCCTAAATTTGTCAATATGTAAAAGTCAACTTTGGTACTAAGGATGTTAAACTTTACATACATACACTATCTGAAGTCCACACTAATATTTTATCCGAATCGTCCACAAATATTGTAACTATCATTATCGTTTGGTACACAAAGATATTTGGAACTATGGGATTATATTGTTCAACGACCGATGTTAGCGCGACATACTAGACTGGTTAAGCCAATTGTAACAATAAACATAGATATAAATTTTACAGTACCTAGAATTTGTTAGAACGAGAAAAAATTATGTCTATTTACAGCTTCGTGTAATTGTTCGAAGTGGATAGCATCCTAAAATATCTTATAATAATTTGGCAGCACCAAACGAAAACTTTTACAACGATTGATGGAGGAGGAGGCTCAGACGTCGTTTATATCATTATAGCTATTAATTTTTATTTACTCAAAAAATAATTACGAAGCTTTTTTACCCGACTGCCGAAGGAGGGTAATGAGATTATTAATTATTTCCATTAATCATTATCATGGCGTGCAGATGGAGAGGTCTATGCCCAGCTTTGGACTGCTATAGGCTGATCGGCTGAAATGATAATGAACATCATTTCGCCCGAAAGAAGTCCACTACTGAACACAGGCCGCCCCCTAGTGGTGCCCAAGTGTCGCCACATCCTTAGGTCATCGGTCCTTCCACCTAGTGGGAGGCCTTCCAACGCAGCGTCGTCCGGTAAGACGCAGTCGCCACTCCAAAACTTTTCGGCCCCTTCGACTATCCGTTCTGCGAGCCCTGCCCACTGCCATTTAAGTTTGGCAATCCGGGCTATGTCGGTAACTTTGGTCCCCCTGCGGATGTCTTCATTCTCATACGATCATGCAAGAAAACTCCAAGCTTAGCCCTCTCCATTGCCCTTTGGTCCTTTGGTTCATTGTGACCAATATTTCTATTGTTGATTCTAAATTCGACGAGTATAGATTTTCCGCTCAAAATTTTTCAGTCAACGCGATCAGGCTCGCGCCTTTTGAATCGGATCGAAATAAAAAAAGTCTTCAAAATAGTAACAAATCTTTAGTGAGGGTAAATAATTTAACAGCTGATTTTTATTTTATTGAAATTTTCTTTTTTATATCTTACATCTTAATCGCGAATCAAAGGTAATAAACTTGGTTTTAATAAGTCAAAGTACGAACTCATAATGCCGTTAAAGAAAAAGAAACAAACGTTTTCTTTTTTATTTAGAAGTAATAGCCTCAGAATAATTTTCTACGAATGAAGTGGTCAATGTTTTATATAGGATCCTAATCTCTGACAGCAATTAAAAATATTGCTCTCTAATGATATGGTTTATTCTTACTTTAAAATTCAGGATGTTTTGTAGCTTTAGTTCATTGTTTTATTACATTTTTTGGCGCTCATATACGCTCACCTCAAAATAGGAAAGCCTACTGTCAAGTTTTTCTTATAAAAAAAGCATGGAAAATGTCTTTGGTCTAACAGAAATGATATTATTTGATATCATGGTTAGTCGGTAGTCGGTACTTACCTTGTGGTTACTAGAAATTTTACCTTGAAACCTTGCGATGTTTAGTACAAAAATATGCTTTAAGTTATTCCGTATTTCTGCTGGTCAAGTACGCTGAACATAGGGGCTAGATAAAATCTTTCGGGATAGGCTATTTAAATGATTTACGATAGCTAGAACGAAAGCTTTATAAACCAAGAATGCCTTAGCTGCCAGAATTCTGTGAAGCGTTAACATATTTTGACAAAATAAATATTTTTATAGCGAACTAGGTTTTTCAAGTGGCTCCGCTCTTGTATACAGAGGAAAAATTAATACCAACAACAAACGGTTAAAATTGCCTCAGCAATATTTAGTATATAGCTTGTTGCTGTGTAATAATTTTATGTATATTTTTCTCTATTTATCCTTTCATTTAGTTGCACCTGCCTTTTTTATCTCTGCACCACCCTAAGGTCGACTGATAGAAAATGCCTAAGGCATTAAGTCCGCCTTTGTACGTGTGCATAAAGTTTTAATAAATAAATAAATAATTTTTGGGATCAGACTTTTAAAACGAACAAACGATTTTGTCTCTTGCCAAAACTACACGCACTGGCAAAATTATCCACTAATTAACTAACTTTAGGTAACTTTGGTCCCCCTGCGGATGTCTTCATTCTCATACGATCATGCAAGAAAACTCCAAGCTTAGCCCTCTCCATTGCCCTTTGGCCTTCTGATGAGGTTCATTGTGACCAATATTTCCATTGTTGATTCTAAATTCGACGAGTATAGATTTTCCGCTCAAAATTGTTCAGTCAACTTTTACACGCGATCAGGCTCGCGCCTTGGAACGAAATAAAAAAAAGTCTTCAAAATAGTAACAAATCTTTAGTGAGGGTAAATAATTTAACAGCTGATTTTTATTTTATTGAAATTTTCTTTTTTATATCTATTACATCTTAATCGCGAATGAAAGGTAATAAACCTTTTAATAACTGTTTTAATAAGTCATTGTACGAACTCATAATGCCGTTAAAGAAAAAGAAACAAACGTTTTCTTTTTTATATAGAAGTAATGGCCTCAGAATAATTTTCTTCGAATGAAGTGGTCAATGTTTTAAATAGGATCCTAATCTCTAACAGCAATTAAAAATATTGATGTCTAATGATATGGTTTATTTTTACTTTAAAATTCAGGATGTTTTGTAGCTTTTAGTTTCAATATTTTATTACTTTTTTGGCGCTCATACACGCTCATCTCAAAAAAGGAAAGCCTACTGTCAAGTTTTTCTTATAAAAAAAGCATGGAAAATGTCTTTGGTCTAACAGAAATGATATTATTTGATATCATGGTTAGTCGGTAGTCGGTACTTACTTTGTGGTTACTACAAATTTTACCTTGAAAGCTTGCGATGTTTGGTACAAAAATATGCTCTAAGTTATTCCGTATTTCTGCTGGTCAAGTACGTTGAACATAGGGGTTAGATAAAATCTTTTTGGTTAGGCTATTTAAATGATTTACGATAGCTAGAAGGAAAGCTTTGTAAACCAAGAATACCTCTAGCTGCCTGAATTATGTGAAGCGTTTACATATTTTGGTAAAAGAAATATTTTTATAGCGAACTAGGTTTTTCCAGTAGCTCCGCCCTTGTATACAGAGGAAAAATTAATACCAACAACAAACGGTTAAAATTGCCTCAGCAATATTTAGTATAAAGCTTGTATCAGTGTAATAATTTTATGTATATTTTTCTCTATTTATCCTTTCATTTAGTTGCACCTGCCTTTTTTATCTCTGCACTCACCCTTAGGTCGACTGATAGAAAATGCCTAAGGCATTAAGTCCGCCTTTGTACTTGTGCATAAACTTTTAATAAATAAATAAATATTTATTGGGATCAGACTTTTAAAACGAACAAACGATTTTGTCTCTTGTCAAAACTACACGCACTGGCAAAATTAGTGGAACAAGTAAAAATGATCGTAAATTTTAGTTATTATTTTACCTTAAAATAAAACCAATTATTCCTTATTGATAAAACAATTAAACGTCATCTTGCATGTGATTGTTTTAATTTTATTCGAACGTACATAATTTTGAGAGAATTTCGTTTATTGTCACTTTATGCATAAGCAACGCTTGTCGAGGTTGGTCCGTGGATGGGTGACCATCTTTACATAGCGAGTTTCATTTGTGCCTCGGAAAGCACGTTAAGCCGTTGGTCCCGGGTGTCATTTGAAGATCTTTGACAGTCGTTACGGGCACTCAGAAGCCTGAGATTTGACACCAGTCTAGCCAAGAGGTATCGTGTTACCCAGTTACTGGGTTGTGGAGTCAAGTCATCAGTCACTCCATGTAAAACACTGGTACTCAGCTGAATCCACTTAGACTGCAAGCCGCGCCTCATTTAGTTGGGAAAAGGCTACGCAGATTGATTGATCTACAGTAACTTTTTATTGATCCAGGTTATTGCGCCGGTGCATTCCACTTTTTAACTTCAGCCCCTCTTAAAATTGTCAACATGGCATTTTTGGAATCGTTTTCGAGATCACATGCATCCGATAAGACTTGCCTAGGACCTGATAAAACGAAGATAAAAATGTGGGTGGACTGCGAAACGCCGTTGTATAGAAATAATAGAGACTACCACAGGAAACAATGGATAACATTATTCTCAATGTGGCTAGGCGGGTGAAAACTTAATAAGAGCACGTGGAGGAAACACTCAACCATCAATTATATTATTTTTGTTGTATAAATGATTTTTTGTTTAACTTTTTTCACTTCAAAAATCAACAATGTGCAGTTTGCCCATAAAATCATATTACTCACAAAAAAAATACTAAATGCGATCTCATATTTATTTTAAAAGGTGTAATTTTAAGTAAGGAAAAGAGTTTTGATATAAGTTTTTATAACAAAATCTTATTTAAAAAAGAACTAAGTTTTGTTCCGCTAATTTTGCCGGTGTGTGTAACTGTTCAGTTCTCTTTTGCTGATCTCTGAAGTATGTTCGTTATCTATGATGTTTTGTAACATCAGTCACACATAATGTGTTTGTTAGTCAAATTCAATCTCAATGTTATCGCAACGACATTTATTTATTTACTAGTGCCCCCCCCCCGGTTTTGGGTCATAATATTTTATAGCTTATAAATACTACTGGTAAACTAATATTAGTTCCAAAAAATATCCTACACGTCTGAACTAACAAAATTCGGGCTCTCTCTTCATAATATTAGTTAAGATTAAAACTAGGCGGGGTTATTCCCAGAGGTCCACGATTCTATTGTTCTCGAAAAATTTAAATTCATACTTTAATTCCCAACGGGTCCACGACATTTTAAAATATGAAATATTTTCTTTCCCAACGGGTCCATGAGAATGTTTGGTACAGTCAGAATAAAAGCTTGGCTAAGGGATAAATGTTTACTATTTCTATAAAATAAATCACAATGAATTAAATAGATAAGTAAAAACTAAATTTTTACTGTATCACATGAATGGTCATGACCATTAAAAAATCAGGCTTAGCAGGAGTTTCGGCCGATGAGCTTCGCCCGATCCGGTCGAAACAGGAATTATTAAATTTTATTATTATTTATTTATTATTATTAATAATTTTTAAGCAAATTTTGTACAGTTAGGAAGAAAACCTTAGGTTACATTATTTAAGTACAATCAGGCAATTTTTGGAAAAAAGATAAAGCTTAATATACCATTACAACAATCAACAGTAAACATGAAAAATCACAATAATCAGTCTTATATATCAATTAAAAAGTGTACATAATGGCACCTGAGGTATTCCACATACGGCACCTATCGATATTTTTCGCAGGTGCCATAAGTGGAATAATTTTATTTCATGCCCCTACGGATCAGTAGGTATTATTATGAATGCAAAAGTAACTCTGTCGGTCTGTCTCTCTGTTACTTTTTCACAACTTAACGACTGAGCGGGTTTGGATGAAACCCACATGCACACTTGTAAACCTTGTCCTAAAATAGTTTTTATTCTGATAGTTTGTTCCCTTAGGAAAAATATCGGCTTTCACGCGAGTGAAGCCGCTGGCAGAAGCTAGCATCAAATACTTCTCAAAATGTAGGGCAAATAGTAAAATTTTTGACAGATTGCGACTGTATGCGAATGCCATCGTTCCATAGAAATACGGATATTGCCGCCTCTCTTATCTCGGTGAACTATGTCCGTAAGACTTCAGTCGGTCTATTCTGTTGAAAATCTAGATGAAATGATCTTGACGTTAAGTGTCAATGTTGAGCGGTAGGTGGAGATTTTTACAGAATAGTACTATACAGGGTGATTGGAAGTTGGGTGCAAAGCTTTAAGGCGAAGATAGTACAGACAATTTAGAACCATTTAAGACATGGTTGTCTTAGACGAAGTCTTACTATTTTTTTTACCAAATTTTTATGATTATTTTCGAAAGTTCCCAAAATTTTAACTAAACTGCTTATTTATGTTTACTTAACTGCTTTAAGTAAACATTTTAGGATTTTTCAAAAATAATCATAAAAATTTGGTAAAAAATAATGTTAAGACTTCGTCTAAGACAACCATGACTTAAATGGTTCTAAATTGTCTGTACTATCTTCCCCTTTAAGTTTTGCACCCAACTTCCAATCACCCTTTATATCGTTTTTTTTTACAGTCATTCATTTAACTTCAACCGAAACACGTCTACTGTTGGAGTACTATTCCTTAAGGATACAGCTTGAGCGAAACGCTGCGCCAGCGACGAAACTACTATGCTTGTGATAGTTTCGTCGCTGGCGCAGCGCTGCCCTCAAGGCTGTATCCTTAGAGAATAGCACTACTGAACATAAGCCTTCCACAAGCGTTGCAACATTGACTGGTCCAGTGCGTCTCTCTTTCATCAATTCCAGGTCATCGGTCCACCTAGTAGGCCTTCGTATAGATGCCTAGTAGGTGAAACATTTTACAAAAACATGGACAATAGACTTATGGTGTACTTACGGGTAACCGTAGGGCCCATGACATCCCCCTCTTCCCCCGACCACGCGTTCATTTTGAAAACTTTATCTTCATTGATACAAAACACAAACTTAAAACATTCATTGTCAACTTTTAAATCTCGGTTTACAGTTTTAATTCACATGATCAAGTTTCTGCTATAGCTTTAAAACAAACGGCCTCAAAAACTATCACAGTCAAACAAAACTTCTTTTTGAATTCTTTTTAGTTTAAATATTACACTTAAATATTTACCCGATACCTAACAAAAAACATTAAAACAATATTTTTATTGAATTGACTTCCATTGCTTGTAACACTCAATAACTATCCAGATGCATTGTAGTATTCCCGTCAATGTACATCGGCATTCGTGTTTAGATCGTCATTAACATAAGTTGGGCCACACTGCCTCGTGGTGGCGTTTGGCTTACTGAAAGCGCGCTACGCTACTGAAACTTGTCTGTACCTACAGTAAGGTGACTATGATTGTGGTCATTTGACGGACTTCAATGATGTATTTGTTTCGTTTCTCTGTCCATGTTTGTAGTAGTAAACATGTCGAGTCTAGGGTGACTATGTTAGGATTAAGTTCTTAGCTTGGGTTTCCATTGGTTTGCTTGAATAGAATTGTGCTTTTTAGAACTTCGGGAAGTGACGTACTTAAGGACGGGTATAATATGGTCAAAAATATGCAACTAAAGGCAGGTAAACATCTTAAAAAAGTTCATCAGATGTAGGCAAAGGTACCTATGCCTTATAGCACTCTCATATGTCGCCGATTTGTTTAAATCTTATGAAATACGGGGCAGCAATTTGTAACACACGCTATTTTATCGGTTACATTTCGGGGAGTGTGTGACGGAACTGCACAATTTGATTCCACCTAGCCCTTTCCATCATCGGACTACAAGACGTATGGTCATGCGCCATCGATACATGGTGGACATCCCTCACATACGCACAAAGCGTTTTGCTAATACTTTCATTGTGCGCACAGCTAAGGAGTGGAACTCCCTTCCGGAGTCTTTGTTCCCTGATAGCTACAACTTTGGGGTCTTTAAGTCAAGAGTGAATAGGTTACTTCTAGGCAAGCATGCTTCACCGTCGACCACATCATCGCTTACCATCAGGCGAGATAGTGGTCAAACGCGAGCCTATAGATTATAAAAAAACAGCTTTGAGTCTAGCAATTACATCTATGAGTCTGGCAATAGATGTAATTGCCAGACTCAAAGCTGCTACAAATTGGGAATGGAATAACATAATCACATTTTTTCTAAACCAGGAATGGGACCTGTGTTTATTTACTGACTTGTAGCTAAAAAGGGCTAATTTAAACATACTTAACAATAGACGTTCTTAACAAGACACTCAACCAAATTGTCCCAACTTTCCTACAAATCATGGTCCCCATCCTAGCCGGTTCACAGGACAGTGGTGATGTGCAAGCCAGCACGCGATCGCTAGTGATGTGCCACTCCGGTATCGATTCAACGACAATAAACCGTAACTGTCTCCCATTCAACACAATAGATTACGTCAAACGTCTGTTTACTTACAACAGTCACAGCCACAGCTTTCTTCTATTTTATTGTTTATTTTTATGCTTGCCTGGTATCAAGGTCGAGGGGTACTTAAGTGGGGTTACGGTTTTTTAAATATGGTCGTAAATATGAATGGCATTTGTAGGTCGAAGTGAGTTTTCATATAAATTACCTTTCAGTTATGACAGTGAGGGACTTGATCTTTAAGGTGCGACGTTTTGGTTTTTTTGTTTTCAACGGGAGTTCTAAAATAACTGACTGATTGATACTGTCTGTTATAAGGCAATCTGTTGTTTCATCTAGTGTTAGCTATTTTGACGTCGATCGCAGTTACTACAGTCCTATAGGACAGGGGTCACCACTTACTTTCATTTGGGGTCTGTTTCTTAAAAACTAAGGTTTAAAGATAACTGTCCCCGTCCGCCACCATTACATTGTCACTTGTATTTACTAAGTACCAAGTATATCATGATGGCCCATTGGCAAAAGACCTCGCCTCTCGTGCTTGAAAATCCGGGCAAGTACCAATGTGATATTTTCAAATTTATATGTACTTTCTAAGTTTATCTTGGACGTCACAGGCAAAGGTGATAGAAAACATCGTGAGGAAACCTGGACTTATAAAGTTAATGTAAGTCTAAAATAGCCAAGTCAGAGGCCTGTGGGGTTCCCAGAGGCGGCTTAATTAACTCTTACTCCTAAGGTCAATCCTCACATGAAAAGAAGAAGAACTAAGTACCAAGATTTTTTTCAAACATTAATATGAATATATTTTTTTTGCTTTGGACAGATGTTTATCGGAAAGTCTACTCCGATATTTTATTGTACTTAATTAAGGTCCACATAATAGTCGCGGTTCGCCATTTAGTGACCCCTGGCTAAACCAGGGACAAAAAATCGGCCAAGTGTGAGTCGGACTCGCGCACGAAGGGTTCCGTACCATTATCGCAAAAAACCTTACGCGGAGTCTTAGTAATGTCTGTCTGTTTGTCTGTCACCAGGTTGTATCTCATGAACCGTGATAGCTAGACAGTTGAAATTTTCATAGATGATGTATTTCTGTTGCCGCTATAACAACAATTACTAAAAACAGAATAAAATAAATATTTAAGTGGGGCTCCCATACAACAAACGTGATGTTTTTATCGTTTTTTGCTCGATATTAATAACGGTAACAGGTAGACGCTTAAAAAATTCACAGAATATTTAGTTGTATTTTCACTTCAAAAAATAATAATGATTAAATTAAAATAAAATAAATTAAGGGGGGCTCCGATACAACAAACGTGATTTTATGGCCGTTTTTTTGCGATAATGGTACAGAACCCTTCGTGCGCGAGTCCGACTCGCACTTGGCCGGTTTTTTTAAACGTTGTCCCACACTAGGAATTTTTTCCTACACGTGGGTGCGACAAACACATAAATTCACATAAACTACACCCAATTTTGGCACAGAGATAGATTATTGTCTGGAATAGCACTTTGGCTATATTCCATTTCGGCATACTATTCCTTTGGGATAAGAAAACACTTATCACGGGGGCGAAGCCGCTGGCAGAAGCTAGTTCCAAATATTTTTTTACTAAGATAGGTTTACCTCAGTAAAAAATAATTATATATTTAGGTTATTCCATTAAATTCAAAACATTTCGTTGATTTTTGTAGGCGTGACCATTATACCATTAAACATATTTAACGACATTGGTTAGGTATCCTAGGGCACCCAGCGCATCACTATTTCAGGTCGATATACTCACATGAATATGGCATAGTTATTTTGTGATTAGGGGCTCTGAGTCAACCTCTTGTCCAAGTAGGCCACGTAAATCGGACGACTCAACAATGGGACCTACTTAGATACCAATTCTTGGAAACTTTTAAACTTTACAAAGTTCTTGATTGTTTTATTCGGACTTTTACAAAACTTATTTATTTACTTACTTTTATCAAAGGCTTCGCCCGCGTGGATGTCGGGAATAATTCCCACGGGAACATACTAGCTGGATAAAAGTATCCTAGGATAGGATAGATGGACGCCTTTTCCGCACTTAGACTTCCATTTGGTCCATTGTGTGTGTAATCCACCATGCGGGCCCAGTTCGGGTTGGTGGATGTCACATGTCTTTGAATTTTTAGCTCTTGAATTGAATTTACACGATGATTTCCATCACCGTTTTTGAGAGCAGTGGTGATGAAATAATTTAAACAAAGTAAAGCGCATACCTGGGTTCGAACCGACGACCTACAACTTGTAAGTCGCGGCCGTTACCACTGGGCCACCTCTGCTCACTAAAAGTATCCTATTTATTTATTAAAACTTCATGCAACATACAAGTGCATAGGCGGACTTAATGCCTGAGGCATTCTCTACCAGTCAACCAAGGGTGGCTATTCCAGACTCAATATTTGTGCTAAATTTCATCCAGTTCCGTTCAGCAGTTCTGGCGTAATTGAGTAACAAATATCCATCCATCCACTCATTTATCCAAACTTACGCATGTATAATATTAGTAGGAAGTAGGATTTAATGATTGAAATATAATTGTAACACTGATTTCAGCCTAATAATACAAGCAATAATATGTTTGAGATGGGGCCCCTAGGGCCCACGACCTTTGAAAGGCGTACCAGGGGCCGAAACCAACTCGCAGAGGCCTTGTTAGACATGTAGGATGAAATGTGACACCAATAAATAATACAAAATAACAAGCTTCATTGAAAGTTATGTTTCCCACAAGGAAGTAGTGACGGATAATAATATTTCCATAATCGATCTTTTTGCTAATTAAGTTCTAAGAATCATTCATTTTCTTTGATTCGATCTTTCTACGGACTTTGTAAATGAGGCTTGATTCTTATTATGACCGAAAATGCTCCATACAGGCCTTCCGAAAAAACTACCCTAACGACAGATTCTTCAAACGATAACATTCCAAAGTTATGCTCATTACAAAGTTATTAATGAGTTATTTTTCTTTCATTCTTTCTTACCATAAGTACTTTAGAAATTCTATCGTTACAGCCAACCATATAAAACCCATTACACATTTATGATATTTAGGCCCGTGGCTATACTAACGACTTCAGTGTGACCTATGCTTTAGGTGAACACGCCATGTTTGTACTGTGGTGCTTGATTAATGTCTGCACATCTATACTAACCTGTCAATTACCGAGATATGACGAAGGGGACACGATGGTCGATAAATAGCAAGTTTTGAAGCAATTTTGGTCATTAGGTTAGAAGGCTTAACGGGGTTAGATAAATATGTAGTAAATTTGTGTCAAATTTCCATTTCATTTATTTCCATTTCATTTATTCATAAAACAATTTACATTGTGTTGAACATATATACACATGCAGTTTACATACAATATTATGAATTCTTAATTAATATTTCAAGTGAAATTCAAGTAAAGTGCTAAAACAGTTTTTAAACATAATATCCATAAGTTTTAAAAATAATGCCAAACAATTATAAAATATAATAATGTCAAAACAGGATTAAAATATAATGTCAAAGAGATTTCAATATAATATCAAACTGCTTTAAAAATAATGTCAAACCATTTTAAAATAATGTCAAACAGATTTCAATAATGTAAAACAGTTTTAAAAATAATGTCAAAAGATTCTAAATTATATAATGTCAAAGAGAAAAAAAAAATTAAATCATTTATTATTGTTTGATCTTAGTTCGGATACATTATACAGACATTTTTCTAATAAAAAATCTTTTAATTTTGTTTTAAACAAGTGGGTGTTATAAATCAGGATCTTTATCTCAGATGGCAACCTATTAAATATCTCTACAGCTTGGTACTTTGAACAATGCTCTAATATATTAAATTTTGGTGATATTAGTTGCTTAAAAATGTTTCTTTGCGTGCTCTTTCTAATCTCACGTTCTTCTTGTGATTCAAACTCATGTAGATACTTAGCAAAATGAGTCAAGAGGACCAATATATATAGGCGTATTTTTAAGGCGATGATAGCTCAGTGGTAGTGACGTCGGATACCGAGACGAAGGTCGCGGGTTCGAATCCTACAATGAGCTTGAGCTTTCGGTGAAGGAAAACATCGTGAGGAAACCATAGCACGGTGGTAGGGTACTTTATAGTACCCGCCTGGCTGGCAACCACCCTCAAGTTGAAAATCTGTCGCCAAGCACCTTCCGGTGTGTTCCGAAAGCAGCACTTGAGAGCCAGTTCCCTTCTAGGCTTTGTGTGCTTACCACCATCAAAAAAAAAAATATAGGCTAGGTACTGTTAATATTCCCAACTTTTTAAAGACATCTCTGCATGAGACCCATTGTGCAATTCTGACTATTGTCCTTATGGCTCGTTTCTGCAGAATGAACGCTCTCTGCCAGTTATAACTGTAGCTATTTCCCCAGAGCACGATGCTATACCTTAACTAGATGCTAGACTCGACCAGCGCATAATATACAGCCTTTAACTGTTCTATGTTCAATTCATCCCTAAGGCTCCTGAGTGCGTAACATGCTGACGATATGGATGATTCAATAACAGCAAGCTCCGGTTTCCAATTTAAATGCGAATCTATATTAATCCATAAGAATTAAGAATCCCTAAGAAAAATAAAAGTAAAGAAAGCACTTTAAATATAGAACAAAATTTTTAATGTTCAGTAATTCGGTAATTGTTTCGGTAATTAAGGCATTAAATCGGTGAAGCAATATGTGTCGTATTTTTTACCGACTTCAAAGAAAAGGAGGTTATCGATTCGTACGAAAGTATGTAATATTGTTGGAATTGCACAATATTCACATATTTTACTCTATGTGGGCTTCTAAACATGTGTGCCAAATTTTATAAGTGTATGTATATATGTTTTTCCAAGCATTTCTTTGAAACTAGTAACTGGATCTTAATCATTATTTTTAGGGTTCCATATCTAAGGGGTAGAAACGGGACCCTATTACTAAGACTCCAAGATCCGTCTATCTGTCTGTCTGTCCGTCTGTCACCAGACTGTATCTCATGAACCATGATAGCTTGATAGTTGAAATTTTCACAGATGGTGTATTTCTGTTGCCGCTATAACAACAAATACTAAAAACAGAATAAAATAAATACAATAAACGTGTTTTTTTTGCCGTTTTTTGCGATAGTGGTGCCCTTCGTGCGCGAGTCCGATTTGCACTTGGCCAGTTTTTTATTGCATTAAGCAACTTATGGAATAGTGCAACTTTCACCAAAATCGGTTCTGCAGTTTTCAAGATATGGATCATAGAACCGAATTCCTTAGCGACACTGCGTAGGTATTTTTTCAATCGTTTGGGTGCCTTACTATATGTATCAAATTTTTTGTAATAGTGTACCAAAACTAAAAATAGAGAAATAAAAACTTTTTCCATAAAAGTAAACCAACTTCAAAAGCAAAACACAAGAAGTACTAAGTCACGTTCGTTTCGACAATCGGTGTCTTTGGTTTTTTGCTTTTGAAGTTGGTTAATATTTTTGTGAAAAGGTATATAATATGTTCACATTTCTTCCTTCCGTTCTCAGCTTAAATGGCTGCCTATCCGTCAGAGGAGATCCCTTAGATCCCTCTGCATGCTCTTCAACATCATGAACGATCCTTGTACTCCTGATTATTTAAAACAATATTTTAAAGTGTTGGGCGGTTCTCATGATCTTAACCTTCGAGCTTCCAAAAACTTACTTCTCCATATTCCTTCTCACCGCACTGGGTTTCTATCTAAATCTTACACTGTCTCTACTATAAAACTCTGGAACGTCCTTCCCCTTGACATAAAAAAAGCTGAGAGTAAATTTTCATTTAAGCGTAAAATACGGAACTATTACCTGTCCTCTCTTACATAGCGATCTTTGTTGTCATAGTTATTATATTTAAATTTCTGTTTTATATAGAATATGATATTTATTATAATATTTATTAGTCTATTTTTTTAGAAATTATTTATGTATTTTATTAGTTAGATAGTTTATTAATATCCGAAATTTAATTATTGTTCATTTTTTATTTATTTTTTGTACTCCTACCACTATTGTGTCCTTTTTAACCCAAAGGTTGACTGGTAGAGAATGCCTTGCTGCATTAAGTCCGCCTATGTATGACCATTGTACATGAAGTTTAAATAAATAAATAAATAAATAAAAGGTTATTTAAAAAAAAACACTTTTCTCCGTTCTAGGCATTTCTCATGTATCGTGGGTGCGTTTAAAAAAAATCATACTGACATATAAAAACATCCAGATCCGGAACAGAACAACTAGCTGTAGGCCATACAAAAATTTGTTCCGTGCGGGCATCAAACCCGTAGCACGCAGCGCAACAGCCGATCGCTCAACTACTGCGTGCAACCGTGTCGTCAACGTATTTGTAGCAACGTATGTGAGTTGACTGATAAACAGAATACAAAATACTTTGTGTGTGATATTTGATTTTTCCTAGAACAGAAACAAAGTTATAAATACCTTTCTATACCTATAATTTTCCAGTGACGTCACTTTTACCAAGGGACATCTTCTTACTCTGTTACTAGGTAGGGGAAGTCAAATATGAGGTTGCTCCTTGTAAAGTACTGGTACCTATTGGAAGCCTACCCTAACATAGTTGCCCAATGGTTTGGCATATTGACTGTATAATAATTAAGAGCAGGGCCAGCAGCCGTATTGCGTAAGTGCGCAAAGAGTTTGACCGCTATCCAATCGACCAAATCGGCCAATCACATAAGACGGAAATCCACATCGCATCATTCATCTCGCATGTGATTGGTCGATTTGGTCGATTGGATAGCGGTCAAACTCTTTGTGCACTTACGCAAACGGCTGTAGATCTAGTGGCGGCCAAACTGCACTAACAGCATATTTCATTCAAAGTCAAATACATTTATTTCAACTAGACCAATAAGCGGCACTTTTGAACGTCAAACAATAATACATCTAAATTAAAAATGTACAAGTAATAAAAATTGATTCTACCGTTGCATCAAAAAACCTAACTTAATCGTGATGTGATGCTAAAATTTTCAAGCTTCGCTTTCGAACTTAATTGATTCTTGTTGTAAACCTACCGGCAAAAAACCCAACATGTTGCAAAAATTCTTAGGTGAAATTTTCGAGCTTACTTCGTTTTCACTTCGCTCGAAGTGGTAAAAAAGCGGCTTTATGCGATCCGACGGTTAAAAACCGCATTTTTTTAATAGAGAAGTCCTGTAACATTTACCTTCTTAAAAGGCGTCATTTAATATTGTCTATGCCCGGAGCAACGAAATTGCTAGATCGGGTTCTGATAAGGAGAAGAAAAGCTAACACTGTGTAGACTTTTATCGACGTTAACTTTTTAATCAATTTCGTAATTAGATTAATGATGTTACTCGCCTATATAAGTTGACTGACCCAAATTACGCAGAATGTGAATACAAATATCATTGTCATTACAAGACTCAACTCTAGAGGCGCACTCTAATAACCAATAAAACAACACCATTCAGTACTGATGGAAAAATAAACTTTATTTTGCACCACAACAACAATACGGACACGATCTCAACGCTTAAAGAACAATATTTGTATACAAAAGACGGTACTGCAGAGATTACCATCCGTGGCCGTAACCTCCACCATAACCTCCACCGTAACCGCCTCCGTAGGACCCAACTGACACGTACTTCTGTACCACGGGCTGTGCATAACTTTGGACCACGGGCTGTGCATAAGTTTGGACCACAGGCTGTGCGTAAGTTTGGACTACGGGCTGAGCGACCGTGTGTTGGGCCACGGCGTGGACCACTGGCGCAGCGTGGACCACAGGTTGGGAGATCACTGGAGCCGCGTGGACCACTTGCTGGGCTACTTGGACTGGGTGCACGATCTGGGGGGAAAGAGGTTAGATTATTGGTTTGTAAACATTTTTGTTACGTGTAAAGAATATATAGATATTTATTTTGAATAAGGGTAATGTATATGATGGCTTATCTGCCTTATGAGTGTAATGTTTGGCTAAACTATGATAAATATTGTAGAGAGATAACAGTGGACAGAAATAATTTTAATGATAGAAAGCTACTCTAAAGCTAAAATAGACTAACCCAAAAAACACTGGGTCTGGTGGCTACTGGAGCGAAACCGCGTGGAAAAGCTAGTATCAAATATCTTTGAACATAAATTGACATAAGTGTACCATATTCCTACACCGTACTTGCACAAAGTAAGCACGATGGTAAGCACAATAGATACACAAAAGCAAATGAAGTACCAAAGTTAGCGGTTCGCACGGAAGCTCGCAATTATGTTGATGAGCGGTAAACGATGCAACCACAACAATGATTAAACGGAATGTTTGCGTTTGAAACTCACAATTTTGGTTTCGTAGCATTTGCTACGAGGCGCGTAGCAACATGCTACGAAATCTGAAAAGCAGGTTTTGTGAATTTTGACTATGAGAATTTCATTGATCTTCATAGTTGATAGTCGATTGGATGATTACTTTAGATGAGTATGAGCAGCGTGTTTGTCGGTTTGCACCATTGTTGTGGGCGTAGCAAGAACCGTGGCTTAAACCACTGCTATGAGACACATTATTATACGTAAATTTAGAAGCGCAGTTTATTTATATACCTATTTATTTAACAATAGGCACACCAACGACTAATTTACAAATGTATTCTAGGTAATAACATTTACAAGAGGGCTCTGTGTAAATAAGTCACATGCACATTATTCACAGAGTAGTTCTGTAGTTATTATATTTATCTTGATGACTGCTGCTGCCGCAAATGACCAGGATGCTGCTGGCTAGTACCTTGTTTAGTCACGGTTATTCACTCGTGTGAGACGCTCGAGGCGCGGATGGTCGATATTGTAGCCAGATGGGTTATAAGTTCACTTATAGTCACTGCTGCGGGTTGAGTTACTGTGTCTATAGCTCACCTGTTGGCACGACGCATAGCTGGTGGCTGGCTTGGCGATAGCTACAGCGGCCGCGTGCACCTCGTGTTGAGCCACTGCTGCGGGTTGAGTTACTGTGTCTATAGCTCACCTGTTGGCACGACGCATAGCTGGTGGCTGGCTTGGCGATAACTACAGGGGCCGCGTGCACCTCGTGTTGAGCCACTACTGCGGGTTGAGCTATTGTATCTATAGCTCACCTGTTGGAACGACGCAAAGCTGTTGGCTGGCTTAGTGATTGCTACAGGGGCCGCGTGCACCACGGGTTGAGCCATTGCTACATGTTGAGCTACTGCTACTATAGCTCACCTGTTGGAACGACGCATAAGCTGGTGGCTGGCTGGCGATTGCTACAGGGGTCGCGTGCACCACGGGTTGAGCAACTGCTACGTGTTGAGCTACTGCTAGTATAGCTCAATTGTTGGAACGTCGCAAAGCTGTTGGCTGGCTTAGTGATTGCTACAGGGGCCGCGTGCACCACGGATTGAGCCATTGCTACTCGTACGTGTTGAGCTACTGCTACTATAGCTCACCTGTTGGAACGACGCATAGCTGGTCGCTGGCTTGGCGATTGCCACAGGGGCCGCGTGCACCACGGGTTGAGCCACTGCTACGTGTTGAGCTACTGCTACTATAGCTCACCTGTTGGAACGACGCATAGCTGGTCGCTGGCTTGGCGATAGCTACAGGGGCCGCGTGCACCACGGGTTGAGCCACTGCTACGTGTTGAGCTACTGCTACTATAGCTCACCTGTTGGAACGACGCATAGCTGGTCGCTGGCTTGGCGATAGCTACAGGGGCCGCGTGCACCACGGGTGGAGCCACTGCTACGTGTTGAGCTACTGCTACTATAGCTCACCTGTTGGAACGACGCATAGCTGGTTGCTGGCTTGGCGATTGCCACAGGGGCCGCGTGCACCACGGGTTGAGCCACTGCTACGTGTTGAGCTACTGCTACTATAGCTCACCTGTTGGAACGACGCATAGCTGGTCGCTGGCTTGGCGATTGCCACAGGGGCCGCGTGCACCACGGGTTGAGCCACTGCTACGTGTTGAGCTACTGCTACTATAGCTCACCTGTTGGAACGACGCATAGCTGGTCGCTGGCTTGGCGATTGCCACAGGGGCCGCGTGCACCACGGGTTGGGCCAATGCTACGTGTTGTGTGGGTTGTTGCACGTAGCTTACTGATGAAAGTTGCTGAAAATAAACAAAACTATTTTACAAAAAGTAGGATGATCTGTTTGACTGTTTGTTTTTTATTTGTGTATGTTCACCCATTTCTTCGTCAATTGTTATATGTAGGATTAGTTATGAAATGTCGTCATATTAAAGTTATAAAAGTCATTTTAAGATTTCCAAACTAGCTTCAATCTACTTAATAAACATTTCAAAGCCAAACCAATAAGGCAGGGCTTTTGAGAATTAGTACACTAAAGAGTTAAATATGTGAAATGAAATTCGTAATTTTTGCAGAATAACGGGCACACTGTTTGTGTTATGGAGAGCTGTACAAAATATATACTTACAGCATGTGGGTTCCAGTCATCAATGTAGCCGCCAGGCTTGGGTCTGGCTGACACCACCGACAGGATCGCGAAGAGGATCTATGAACAATGTTATTGTTATAGTAGTTGTGGCTCAACATTGCTATCTGTGGTAAATAGCAAACAAAAAAAAAATAACCGGCCAAGTGCGAGTCAGACTCGCGCACGAAGGGTAACGTACCGTTATCACAAAAAACTGCATGCACTTTGATGGAAATCTGTTCAGCCGATTAAAAGTTATAGGCGTTTTACTGTTCAAATCGGGCGGTTTTCACAATATATCGTGTCATAATTACGTGTTCAATAGATTGTCGATCGAAGCGTGTCTACTACAAGATAAATTATTATGTAGCATGAAACAAAAATGTATCGGATATTTTTTTTTTTTTTTTTGTCCTGTCCCTTTTATAATTCGCGCTCTTTTTCTCAGCAGGGTTTTTGGGTAGGCTCTTTAAAGTCAGTTTATATCAAAATCTAAAATAAATGGAATTTTCAATTAGGTTTAGAATTATGTGTGACCACAGATATAAATCTAACTAGATGACGCGATTGTATGTACTTCGCGTGTCAAAAAACGGGGTAAAATTACGATCAATGAGCTGATTTGAGCTTTTCATTTAGCGTTATCGGCACCGGAAATCCACCGAAATCTAGAAAAATGCCTTTTTATGCCATATTGAGCTGTAAAGACTGTATAGAAAAAGTTGGCCGAGGCATTGGAAAAGTTTTCTTTCATTGGTAAGTAAATTTGTTTTTAAATTGTGTGTGAAAAACTGGCACGCTTGGTTTTCATACAGATGGAGGGACTTGCGTTATCTATTTAGATTTATGTCTGTGTGTGTGACCCAGTTCTGATCGCGTGGTGAAAGATGATGAAAGGTTTCTTGTTGCTCTAAAGATCAGTTTTGATATTTCGAGGCAAATTATAAGGTTTGTTCTTTATCTGGTAAGTTGATGTCTCCTTTTATACTAAAGATCAGTGTTTTTAACCAACTGCCCAAAAAGAGGGAAGTCCAATGTTCGACTTTATGTAATATTTTTTTCGTTTTTTGTAGTACTTTTGGAGTCGGTATATATTTATTCAAGTTTTAACAGAAAGTAAAAAAAAATATATTGTGTTATTTTCTTTTCTGTATAAGGATAAATTGTGAAGTTTTCAGTTCTTATTATTAACTTTCAAAAGTGGATCAATTAAAACTGCCAATTGATTGATTGAATGATTGAATTGGTGTTTAGTACACGATGTTGTCCTAAAAACATATGCCCTTACAATATTCATATTTTGTGTTTGCCTCAAGTAAGACAATCGATTTCTATAAATATCAAGAGTGTGTGCTAGATCTACAATTTAAATAATTAATGGTTTCTTCAAAGTGCTTCTTATATTATTATCTTTGTATGTCTATCTATTAATGTCAATCTAGTTTATTGACTTATATTAATTACTAGCTGTGCTGTGGGTTCGCTCTCGTCAACTGCCTACCCTTACCTGCCTACCCTACTTACCTTGGTACTTGCTACCTACCCTACCTACCCACCAATTTTTTTTATAGGATCATACTGCCGCGGAGAATCTTAACACCGCCATTCAGAAAATTACGTCAAATGCACAACGCCATCTTTTGAATATGGAGTTCAACTGTCCGAGTATTTGTATTGTGTGTTGTGATATTTTACTTCTTGAACACTTTCAATTTATCTAACTTTTCAAATAGCGAAACACTCACTTTAACTTTTGACTGCCTTAGGCATAAGTGTACGCACTTCAAAGAAAGTGAGTGTCCGAAAGTTTTTTTACAATGCATGTCCTCGAAAAGAGCGTTTTCCGAGCAGCCGAACTGTGCGGAAAGTGTCACTTTTTTAACTAGTGCTTTTTACTTTTCTGTATTTTTTTAATTTTTAACTCCAACGTCAGCAGTAGAGAATGAAGCATAGAGTTTTTATTATTTGAGAAAACTTTCACAAATTAGTTAAGTACAGATTATCATTAATATAAAAGGTAAAATAAAACTAATACTTCATTAAAGGCGTTTTTAATTACTCTAGATTTAGATTTTGATCAATAAATTAATTTTAAATATTCATTAAATATGTTTGGCAGAACGTATATTTTGCTCGTGCCTTTTTGCGTTACGACGTGACAACTATTTGCACATGCGCAGTAGATATGCCCGAGGAACTATTAGTTAATCTGTGGTATGCTGAGCGCGCTTGAATAAGCCCGCCATTTTTATTAATTTCTTGTTTGGTTCAGAAATATTTTTTTATTTCCTCGCAAAGTGCATAGTAAAATGTTGTATGATACACGTACGTAAGATGATTTCCGACTCGGAAATCACCTACCTTCCGCACGTGTAGCATAAATAACTATTTTGTCCTTGAATACAGCACGTGATGATAAAGAGCTCTACTCTACTAAGTGGCCCTGAAAACAGAAATATGTTCTTACAAACTTCTCTACTGGAAGACGTTGGTAAAGTCTTCCACAGCTATCATAATTTTTGTACTATTAAGTTGACATATTTGTTAACAGCAGTGGTGGCCCAGTGGTATCGGCCGCGACTTAAAAGTTGTTTGATTGTTGGATTCGAGCCCAGGCAGGCGCTTTACTTAGTGTAAATTATTTCATCACCACTGCTCTCAAAACGGTGAAGGAAAACATCGTGAGGGAACCGGCATATCCTAGAACCAAAAATTCGAAGACATGTGACATCCACCAACCCGTGGCCGGGCCCGCGTGGTGGATTACGGCTCATTACCTCTCACAGAGAGGAGGCCTGTGTCCCAGCAGTGGGAACATTAATAGGCTGACGATGTGATGTGATTTCTTTTCAAACAAAAGTTGAAAAGGAACCGTTTGTTCTGGTATGGTCATATGATGAGGAGGGATGAAAAGCATGTTACTGAAAGAGTTAGGAATATAAAGGTCAGACCGCACTCGGCGTAACTACGCGACGCGACAAAATATATTTTATATGATGGTGTATGAGATAAAGTGTCGCGTCGCGTAGTTCCGCTGCCGCGTAGTGCGGTTTATCTCATACAATTTCATACTAAGTATATTTGGTCGTGTCGCGTCGCGTCGCCCCACTGACGCGAAGTGCGGTCGGACCTTTAATGTGGATGGATGGAGAGGGAGGGGAAAAGAAAAGATGGATGGGCTGTGTGTGTGTGGATGGGATGTGAAAGAAAAGGGAATCAGTGATACCGTGACGGGGGACGGGATGGTATTGAAGAAGAAAACGTGTTGCGCCGATCCCAAATAACGTGGGACAAAGTAGGAAGATGGTAATGATTTAATTTCAACAAAGTAACTGTTCTCATTTCGCAATATTGATTACGTTGTTTTTCGCGGCAGATATAAATAATGGTGGCCGTAGGTAGGGTGGTTTTTCCGTAAGAACCCCAAATACAAGTTATCTTAAAAAAAGACATGAATCATACATAAAATAAAGATAAATCTAAAAACTATACTTACAAGGGCCCGCATGGTAGACTGTCACTTCTGAACTAAGAATGTAGAGTGTGCAATTATGATCGTACGCGCACCTTATATACTCACTCGGAATTTTCAACCCAATCCGAACTAGGTCTGACATCTTTAGTGTACCTAGGTATGAACTTACGAGACTAGGCTATGACCTAGCTTATGCATTATTGATAATTAACATAAATTGTCCTAATTTTATTAATAATGTCGAGTGAAGTTGACATTCTTTGCCTTTTTGAGATGCTTAGGCGTAGTTAAAAGATATTTTTTAAGTGGGATTTCTTTGATCAGTGTGTTCATAAAAGGTGTATTTGCTTATAAATTCACGGATTTATTAGGATTAAATGTAGTTACGAGTGCGCGTTTTATGTGAACTTAGTGTGCGAATTTATGTTATGGCTGCAATCAATAGGTGACGTGACGAAGTTGCATCAAAGCCCTTCCTCCTTGTTTCGAAATAGCTTTTTCCCACGCATACAGTTCCGTGGTGTAGCCCGCAGTAACCGTACGTTTTACACATATGGCACTCAGTCATAATATAGCATTATATCTGTGAAAAACACTATTTTGGATCAGTAGTTCCGGCGATTACGTCCTTCCTACAAACAATCAATTTAACCTCTTCATGAACATAAACTGCCGAGCAATGAAAAAGTTCCACCCACAAAATGCCGACAAACACCTTAATTTAATTTTTTCACATTTAATTTAAAATTTGAACACAATATTTACGTTTTTAGTTGGTAATATTCTGATGCGCTGTATGTACTTCAATACTGTATGTACGTCACTGGAACTTTTTCATTGCTCGTTAGTGTATTAAGGTTCCCCCCCCCCCCCAAAATTATACTTAAATGTCTTTGCCAAACTTAGGTGGCAGTGGGCAGGGCACATTGCTCAAAGAACGGATAGCCAATAGGGCTGAAAAGTTATGGAATGGCGACCACGAACCGGAAGACGTTGTGTTGGCCTTCCAACGCAAGGTTGCGGTGATACGCTGTATGCGAGACGCACGGGACCGGTCAATGTGGCAACACTTGGGGTAGGCCTAAGTCCAGCAGTGGACGTATTTAATAATAATAATAAAACCCTGTGCCCGATACCGGTGCGCTTCTATATATACCATACCAAGATTATAAAGAGGAAAGATTGTTTTGTTTGTTTGTACCGAATAGGCTCCGAAACTACTGGACCGATTTAAAAAAATCTTTCACCATTAGAAAGCTACAATATTCCTGAGTGACATAGGCAATTTTTTTAATCCTGAAAACGGGTCCTGTGGGGTGGTCCACGGGAGCGAAACCGCGGGTCCGTGCCCACTCAACCCGATTATACTCAACCCGAAGAATAATACCTGCATATTTTCATTTTGATAGGCGTAAAAACGTCGATGTATAGTCAGGCAGAAAAGTGTTGATTTAACGCTTGCATCACAGAGAGTGTGAAATTTAAATAATGTTTGGATAAATAAATAAATAATTAAACAAGTAAGAAATTATCCTTTTTATTAAAATAGTATACGCTTTGTATTTTGTAGTAAAAATCACAGATTTTTGTTAATTATCATTACAATCTTATAGCTAGTGGCAGTGGCACGGTGGTATTTATTGAATCAGTCTATAAACGTGATTATAATTATAAGGTTAACAAGTAGGTACTAACTGCCAAAATAAGTTATTTAGAATTAAATACCACTTTGCCTGACTGTACAAATGCCACTTAATTGGTAGTAAAACTTCTGGTATTATTCTTCGGGTTGAGTCTAATCGGGTTGAGTGTGCACGGACCCGAAGCCGCGAGTAACAGCTAGTTTTGAGGGTTCCGTACCCAAAGAGTAAAAACGGGACCATATTACTGAGACTTCGCGGTCCGTCTGTCTGTACAAACTTCCGTCTGTGAAAATTTCAACTGTCTAGCTATCACAGTTCATGAGATGCAGCCTGGTGACAGACGGACAGACAGACAGATCGTGGAGTCTTAGTAATAGGGTACCGTTTTTACCCTTTGGGTACGGAACCCTAAAAAAGTGAACTTTATCAGTTGCCATCAGCCAGTTGTTCTATGTATGTAGGTACTCAAATATCGATATTATATTCACGTGTTATATAACATTGTTTTATGTATTACATGTGTGTTCAATATTTTTGATTTAAATTAATTATGGTACGAGTAGCTCCATTTTTTCAAGATGTCGTTGTTATTTGGGGCAAGTGAAAAATCATATCTAATAAATTTCAATAATAAGTTTCATAAACTTCTTGTTTAGATTATTGCACTTATCTACCATGTGGATTTATATTTTGCTTCAAGCTACATGGTTTAATCAAAATTTAAATCCAGGTCCAAAGTTTATGAGTATATTGTATTTCAAATCAAGTAATATATGAAAATTGATATTTGTCAGAACATCAGCATCATCATCATTTCAGCCAAAAGACGTCCACTGCTGGACATAGGTATCCTCCAAGCGTCGCCACACTGATCAATCCTGTGAAAAAAAGCACATAAATCAATCAAATTAATAGCCTGTCAAAGTTAACAAAATAGATTGAAAACCTTTCGATTTCCTATTGGTAAGCATTTATTTGGACAAGTTAATATACAGATTTATATTCATTTATGAAGTTCTCATCGAATATTGATAAAGCTATAACATAATATTTTCATGCCCATAAAAAGTGGTAAAAGGTGAATTATTAAGCGATAGATAAATTATCACTAAATAGGAATTCAAATACTTAATTAATAATGTATGATTGAAACTGATCTTAGAGCATTGCCTACCCTAATTGGGAAGCTATGTTTGTATCATTAAAAAAAGAATCCGGACTAGTTACGGGGCATTTACTTACAAAAATGTTTCATTTGGCGATCCATACCGTACAAGTCATTACGATATTTAATTAGGTGTCTACAGATTCAAACCTATGTATCTGTAGCATTTCGGTCCAAAGTTCATTATGTAAGAAATACTATAAATAAAAAATTGCTTAAAAAATATACAGTTTATCAAAAACTGTAACTACTTATAATAAAAATACACTTAAACCAAAAATTACTAACGAACTAAGGCTAAAATAAACTAATCTAAAATATGGCGACGAAAAACTCCTCCACTGGTAATGTGATCAAAAGACTGGCAGCATTGCCATGTTGTATGGCAATGCTTATCCTCTAACCAAAGGCAGCCAGCCCTTGGGTCACGCAAATTATCAACTAGATATACATTTAGATAGATCTTTAAATAAAACGTGAGCAGTCGGACTCCAGGGTTCAAGAGTTTCAACCCCAAACTACTAGAAAATATAACTTCCGATGAGGTTATTACATTGCCGCCGCTTGAGGTTCTCTGCAGCTGCAGTGGCAGCGCCAGAGCAGCATGACGAGCTAGAAAGGTGAGATAGCGATATTCATAAATTATATCTACTTATTCGAATGAGTCAAGTGGAGGGTAGGAAGAATAGAATAGAATAAAAGAATATAATATACTTTATTGTACACAAAAAAAAAAAATTACTCATATATCCTAAAAAGGATTCAGAATATAAGTGCTAAACTAATGACAACTACGATAAGAGAGAGGTAGAAGAAATATAGAGAGGCTTTTGCACAGCTGTAGGAAAATACGAGCTGTGTGCTAAATGCAGGCGAAGAGGCATTGCATATTACGCCGAAAACTATCATTAATCCTTCATAACTTTCTTTCCAAATTGACTACCGGTACATCGAAGTGTTGAAGTGTTTATACAAAAACGCCACCATGTCAGTTCGACTTCAGGATCAGACTTCGGAACCAGTCCTTCTGCAGCGAGGTGTAAGACAAGGAGTCGTCATATCTCCGAAACTGTTTACTGCTGCACTGGAAGATGTCTTCAAGGTTCTGGACTGGAGAGGGCTAGGCATCAACGTCAATGGCGAGTACATCACTCACCTTCGATTTGCCGACGATATAGTGGTTATGGCTGAGACCAGACCAGGAGGACCTCAGTACAATGCTCGATGATCTCAGTAGAGCTTCCGAAAGAGTGGGTCTTAGGATGAACATGGACAAAACCAAGGTGATGTTGAATGCCCATGTTACACCCACTCCTATCAAGGTCGGAGACTCTTCACTCGAAGTTGTGGGCGACTATGTCTACCTTGGACAAACGATCCAATTGGGTAGGGCCAGCTTCGAGAAAGAGGTCAACCGTCGAATCCGATTCGGCTGGGCAGCGTTCGGGAAGTTGCGCGGTATCTTCTAGTCCAACTTACCACAGTGTCTCAAGACGAAAGTCTATGACCAGTGAGTGTTGCCAGTGATGACATATGGCTCTGAGACGTGGTCGCTTACAATGGGCCTCATCAGAAAGCTTACAGTCACTCAAAGGGCAATGGAGAGAGCTATGCTCGGCGTTTCCTTGCGTGATCGAATGAGAAATGAAGAGATCCGCAAGAGAACCAGGGTTACCGACATAGCCCGAAAAATTGCCAAACTCAAGTGGCATTGGGCAGGGCACATTGCTCGCAGAACGGATGGCCGATGGGGCAGAAAGGTTCTGGAGTGGCGACCGCGAACCGGAAGACGTTGCGTTGGAAGGCCGCCCACTAGGTGGACCGATGACCTGGTGAAGGTTGCGGGGATCCACTGGTTGCGAGACGCACGGGACCGGTCAATGTGGCGACACTTGGGTGAGGCCTATGTCCAGCAGTGGACGTCTTTCGGCTGATATGATGATATGATGATGAACTTTCTTTCTATCTGAAACCTACATACGAGAAAGTTGCCTTTAAAAACGTTGCAATGAATCAATCTATTCTGACTCATTCTTACAACCCATACAATATGTAAAGCCATGGATTGTACATAACAAACAAATTTCTAATAAACTCGACGGCAGCCTGTCTACGGTAAAATCGACATACTCGCAGGTCAGTAACCGGGCAATAAAACACAACAATACTCCGATCAATATTGATAATAAGGTCGGCTCTATCTAGCATCTTTACTTACTAAGTAATTGTATTGTTCTGTGTCACCCGTTGCATATTGGGTTAGCCTAAAGACTTCCTCAAGAGGTTGGGTAAGCTGTATCGTCCTGTATTTAAAACAAACTCACATCTTCGCAGGTGAAAAGTGTTTCATTTTCCCAAGGGAACCTTAGGCTAAAAATAATGAAACGTTTATATGCTATTCCAGGCTATAATCTATCTCTGCACCAAATTTCATTGAGATCCGTTCAGCCGCTCTGGCGTGATTGAGTGACAAACATCTAAGTATCCACATATTAGCATTTATAATATTAGTAAGATGTAGTAGGAAGTAGGATATCGATCAGCATACTGTCAAGGCCACCAAACTATTACCATCCATATCAACTCCTGAAAACCAGAATCAACAGTTGAGACCATTAGAAAAACTCGGCAAAAATTTCAACCAGGAGACAGAACAGAGCTAGAACAATATGCACAAATGGAATTTTATAACTAGGATAATCCCAGCTACCAAACACTTTTTCAATGGCTGTCAGTCGGTGGATATCGCATTTGCTGGAGTACATCCTCGATCAAAACCACAGTTCCGACACCGCAATAAACGTGGCCACCTATTGGGACCAACCAATACAATAATAGGCGTACCGTCGACACTAAAAGTAGTTAAGAAGCGTGGATGTTATGATACTTTTTTTTTCCACTGTTCATGCAGCGGTCATTGAGACATTGTAATTAAAAGTTTTTAAGCTGACATGGTCACAATAATTAGAATTAATATTTGTTAAAATATTTGTTCTCGTGATCATAGCACTTGTAATGGTGCCGAAATCGAGCTCTCAACCAAAATCAAAATATACTTGGTAGAAATATTAATTCTAATGATTGTAATCAAAAGTGCACTGTTATATGTACTTACTGCCTTTCATACATATTTACATGTTATGTACAGGGAAGAGCTTTTGTCATTTATTGAGAACAATTCCAAACTTTGGGCAACAAATAAAAATAACCAAACTAAACTTGGTCAGTTTTGTTTGGGAAATAAACTTACATAGGCTATTCTTCAAGCCTGATTCTGATTACTTTTCCGAAACAAAATGTCTCAACGGCATTTTGACCCATCCGGACTTTGAACTGAACTCGATAATCAGCAGACGGTCGACCACTTTTCAAATAAGGCTGTGGATTCCACTTCAAGTTTAATCGATACTGACGTAGCTTCACTAGACGAGGATGACCCGAGTGAATCATCCTTATTTAAATTTAAAATTAGGCTCATTATAGATTACCTCCAAGTAGGGCAGGCTTCCGTTTGCGTGTTCATGGAGACAGGTGTTCTCCAAACATAGGACACTGGTATCGAACTTATGCGGATGTCCCAGATACTGACCTGGGATCAGAATAAGAATTGTTTTGAGTGGATTTTTAAACGACTGCCCAAAAAGGAGGAGGTTTCTCAATTCGACCGTATAAATTTCTTTTTTATTGTGTACGCGGATAACTTCATCGTTTAAGCCGATTTTGATGATTCTTTTTTGTTGGAAAGGAGATATCCCAAGGGTAGTACCATGATAAGGAAACCAGGATCTAATTATGGGATCCTAGAGAAATCGAGGGAACTCCTCAAATATTATAGACATACATATAGCGATTTTGGTATTTTCATCAATAATGCAATCATTTGCACTCAGAAAGTATCATTTGGTGAAGTGGAACTGATGAGTAAGACCACAATGGCCACTGGCATTCGGAAATAAAACAATGTATCCTAGTCGTGTTTAGGCTTATTGGAATCGTCATGAGATGTAATTTGGCTATAAATGATTTTCATATTAATTGGAGGTACATACCAAATTAAAAAAAGAAAATAAAAAGCTTTATAACAAAAAATTAAACCGACTTCCAAAATAAAACACTACAAAGAAAAAATAACTTTCTTTTCCGAAGTCGGTGTTGAATAACGGAAAATAATGGGTACAAAAGACACCGACTTCGGAAAAGAAAGTTATATTTATCGCTTTGTGGTGTTTTGTTTTGATGTCGATGTTTTGTTTTGTATGAAGTCGGTCGATTTTTTGTTATAAAGTTTTTGTTTATTTCGGTTTTTTCGTCCTAGTGTGTGAAAAAGATTATCCAAGGATAACGTCGGACAAAATTGCTTTTCAAATATCCTTTTAAGCGTTACACAAAGATACGAATAATAGGACGAATAGTATTAAACATATCCTTTTTATTTTAATCTTAATCTACTAGAAAATAACTATTTCTCAATATTTAAGTTACTGAGGTGACATGGGCGTAGCATTAGACTAGACTCGAATAAGTTAAACCCCAATTAGTTTAGAAAAGCAGAAACGATGGCGAAATGGTGATACCTAGATTAAATTTGTATAGCACTGGGTCCTGACGTATCTATCCCTTGATAAATTACCTTGTTTGTGGGGCAGGCTTCCGGAACTAGCAAGTCCAAGCAGCAGCTGATCTGGGTATGCTGTTGAAGTTAGGACATCGCACACCTATCGATCTTGTGCTGAGCAATGGGTGGAACCGGGAATATGAAAGGCGTGGAGTCGAATCTGTGTGGAGAATTTGGAAGGGCGATCAAGAATAGGAGTGCAAAGATTTAGGAGAGGTCTATGTTCAACAATTTAGTGTTTTAAGAATACCTAGTTGATTGTAGGCAAGGATATAATGACAGGCATCCTAGGTTATGATAAAGTAGTTTTACAAATAAATATTTGTGTTTAAATGTCCATATCGGTTTATGCCATTATACAACAGGGGAAACACTTGCCCCAGGACTTACATAGAACTATTTTGATTCGTACGAAGGTTATTTAGCAGATTTTTTACTGAAACTGCTCCATAGATTTCCTTGTCATCAACTAAAAACTCACAGCGCTATGTATCAACCTATCAGATGTAATTGGTCCTAGTTTTAAAGTCGTCTGCGCAACAGTTGACGGAACGTATTCCAGTCAGGCGTCCTTACATCTCAGACTCACATACTATGTAGTCGCTATGTGTTCTGATTCTTAGAAAATTTATGATTTATTGTGATATCTAGGTATGTTCTTGCTTGTTTGTATGTTTATAAATGGTAAGCCCTGGAACGTATCCACCCCATCCAATTACAAAAAAAAAATTCACTGATAGACAGCCACAGTATCGCTAAGTGTTTTTTTTATATATGATGGGTTTGCTCTTGACTCTAGTCTAAGTCAGAGGTGACAGAGACAAAGTCGACGATGGAGTGAGCTTATCCAGAAGAAGCCTGTTCACTCTAACTTTGAAGAGATTCGAGTTGTATGCGTTCGGAAACACAGACGCAGGCAGTGAGTTCCACTCTTTTGCTGTGCGCATTATGAAGGATGTTTGGAAGCGCTCGGTGCGAATTGGTGGAATGGCAACTAAGTGAAGATGGTAACTTGGAGTGCGTCTAGATGTCCGATGGTAGAAGGGGGCTGGTGGGATGAGGTCGTGGAGTTCATGAGCACACTCGCCAAAGTACAGTCTGTAGAAGACCGACAAGCAGGCGGTTGCCTTACGGCGATGAGCCAAGCTGTGAAGCTTGGCATCCACCAGTTTGACGTCGCCAATTAGTCTCTTAGCTCTGCTTTCCACCGAGTCAAGCGCGGCAAGTTGATATTCAAGCCATCCCAGAGGTGGCTGTAATACTCCATGCAGGATCGGACTTGCACCTTGTTAAGAGTTAAAAGCTGCCCAGGCGTAAAGTATCGCTTCACTGTGTTTAGGATACCCAGTTTTAGGATAGGATAGATGGGGCTTCTTTTCCACACTTAGACTCCCATTTGGTCCGTTGTGCGTGAGGCCTCCTCTCTGTGCAAGACATGCCGGTTTCCTCACGATGTTATTTTCACCGTTTTGAGAGCAGTGGTGATGAAATAATTTCCACAAGTTAAAAAACCCAGGCGCCTGCCTGGGTTCGAACCCACGACTTACAACTTGTAAGTCACGACCGTCACCACTGGGCCACCACTGCTCGTCACTAAGTGTCTTAACGCTATTTATCCCGAAACGTTGCATGGTTCCTTAGGGTTTGGCTACGGGAGCGGAGCCGACGGAAAAAGTTTGTAAGATATCAAAGAAGCTTTAGATACTCGTACCTCGATACGGTTCCTCGAAGTATCGGTGTTTGTGAGAATTTTACGCTTTTTTCTCGAGTTTTTGTCGTGTTACAGATCTTATTGCGTTTATTAGAAGTTTAATGAAAACAGTATGTCGTTGATATAGATATTTTGAAATTGTTTTATAAATAGTAAGGCTTGTAGAAATTGTAGCCGATATTGTGGCAGGTATTTGTGTCAATCAATATAGTGGATAGTTGATGATGTGAAAATATTTGAACTGAGTTGTATCTGTCGCACGATCTCTTACTTCATTTGTGTCATAGAATTACAAATGAAAGAAAGAACTCAATAAAAAGCGTGTCTGTATTGTGTCCTTTTAATAAATAATAAGGCATTATTAACTGTCCCTTTGAAACACTTCCTTTATTCATTTGGCCTTTGTCTCATGTATAATAATATAAGTTTGGAAGTCGACTGTAGATCGAACAGGAAACATTACCTAATATATGAAAATATGCATCTATTTGTAAGCTAGCCTTATAAAGAAGCTGCAGGACAAAACTCGTATTAAAGCACCTTAAAAATATAGACGGAAAAAAGGTCCACCGACAATCTTTCGCACCGCCCAGCATACTTCAGAAACTTAATAGTAGCGACATGACATTATTCTTCTAATTTTTATTATGTAGCTATGTCTGATTGCCACATTAGGCGTTTACACACCATTAATTTTACACGAATTACAACACATTCCAGACTGACATAAGGTCGACAGTCCACTGCTACGTAGTATATCCTAAATTAAAACAAATAAGCAAATCTATGCAGCATCGTCCACTGCAACTTGGGTTGACGATGGGGCGATGCCCCATATATTTGCCTTTTTTTTAAATCACTGAATATACAATTTTATATTATATTTATGAATGAGCACAGAATCGCTGTGCCGGGAGCGACTAGAGATGCCATCTATACTAATATTATAAAGAGGTACCGTTTATGAGTTTGTGAGGTTGTAGGGGGTAATCTCTGGATCTACTGAGTTTAGATGAAATTTGGAACCCTGGGGAGGACATATAGGATAGTTTGTATTTCCTTGGGATGATAAAACAATTTTTACGCGGGTGAAGCCGCGGGCAGAAGCTAGTTTCTAAAAAAATCTTGCCCCTGTAATGTACGGGAAGCAAAAGTTGCGATACAAAAACATAATTAAATAAATATTGTTTATTTCGGAAAAAAAAAACAAATGTCTGAATTGTCACAGGCCATTAATTTCAATGAGTAAACGAATAAACTCACTGACTGGCTTGGTTTGTATGGAAAGTTTTGCCAACACAGTACTTAATACTCATACCTGCGTGCGCGCATGACTAGATTTATTTGCACGTAAATGAAGCAAGGAGTATGTAAGGATCGTAGCGGTGGCGTATTGTAGTTTCCGCCTACGACCATGGCACGGGGTCTCAGCGGTAACAAAGATAATTTGGTTCAAATGAATGTCACTAGATGGTGTGATATGCATCGAATTGTTATTGAATTGTGTGTAAAATTAACATTTTCTAGTATCGATTATAAAAATTGTATGTTCTTTTTTAATCAACTCTCATAAGCACAAAATTATGGAATTTTGAGCTCATAATTCACATTTCAAAGATTATTTGAACGGATCATTTAAAATTGATTCCAGTAGATGGCGCGGTTTTAAATTTCTGTGGCATACCACTTTAAATTTGTATTGTGACACATTGAAACTGTAAAAACGTGCAAAAAATACAATAAAACAAATCACTGTATTTAAAGAAAAAAACAGTAACAATCCGGGTAAACCCTTTTACTTGCAAGTCGCTGCTAACACCATCTATAGCCGTGGAACGGAACCGAATGCGATACTTAGAAAAATAATCATCTTAATCAGACGAAAAACACTAGTTACGTCGGCACGGTTCTTTGTATAGTATGAGGCATCTGTATGCTAGTATTTTATTATCTGTGCCCATGGGAACAAGGTTGTGTGTTTATGGTATGTATGATTAGCCAATGCCATCTCAAGCAGTGGCAGCCGCGCCGGGGTGTCTAGATGCTCTGTGGTACAAATTGAACCAAAGAACGTAGCTTAGCAGTGGGTTGTTGTGGAGAAGTGCCTTTATTTCCCCGACCGGCAGATATTGTCGGTCTGTCGGCTCTCCAAATACGGTCACCGATCACATTTCAGATCGCGACTTAGATTGACATAGATTTAATTAGGTACCCACAGGATATTTGAATTTTAAAAGTTTTACCTAAATGTCGGGTATCTTGCATTTTTTTGTTATTTTGCGTCAGGTATGAGTTTAGATTTTCTAGGAATGATTTTTACTTTGCAAAGCTGCTAAGACAATTTAAAAATACTACCGAAATGTATGTAATCAGTTCATCAGGTATGTGGGTGAGCTTGTAGATTTTTTTTTGTTTCAACTGAACATGTACTAGTTTATGCCCATGGAAAAAAAGTTGTGAGTTTATGTATGTCAACTGACCTTCTATTTATTAAAATTAGATTAAAATATATTAGTGTCCGACCGAAAGTTCAGTTTCGGTTTCGGTCGAGTTTCGGCAAAAAAAAACGAGTATCGGTCATCATCAGATCATATTAACTTTAAAACTTTCGCGTTTCATAATGGAAAACAATATATCACGGGCATTTAACGCGATGATTTAGATTATTTATTTACCTATTTAACCCGACGTTTTGACCGTGTTGCAACGATCGTGGTCCCGAGTAGACTGTGACCGGGTAGTCTACCCGGGACCACGATCGTTGCAACACGGTCGAAACGTCGGGTTAAATAGGTAAATAAATAATCTAAATCATCGCGTTAAATGCCCGTGATATATTGTTTTCCATCATCAGATCAGTTCGATGTTACCATTTTCATCAGTACCATTTATTTATAAGTAGATATTTGCTTCATCATAGTCGGTTAGCTATTTGATATATCTTATATCCGTGATATACTTAGCATTAAGGTGTTCCAGTGGCCATCTGTGGTCTTCATTCATTACCAGTTCCATTTCACCAAATGACCAAATGACGAGTGTAAATGATGATTGCATTGTTGATAAAAATAGCAAAATCGCTATATATGTGCCTATGATATTTGAGGAGTTCCCTCTATTTCTCTGGGATGCCGTCATCCTGGATGGATCCTGGTTACCTTATCATGGTACCACCCTTGAGATAACTCCTTTCCAAGAAAAAAATATCATCAAAATAATTTCATAAACGACGAAGATATCCGCGAACACAATATATATATATATATATAGATATGGTCGAATTGAGAAACCTCCTCCTTTATTTAAAGTCGGTTTAAAAATAAAGACTGACTGATTATAATAACATTTTCTTTATCTTTCCCTAAAAACATGATTCCTGTAAGGATGTTTCGGTTTCGGATTCTGTTTCGGCCTAAACTGAGACTGTTGCCGAAATTCGGTTTCGGTTTCCGTCATAAAAACCAGTTTCGGTCGGAAACTAAAATATATTTTACAAGAACCGTGAACCGATATTTTTCAAATTCATCAAACGTAGAGACCTAAAAATTCTTCATATATTTTTAACATCGAAATGCCTTAACTTGCAGTAACTATGTAAAAAAGTAAGCACGTATGGAATACCTTAGGCCACCCCACCCAATAAGTTTGGTGTGGAACGCATAATTAATTGCCCTCATTAATACGTATGTTCACTGCTCCTTATGGTCAAACTTGGAAGGCGGAGTGTACGTATTAGGTAAATTTTGAATAATCTCGAGCCAAGTGCTTCGATTCCTAATGTATCAGTAGTATTTGGTTTAATAGATGGCGTACGCTAAAAGTAGGTAATGCTAGGGTTTTTTAACCGACTTTCCAAAAAGGAGGAGCTTCTCAATTTATATATATATTTTTTTAATTTATGTTCTTCATTACTCCGTTATATAAACGGATTTACAAAATTCTTTTTGCAAATCTGTTTATTTTTTTTTGTTCGAAAGAAGTTTATTTCGAAATAGTCCTATTTAAATTTAATTAAGATCTGATGAAGAACTTCAAAGATATACAACAGAACTCTTCAATAAATGTAGGCATATCTCTCGGCAATCGCATGTCTGTTTATTGTTTACACCATTTCATAACATACCATCACGCCAGTATGATCTAAACGGGTACGTAGATGTGTACCGTTCACCCTTGTACACTCTCATTCCACCGGCTATGTTCAAGTTACATGTTATTCGGGTAATCTATTCTGGCATCACTGTGAGCATTATAGGTACCTTACTATTAAACTTGTCCAATATTTATTTATTTATATATACTTTATTGGACACCAAGATAAAAAACAATAATACACACGGAGAGCTTAAAATTAAAACAAACATACAACAGGCGGCCTTATCGCGTTCTGCGATCTCTTCCACGCAACAAAGAATGGAGAGAGATAGCCTGATTATGTACCACTAAAAAGTGAAAACTAAAAAATTAAAACAAACATACAACAGGCGGCCTTATCGCGTTCTGCGATCTCTTCCACGCAACAAAGAATGGAGAGAGATAGCCTGATTATGTACCACTAAAAAGTGAAAACTAAAAAATTAAAACAAACATACAACAGGCGGCCTTATCGCGTTCTGCGATCTCTTCCACGCAACAAAGAATGGAGAGAGATAGCCTGATTATGTACCACTAAAAAGTGAAAACTAAAAAATTTAAACAAACATACAACAGGCGGCCTTATCGCGTTCTGCGATCTCTTCCACGCAACAAAGAATGGAGAGAGATAGCCTGATTATGTACCACTAAAAAGTGAAAACTAAAAAATTAAAACAAACATACAACAGGCGGCCTTATCGCGTTCTGCGATCTCTTCCACGCAACAAAGAATGGAGAGAGATAGCCTGATTATGTACCACTAAAAAGTGAAAACTAAAAAAACCTTTTTACTAGTTTCTAGGGTTCCGTACCCAAAGGGTAAAAACGGGACCCTATTACTGAGACTTCGCGGTCCGTCTGTCTGTCTGTCACCAGTTGTATCTCATGAACCGTGATAGTTAGACAGTTGAAATTTTCACAGATGATGTATTTCTGTTGCCGCTATAACAACAAATACTAAAAAAAAGAATAAAATAAATATTTAAGTAGGGCTCCCATACAACAAACGTGATTTTTTTGGTGTTTTTTGCGATAGTGGTACGGAACCCTTCGTGCGCGAGTCCGACTCGCACTTGGCCGGTTTTTTATTGTAATTGGCGTTTTTTAAGGTAAGGTAGAGTGAAGTATTTTTGGCTATATTTGATACGAATTAGGTCCATAAGGGTATTGCTTGAAAGTCAGAGGTGCTTCATTTCGCCAGGAACATTCAAGAGCACTTAGCACGAACTCTAAATCGAATCCTTGATTATACGTTGCACAGATAACATTCTAGAGATAACGTTGATATCTTTTTATTTTAGGTTTCAATTGCAGTATTTGTCTCTATTATAGGTCTTTGAAAACGAGCGAGTGCAAAGCGCGAGCGAAGCGTCTCCGTTTTAGCTTCGCCAAAATTATTTCGTATGTCCGGCGAATGACCGGCTGTTCTCTTCTTCAGCATTTTTCAACCGATTTTGTTTACATTTTGTAAGCGGGTTCGACAATTATATGATTTTTTGTCGAATTGAAAAAAATTAAGTGACGTTTAAAAATGACGGAGCCATTTTGAAATATTAAAACAATACCGGCCAAGTGCGAGTCGGACTCGCGCATGAAGGGTTCCGTACCATTATCGCAAAAAATGGCAAAAAAAACACGTTTTTTGTATGGGAGCCCCATTGAAATATTTTTTTTTCTGTTTTCAGTATTTGTTGTTATGGCGGCAACAGTAATACATCATCTGTGAAAATTTCAACTGTCTAGCTATCACGGTAAATGAGATACAGCATGGTGACAGCAGACAGACAGACAGACGGACCGCGGAGTCTTAGTAATAGGGTCCCGTTTTTACACTTTGGGTACGGAACCCTAAAAAATAAATGGACAAAAAAAACAAACAGACGGACGCGCGAGGTCTACAGCTCACGGAGCCACTAGTATGTATCACATATAACATATATCAGTATCATGTATATCATCGTTTTCTCCATAAGAAAAAGTTCACTTGTTCGTTTGAACAGTAAACGTATTAAAGTTTTCTGCTAAATACATAATGCATGAAATAAAGTTGCTCGCGATAGATTTCTTCATAATATTCATATTCATTACTGTACACAAAACATACATATACAAATACAGTAGGAGAGCTTATGTACAGGGTTTTCTTACAGCAAACCTCAGTGTCATACAGAGATATTTGATTATATGAGGACAATACACAATAAAACTTAATATGTAAATTCTATAGACTAAACAGATACGTACAGCACACTATGCATTATACACATAATACATACTATATAATATAACTAATATCCTAAATTAATATATTCATACATACCAATTCAAGCGATATGTTAACAGGAAATGTTCCCTTGTTCTTTTCCTGAAAATCCCCAACGAAGGAAGTTTTACGAATAAATGAATGAGAATGACAGGATTAGGAAACCCAATCGATGTCATGATTTTGCGAATATCACCCAGCTTTTGGAAATCGTTTACCAGCTGACTATTCTCATGCAGAATAATACTACTGTGTCTTTGAAAGAGAAACTAGCTTCTTTGCGGAAACTTACCGGTGTTTTTGACTGTAGCCAGTACTAGACTATTATCTAACAGAGCCAGCCGATCTATTCTGTAAACACTTCAAGGTTTATGTAAACAGCCACCTTGATTCCACCTTGATTGGATAGATTTACTGCTCACTTCATGATCACTCTGCACCTAAGTTTTCACGGTGAGATTTTAACAGCTTAGTACTACAGTTGGAGAGAGATCGCGAGTCGAGATGCGACACCTCCAGTAATTGGACAGAATTAAACGTGACCACGACTCATCATCAGCCTTTTAATCCCAGTTCTCACTGCTGGGACACAGGCCGCCACTCTGTGAGAGGGTACGGGCCTTAATCCACTACGCGGTCCCAGTGCAAGTTGATAGTTGTCACATGTCTTGTAGTTGTCATGTTTCTAGACCACCATTGATTTTTGCTGACAGCAAAGCAACGAAGAAGATGAGCAAGGTGCAAATTTGGAACGTGCAACATAGGTGGAAATTTTTTCACCATAACCTCCATTCTACACCGGCGAGGACGTGGAGGGGTCATTTGACCCAGTCAATTTGAAATAGAGTGTAGTATTTTTTCCCGTAGCTGAAGGATTTTGAACGTCTCATTAGCTGTTGTTAAGGAACATAGTAGAACGTAGTCTAAGTGACAATCTATCAACGAAATAAGTCGCAATAGCGATTGGAAATACGTCAAAAATGTATGGGGATGTCAAGCGCTATCGAAATGTCACGTGTTCAATCCTTTACATTTTGACATTTCGACTACCACCTTCGCTGACATCGAATGCCACTTGTCTAGGCCTCTGGAATAATGTTAATCTTTGAAAATGTGAAGAATCTGGGCGTCGTTTCTATTATAAATACATTATTTTTCTTTATATCTTTCTGTGGTTCCGGATATTACCCTTCACACATAGACTCAAAATTGGCACTCTCCCTTTAAATGTGTGTTGAATGTTGATTATGAGCAACGGAACAACAGCAGCCTTATTGCGTAATGAATTCGGCAACGCAAAGAGCAAAGAGTATGAAAAATCGACCAAAAACATAGACGGAAATCCACATTTCGTCCTTCATCTCGCATGTGATTGGTCGATTTACGCAATACGGCTGCAGGAGTATGTAAGGATCGGAGCAGGAGGCGTTTTGCAGTTCCTTCTTACCCCCACGGGAAAAAAGGCATACGTTTATGTGTGTGTGTAAGCGTATGAGCAAGTTATCACATCAAACCTAACGATGTTACCATGCACCGCACGATAGTATATGGGTCACGAGTGCGGAGTGGTCGATACTCATAAATGATGCACGGCTTCGATCGGGCATCGATGCGGTGGCCGATGGTCGCTTGACATGCGATGTCCCCATGCGATGTCAACTTGCTTATGGGATTATTAACATGGGGATTTTTAATTTTATAACTAAAAAAAAGTTAATAAAATGAAAAAAACCCTAATTCTTAATAAGCGAACTAAAAAGATGTAAACAAGAAGAAAGTCATGCTATGCAGTCGAAGGTTACTTATTTTAGTAGTGGGGTTTTTTGATTTAAACTTTTTGATTTACAACTTTTAAGTTATCTTTTTTATTCGAATTACTTTTAAACATAATATATAAGTGGTAAAAACCCTTCATTTTGATATCCGACTCGATGGGCGTCAAAGAAAAAATTGGGACCACCACAATATGGTGCCCAAAATCCGCCATGTTTTTTTTTAAACGTCACTTATCTTGAACACTTGGGTGGCAAGACCTATCTAACGATATCTTAATTATATAAATTCGTCTAATGGTTTGAAATATATGAAGTAATCTATACTATAATCTATACTAATATTATAATAATAACTACTGGACCGATTTAAAAAAAACTTTCACCATTAGAAAGCTACATTATTCCTGAGTGACATAGGCTATTTTTTATCCCGAAACCCGGTCCTGTAGGGTGGTCCACGGGAGCAAAGCCGCGGGGAACAGCTAGTAAAGTATATTAAAGAAAATACGAAAAACATAACCCTTTCCTTGCAGTCGGGTAAAAACAGCGAAGGATCAAAGTTTCATGTGAAAGAGTAGGTACCGTAGTAGAACTTTTAAAAGACATAATTATCTGAGGATTATAATCAGCAGTATTGGGGGCTATTTATAATTATTGATAGACTCGGGTTTTACCACTACAGCTATGGGTATTTTTGTGGTAGGTAGGTAGACTAGCGATTATTCCTGATGTCCACCACTTGGTTGGCCACCACTGGGGGAAAGCGGGAAAACTTTTATAAATTATTCTCGTTGTCCACCACTGGGAAACAGCAACACAGATTTTTAAATTATTCTCGTTGTCTTCCACTGGGGTCAGTGACAAGGATTTTTAAACATTCTCTATGGCCACCGCTGGGGTACAATGTCAAAATTCTGTGTCATTTTGTTTGTTAATCATACTTATTCTTATTTTTTTAGTAAAAAATGCAAATAACTCAAAACAAAAGTCCAAAAAACGCAAAAAAGTACGTTTACAGCGATCAGTTTATTCAAGAAACCCAATTGGAACGTGTAAACGGCCAAATTCTAGAAATTATGAGAAATGAATACTGTTTTTTAACCGACTGACCAAAAAGGAGGAGGTTCTATGTTCGACATTATGTTTTTTTTTTTTTTTTTGTGTATTTTCACGCATATCTCCGTCAATTTTAGACCGATTTTGAAAATTCTTTTTTAGTTTGGAAAAGTATGTTTCGAAATTGGTCCCATTTTAGTTTGGTGAAGATCTGATGAAGAACTTCGAAGATATACAACAGAACTCTTCAATAAATTACGGCAAATCTCTCGGGATTGCTGCAATCGCATGTCTGTTTATTGATTATACCATTTCATAACATAACATCACGCCAGTACGTTCTTAAGCGGTGCGCAGATCTCTCATTTCATCGGTTATGTTCAAGTTGCATGACATTCGGGTTATCTATTCTGGCGTTATTGGTACCTTACTAAACAACTTGCCTATTAGGTACAACTAAAAAGTGAAAAATAAAAAGCTTTTTTACAAATAAATACTACCGACTTCCAAATAAAAAAACTACAAAGTGAAAAATAACTTTATTTTTGGAAGTCGGTGTCCATAACGCAAAAAATTGGTACCTACCTACAAAAGACACCGACTTCCAAAAATAAAGTTATTTTTCACTTTGTAGTTTTTTTATTTGGAAGTCGGTAGTATTTTTTTTGTAAAAAAGCTTTTTTAAAGTAGAAAATAGACTTGACTTATTCGTATTAATAATTGTCATATTGTTGCCAGCAACCTATCGCCTAGCTTTCTTAATAAGTAGGCCACTAATTTGTTTTCAGAACTTGGAATTTCAGTTTAATAAGCACATTCAATCTCATATTTATATACTTATCAAATGTATCTCGGGCAAGTATATAAGGAGGTATCTTGATCTTGTTTCCTAAAAAGTAAAGCTACTAATTGAATCCGTTTCGTGTATGTTGTCGTGATTTCTGTGTCTCGTCAGATGGTTAAGTGTGATTCGCAATATAACTGACAGTTTTACCTTTTCTGGAATTTTACGTATAAAATCTTTGAATGCCAGACGATTTTAAGATTACAAAGTGACCTAGATGTAATGATTCCAAAATGGTGGGAACCTAGATTGTTTTGCTTTAATAAGATTTCAGTGTTTATGATTGTATTGGAAGTAATACAATCGGCGTTTGTGATTGTATTGGAAGTAATTATCTGGCTTTGTTAGGTATACTAAAACTTTGTTATGTTTATTCGTATAAAATTTATTTTATTTTAATTAATTACAGTCTTGACAGATAAGACATGGCCAGAATTTGTATGGAGCTGTGCCCTAACAAAAAATATTCATTTACATTGACATACAGTACGTCGTATTAAAGCTTAGAGATATGGCTTTACAATAGTTTAAGTTTTATGATGAGAGCAGTGGTGGCCCAGTGGTATCGGCCGTGACTTACAAGTTGTAGGTCGTGGGTTCGAGTCCAGGCAGGCGCTTTACTTTGTGTAAATTATTTCGTCACCACTGCTCTCAAAACGGTGAAAGAAAACATCGTGAGGAAACCAGCATGCCCTAGAACCAAAAATTCGAAGACATGTGACATCCACCAACCCACACTGGGCCCGCGTGGTGGATTACGGCCCATTCCCTCTCACAGAGAGGAGGCCTGTGTCCCAGCAGTGGGAACATTAACCACTCTGCTCGACAAGATTTTGACACATGACACACCAGCTGAGTCGACAGGTTGTTGCAAATTACGTCATGAAATTCAGGAATTTACTTGAACTTTCAACATTCGAATTTATTCAGAAAAATAAGTGTACGCAGCTATTTTACACAGTAAATTTGTAAAAAATATCTTTATTTACATGTTGCGGTCGGTTAAACCGCGTCAGTCTACTGCAAAATGTGTACAAAATACGAATTACTACACCTTTCCAAATGGTAGACAATTTATATTTGCTCAAAATATGTACATAAACAACCTTTTCCCTTGCTGAAAAGATGCAAAAGGACAACACAAAGATATACTTATTTTATTTGCGTCCTTATGTTCCTAATTTGTCATACAAAAATTCATAAAAAAACAAGCCAAAATCTTGAAAAAAATTGCTTAAAATTTTGATGCAACCTTGCAACATGACATTTCTTTGGTGTTGTTTTTTTTTTTGCTGTCCATTCACGCGTCTCATAATCGATTAAAACTGCATTCAGCCTAATCGATTAAGTGTATTTCGATTATTTAAAATTATTCATTTAAATAAAAAAGTGATTTTCAAAAATGTATTGTTTTAAAATTAAAATTAGTTTATAGGCACAAAATAAAATAACAACTTATAGTAATAATATATAGTAATAACTATACATAAATGCTTTCATAATGTTATCAGAAGAGCAAATTGAAAAAAAAATAGGATTCGTGGCTAAATTCGCGCCGAATTCGCCGAACGTAAAAGAATTCAAAATTCAAATTTGGAATGCAGTCGGTATTCAAAATATTTTATTGGGCACATTTTAATATAAAAGAGAGTTTTACATTGATCATTTCAGACGGTTTTATACAGAATGACCAGTATAAATATGAGTATGTTTATGTATGACTAGCAATCCGCCCGCGACAATGTTCGCGTGATTTCGTTTATCCTATAAATGATTTTCTTGTATGCAGTTAGTAAAGGCAACCAAAAATAAGATATTATTAAAACTATTAAAAACTGGGTATCGTGGATTTGGGTTTGGGGTTGGTGGGTTTATTGGATTGGGACGATTCGTTATTTGACTTAAACAATAATACATTTTAGGTTATCGCCACAAAGTAAAATCCTCCCCTAAAAACTTATCAACCCTTTTTGCGCCGTTGAGGGTCTAGTTTTGAACAACCTAAATATGCTATTCACTCCTTTCTTCTCTTTTTACCCGACTGCCGAAGAAGGGTAATGTGTTTATCAGTCTATGTATGTAAGTATGTATGTATGTATGTTTGTTCCTATGTGGCGTTCTAGAGACCAAACGTGTTGGCCGATTTTGATGATTCATACGTCAATCGATTCGTCTTAACCCCGTGAGTGTCACTGGCTAAGTGGCTACATTAAAATTGGAAAATAGAAAAATGGCAGATTTTGGGCGCCATATTGCGGAGGAATTTTTTTTTTCTTCCAAACCCATCGTATGGGGTATCAAAATAAAGGGCTTTAAGAGGTGATTTCGAAAATATAAAACATATATGTTTAAATGTACCTAAATCTTAAAAACAGATAACTAAAAAGTTATAAATAAAAGAAGTTAATTCAAAAAATCTAAAAACCCGACTGCTTTAAAAGCGAAATATAAAGACTTAAACAAGGAGAAAATCTTGCTGTGCAGTCGGAGGATACATATTCGCGGGCTAGCTGACGAAAACCAGATGTATGCTCCGACTGCAAAGCAGTCGGGTTTTTAGATTTTTTGAATTAAATTTTTTTATTTATCATTTTATGTTAGTCAGATTGCGCAGTGAGTTGCCTCAAAAAAAACTTTAACACCCCTAAACCCAATCTGGGAGGGAGTTTTCAAAATGTTTTATGTAAATTTTGATCATCAACTTTATCCCCAAAGAATTTGATTTTACATACAAACTAATTTTTACCCTTTTCACTTCCTTAAAGGTTGAATTGCCGCAAAATCGTGCCTTAGTGCTTCCCTAGAAAACCACGTCAAAAACGAAACCTTGTCCAGTAAGATTCTTAGCTTGAGTTAGTTTCGAAAAATGTATAATGACCACCTTTATTGTTTCCTTAGGTTGGTATTTGTGCCAAATTTCAAATTTATTAACTCGGGAAATAAAATTCTTCAAAGCACTTTAACTTCCCAAAAATCGTATTTTGGGACTAGATAAGTAAAACTAATAATGAAAACCTTTATGGTTCACTTAGAATGGGTATTTATGTAAATTTTCAAATTTATTAACCAAAGAAATATTTAATATGTGATTTATGGGGTGTTAAATTATTTTTTAAATATACGATATTTCAAAAATAATTTAACACCCCCTAAATCATCTTTTGGGGGTAGTTTCGAAAAACTAATAATGAAATCCTTTATTGTTTATTTAGGTTGGTATTTGTGCCAAGTTTCATGTTGATTGACCCAAGAAATCAGATTCTTCCATACAAACTTCAACATCCCCTAAATCGTCATTTGGGAGTTTCGAAAAACTAATAATGGCAACCTATATTGTTTACTTAGAATAAGAATAATATCGGCCATAATTCTTGAAACTTAGCAAAAGCTAAGTTTCAAGAATTATGGCCGAAGGAATTACGATTTTTCATACAAACTTTCAAACCCCTTTTTACCCCCTTAGGGATGCAATTTCCAAAAATCCTTTCTTACTGCACAATTACGTCACTTGAGGAACCTTTCTGCCAAATTTCATGCTTCTAGATGATTTTCAGCTTAGTTGGTTGACAACCATGCCATAACTCGCTTGGAAAGGAACCGCGCAAGAAGATACGCACAAGGTTATTGATATTAATAGTTTTCGGGGAATGCAGATGTAAATACAAACCAAACTTATGTTCTTAAAATGAATAAAAATAAAATTTTAAAAGTATGTATAGAATAACCAATTTTCATAACATTACAACAAACTCGACCGAATTCAAAACCTAACCATACCATACTCTCAACTCATTATTCAATATATAATTATAATAATAATACCAGCCTATAATTGTCCCACTGCAAGGCAAAGGCCTCTTCTCATACAGAGAAGGCACGAACATTCATCACTACGCTTGCTCAATGCGGGTTGGCGATTTGAGACTATAAGACCAGGTTTCTTCATGATGTTTTCATTCACCGTTGTCAACGATTTCTAAAATATACTTAGAAAGTACATTAATGAATTTGAAAATAGAAATCATTGGTATTTGTCCAGATTTGAACCCATGACCTCAGGCAAGGCAAGGCCTTTAGCCACTGGGCCAGTACGACACTCATTACAATATAACGAATAATCACAAAATCGTTGGTTCCCCGAAACTAAATTTATCTACACTTGCGTTACAAACTTACATAAAAATATACTAGGCACTCTGTATACTTCTGAGACTATCAAACATAAAGACTCAATCATTATTATTTTTATACAAAATAGTTTTGAATAGCGAACGCATTCCGAATTTGAATTTTGAATCGGATAGATAATTCGGCGCGAAATTATCCACGGTTCGATGAAATTGTTTAGTTGGTTGTAGTCAAATAATGTCCAAAAATCTATTAAGATTACTTTAAGAAATAATTAATAGTAATAATTTAAGTACTAATTGTATTTTATGCCTAAAACAGGATTTTTCTATTTTTAAGAATCGATTTGGGATAATCGCTCATTAATCGAGTGGATAGCATAAATAAAATCGATTGCTAAAATCGTTTTGCCACACAACTATTACTTTAAAAAAAAACAATCTACTTGACGAATTGGAAATTTAACAAAAATAAACTAGTGGTAATGAATTTTACGTATTATTGGACTGGTGTTTGTTAATTACGTTAAAATCAGGGCTTCTTCTTGTTGTTTATTATATTTAGAGACATAATTGTCATATTTGTAATCAATTTTACATGTGGAAGGGTGATATTTGTGTAAAATAAAAATGTAAACAAACACGATTGGCGCCTAACTTCGACTTTGAATAACAAATAACTTCATTACCACTAATTATTTATTTTGAAATATGGATGAATTCGACCAATAATTAAACAATTAGCAAACCACTACCCCTGTCGTGGAGTTTGGGTGTCCAAAATCTGCATTTTTATGTTTTTTAGCTTCGACCACCACTGTCATCAAAATGGCGATTATCGTATTATTACACTTGTTTTTAACAAATGTAAATTAATAAACTTGCGCACTTAATCTAAAAAAAATATTTGCGCTAACATGTAAGCTTTTTATCCAACTATTTTAATTAAAGCCCCCACATAAGATTCGTTAGGTATCGTAATCAATAATTAAGTTATTAATTAGGATGTCGTATGACGTAAATCTGGGGTCCAAAATGAACCGCGGCTGAGCCAGCGGAGGTATGCTTGTCAAGCCCCAAAATGTACCCCGTCCGAACTATACGGTTAATAGGCTGATGATGTGATGTGATGTGAAGTCTTATGATCAGAGAAGAAGCGAGAGACACTATAAAAAAGATAACATCGTGATAAGATCAACTCAAGACTGCACCACAGACTAGATTGCACCAGTACAGTGCGCGCGCGTAGAAACGTCAAAATGACTAAGACGTTCGGATACACACTTTGGAATATATTGTCGATGCATTTAGCATTATGACATGACGCTTGGCAGCTCAAAAATGGTGTCTGCGATAATCTTAAAACCTTAACTTTTATTTTAGAGGTATTTACCTTAGCAATACGTTCTTGCAGTTGTCGTTGTTTTATATTTTAATCTGACCTTCAGGCGTACTTCAGAAACAGTGTTTGTCTTATGCGTGTATCCAGACGCAAAAGCATTGCATAGTAACCGCACATAAACAATTAACACACATATTTTTTTCGAATTATTTGTCGCCTGTTCTAAACAAATGTAATCGTTGCGGTTAATTTTTATTTATTTTACAAGTAATTTCCACATATTAATAATTACTGTACATTTATGTATTCTGATTGTTTCGGAAGGCCGAATCTGGCCCTGTCCTTTTTCAGACAACCCTCTTGCGATATATAATAACATATTAAATTTGATATAAAATGCTTTTCATCCATTGAACAGATGGGTGAAGGTCACTCCTTATTCGGATCTTAGGCCAATGATAAAGAATCCGATGGATGCGAGAAGTATAGGATTGTCTCTGATCTGTCCCTTACGCAAAATGGAAATAAACTTGCTCTAAGAGCTTAAGCAAGTTTCGAGCGAGTCGTAGCGGGTGTCTTCATCAGTTCCATTTCAACAAATGGTCCTTTCTGAGTGCAAATGCTTGTCATATTAATGAAAATAGCAATGCCGCTTTAAGTATTGCTATAACATTAGAGGACTTCCTTAATTTCCACGAGAACCCCTAATCAGATGAGACCACCTAGACATTATTTCCAAACACAAAAAAAAAAAATTGGTCCACAATTGATGGAGAAATCGGTGAAAATACAAAAAAAAACACATCTCTACAGCCGAACATAGAACCTCCTCCTTTTTGGGATGTCGGTTTACGTGGTTACGTGGTTTACGTGGCGGCGCTTGGGAGAAACTTATTCCTATCCAGCGGTGGTCTTTCAGCTCAAATGATGATGAACTATTATCACAATCATTATCATTTCAGCCGAAAGACGTCCACTGCTGGACATAGGCCTCCCCCAGGCGTCACCACATTGACCGTTTCCATGCGTCTCGCATCCAGCGCCTTCCCGCAACCTTAACCAGGTCATCGGACCACCTAGTGGGAGGTCTTCCAACGCATCGTCTCGTCGGTTTGTTGTCGCCAATTCGCCATTCCAGAACTTTTCGGCCCCATCGGCCATCCGTTCTACGAGCAATGTCAATGCCCTACCCACTATCGTTACCACTGATGACGAACTATACAACTTTGATATACCTAGGAAGTATATATACAACGGTAGGCAGGTAGCCACATTTATATAGAACATAGGATAATTATTTCTCTATATAAAAGTTTTAAAATTCAAATTATACCTACGTTTTTTTCAAATTTAAAATAAATTAACCTAGGTATAGTTCAAAACTACAGTTGTAAAGGCAGCACATCATATATTATTTACAATTTTGATTTATCGTCCGACACGATATTTCAGTCTGAAAGCTTTTAGCTTTAAAAGGATGACTAATTTATAGACTTTAAAAACACCCATATCATTACGCTTGCAGTTTCTGTAGGTATATACAGAGGTGTAGAGCAGATAATAATAAAACTCTCCGATGAGGATTGAACTCAGGATCCTACGCTCGGAAGACGTACCTAAGTTGCGAACAGATAAGTCTTCATTACACGTTCCCAACATCCCAACTTCCCACTGCTGGGACACAGGCCTCCTCTCTGTGAGAGGGAGTGGGTTGTAATCCTCCAACAGGTGGGCCTGTGCATGTTGGTGGATGGATTTTTAATTATTCCAAACGTTCCAAACTTATTATAAGTTGGTCCGTTCTATACCGGTAAAAACTAAATAAAAAACCGGCCAAATGCGTGTCGGACTCGTGCGCCGAGGGTTCCGTACAAACCGTAGCTATATTCACCAAAACAATTAGTTAACATTTAATGAAGTTCATACAATGAAAGCACATTGACTGAACATTGCTCAAGATAAACTTAGGTTGCATTGAAAGATAAACTGGATTTAGAAAATTAACTTTGCCGTTGGAAAACAATTTTCCCCATACATCGATATAGGCCGCGGTCAGATTGATTGACAGTTGATTTCAAAGTTTTTTTTTCGTTACTCCAAGGAATTGCAGACTTGAATATTTGATATTAATTTCAACTTGATATAGAGATATCTCAGAGACGCGTAGAGAGGCGTCTCTGAGAAAAACGGTCTTGACAGACGGATAGACAGACAACAAAGTAATCACATAAGGTTTCCTTTTTTTCCCTCCGGACCTCTAAATTCGCAAAGATAATAACGGAGATTCTTAGGGTTTGACTTTATTGTTATTTTAATTCAGCTAACATCAGATTCATCGTCAAAATTGTGAAACAGATAAATAGCTAAAGGGGCAAATCAGTCAAGATGTAACAGGACATATTATTACATTAATTCAAACAGCTATATAGTAACTTTATTTAGATATACAATATATCTAAAGGTTATTGTATTGCAATCATTTTATTTATTTGTAATACTTACATCATCATAGTCTTCCTGCCCTTATCCCATGTTACTTGGGGTCGGCGCAACACGTCTTCTTCTTACATGCCGTCTTGTCCCCGGTCACGCTACCACTGACTCCCTTTTCTTTCATATCTTCTTTGGCCTTCCTCTCCCTCTCCATCCATCCACATTTATATTCATAACTCTTTTAGTAACATGCGTTGAAATACAGCTAATTTCAAAGCCTGCTTGGTTGGCAAAATTACGGCCAATTAAGAGTTCCCTAGTAGTTTAGCTTGATATTTGTGTCTTGTTTGCCACGTCAAGTGGTTTTTAGGGGTATTGACTTTCTGGGAAATTGACGAGTGTGGCCTAGTAATGTGTCATTCGTATTTGAAAAGTTCTTAGAACTATCCGATTTGTTTGACGTCTGGAGGTCGGACGGGTCATTTGAAAACTCTGTCTTCGTAAATAATTCTCAAGCTCATTGTTAGTATCCATTCTTTTTACTTCAGAGAAACGTTTAAATTAATTAATCTCCATCAAATCACCAATATTTGTGAGTGTGTGTGTGTGTATGTTGTTACTTCTTGCCGCTCAAACGGCAGGACGGATCTGGATGAAATTTGGCACAGAGATAGATTATAGTCTGGAATAGCAAATAGTAGGGATCATATTCCCGGATTTTTATCCCGTGAATATGTTCCCTCGGGATAATTTTCAAGTTTCAAGAAGCTGCTGGTAGAAGAAAAGAAAAGGTCCGCTTTATCATGTACATTTTTATTGGGCGTTGACGTATGTAGTTGTATAAGCGAGTTCACACATATGTCAGTATTCCAGATCCAGTAAAAATACCGATCCGAATACTGTACAAAATATACAGTAGTCCGATTTACAAGTCTGCTTTATCGCATACGTTTTTATTCTGCAGTGGCGTAGGTAACTGTATGAGCGAGTCCACACACACAACAGTATTAAAAGACTGATCCGTTTTGTTTGGGTGGTACACCGACTAAATGTGATGTGAAAATCCCCCAGTAGCGAATGCCCCGTTAAAACGGTACTGCACATGCGGTGTGAACATCACCTCCAGTAGCGACGGATCCGTTAAAAACGATTCTGGAATTACGGATTTTCTTTGTGAACGTAGCCTTACATCAATAGTTGCTAAACTTACTGTTTTTTGGTTAAGGGACCTTCGTGGTGGCGCGACATAATTTAAATTACGTCAATAGCCGATATCGTACACGTATTTTAAAAGAATATTTCAAGTGCTAATCGGTCGAATTGCATTGCATTACGTCCATGTGAACGTAGCGTATTAGCAATGTAGCGTAAAAATCGCTTAACGGTGTGATATAAATCGAATTGCGTTGAGCCATCAGGATGGTCGCTAAGTCTAACTATTATTATCTAAACTTATATAATATAATCTATACTAATATTATAAAGAGGAAAGACTTTTTTGTTTGTTTGTTTGTACCGAATAGGCTCCGAAACTACTGGACCGATTTCAAAAATTCTTTCACCAATAGAAAGCTACGTTATTCCTGAGTAACATAGGCTACTTTTTTTTCCCGAAAACGGGTCCTGTGGGATGGCCCACGGGAGCGAAGCCGCGGGGAACAGCTAGTAATGTTATAAAGAGAAAATATTTTTTTGTTTGTTTGTACCGAATAGGCTCCGAAACTACTGGACCGATTTAAAAAAATATTTCACCATTAGAAAGCTACGTTATTCCTGAGTAACATAGGCTATTTTTTAATCCCGAAAACGGGTCCTGTGGGGTGGCCCACGGGAGCGAAGCCGCGGGGTACAACTAGTAATGTCATATGTTAGAACGCCCACATGTGAACGAAACTCTAGCACAAGTTTCTAGCGTATTCGTTTTGCGTCAGTGAATTCGGCAAGTCAAAGGGTTTGACCCTATAAATCGATCAATCACACAGACGGTAATCCACATCACGTCTTTCATCATGCATGTGATTGGTAGATTGATGAGCCAAAATCCTTTGCCTTGCCGAATTCACTTACGCAATTAGGCTGCTGTTTATTGTTCCAATAATATATTTGATTTGATTTTCGTTTAGATTCAAGACACCATTTAAAAAAAAACATTTTGGGGAGTATAAAGGAGGCTCTCGTATAATTAAAATCGCGACAATCTAAGAAGTCCGATGACGTTTCTCATTGTATATGCCGCGAAAACTTTTTTAAGTAAGAAATTTAAATTTCAAATCACAATCCTAATTAATCATTCGTAAGCATCTAGTTTAAATAAGATTAAGTATTTTTAATAGTTGTCAAATCAGACTTCTTAGTTTGTGATGGCTATAAGTAATTCTACGTAGATTGATATATCCAGGCCCATTACCTACTTTTCTTATAACTTTTCATTACAGCGTGACCTGTGCTATTATATACACTAAAGACAAGAAGTGATGTGGTCACTTAGACTGCAAATGGACTAAAAACCTTTGTCCTAGAATTCATTAACCCAATCACTGAAACTTTCAGCATTATTAGCATTTTACAGAACAAAGCTTGAATAGTATTGTAGCGACATCTATGCTTCGTTTAAAACACCGCTATACTAGCCGCCAGCCACTGACTTTACTAGTGTTACGTATGAATGTAAGACTAGTTACTATCTAGGTACTGGAAATTATGTAACGCTAGCTTAGCCTACTTAGTTTAGTATCGTAATAGTACCTAAGGTATAGTATAGATGGCCATTCTATGAAAGTGTTTCAATAAAACAGTCTGTTTCGAATTTCAGATATCGATTAACATTATTTTTAACCTCCAACGGAAAAGAGGGGAGTTTGAAATTTTTATCTGTGTCGTTCACCGTTTTGAGAGCAGTGGTGGCCCAGTGGTATTGGCCGCGATTTACAAGTTGTAGGTCGTGGGTTCGAGCCCAGGCAGGCGCTTTACTTTGTGTAAATTATTTCATCACCACTGCTCTCAAAACGGTGAAGGAAAACATCGTGAGCAAGGGCGGATTTAGGGAGGGGGGGGGGCACGGGGGCACGTGCGTCAGATTGAATCAGAAATGTAGAGATCCGTAAGAGAACCAGGGTTACCGACATAGCCCGAAGAATTGCCAAACTTAAGTGGCAGTGGGCAGGGCACATTGCTCGCAGAACAGATGGCCGATGGGGCAGGAAAGGTTTGGAGTGGCGACCGCAAACCGGATGACGTTGCGTTGTAAGGCCTCCCACCAGGTGGACTAATGACCTGGAGAAAGTTGCGGGGATCCGCTGGTTACGGGACGCACGGTACCGATCAATGTGGCGACGCTTGAGGGTGGCCTATGTCCAGCAGTGGACGTCTTTCGGCTGATATGATGATGATGATGAACAGAAAGAACATTAGTGAAACTCTTGTCTTTCGTAGACCATCCTATACATTCTTGAACTTGTAGAAATAAACATGAAGTATGCTTCAAGTTTATTTCTGATAGTTATTGTTGATTTTTTTGCCCGTCCGCCCCTAGTGCACCTCCCAGAAAAAAATTCTGGATCCGCCCTTGATCGTGAGGAAACCGGCTTGTCCTAGAACCAAACATTCGAAGACATGTGACATCCACCAACCCGCACTGGGCCCGTGTGGTGGATTACGGCCCATTCCCTCTCACAGAGAGGAGGCCTGTGTCTCAGCAGTGGGAACATTAATAGGCTGATGATGTGATGTGATCTGTGTCTGCACATAGGCTACTTTTTATCCCGTTAAACTCAGTATAATGATCTCTTGGGATAATAAGGCAGTAGCTAGTGAGGACATAATATTGTAGCAGTCAGCGGGCCTACTACGAACACTAGGATGTGATATGGAAAATCAAACTCGTACTATTAATTTAATTTTATAATGTAAGAAAAATGTTAACAAAGGAATGCAATTTTAAAACAATGTCTATGACTTCGAGCACTATATTTTAAACCAGCTGTTGCCCGCGGCTTCGCTCCCGTGGACCACCACACAGGACCCGTTTTCGGGATAAAAAAATAGCCTATGTCACTCAGGAATAATGTAGCTTTCTATTGGTGAAAAAATTTTTCAAATCGGTCCAGTAGTTTCGGAGCCTGTTCGGTACAAACAAACAATCAAACAAAAAAATCTTTCCTCTTTATAATATTAGTATAGATAATTAATAATTATTATTATAGTATAAACAAGCGTCTCAGACGACACGCCTTGACCGAATGTGTATTCACGCCACTTTGCTCATCCTGGCCAGGAACCACTCGAGACTCCAAGTATTTACAAAAATAAATCATCGCTTAAATGGCAGTCCTTTAGAATTATTAAAGCATATAGGTATTTATATAAAACAAAAACCCTAACAAATTAACTGAATTTAACAATAAGTTTATTCGCTTCAAGCCATTAAAGGTAAAAGAGTCGGACTCGCGCACGGCGGGTTACGTACCATTATTGCAATAAGCGGCAAAAAAATCACGTTTGTTGTATGGGAGCTCCACTTAAATATTTATTTTATTGTGTTTTTAGTATTTGTTGTTAAGGCGGCAACAGAAATACATCATCTGTTAAAATTTCAACTGTCTAGCTATCACGGTTCATGAGATACAGCCTGGTGACAGACGGACAGACAGACAGACACACAGACTGACGGACAGATAGACAGACGGATCGCGGAGTCTTAGTAATAGGGTCCCGTTTTTACCCTTTGGGTACAGAACCCTAAAAAGGAACAAAACTTTAAAATATTAATTAAAAGAGTATTTTTACGCATTCTAATATTATCCAATTATGACATAATAATATCCTACATAACGTAGCACCCACCATTACGAAATCTGTCACAGCTAACACGCTAAACTGCGGTAACTATAGTTGTCAAAATCGATCACTATGTTTAGCCACTGTTCCTGGTGACCCATAGACAAGCGACCTCTTTCCCCCATTGCGTAACGGTTAGTCGGTAAGTATAGCGGGGAGTTCCGCGTTCGATGCCGGTCACGGTATGTTGTGCAAGGTTGTCCTTTATTGTTGTATCGTGGGTGGTTTGTCCATTAGTGTAATAGTTGTTTCAGGTATATATATATATATACTATACTTTTAGGTCCGAACCTACATAATATCGTGAATTTTGATCACAATCTTGATTACTTTTGAATCTATCTTATTCGTGACTTAGAATTGTTGGGCTGGACGATAAGTAGGAAGATTGTATAGTGCTAAGGTATTATTAATATAAGAGGAAATGCGAAAGCAGGTTTCTTAATCTTATTTTTATTCTTTGGATTATTGATTTGCTTAACCACCAACACAAAAACCACATGTTTGGTTTCTGAGCAAAAGTAATAAGTATGCAAGTATAGTACAACTATTTTCTTTATGTGCCTCAGCAGTCATCAGCTTTCTTACCATTTTTTTAAATAAATGACATAAAATTCTTCTTCTTAGCGTGTCGATGACAAACAGACTCTTTTTAGTTAAATGTCTTGCCTGGCCCAGAATTCAGCCACGATAACGCTCTCCGCTGAAGTAGTCATAAGGTCCTCACGTGAACAGACAACAGGACATGCGGCCAAGAAGAAAGGAGGGCTATGGTCTGCGGGGAGACGCCGCACAAGCACCATAGAACGGAACCTTCCGAATACCCCCATCTATGGACATTGTCTTTGCTGCGGCCGATCTGAGTGCACCCTGAGTGATTACATTAAATTAGAAGAGTATTATCAACTCTATATACTTCCAAGTTAATTGAGAGCGTCCGGTCTGCGCAAAGTGCAAAGGGCAACTGATATAAATCCGACGACTGATGAAGCACGAAGTTTGCCGAGGGATATTAAGAAAATAGTTGTACTGTAGTGTTCTGTAGTTTCTGGGAAAAGGCATGAGTTTATGCAGGTAAATAAGCTTACCCCTAACCTCTGAAATGTTGATTCATATGTATGTTGGCTTATTTTTTCACATGTTGTGTCTATCTATGCGAAATAATTAAGGCATTTATGTTGTATGAATGAGAACCTGTAGACGCACTCTGGCGCATCTCCATGAATAGTTTAAATAGCCGCCACGCAGTCTACAAGATTCATCTTCACATGGTAAGAACACAAAGCTATACGTAACAGAAGGTTCACTACAATAAAAACACCAGTAAAACACATACATCCAATATTTGAATTAAGAATTTGTAGTTAACTACTTTAGTCTTCTTCTTATTTATTTATAAATATCCATTTATCATCGCGTTGGAACGCCTTGAAGCAGTTACATCAATGGAGCACAAACTTTTACTAACCATAAGTCAGAGTTTCCTTACGATGTTTCTTTCTTTCTCTACTAAAAAGAAAACTCTTTAAATATACTCTTTACTTTAGCTTGAAAACCTTTCAAACCTTTGGCGGTGAAGCACGGTTTGGTGCGTTCTTTACTCCAAATACTCAGTTCAGAAACCGGCCCTTTCTGCTCAGAAGCAGTAGTTCTGATTTAGATTATAAACGGTCGGTGTAACATCTCTGTTTCTGTTCGAATGTTATGATCGTTTTCACTAACACAAATAAATGGGCACCGATCACATATCCGAATTTATTAGGAACCGATCACATTGCCGATTTTTTTTTGTTCGAATTTCATTTTACCGAAAACTATTGACCGACGTCTTTTTACCCGACTGCCGAAGGAGGGTAATGTGTTTATCAGTCTATGTATGTATGTATATATGTATGTATGTATGTATGTATGTATGTATGTATGTATGTATGTTTGTTCCTATGTGGCGTTCTAGAGACCAAACGCGTTGGCCGATTTTGATGATTCTTACGTCAATCGATTTGTCTTAATCCAGCGAGTGTCACTGGCTACATTGAAATTGAAAAAAACAAAAATGGCGGATTTTGGGTGCCATTTTGTGGGGGAAAAAAAAAATTTTTGCTTCCAAACCCATCGTGTGGGGTATCAAAATAAAGGATTTTAAGAGCCGATTTTAAAAATATATCACACTTATATGTTTAAATGTACCTAATGCTTAAAAAAATAACTAAAAAGTTGTAAATAAAAAAAGTTAATTAAAAAAATCAAATAACCCGACTGCTTAAAAGCAAACTAAAAAGACGTAAACAAGAAGAAAATCATGCGGTGCAGTCGGAGGATACATCTGGTTTTGGTCCGCCAGCTCGCGAATATGTATCCTCCGACTGCACAGCATGATTTTCTTCTTGTTTACGTCTTTTTAGTTTGCTTTTAAGCAGTCGGGTTATTTGATATTTTTAATTAACTTTTTTTATTTGCTATATGCATTATTTGACATATTTTCAGATCATCGAAGTATCATGTGGCATATGTATTATTTTACCGAACTACATTTCACCGATTTACAAAATAACTTTTTGCTTTTGGCCGAAGTCTCTTTTGAACTTCTTTCATTTGCCATATTTTCACCAAACTGAAACAACATTATAGGGCATGTTATTTAGTCACAAATATATATCCGGTTACTATTGGTAGCATTTTCAATTTAAAATTGAAATAGTGTCATGAAAAGTCAATATGTTGTGCTACAAAATTTTGTGACAGAAAAGAATCGCTGCAAAATCGACTTCACGCAGTCTTGACCGTGTTTACGTATTTATTTAGAATTTTCATGCAAATAATTTATTAATAGCTGTCATGCATTAGACATGTTATTACTTAATTATTTCAAAAAAATTGTCTTCTGTGAATTGAAAAACTGCTCCCTCAGCTCAGCTCAGCTCTCGCTTTAATCTAATACGAAGGATCGTATTAGGTTACTTTAGACCCTGCAGACAGAAATACGAGCCGTCGACAATTCTTTTTTCAAGTCGCTGTTTTAAACATTTGTATTCGCCCACTGTTTCTCTCTCACTTAGTATTTTGATATGCGTTTAAAAATAAATATTTCGAACAAATGTTATTTCGGCTAAATGTAACTTCGGTAAAAAGTTTTTTGGCCTAGTGAAACGTCGGAGTAACGAAAAAAATCGAATTGATAATAGGTTAACTGAGACTGTGGCAGACGTCACTTCGATGAAGTAAAAAAAAACGAAGCGATAATAGTTGAAAAGTTTTGGGTGAAATGAAATTCGATCAAATGTTTTTCAAACTTATGATAGGTAACCGTCGTGGTCTTAAGCAAACGAAAGAAAGAATGAAAAATAAATAAAGAAAAAGTATTTAATTACAACAAAACGACATACAAACATTAGTAGATTACAAGAATAAGAACAGTAGTAGAGAATAGATTTTGCTTAAACTAAACCCTTAACGATAGCGTAAGTAGTAGGTGTGTTTACTGGGTGAGTCAAAGTCATCATTATCATTTCATTCGAATGAAGCCTGCTGGACATAGGCCTCCCCAAGTGTCGCCAAATCGACCGGTCCCGTGCGTCTCGCATTCACCGGATTCGCGCTACCTTAACCAAGTCTCTATAAGAATTTCTTAGTAGAGCCCAGAGTCTAGATTTGTGCCGAGTTCATGGCAGTAGACACGCTCTCTATTTTCTACATGGCAATTAAATGGGTAATACATTCGCCACCCAATCCTTCTGGAAATACGGGAGTGATGTTATGAAGTGTATGAGTTGCAAATTCAATAGTGTGCTTTTACTTAAGATGTCGCCTAGTGTCAGTAAATTCTATTTTAATTTTAATGTTACACACATAATATTATAGCTAGTTCTAGTTAGAAAGAAAGAAGAAGAACGAAAAGAGTTTATATGCGCCAGGCACGACGTTTACCATACAAAAAAACAAAAGGAATAACATTAATACAAATTATGCGCCACAACCACGCAAAACGGCAACCGCTCAGCATAATGCTGGAACTCCGGTATGCTAGTATTATATTATCTGTGTCGCCGGTGTCGACTGGTCGACGCCGAACCAATGAGACCTTAGGATTATTCACTTATGTGCCGGAGCGAACAATTTAAAAAAAAAAAAAAAAATTGGTAAATAAGTGCTAAATAAAGTTCAGTTATAAGAACAAAGTGCTATAGTTATTGTTAAGTATATGTACATAATATAGTAGTTGATATAATACATTTTATTATATATATTTAATCGAAGGTTGGTAGGTATGATTATTAAAACTTACTTAATAAGTGGGTACTTAAATACCTGCAATTACATTCCTATAAAAGATCGGCAGTTACATTAGTACTCACTTATCCTTTTGTGCATCCCTGTATGGTACCCACTACCATGCTTTCGCTGTCCGCGCATGGTTCATTACATAAGGCGACATAATCCGCTCCATTTCCACAGATGACATCACTAGTAGCCACGAGACACTAGCCATGGTTCAGGTATTCGAGCCACGTCCTTTTTCCTATAGAAAGTGGTCACACCACTCATGGTAAGGGAATGTGATGTAACTACATGTGTTGGTTGTTTATGTTTGTGTTTTTACAGTCTGGGCAAAAATCGTGGATCAAACAAAACAAGGTGATAGTTAGGGTTATTAGGAGTTTTTTTTTAACTTTTAGTAGGCCATACTGCAAATGTTTCTTTATTTTTTATTTATAATAAGGTACACAAATAGCAAACTAACATACAGTTTGTAGTAAACAATGAAAAAAAAAGGTGCTGGTATGTATGTCTATTACAGGTATACGCAGCTTACACCCTATGGTGGTCAAAAACTGCGGGTCAGAAACACTAAATGATTTAAAATTTCAAAATAAGAACATTAAATATTAATCTAAACTTAAAAAAAATTGTAAAAATAAAAACATACAAAATGAAAAAAAAACAGAAAAAAATGTTTTTTTGGAAAAATAAAATATTTTGTTTTTTTGCGATTTTTGGGCTGTTTACGAACTTATGTTCGTAAAAAAATCGCAAAAAAAACATTTTTTATTTTTATAATTTTTTTATATAATAATATTATTATTTTTTCCTAAAAACGCCCTGTTTCGTTTGATCCACGATTTTTGGCCCACACTGTATAATGTGATAGTATCACATCACATCATCAGCCTATTAATGTTCCCACTGCTGGGACACAGGCCTCCTCTCTGTGAGAGGGAATGGGCCATAATCCAACACGCGGGCCCAGTGCGGGTTGGTGGATGTCACATATCTTCGAATTTTTGGTTCTAGGACATGCCGGTTTCCTCACGATGTTTTCCTTCACAGTTTTGAGAGCAGTGGTGAAGAAATAATTTACAAAGTAAAGCGCCTGCCTGGGCTCGAACCCACGACCTACAACTTGTAAGTCGCGGCCGATACTACTGGGCCACCACTGCTGCTGTGATGTGCTATATATTGGTTGAAAATACCTGATAATACTTCAATATATCAATCAAGTTACATCATCATTATATTAGTATTATTTGTAGATTTTCAAATTAGTCTTTTATTTCAGAGAAATGTTGTACAAAGTGATAGAGATCTAACGATTTCATTAGTCGGTCATTTAGAAACTCTTTTTCGCATTAATTTCATACTAGCTCTTGCCCGCGATATTGTGCGCGTCATACTACACCAGCACATAATATGCCACAATAAAATAATAATTTTGTGCTTTCGATTCATTCTAAAAGGATTTTATATATTTATTTTTGTTTTTATTTCATATAAACCATTTTGAGGCACTTTTTTATTGTCAACGAATCGGTCATGTAGTAGGAAAGTTTTTTTTTTGTTTAAAAAAGTCAAATCATTTTTGTAATTTGAATTAGAAAAGCAAAAAATAGAGCTAATAATAGAGGTAATTTTAAAAACTAGAGCTTGACAGTTTGTATTTTCCTTTTTTTTAATATTTTTGTTAGCATGTACTGTTTTGAAGATGGTAAAAGATATTTGTTATAGCAGCTTTGGATGCATTTGGTGTGAAGCAGTATGGTATAATCCTTATTTAGGAAAATAAATATAATTTACTTTTTATGTATTTGGTTTATATAGAGGGTAAAAGAAAAGTCATCAAATACTTGATATACATTTTATTACAAAAGGCCGTACATTAAATAGTTTTTAGTCGACTGCGGTCGAAATAAACTCATATTCTTCATCATTAAAGCTAGAAAATAGAAAAAGACATCTATATACAACAGTGCACTACCAGGTACTTGCGTTCGAAGCCTTTTCCACTAAAATCATTCGAAAGAGATCATGTGAAAACATGAACCTACATAACACCCCTTTTGGTACACCAAAAGGGGTAAAAACATAAAAATACATACGTTCAAGTATATAAAAATGGCAGGATGTTGAAAATAATATTTACATACACTTTTTACATAGATAAATAAATAGTTTTCTTTTAGAAAAACTTTGAAAATGATATCTACATGTCATTGTTGTCTCTACATTTATAAATAAATAAAAAATATGGCATTTTTTGAGTTATTTGTTCGGAAATGCTTATAAGAATATTTGAAGTAGGTTATACTAATCTTAGATCTACTCCCTCGCCAAATAAAGGTACAAACTAAAAAGTTTTAAATATGGCGGTATCACGGATAACCTACTTGAAATATTCTTTAATTTCAAATGGCTCCAGGCTTCGTTGTGATTGCACTTTATCCCTAACTTCTCTCACAAAACCTGAACTTATATCCGTATGTACTGTGACGTCATTTGTCATGAGAAGCCGCCATTGGTTATCGTTGATTTTCGGGGCTATTCATTGGCCTATTTTCGCAAGCTTACTTCTGAAGCTAGCCTCGATCCTTATAACGCTGGCATCATTTTTAGGCCATCTGTGTATTCGCTCAAAGCTCCATACAACAGATATAAGTTCTTTTTATCATACACTCACAGCTTAATCTATACTTATCTACATCACAAAATATCATTCTGACTACGCACAAGAATCCTATATGAAAATAAACATTTCATTTTGTCGGATTTCGTCACTCGTTTGATGACAGATTAAAAAGAAAATCCTACTACTTGGATCAAGGGCTAAACGGCTCACAATCATTTAAGAACATGGCGTCAACTCCCCCGAGATTGGACCAAAAAGTTACCTACGATACTCCGAAAAAAAATTCACACATTCGAAATTTAAATCTGTCATCGAGCCAGTGACGTCACAGGACGGTTTACCACCCGTATTTGGAGTGCAGTGAGTGTCCGTGGGCTAGTCCGTGGGCGAGTCCATGTCCCAAGCTATGTCCCAAGCCATGTCCCAAGCCATGTCCGTGGAAGTCGTGGATGAGGGGCGCGCTGGCGTAGGATTTGACGACGGGCACGGCGACGGGGGCAGGCACGGGGACGGCTACGGGCCTGGGCACGGCAACTGGGTAAGGCTGGGGCACGGGGACTCCGACCTGTAAAGTAAAGGTGTGTTATAGATTTGTAAAACAAAAACAGAAGAATTAAACTTTCTATAAATGAGGGGAAGTTTATTTCTTTCCTAGAAATTAAAAAAGACGACAAGATTAGCGCAGTGGTTGAGCGAACGGCTGCTGCTCCGCGTGTTGCGACTTAGATTCCCGCACGGAACAAATATTTGTATGGCCTACAGATAGTTGTACCGGATCTGGATATTTGCGTATGAGAGTTTAAATGTTTGTGAATGCACACACGATACAGGAGAAATTCCTAAAGTGGGCACGTATTAAAAAAAATATTGTAAAATCGTAATGAATTTGTAAATACCGTTTAGCTGCTATAATATATCTTATAGTAAATGAAGTAAAATGCAGCCGCCTCTGTAAGTTGTATGTGTGCAAATAGAAGCAGGTTTTGTGAATGAATAGACAAAATCATCAGTTCTACTCGCAACCCGCAAGTAGATTAATTTATCACGTAGATCCGACAGTTTTGTTGTCAGGTTTAGTCAATAGTACGGACGTCAAAACAAATCACAAGCACGCCCCCTGGCGGCAACTCAAGAACAACTACGCATTCGCACGCTTTTTCTAACCGCTTGCGTGGTGTGGACAGTAGAGAATATTGTAGTTGAGTACTGGGGGTGACCATAAGCTCTTAGAGTAAGGTTATTTTGAGATCGCGTAAGTGACAGATGTATACAAGTCATATACATCTGTCTCTTACACACACTCAAAATAACCTTACTCTAAGAGCTTATGGTCACCCTCCTGACCGCCATCGTAGTATCACTGTCGATCCGTGGTATTTGTGAGCAAGATTGTAACTAGAATAAAACCAGTGTATCGAATAATTTGTGTGATTTCATTCTCACGATTGTACCCACCTACCTGCGCACACACGATGTCTTAACCTAAAGGAATACATCCTGACTGCCCGATGGTTTGCATCTATCGGCCACTTTTGCTGCGACATATAAATATTAGTAACTACTTTCACAATCGTTATGGGGAGATTAAGAGTCTGTTATTCCATATTATGAATCAGCTATTAAGGCAACAAATTGTAGTGCTTACGACGTAAAGGCATATATAACCTTTTCGACTCAGATTACTATTCTATGTATATGCACTGCAATCCTAATAGTACCAGAATAATGAACCACTACGGCAATACATAACCTAGACTAGTCAACTAGCTAACTATCTTATATACAGACCAGTCTAGTATTATGTTCAATAGCCCAGCGCGGGCGACGCCTGCCGTGACGGAAGTGTCTCTAATGTTGATCGTTACCTGCTTTACGGTCTGAGAAGCTTTTATTGATTTACTGTACTTGTTAGGTTTATATTCGTTTTATCGCGATCATTCTATTAGAAGCCTTTATTTACATAGTTTCACCTGCCCCGTAGGTTTGTAAGAGCAAAGCCATAGCGATTTTTGTGCAATAATTGCTCTTCGACAGAAGTTTTAGAGTTTGTTTTTGAAACCAAGTGCCTTTGACAAACAGCGTGTAGGACCTACCATACCTACACTGTAAGTAATTCCAACTTTTATGACCTAAAGCGTTTGATCGCGCGATCTTCTTCGTCGTATCGATGATTCCTCAATTATATACGTTTTGACCAGAATTCAGCCACGGCAACAGCGTTTTCATTTGCCTCTCAAAGGTCCTTCAGGGTGCAGGTGTTGTTGCACAGAGAGCACGATAGGAGGTGAGTCATTGTTTGGGACGTAGATCCGCAATTACACTGCCCCCCACCTAACTAAGTAGTGCCTGCAGCGACCCACTTGGCTTCGGAATCGGTTTATAGATTTCCAGGTGGGCCATGGAAGTTGATGGCCTGCAGGGAGCTTTTCTGCAGGCTCAACATATTCAGTCAGAGGAGGATGTTTGAGGAGCCACAGTCTCTTCTTTGCCTCACTAGAACTGATGTCATTAATTGATACATTAATAATTAAATCGCGCGATGATTGCTGAATACTGTTTCTTACGTAACAAGATTGCGGGTGTCTCTAATCAAAACTTGTAAGCTAATTTTGAACCACTTCCCGGACTTCGATTGAAATGAAATGTTGCACACACATTTCTTTTTTGTGACAATACAATTAATATAAAAGATTATTTAAAAAAGATAAGTACTTGTTTCTATATTAATGTCGCAGAAGCCCAGTGGCTAAGATGTCGCCTCTAGTGCTTTAGGTCGTGGGCTAGAATCGCAAGAACCAATGTGATTTTAGCAAATTCATATGTAGTTTCTAAGTTTATTTTGCGTCGGTGAAGGAAAACAGCGTGAGGAAACCTAGACTTTCAATTAATATAAGTCTGAAATAGCCAACCCGCCTTAAGTAACTATGGTGATCAATGCTCGTGCCTTCTCTATATGAGAAGAGGCCTTTGCCCTGCAGTGAGACAGTTATAGGCTGGAATTAATTCCTTTTTGGGGTTCCAGTGGGTTGTATTTGTTTTATTGCGACTCTATGGCAAAGTTTTTGTGTTTGCTGAATTGTGCGCGCTGAAGGCAAGACTAGTTTTTGTAAACGATTTTTTTCCATACATCTTGGGTTAAGGTCTACTTTGTACCAAATTCGGTTGAAGGTTTAATGAAGTCTTAGTCACAGTAAAGTAGACGATATAAATCGTATCTTTCGCTATTAAAAACAGCCAGCATTTCATCCACTGGATCTCAAGAAACAAGACCTTCGACTCTTTCACGCATTTTTTATATATTTTTTATTTTCATGATAATTATATGCCGCTGTGATCTAATACAACAAAGTAAGGTGCCAAGGCCATATTATGGCACACTATCAGGGAAGTTAACGTTATACAATCTACTGCAAGTCTCGCCGTATAGTAATCCTAATAGACTCATTAACCTACTGGCAGTTAGCACGTATTAAGTGATTCTTCATTACAGGAATCACTTTACGTTGTGATACGGAGATAGAATCTTAACTAAACGCAAGTGGTTCCTGATTTAGGTCTCAATGGTTGTCGAAGTGTTTATACTAAGATTCTGTGTGTTACATTCTAGTTTCAGCCCATGACTGTAACCAGATTCTTTTTACTCTCGAATGGGACAATTGTAAGGATAGATTTTTTTTACTTTTGCCCGCACTAAGAATTTCTATTATTTATTTATTTTATTTTTATTATCTATAGGCTCGCGCTTGACCACTATCTCACCTGATGCTCACCTATTTCCCCTGTACTGTGGGTGCGTTTACAAATATATAAACTCACATATGCAAACACTCAAAGCCGAAACAGCTATCTGCAATTCGGTTATTGAAATATTTGCTCCGTGCGGGAATTTAACCCACGACACGCAACGCAGCAGTCTATCGCTCAACTGCTGCGCTAACCATGAGCACAGTTGTATGAATTTAAATAAGTAAATAAATAATATCCAATGCTCTCTTTCGGAGTCTTAAGGCACGTCCTTCAGGATACATTCTACCGACAAAGTTCTTCCGAAGCTTCATAGTGGCTATTCAGACATTCAAAACTCGCTCGTCAATTTTCTGTAGATCGGACCATTCCCTTCTTTTGCACGTCTCGGAAGAGACAAACAGTTGGTACAACTCTTGCAGGGCACTTGCAATAAACTTATTTTTTTATGGTTTATTAAAGCTGGACTCTTTATCTACTTATTGTTACACCCTATACTTTTAAGCTTCTTAATTTAATTTGCAATAATAAACAATTTAGAATATATTTATTTGTCTATCTAGCGCACAATCTAGTGACCCTCTTGTTTTTGCGTTTGACCACTATGTATGTGGTTGGCGGTCATAGTCTCCGAGATCAACGAACACTTACTTGTTTGATGACGGGGTAAGGAACGGCATGGGGCACCGGGACGGGCACGGGACGGTCCACGGGGACGGCAACATGCTTCTCCACGGTCACGGGGTACGGCTTGGGGACCGGCACGGCGTATGGACGGTCTACCGGCACGGGGACGGCCACCTGGAAAATACATGATGATGTGGACTTAGACAATATAAAAGAAATTATATGATAGAAACACGACAACTTAGATACATGTGATAGAAGAGTATAATATATGGTGTCTAAAGCATATCTGAAAGGAGAGGTGGAAACTCATTATTCCATACAGAAAAGTGAGTCAGTTTTGGATCCATCCAAAGGTTGTCTGGTAGATATCGCTGTCAATGATAAGACCGCCACTGTGTCTATAGATTTTTTGGCAATGATTTGTGAAACTACTTTGGTGTACATTACAGTAACACATCGTGAGAATTTATCAGTTTTAGAACTGATAGATTCTCACGCTGTTGTATGATTAGGTCAGTTAGACCCACCTTAACAGCGACGGGGTAAGGTCTGTCCACAGGCACAGGGTATGGAGCAGGCACTGGTACTCCAACATGCTTCGTCACAGTCGTATGAACATCAGCGCCAACAATGGTCCCGCCAATAGGTCCGCCAACCAATGCTCCAGAATAGCCTGCAGCAATAGGTCCGGCGGCATAGCCCGCAGCAATAGGTCCAGCGGCATAACCCGCGAGATGACCGCCCCCTAAGTGGCCCGCATACCCGTGGCCCACTGCCAGGCCATGGCCATGGCCTATCAAGGGAGCGCTCAGGCCGTAATGACCCACCAGGCCACTTCGCTTCTGGACAACTTTGCTCGGTTCCGGTTCCGCCAGAACAGAGGCTGCCAAGAAAAGAACTGCGATCTGGAAATAAGGAAAGGATGATTGAAAAGTTTGTTTTTGATAGTAGATTATTTAGTACTTCTGATGGAATACAAATTTAAACCTCGTCTAGTACTATCCTGGCCTTAAAAGAGTCTTTAAACATGAGTTATGAACTTATGAGTCTTTTTAGAAAATCCTAAAGAGGTGATTCTCTCATAATGAGGAAGCTTGTGTCCCAGCAATGGCTGAACATGCATTAATACCTCATCAAAGGTCACTAGCCCCTCAAAAACCAATGCAAATGAAGAGAAAAGTGTCAACAACGCATCCATCGCCAAAATCAAAGGCTCGAATGCACTCACGCATATATTAAGCAGGACAATGCATCCGATATTACTTTTACTTATTGCGTGATATGACTCCATCAGGCCACTTGATATGCGACGAGGTACAGTCAGAAACGAAATTCATGTCGCGATCAGAATGCCAATGAAGGGATTCTTGGGTATGGATATTAGAACATGATTTAAGCGTGTTGTTGGTCGTTACGTGTGCAATCGATGACAGAATACGGTTGGTTGATTAGTAAACAATGTAGCCTAGTGACAGTTCTGTGTTGCGTATGGTATCTATTATGTCAAAATGCACTGAATTTTCAATTTAATTTTACATTTGCTCTGTCAAGTTGTCTAGGTTTAGACTCACAAACATCTAAGTAAACGCGTGAATTGTGTGGAAAATCAAGTTTTTGATCGAATTATATTTAGATTCAATGGTTTGTTTAGTTACTTTTAGGATGGTTGAATGTAAGGAGTGGATAATATAGTCTTGCGAGTTGCTTATCTAATATATAATATGCTTTTATATTAAGAGCATCGTCGTCAAATAGGTTTTCTGGCAGGTCTTTTTATTATAGATAGACTCGCGCTTGGCCATTATCTCACCGGCAGGCTTATTACGTATCTTTTGCAAGCGCAAAACGCTAGCGATTTTTGCGCAATAATTGCTCTTCAATACAAAAGTTTTAGAGTTGTTGGCGGTTTTTTTTTAAATAAGTGAATTAGACAAACAGCGAGCGATTAGCAAACGATTGTGTAGGACCTACCATACCTACACTGCAGGTAATGCCGACTTTTATAACATAAAGCGTTAGATCGCTATCGTTTTGCTCTTGCAAAATATACGTAATAAGCCTACGGATGGTAAGCGACTATGTGGTCTACGGTGAAGCACCACCTTGCCTAGAAGTAACCTCACTATTCAGAAATCTTTATCTGCAATGATTACCGACATGACAACCTACATGTTTATCTATTATCCTAACCAGCAGACCTGGAGACGTTTACATAACATGTCACCTATCCTTTGAGGGGTACGCAGACGTGTACAATATCCACATCTTGCCCATAGAATAGAATAGAATAGAATATACTTTATTGTACACCATAAAAGTAACACATCTTTTTTACAATAAAAACTTAATTATAAGGGTACAAAGGCGGTCTTATCGCTAACAGCGATATCTACCAGACAACCTTTGGATGGACTTAAAAAACTTAGAATGAAAAAAGTGGGTAGTCTGTGGTGTACTGTTATTATATTAAAACATAAACATATACAAAACATTATTTTTACAATAAATACTATCCATAAACTTATATACACATACACTTACATACATATATACTTAAATATATACATACATAATACTACATGTTAACAAATTCAAAGAAAGGAGGGACAAGATAAAATAAAAAGAAATATATATAAATTGATTAATGATGAAAGAAATTTGATCCATATATAAGAGCGTTAGAGAGAAAGGAAATGGTTTTTAACTAGGTTCTTAAAAGAAGCCAGTGACTGTGCTTGTCTAACAGGCAACGGCAACTCATTCCACAAACGTACAGCCTGGACCGTAAACGATTTGTCGTAAAACTTAGTGGAATGAGCAGGCATCAAAAGTTTCAAATTCTCCGATGATCTCAAGTGTCTAGAATGTGTGTCATGAAGGAACTTAAAGCGTTCTTTGAGATAAGTGGGGGTTGTAGGAATAAACAGAATACTGTAGAGTAAAGATAAAATATGGGCATTCCGGCGAAGGCGGATTGGCAGCCACTTGAGCTTATTTCGAAATTCAGAAACATGGTCATATTTGCGTAAACCAAATATGAACCTAATACAAAAGTTTTGGAGTCGCTCAAGCTTATCTAGCTGCACTTCAGTCAGATCTAAATAACTGACATCGGCATAATCGAGGATTGGGAGAAGGAGGGATTGGGTGAGTGCAGTTTTGGTGGCAGTTGGAAGGAAATTGCGCAGTCTACGCAAAGACCCCGCAGATGCAAACACCTTGCGACTAACCTCCTGCAGCTGAGGACCCCACGAAAAGTCTCCGTCAACTAAAATACCCAGGTCTTTCACTGAGTCGCTGTATGGAATAGCTGAGCCATCAAAGACAATCCGGGGGAGCTGCGACCAGTTTATTTTCGAACGCAACCTAGGACTGCCGACAACAATGACTTGAGTCTTCGTAGGATTTACCTTCAGACCGTGAGTCAAACTCCAATAAGAAATACGTTCTAAATCTTTATTGACCATATCAACTGCCTCAGACAATTCTTCTACCGGAGCTTGCGAATATATTTGCAGATCGTCAGCGTAAAGGTGGTAGGACGAGAGAAGTTCATTGGAAATAGAATTAATAAAAATAGCGAAGAGAAGAGGAGATAGAACGCCCCCCTGCGGTACGCCTGCAGAGGTATTGCACCATGACGAAGAAGAACCTTCAATGCAAATACGTTGTCTGCGGCCACACAGGTAACTACGAAACCAATCAATTGCCGTTGGAGATATGTTAAGAGAGCCAAGTATGCCGAGTAAGATATCAAAATCGACGGTGTTAAAAGCATTGCTGAAGTCTAATAAGGAAAGAACCGTCAGATGTAATAAATGCCCATGTAATAAATGGTGAGAAAATTACCACTAACGAGGTTCCAGGAGAGGTATTCAGGTAAATAAACCAGCAGTTAGATCATAGCCCCAATGAAATGTGGATCAATTAAGAAGACGCGAACATATACGGATATTGCTCGAATTAAGTTGATGAAAGCGAATTATAGGGAAAACGAACCCGCGTGTTATCTAACTGCCCACTACTTGCTAACTTTGTGTGGTTCTGTGCGTAACAATTTTTTAATGATTCTGCTTTCGGGGTTGGTGAATGATCTTAGGGGTTTGGTTAGGAGTTATCGTACCTATTCTACCAACGAAAGCGTCATGGCAGCGATTGTTAAAATGTCAAAAATATATTGGACTGCCATGTGCTATCGAAATGTCATGTGCTCAATCATCATTTTGGCATGTCGACAATCACCATTGCTAACAGAATGACACTTTGTTTCATCATCATCGTCTTCATAATCATCTGGGGGTGACCATAAGCTCTTAGAGTAAGGTTATTTTGAGTGTGTGTAAGGGACAGATGTATATGACTTGTATACATCTGTCACTTACGCGATCTCAAAATAACCTTACTCTGGGAGCTTGTGGTCACCCCCCAGTCTTTTAATGTTCCCACAGCTGGGACAGAGAGCTCTCCTCTATGAGAGGTTTGGTGATGATTAATACCCGTGCCTTCTCAGTATGAGAAGAGGCCTTTGCAGTGGGATATATACAGACTGGCATTATTAATGTGGGCGACCCATGTAATAGTTTACTTTTAATCAAGAATTTAGTGGCTTAGGTAGACTGATATACGAAGCGCGATTGCTAAAGGTGGATTCGTACTGGATTCGATGCCCAGGTTGAAAATATTGGTACTGGATTTTTCCATTTGGAATTTCTCAGTCTGGAGTTTGGATGTTGGAGGAATGAAAACACCGTGCCTCGGTAAGAAATTAATCCTTTGGTCTTGCGCCTAATCACTCCCCGGTCGCTCACTGGCCCCGCAGGCTTATTACGTATCTTTTGCAAGAGCAAAACGATAGCGATGTTTGCGCAATAATTCCTCTTCCATACAGAAGTTGACGTCGATTCTTTTTTTAAATAAGTGCATTTGACAAACAGCGAGCGATTAGCAAACGATTGTGTAGGACCTACACTTTTTTTTTACTATGTATAGGCCTGTGTTTGACCACAATCTCACCGTGGTCAGTGATGATGTGGCCGATGGTGGTAAGCACACAAAGCCTAGAAGGGAACTGGCTCTCAAGTGCTGCTGTTGGAACACACCGGAAGGTGCTTGGCGACAGATTTTCAACTTGAGGGTGGTTGCCAGCCAGGTGGGTACTACAAAGTACCCTACCACCGTGCTATGGTTTCCTCACGATGTTTTCCTTCACCGAAAGCTCAAGCTCATTGTAGGATTCGAACCCGCGACCTCCGTCTCGGTATCCGACGTCACTACCACTGAGCTATCATCGCCAAAACACTGCAGGTAATCCCGACTTTTATGACATAAAGCGTTTGATCGCTATCGTTTCGCTCTTACAAAAGATACGTAATAAGCCTGCCGGTCTCTCGTAGTCTCATGGGTCAGATTGCTGTCCCATGGGACTACGAGATCAAACGCAAAAACAGTGCAACTGTGTTTGCTCACTCACTCGGCTAATCTCCGTTGAAATTGCCTCCGTCGACGAGGAAAATTCCTCTCTACTGAATGTGGCCGAAACTCAGTTAGTGAATTATTCTCAGTTTGTTGGTTAAGTTAAGAATCAGTTAGATTACAAAAGCTAAATAACATGATACGAATAAGCTTTTTATAATGTTGCACTGACTTCATTAGGTGACGATTATGAATAATTGAAATAGGTAATAATGTTAGATGAAATAATAAAATAGGACTTTCAATGACAAGCCGAAAGCTTTAGCTCGCTGTTGTTTATTTCAGGAAACTGATTCTTGTTACCTTGCTTTGTAAAATTTTAACATTAAAAATAGTTAAGTCTGCCTCGTTGGTCTAAAAGTCACAAGCGCTACTGCTAAGCATGTTCCTGGGTTCAATTCCCGGGTCGGGCTAAGTGGTAATAGATTTTTCCATCGGCTTTTTTTTTATATAAAGGGCAAATGTTACGGTTAGCCCAGGAAGTTACAGGAGTTTTAGTTAATTCAAGGATTTGTGAAAGCTCTAAAAATAGGTAAGAAACTATACACCGGTATTTGAAAAACACTAAACAGTTGATCCATACATTTAAGTTCGCATATCTCACTAGAATGTATGGATCAGATGATATTTTATTGTTGAATTTTTAAAAGTCGTAGAATAAAAGTTGTTGTTTATGATGTTAGTAAAACAGCCCTGCAAGGTTGTTAGTGTTTTACCAATAACACTGTTTATCAAAATTACTTGAAACTGAAACCCCATCACACTAATCTATACTAATAATATTATAAAGAGGAAAGATTTTTTTGTTTGTTTGTTTGTTTGTACCGAATAGGCTCCGAAACTACTGGACCGATTTTAAAAATTCTTTCACCATTAGAAAGCTACGTTATTCCTGAGTAACACAGGCTATTTTTTAATCCCGAAAAAGGGTCCTGTGGGGTGGCCCACGGGAGCGAAGCCACGGGGAACAGCTAGTAATATTATAAAGGCGAATGCTTGTGAGTGTGTTTGTATATTTGTTTCTTTTTCACGCTCAAACGGCTGGACGGATCTGAATGAAATTTTGCACAGATATAGATTATAGTCAGGAATAGCACATAGGATACTTTTTATCCCGGGAATATGTTCCCTCGGGATAGTTTTCGACATTCACGTGGGCGATGCCGCTAGCAGAAGCTAGTTATTAATAAACGCGGATTAAAGTTACTCCAAGCTTAACCCCTTGAGTGCCTAAAACGTTGATCCACTCAAGACGTAATGGTTTTTTCATTGTTTTGGTAATTACTTAGTTGAAACTTTATGCTGAGTTTATTATCAAGGGGTAAATTAATAGACTCATACTTATGTTCATCTATATAGATACAATTACTGTAAATATTAATTGAATATCACTGTTTTTTTACAGTTTCAAGTACTAGTTAATGTGGAATCAATTTTCGTCATATTGTAAGGGGTTGCAACAGGACTTTTAATTAAGAAATTTGACTATGAATGGAAGGAAATGAATACTTAGACTACCGTTAGCAGTATCATGTACTTCAGTGCTCTACCGCGATCATTTAGATTGTATTCTGACTTAATTAGTCCGTGGGAAAAGCGCGCTTGAAGTGATAATTTATTATCTACAATGCTAAACTTGCTATTGGCTAAATTACTTTTTATAGATTGCATCAATGAAAGAGACATTTTCTTGGATGGTATTGTATACCAAGAAAATTTTACCAAAATGTTTAAATTGTTTTTTTGGTGCAATTTAAAGATGTTTTTATTTCAGTGCAATTTATATAACCCGATTTTGGTAGCAAAAAAACTAAACTTGACTAGGATAAAATTAAACAATTATATCCTACTTGACCTAATTTAATTTCACTTACATAAGCCTTCATTTTGGAACAAAACACTGCACTCAAACTGTTTAACACTGTAAGGATCGAGCCACACTGTGCATATGTGCTCTAAGGCCCGCAAACCACTTATATAAGGCTGGCAGTACACCACCCCACTATCAGAGCCAATGGTTTTAACTCCATCGCGACTATTTGCGACACTTAGTACTATGCTGCAGGTATGCCGACAATTTGGACGTTATTCAAATTAGCTGACATTACTCAGGCATTGTTTTTGTAATGAGTTCTGCGATTGTAGGTTGATTCTGATTGTTACCGGTTGTGATTTGATTATGAGGATTTAATTCAGTGGGGGTTGAAGATTCAGATTAAATCACATAATATTATAAAGGCGAAAGTTTGTGAGTATGTTTGTTACTTCTTCACGCTCAAATGGCTGGACGGATCTGGATGAAATTTGGCACAGAGATAGATTATAGTCTGGAATAGCACAGGAGATATTTTCGACATCCATGCGGGTGAAGCCGCTGGCAGAAGCTAGTATTTGAATAATTTACCATGCCTATTTAATAGGCAATAACAGCCGCATGGGTCGATCTTCAAGTTTAATCAACGCATGCCGAGGTCGGTCCGTAGATGGGTGACCATCTATACTTGGCGTGATTCCTCGATGCCTCCCGACTGTCATTTGAAGATCTTTGACAGTCGTTAGGGATGGTAAAAAGCCAGGCAATCTTACATCAGTCTTGCGAAGGGGTACTGTGTTACCCAGTTACTGGGTTGTGGAGGTCAGATAGGCAGTCCCTCCATGTAATATGCTAGTACTCAGCTGCATCTGGTATTACTGGTATCTGACCCCAATAAAGTTGGGAAAAGGTTAGGCAGATTGATGGGTTGAAGATTCAGATTGATCGTTAAGGAACAATTCCATCTCTGATTTTGCGTTTAAAGAACAGCTTCTGCCAGCGGCTTCGCCCGCGTGTTAAGTGTTTTATAATCTCAAGGGAACATTATATTGGGATGAAAAGAAACTTATGTGCTGTTTTAGACTATAATCTATCTCTGTGCCAAAGTTCATATTGATCCGAGTAGTCGTTCTGGCGTCCATCCATTTGCATTTATAATATTAGTAAAATTTAGTAAAACGTAGTAAATAAAGTTCCTGAATACTTATATAAATAAGCAGTTGGTTTTGGGCTCTCTAGTTTTGGGAATCTAGAACTCATCATCAAAAAAAAAAACAGTTGATCCATATATCATCAGTCATCTAAAGAAATTAAAAAGCTTTAACTTTTAATCAACTTGATGCCCAAAGCGACTCGGAGATCCAATCATCTAAATATGTAATTGGGTAGTACAGGACTACGTTTTACCGATTTGGGATCGATTTTGGTATCTTTAATCTGTTGATTTCAAAAATGAATATCACAAGTAAATCCTTTTCTTGTGACATTTTTTTTTGTGATTCTACTTAACATCACCATTTCACCATCATTTTGCAATAATTCTTTTAATCAGTCATCCACCAAAACCTTCAAATTTCTAGTTTCACAGCGACACATTTTAACAGCTTCCTTAACCAGCCTACTAAGACCCATGTCCATAGTTCGTCCACGCAATCTATATCTTGAGCTAGCTCCTTTTCCTGTACCCTATATACCACTGCAGGTCATCTTAGCTGGTCGTCACTTAAAGTAATAGTATCCGATGGATTTCGACCAAGTTACCTGAGAAGCGGTCATTTCTGGAACTAGCATTTTGGTTAAGATATAAGGTTGCTTTTTGCTTAACGTTTAGATTTTTGTTTACAATCAGCGCCATCTTTAATTTCGAAGATAAGTTTGTCGAACAGTATTTGTCTATCTTGTTCTAATATTGACGTAAATTATGGCCTAGCTTATGGAGTGTAAAGGATATTTTGACTTGATTGTAATGATACCTAGCAGATAGTTAGTATCCTTATTGATCGGTATCTACTTTGTGAACGGTAGCTGGTATTTGCTTATGAAACTGATAGGTTTTGTCATATCCTGCATAATGATAGGCTTGTATGTGGTTGCTTGGCAATCCAATTGACAACCAATTATATCAACCAATGTTCTTGCCCTGGCTTGTTAAAAAAAACTATTTCTATTAAATATCTTGGTATGATTATAGTTCCCAATAACATATAGAAATGAAAATGTTATACGAATACGCAAATTAATTTATACATATATTTAAAAACCTACGACATATTTCCAATACATTTTTTTTTGCGCGGGCCTCAGAAAATGTAGTTTTAATTTTTTTGCGCTGACCTCTAATTCTTATCCTAAAATAAAAGTAGCTAAAGTCCTCCTAATAACATTGGCTAAGTGCCAGTGCGAGTCCCGTATCGCAAAATCAAGCCGTTTCGGCGATTAGCAGATACAGATATACAAAAATTAAAAATATCGAATTTTTGTTCTAAGTATCGTATATACTTGCATATGCACATTCCAAAAATATGGTTTTTATTTATCGTATAAAAATAAATTTTAAATTGTGTTATACACAAATATTATTGTATAGATGTACAACACTATCTTTACATTACATCTTAGTTGCTTATTAATATTTATATATGATATTATTTTGTACTTATTTTATTAACATTCATCGCTTAACATCAGGTGATCAATCCTCAAGCGTACGCATACGTATTCGCGAGCTGGCTGATCAAAACCAGATATATCCTCCGACTGCACAGCATGATTTTCTTCTTGTTTACGGCTTTTTAGTTCGCTTTTTAAGCAGTCGGGTTTTTGATTTTTTAATTAACTTTTTTTATTTATACCTTTTTAGTTAATTTTTTTTAAGTACATTTAAACATATAAGTGTTATATATTTTTGAAATCACCTCTTAAATCCCTTAATTTTGATACCTCACACGATGGGTTTGGAAGTAAAAAAAAATTTGTCCCCCACAATATGGCGCCCAAAAGCCGCCATTTTTCTATTTTCCAATTTTAATGTAGTCAGTGACACTCACAGGGTTAACACGAATCTATTGACGTATGAATCATCAAAATCGGTCAACGCGTTTGGTCTCTGGAACACCACATAGGAACAAACATACATACATATACTTACATACATACATTCATACATACATAGACTGATAAACACATTACCCTCCTTCGGCAGTCGGGTAAAAAAAAAGATTCCGACGTAGTTAAAAATCATAATAATTTATTTTACCGTCCATTCGTAAGGGTAGATTGTTATGGAGAAGAACGGACAAGAAACTCCACTTCCTATAGCTTGGGCCTGATACGTAACAATTGGAATGTGGATACTATCGTACACCTCAGCCTTAACCATTCATCATTATCATCAGCCTTTTAATGTTCCCACTGCTGGGATACAGGCCTCTCTGTGAGAGGAAATGGGCCGTATCCATCGCGAGTCCAGTTCGGGTTGGTGGATGTGACATGTCTTCGATATTTTGGTTCTAGAACATGCCGGTTTTCTCAAGATGTTTTCCTTCACCGTTTTGAGAGCAGTGGTGATGAAATGTAAAGCGCCTACCTGGGTAAAGAGCCTGCCTGGGTTCGAACCACGCACGACCAATGACTCGTATGTCACGGCCGTTAACACTGCTCTCTTAACCATTAGGGAAAATTAAATACAGGCTTTATTAAATTACATAAAGAAGAACGAAAGAAAAGTTGTTGTTGTTGTTGTTTTGTTTGTATTTATTGTTGTCGTTGTTTACTTGTTGAATTACACTTTGACCGACCCGGAAATAAAACCCAGGACCTCATTAATGTTTGCTACCACTATAGCTACGAGAAAGGCAGTTAGATTAGTCAAATGAACATGTAATTTCAAGTTTCGTGTTTCAAATAAATACTAAAACAATAAATGATCGATTTATAGCGCACAATTTAATCAGTATTACGATATTTCCCACGGTAACAAATTAGTCATAGTTAGGCCAGTATGTTTAGGTCGAGATCAGTGTAGGTTCGTGGGTTCGAACCTATGTAGGCACTGTAATTTGGGTTATTTATTTCATCTCCAACTCTCAAAATGATGAAGGAAACTTCGTGAAGTCTTAGTCTTAGACGTAAGACATGCAACATCCATTAAAGCACGCACTAGGAGCGCGTGGCAGATTACAGCCCGTTCCTTTTCACAGAGAGGAGGCCTGTGTCCCGGCTTTTGGAAACAGAGGCGTAACTTGTTAACCAAAGGCCCTGGTGCAAAAAAAAACCGGGGCCCTAACTGTTGAGGTTTGATCTAGTCAAAATAATTGTAATATTAGCTGCCAGTTATTCCAAAGTGCCCTTGACAGCCCATTTTCTTATATCAATATTTTTGCCGATAAATATTGTAGTCACCGTGTTGAAGCGAGTTGAGCCGCGCCATGTTTGATAACTGCTTAAAAGCCTTAAAAAAATAGTTTATTTTACTTCAATATCAACTGTATGTCCTTTCTCCTTTCAAATGAGTTGCCATGATTAATATCGTGTTGCAATCTATTTTATTTAGATTCTAAGAGGTTGGCTGGTGAGATTCCGAGGGCTCCCTGAGCTATGGGGCCCCGGTGGACGACACCGTCTAGCCCTCCGGTAGCTACGCCTCTGGACGGAAAATTTTGAGTTGATTACACGTGTAGGAAACTGCAAACTGCAAACTGGGATTATTAGCATTGACTATTTATGGGGACACTACACATTGGCCGTCTTCCAATTGTCCTGGTATAATTATGTAGGTCAGTAGTGTGGGTGCCGTAATTAAAATATTCACGTAATTAAGTAGTCGCAGCATAATCAGCTTATAATGCTGTAATCCACTGCCAGTGGACGCGCCCAGTGTGGTTTGTTAGGTGTCATTACTTCGAATTTTTGATTCTAGGGTATCTCGGTTTTGTTACAATGTTTTCTTTCAGCGTTTAGCGGAGTACTAAAAACCTAAAATTAAAAGCCTTCTTTTAAATATTTTGTCGGATTGATCACTTATTGCAATTTATCCAATAAGTACAACAGCTAGCATATAATAACACGTTTCCCTCGTTACATAGCTACCAGAGTTATTTGTTTTTTTTTCATAGTTGTCGAATGCACCCCTCGGGAAACGAGGCTGATCGCTTACCTCCGCTATGTCCTTGCTCTGCTGGGTATCAAAGCTGTGTGTCGTGACTCAGGAGGGAGGCTGCGGCTACTGCATCGTGATAGTGCGAGTGAGGAGGTACCGCAGCGGCTAGCAATACATGCAGGTATACAGGGTCCATTTTAGACATAATCAGTCCTTTACTATTGACGCATCCCTAGAAATATGCCAGAAAATCAGAGAATCCAAGAAATTGCCAGAGAATATGTTCGACAACAAAAAGTGACTGCAGCGATTGGAGTGTCGTTGCTGATGTTAAAAAAGAAAGCAATCTCCGTTTTAATTTTGGGGAATACTATTATTTTTTAGGGTTTATGAAGAGAATGCAATTTTTGAAGTACTTAATCAGCATGGTGTGGATTTGTATAAGCTTGTTGATGGTAACACTGGAAAGGGTAAGTAGATCTGTTGAATATATTTTAAGTAACTTTCTGGATGTGTGTTTATCTATACACTATAATTATCTTTTACAAATTAAAGAAAAATACAACATTAAAGATACTAACTAAATTGCTCTAGTTAGAAAAATAATTTAGTAGCTATCTTTTGTTTCGTTTTAAATGTGGAATAGCAATAAATTTCAGATAAGTAGGTAAATAAAGTAGGGTTCTAGTACGTCAGACAGAATACTGAGTAAATTACACTTTTATGTAAATTTTTGTGTTATCAATATCAGACAAGACCACGCCACTCATTGGTCTGTCCATCCGTTTTTGTGTGACAGTGTTTGCAATTTCACTGTCACACAAAAACGGATAGATTGTAGACTAGAGCACTGATTGGCCGTAGTATTCTTTTCGAAATATTCAGTTCACAATTTATAGAATCTCGAGATACTTTACGACACCAACCCCACCCAATCCAACTGCCCGATTTTCGAGTTTACAAAACAAAAATCCGGCCAAGTGCGAGTCAGACTCGCGCACGAAGGTTCCGTACCATTATCGCAAAAACGGCAAAAATATCACGTTTGTTGTATGGAAGCCCCACTTAAATATTTTATTCTGTTTTTAGTATTTGTTGTTATAGCATCAACCGAAATACATCATCTGTGAAAATTTCAACTGTCTAGCTATCACGGTTGATGAGATACAGCCTGGTGACAGACAGACAGGCAGACAGACGGATCGCGGAGTCTTAGTAATAGGGTCCCGTTTTTACCCTTTGGGTACGGAAGCCTAAAAAATGGCTAATCAAGACAAAATTGAATTTTTTTTTCATAAAGTGCCAAACATTGCCAGAAGCCGTCTTCAGACAACCCCCTTGGGATTAATAAAAACTATATCCAATATCTTTGAAAGGGTCCAGATACAGTGGTACCTATATGTAGGTCTGTGACTCACTCACTATCACTGATTGACCTCCTTATTTGGTCAAGTGGCGTGCTTTGTATTTTACTTTCATTTTCATTTGAACGTGAATAGGTTTGCTGAAGCTATTGCTGAATTCGGTCAGAAAGTACATATATAAGCCAGAATATTTAGCATAATAATATGCATACTGCTTGGAAATAACAGTTTTATGTATAACGATGGATTTTACGCTGGTGCAAAAGCCGGGCACTTTTAGGGAGGCCTGAAGTAACCAGTACTGGTTTCAATATCCATTATGGTAATGTACTCTCCTCCAAAAGCTAAGTAAAACTGTATTTGAAGGAGGCCTGAAGTAACCAGCACTGGTTTCAATATACATGATGGCAATGTACTCTCCTCCAATAGCCAAGTAAAACTGTATTTTGCCAATAAATTGCAGTTAGAATTTAGTATTTTTTAACACAAGAGTAGAAAATATTTAATTTTGAGAAAGCTAGAAAGCAGGAGTTATAAGAATATCACAAGTGAAATTTAGGGGTCGTTTTTCCATGGGGGTAGGTAGAAAGAAGGCCGCCTTGTTGCTATACTATTCATTTAGATTTGACTACGCGCCGTTGTCATAACACGTTGTCATAAAATAAAAATAAATATTGCACGTACAAAAGACGAGACTAATTATATTTTTATCATATAATAATACTAGTGACCCGTCCCGGTTTCGCCCGTTACAAATTATACACAAAACCTTCCTCGTTTATGACTCTTCCTTTCTTGGTGTAAACTGCATGAAAACCCGTTTAGTAGTTTTTGAGTTTACCGCGTACAAGCGCGGCGGGAGACTTCATTTTATAAATTACTAGCTGACCCGGCAAACTTTGTTTTGCCATAAAAACACCAAACATTCATCTACCCTACCTACCCTACCTACGCTACCCTACCTACCCTACCCTACCTACCCTACCCTACCTACCCTACCCTACCTACCCTACCCTACCCTACCTACCCTACCCTACCCTACCTACCCTACCCTACCTATGTAGGTAAGGCAGCATTTTTTTTTCTTATATTTTTTTTTCATAAGAGCTTTCTCCTTACAATAACAAACACAACAAAAAAAGAATAAGCGAAATCAGTCCAGCCGTTCAGGCGTGATGCCGTGACCAAGGGAAATAAGGATTAATTTATATATATATAGATGTAGTGATGATAATAACAAAAAAACGGTTATCAAAGAATAGTAAAATTTTCTCAAAACCATATATTATACCCACTTTTGTTAACCTACTGACAATTTTATTATACGAGTTATTTCTTATTTCCCATAACAGCTCGAAGTTACATTGTCTCCACGGTATAAGGGTATCTTACATAAAGGCCCTTCGCCTTTGACACCGCAGGAAATGTCACGGGGCGAGATTGTAGGTCACGATGTTACTCTACCTAGCCTAGAACCTACTGACCTTTCATAAATGATAAATAAATGATAAATGATTTTATTTCTGTAAGTTGGTTTGTACAAACACTTTTACATGTCGATCATATTTTTTAAAACTAGATGAGGTCGGCGTTTCCTGTCTGACTACTCTGAGAAGAAAGGCCGAAACAAACTCAGAGGTCACAGTCTCTTTTAAAGTCCAGACAAAATCTTGGTTAGATCATGTGAAGACCATGTAGACTGATGTCTGAAATGGTCTTTTGAGGAAAGAACCAGCCAGATTGAGTGGACCTGTCCAGTCAGTGCACGCATTTGTCAATAACCGTGCAGCTCAACTCAGAATTTAAGGAGCTCAACGAATTGACGAACAATACCAAAGAAAGGACATTTGGGTAGGCCGCATAAATACTCAAACTGCCAGACCATGATTATAAACTAAATAGGATAAATTAAAAAAAAAAAAACAAAATCATCCACATAGTCTTCACATTCACAATAATTAAAATAAAATTGAATTAGCTTAGAATTAGCTTAGAAGTAGCTTAGAATTAGCTTAGAATTAGCTTAGAATTAGCTTAGAATTAGCTTAGAATTGGCTTAGAATTAGCTTAGAATTAGCTTAGAATTAGCTTAGAATTAGCTTAGAATTAGCTTAGAATTAGCTTAGAATTAGCTTAGAATTAGCTTAGAATTAGCTTAGAATTAGCTTAGAATTAGCTTAGAATTAGCTTAGAATTAGCTTAGAATTAGCATAAAATTAGCTTTCAGTGGTTTGTAGGATTAAGTTTTTGTCTCTCCTTTTCGAATATCATCATCTTACTGCCCTTATCCCATGTTACTTGAGGTCGGCGCAACACGTTTTCTTCTTCCATACCGTTCTCTCCTTTTCGAATATACGAAGAAGTAATGATTTTTTAGGGTTCCGTACGCAAAAGGTTAAAAACGGGACCTTATTACTAAGATTCCACTGTCCGTCTATTTGTCTGTCTCATGAACCGTGATAGATAAAACATATGTAATATCGAACATAGAACCTCCTCCTTTTTTGGTAAGTCGATTAAAAATAAGAATAGTACTGTCAGTTGGCCGTAGGTCCTAGGGCGGGATTCTGAATTGAGTATACGCCAAATTTTGACAGCGTTTCAAGCTTAATTAAAGTTTGACAAATCATCATCATCAGCCTTTTAATGTTCCCACTGCTGGGACACAGGCCTCCTCTCTGCGAGAGGGATTGGGCCGTGCACCACGCGGCCCAGAGCAGGTTGGTGGATGTCATAAGTCTTCGAATTTTTGGCTCTAGGACATGCCGGTTTCCTCACGATCTTTCCATCACCGTTTCGAGAGCAGTGGTGATGAAAATATGTAAAAGTAATTTATTTAAACGGGAACTAATTCAACAAATGCTAATAAGTAGGTTATTTGCTCCGATCCTTTTTTCTATCTATTAATTGCTTTTATTAGAGAACATACATGAAATCTTTACTAATATTCTAAAGAGAGACAGTGAATTTTGTGAGTTTGTTCAGACGATGTTACAGTTCCAAAGAGGGTAATCAAACTCTGGAACCACTTTCCCCTATCTAAAAAAGTCTTTTACCATTTGAAAGGTACATTATTCCAAATGGTTATATGCTATAAAGCAGTGCTGTATGCTGTAGAGCAGTGGTGGCCCAGTGGTATTGGCCGCGGCCTACAAGTTGTTGGTCGTGGATTCAAGCCAAAGCAGGCGCTTTACTTTGTGTAAATTATTCCATTACCACTGCTCTCAAAACGGTGAAGGAAAACATCGTGAGTAAAACCGGCATGTCCTAGAACCAAAAATTCGAAGACATGTGATATCCACCAACCCGCACTGGGCCCGCGTAGTGGATTACGGTCCATTCCCTCTCACAGAGAGGAGGCTTGTGTCCCAGCAGTGGGAACATTAATTTAATAGGCTGATCATGCTGATGATGATGATATTATGCTATAAATTATATTGACCCAGGCAAGGACGGGGCGGACCACTATTATTATCTAAAATAACAGCGTTAACCAACTTTTATTTCCTACTGTACTTACACAGGTGATAAATTACTAGGTCATTATTGAATATGCTTGAAAAATCTTTACAAGCATCGCGCGATGTTGTTTGTCCTATAGATAATGTTTCAGGGTACTCTTTATAATAGGCTCATTACTACTAACATTCCTAAAATATATTGAAGAATGCTTCCACGCTTGAAGGCTAGCAATAATATCAGTAATTATTTCTTTGATCACAAGTGCGTAAAGCATGGTATTAAACCTTCTCCAATCAAGTGAACGCTTGTAAGGACAAATACAGGTATGTCTCTATATAAAATGATCTGTACAAACAACAAAAACAAAAATTTGTATGGTTGTTTCGGCTCTGGGTGTTGTGTATGTGAGTTTGTATGTTTGTAAACGCACCCACGATACAGGAAGAAATTCCTAGTGTGGGGCAACGTTTTTCTAAAAAAAAAAAAAAAAAAAAAAAAAAAAAAAAAAAAAAAAAAAAAAAAAAAAAAAAAATAAAGTTGAAGTGATTGTTTGTAACAAAAGTTTAACATATTTTTGATAAATGCATATGAAGATATATAGGTACCTAAGGTACTTTAACAAAAAAAAAACAAGTTTTTAATTTTTCTTTTGTCATCCTGTCTGTTTGCTCCGGCTAATCTTCGAATCTCATTGGCGGATAGCTGATGTAGTAAAAAGTAACTTGGTTACTTTTATTTTAGAAAAAGCATTACGGTTCCGCGCAAAAAATAAAAGCTATATATTTTTACGAGTTTGATGCAGACGAAAATGCGGGCAACAGCAGCTAGTAGGTATATTATAAAAAATATACAATTGTAAGTTTATTTGTTTGTAAAAGTTAACATCAATACATACTGAAGCGATTCCAAATAAAAAATATCTGATAGGATGATAGAAAAACAACTATTCTATGGCTGAGTGGCCATAGGATACTTTTGAAGCTGCAAAAATGCAAGGGCCCTGTAGAACAGCGAAGGGACCGAAGCCGTTGGCAAAAGCTAGTTTAACACAAACATTGCCGACAAGACAACCTTTGCTGAGTAGAGCAATTCACGAAGTTAATTACAATTTTGTAACAGAGCTAAATATCTCAACTTCAGGATGTATATCAAAAAGGCATTAGTACTGTTGCACAATAGTGCATAAATTTCCCATTAGGACCAAGGAAGGCTGTATCGATTGAGAGAGTAGAATAATGCTGGAGATACGATTTGTTTGAGCAATTTTCTCATACAATTGATTTTACATTTAGACTGACGAGGGCCTAAATAAAGTGTCATTCTACCAGCAAAAACAATTATCAACTTGGTTGTACGCAGAACAGGGTCTAAAAACCGCAGACCTTCATTGAAAAGTGAGGATTCCCCGACCGGGTAAAATTTCTGGTCTGGGCAACTGCCCGACGGTGCTGTTGTCGGACTGTTTGTATACGTTCAAATCGCGGCGAAAACTAATGAAAATAAATAATGTAATCTAATACCTTTAAACGAACAATTTTTGTATATATATAAGATGTTCAAGAGCTTGAACATCTTGTAAAAATCTAAAAGAGAAATACATACAAAAAAAAAACTTTTCTTTCCCACTGCCTTCCAAATCACATAAATAGACAAACATACATATACCTACACATACTCACACATTCACTCACGCTCATATACACTCACTCACATGCAAAAGTAATATAATTAGTGCTTAATATTATTTTATTTTTATTTTTTGTGTATTTTGTTGGTATATCCTAAGTAGTTTGCATATTTTTTATATTGTTATTCCGCAAAACTTACATACATATATATTTTGTTGTTATTTTTTTTTTGTTAATATGTATACCTGGAACGCTGTCGTCTCCCTTCTTGGAGGTGGGCGCTAATGGCGGTGACACAGTACTCCATACTAATGCGGCTGTTTACGAACTCAAACTTATGTAAACTGTTTCTTGTTCCAATAAATATATTTGATTTGATATATATTTGATAATTTGATTTGATATATAATCTGAATCTTGGAAACGGTTTCAACGATATTCATGAAATTTAGTATGCATGAGATTTCGGGGGCGATAAATCGATCTAGCTTGGTTTCATTTTTAGAAAACGTCGTTTTCTCTATTTTCACCCGAGGTACTGTAAAATAAATAAAAATAATGAATGTGTATACGCATCTGAAATGTCAATTCCAAAAAATTTTACTGGTTTTTATACAATCTCTATCGCAAATACAATGCTACTCCTTCTTTACCTCCTATAATTGTCACATCTCCGTTATTCTCTGATCTGCGTAGCGAGCCAAAGCGGGAAGGCATGATGCAACCCCGGACGCAAGTCGAACTGGTTCCAATTTATCTGCCCATTATTCAGGTGCTATATTAAAAACTGCCCAGTCCATTACTTCGAGGATACCGTTAAGTAATACTATTGAATCCTATTCGATATATATAGTATTATAATTGGGCTACAGGAAGCTAATACACATATCGTCGGCGTCTTTACATAAATATGTCTTGAGGAAAGATATATGGATATTTAAAATATGCGGATGAAGTATGTTGAACAGGTTGAACATATATCTTCCTGTGGCATATTTTAGATACTTGTTTATTGTAATATCCTTTGGCTTAGTTAGGACTCAAATCTTTTTTTAGCAATAAATGATTTCATTGTAAGCAATTTTTTGATACGAAGCAACTTATATTTGACCCAGCAGCTCATAAAAAAACTAGGTTTTGAATACATAATAATCTCATAGAAGAATTTCTTTTAGATAGATGCATCGTTGTCGCATTGGCACGTCGCGCCGATCTGTGAGAGTTCTAACTCTTTATTAAAAATCAAACCTTTAAGAAGGACTATACCATCGTGTTTAAGCTCTACAAACAACCTGCTTAGCTTTTGTTTATCATCTCGTAAGACAGTAGAAGCTGAGGCATATTGTTCTAGTTGCCCAATTGTAGCAGTTCTCCGTAGACGGAAACAGTCCGATAGCTTGTGCAATCAAACGTGCACTCTGTTGGAATGGCCCTTTGTAATGGACATTCGCGAAAATGGAGTGCAGATATTGATAAGTTTTTAGATTGAGTTTTAAGAGATAAGGTAAGGATTATTTAGAAGCGTACCGTGAAGGCTGGCACGAGGTGGCGTGGGTCAAAATCAAAATTCTAAAAGAACTTGGGGCAGGCCTTTGTACATGTGGAGGAAAATAAACGGTTTATTTCGACTTCAGACCATTAATAGTACTAACTAAACAACGTTACTCCAAACAAGCTCGGTGACCTAAAGTACATAGTAGCGACTAAACATCATAGTGTACACTTTTTTTTATTATTGACACTCTTTGATGAAAGACTCTGAGTTTCTGCTTGTTGATTTTTATCTTTGTAAATTATTTATATATCTTTGCTCCTCTTATTTTTTTTTGTAGTGTTGTGACACCGATTTCCGAAACGAAAGTTATTTTTGCCCTTTTTAGTGTTTTGCTTTGGAAGTCGGTTTATTTTTTGTGAAAATATTTTTATTTTTCTCTTTTTAGGGTTCCGAAGTCAACAAGGAACCCTTATAGTTTCGCTCTGTCCGTCTGTCCGTCTGCAGCTTAGCTCAGAGAATCTAAGTACTATAATGTGATTTTTAATTTCGTGGACTAAACTGACATTTGGGGGTTGTCACTTTATCGTCCCATAAAAATAGTGTCATACCCTGACTATCCTGAGTGATCGAAAGTTAATCGAAAATCGAAGTAGATCGAAAATGAAACTACTTCACGGCAAAAAAATTAAATTTGTTTTGAAACTAGCGGCCCTTATTTAGTTTCTAGTCATTTATGTCAGACCTCATTTTATCGATCGCATTAATTGTATTGTTGATTTCATATTTAACACAATAAAAGTTCATGTACTATGTGTATGAATACTGTTATATTTAAATATATTACGTTTATATTCATAAAACATTTATTTACACCAATTAGTAAAAATAAATTGAGGAGTCGTGTCACATCGATTCGATGAATCACTTATGATTGAGCCTTACCTACAACACTATGCTCCGCGCTTGCAACATTTAAAAAAAATAAGGTCATTGGCAGCTGTCAGTTTGGTCCACGAAATTAAAAATCACAGTATAGAAAGCTATAATTTGGCAAAGATATCTATATGTCGCATCAAGGCTGGCCGATAGATGTAAACCATCGGGAAGTCAGGATGTATTCCCTTAGGTTAAGACATCGTGTGTGGGCAGGTCGTTGGGTACAATCGTGAAAATGAAATCACACAAATTATTCGATACACTGAGTATATTCAAATAGACACAAGTTACATTCCTGCTTACTAATATTACGGATCGACACTGATTCTACGACGTGTTAGCTCTACGGCTGTCAGTACTCAACTGCCAGTACATTTTAGCTCAACTGCTATGTTCTATTATCCCCACCACGCAAGTGGTTGGAGAATGCGCGCCAAAGCGTAGTTGTTCTTGCTTTGCCGCCAGATGGCGTGCTTGCGATTTGTTTTGACGTCCGTACTATTGACTAAACCCGACATATATATATATTTATGATTCCGACAAAGTGGTAAATAAAATCAAGAAACCTTTTTTTGGGTTCCTCCTATAGACGTAAAGTGGGTACAATATAATAAAAATCAAAGTACATTAAAAAAAGTCAAAGAAAAATAATTGAATTACAAATTGTACAGACGTCAACTTTAACATGAGAATCAAATAAATTAATCAATTAATACATTCTAATTTACTTAATTTAAACAAAACAATTAAACTACAATGTCAAAAAATAAAAAATTCTAAAACAAAAATTATCTACAATACAATTAAAATTACAAATGTCAAAGTAAAATAATTAAATTACAACTCTGTCTAACCCTCTGGAGAACACAGTCGTGATGTTATGTTATTTCCCTTAATTACTTAATCAAATACCTCAGCTCAATGCGCCGTATGTAGAAGTAGATCGTTGCATCAACAAACAAGTGCTAGACACACAAATCTGATAATTCTCATAGCGTAGGTCGTTTCACGTAACTTTACTGCTTACTACGGTTTTAAAGTGTTACTTTCGTAGTACAGTCAACTGTGTTAAGTAGTAATTTAGTTGACGAAGAGATCAGGAAAAGACTTTTCGAATACTTGATCATAATCAAATAATAACACAATAATAACAAAACAACACACACACAAACACAATAATACAACACACAATAATATTAATACTTGATCTTCTAATGATCATATGACTTAATTTCATTTAATATCCTTTTTTTTTATTTAACTAGCAAATGGTATAATACATTTTTTAATCTAATTTAATTTTACCTAGCTTTATATGGTATAATGAACATTTTCTATAATGCACATTTGAATTAATATTCAATTAGTATAATATTCATATTTCAATCATTACAGTTGCTTGTGCATCGCCGGAGACGATGCAGAAGCAACTGTAATGTTTTGAGGTTAGGTTACAATCATTTGTTTTTCAAGAACGGTGCGTTACCTTAATAAAATTGTAAATATAAAATTAGGTCACGTTTTGTAAAAAAAAAACATTATACAAATTGAAAAATATTTGAAATTAACGTTATACTAAATGTTACTACAGCAAATGAAGGTTTTTTGGAATTATAACATTAGATCACCTGAAATTAGGTTATTTGTTTTTATAGCTTATGAAAATTATATCATGTGAACGTTATTTTAAGTGACTTTCTGTTAGAATGCCATATATTAGACACCCGTTCAGGAGCCACCATAACCACCATCATAACCATTAGGTTATGTCATAAGAAAGGTTGGCAGCATCATCCTTAGCTAGACAAGAACAAGCAACACTGATTAAACACAGATGAAAAAGAACTAGATTTACTGAGAGATATGAGAATACTGCAGGAATGATTTGCATAAAACATTTTGTTCTTGTCCCCTAGACGAGGCAGAGGACACCCGAGCAGTATTGAGCTTCAAATTTCATCTCGCTCCACGTAGCTTGCCAATACTGTGCGACGCTAGGTTTAACTGGGATGACCACGTTTCCTTTTTAGGGTTCCGTACCCAAAGGGTAAAAACAGGACCCTATTACTAAGACTCCGCGATCCGTCTGTCTGTCTGTCTGTCCGTCTGATGACAGATGATGTATTTCTATTGCCGCTATAACAACAAATACTAAAAATAGAATAAAATTAATATTTAAGTCAAAGTCAAAGTCAAATATATTTATTTCAACTAGGCCAATAAGCGGTACTTTTGAACGTCAAACATTAAATCTAAATTATAAATGTACAAGTAATAAAAATTGACTCTACCGTGCATTCGGAAAGTAGCTTGTTATGGAGAAGAACGCACAAGAAACTCCATACTTACTCTTTTTAAAATGTTTTACAATGTTTACTTATGTACATACATTAATAAATTCATATATGTGAGGACGATGCACCCAAAAATAGCACTACACACTATACTACGTACAGGTATAAAGTAATAAAAACACTAACAGGTGGGGCTCCCATATAACAAAAGTGATTTTTTTTTGCCGTTTTTTGCGATAATGGTACGGAACCCTTCGTGCGCGAGTCCGACTCACACTTGGCCAATTTTTCATAGAAGATTCCAATACATCTCTGTATGCAGGACAAAGAACTCATCCCGCATAGAGAAGGGCATTGATGTTCAGCGTGCTCAATGGCCAAGAGTCGATGATGAAGCTGGATGAAAGTTCTGATAACATAATAAAATGGCGACAAGGAGATAATCATAAACCTATAACCTTAATTAATGACTTCAGATATTAAAGTGACACCTTAGTACTTGTTACAAGTTGTGATGTCTATCCTCACATCAGTAAGCATCGCTCGCTTAGATCTTTCAGAGATAACATCACCTTGCTACGCGACTAACACCCTAATGGACTACGTTTGTTTGTTATACAATAGGAAACGGTCAATTGAAACTGTGCACCTTAATCTCTGAAGCTTTTGTGTAGGCGTTTATATGTCACTTATATCTTGATAAGATGAGGATTATAAACTCCAGCTTAGTGGACTAATGAGGCCGGAGTCTGGCCTGTAGGAAGCAGCTGGATTACTTACTGCCCTCTATTTGTATTACTGCTCTCTATCATTCGAAGGTTTGCTGGAAGGAAACTCCATTTGCTAAAATATATAATTTAAAGCTCGCCTTTGTACATGAATTTTATTTATTTTTTGTTTAAATTTAATAGTTTATTTATTTATTTATATATTTATTTATTTATCACATCACATCACATCATCAGCCTATTAATGTTCCCACTGCTGGGACACAGGCCTCCTCTCTGTGAGAGGGAATGGGCCGTAATCCACCACGCGGGCTCAGTGCGGGTTGGTGGATGTCACATGTCTTCGAATTTTTGGTTCTAGGACATGTCGGTTTCCTCACGATGTTTTCCTTCACCGGTTTGAGAGCAGTGGTGATGAAATAATTTACACAAATTAAAGCGCCTGCCTGGGCTCCAACCCACGACCTACAACTTGTAAGTCGCGGCCGATACCACTGGGCCACCACTGCTCCTATTTATTTATATATTTATTTATTTATTCATTTACACATACAATTATTGTTATAGGTAGAACCCAAGGTAACAACAATAGTCATACAATGCGACATTTCAGAGAGGTCCCGTAGAAACTGATCGCACACCTACGCGCGTCCATGATTGACCAGTCCCAAGTAACGGCTCCGGGCTCCGCACAAGTTAACTAGAGGACAACACAGTAATTGTCACCCTCTGGAATTCGCCAAAGAGCGGGAAAAAATATCCAAACGCTGAGAGACGCTATTAAGAATCGTAACAGCCCGACACACTGGTGCAAACTTTAATAGGTTTTGTACGGGCTACCGGAGGTTCGAACAGACTCTCCCTCGGCCCCAACCTTAGCCTACTGTTTGGAACGAGTAATCCCAACGATTGTAAGATTTGTGGATTGTTTAGCATCCCCCGAAAAACCATAACGACGTATTTTACCAGAGCAAGATTGCGCCTCACCTCCAACCTATACATATACAGGGTACATAAGCGGGTAAAACGGATAGACGCCAAATTGCCTCATGTATAAGTACCGTGTAAATTTGTTCTGCATATTTTCCACCATCTGAGAATATTTCATTTCATAAGGATTCCAGATGATAGCACTAGTTTACAAGTTGCTTCGCACCAACGCATTATAAAGCGATTTCACTGCTGCCATGTTATTGAATTCACGGGTTTCACGCATGACAAACCCAAGATTTTTGAAGGCCTGTATACACACTTGCACGATATGAGCTCGAAATGACAGATCCTCAAAAAAAGTGATCCCAAGATCTCGCATCGACCTCACCCGCAGTATGACCGTGACCGCCCATATTATATTCGTGATGTCGGGGTACCACAGCCCGCGTGAATGACATCATATTACACTTTGCCACATTGAAGTGCAACTTGTTTTCTATACTCCACGCTACCACCCGATCGATGTCACGCTGAAGCTTTTCACAGTGCAACTCGTAGGTTATCCGCATGAACAACTTCAGATCGTCAGCAAATAATTGACAGCTAGCGTCTTCAATAACCTCCGGGAGATCATTAACCATGATTATGAATTCCAAGGGTCCTAAATTCGGATGCAATACGGGTTCGAGGTGTAGCCTGCGTATTCCAGAATTTGCTTGCGGTTGCCCAAATAGTTGGAAAAGAACTTTAGAAGGGCAGGGGTAAAACCAGTCTTCGCAAATTTACTTAGCAGAATATCATTATCCACGAATGCCTTCCTGAAGTCAAAGTAAGCGACGTCCAGTTGGACACCTGCCTCTGAGTCCAGTATTGTGGCGGCCTGGTTTAAAAACACATCAAGTTGGAATTCGTACTGCGGCCCTCACGGAAGCCATGCTGAGTGGATAGATGAACACAACGCTGACTCGAAGACTTTAGCAAATACTGACAGTACTGCTACTGTATTATCTTCATATACAATTAAGAAATAAGAACCTGGATGGAGTAATGTTGTGTGTAGAAATGAAAAAAAATTGGCTGGTCAAGCTATTCCAATTTTACCCCCGAAAGCTTTAAATTTTTTTTTCAAGTGCTGTTTTTTTTCGTTTTATTATTGATGGTGAGTGCACTATGGAAATGATATTACAGTGCACTCTACTTTACTTTCAGGTCACAGGATAGAGATCAAGCATATAACCAACGACTTTACTTAATCTTTAGGCAAGGGTGTGTCACACCACCAGCTTCCAAACTCTGGGCTGATACTGACAAACACCTACCAAATATTTTGCCAGATCTGAGAATTCGACCCGACGTTACTCGGCACACTGGCAGCTTGTTACCGAACACTATTTCACGTTTGTCGGGGTTGTTGTGTAGTATCTGCGGAAAAAATACAGAAAAAGTTTTTTTTTAATATTATGTATGTGAATGTGAGTTAACTTCTCGATCGATCACAATGAAATTTCACATACATGTTATACTCGTACAATTCGCATAACATGTACCGAAAAGGACAAAGGGTAAGGTTAATTCAGAAATAAAAATACTACCGACTTCCAAATAAAAAAACTACAAAATGAAAAATAACTTTCTTTTTGAAGTCGGTGTCTTTGGTAGGTACCGATTTTTTTTGCGTTATAGAGACCGACTTCCAAAAAGAAAGCTATTTTGTACCTAACTAATAGGCAAGTTGTTTAGTAAGGTACCTATAATGCCAGAATAGATTACCCAAATAGCATGAAATTTGATCATAACCGGTGAAATAAGAATGTGCCAAGGTAAACTGTACACATCTGCGTACCCCTTTAGAGCGTGCTGGCATGATGTTATGTTATGAAATGGTATAAACAATAAACACACATGCGATTGCAGCAATCCTTAGAGATTTGCCGTATACTCTTTCAAACAAAAAATAATTTTTTTCAAAATTGACGGAGAAATCGGTGAACATAAACAAAAAAAAATCGTACATAGAACCTTTTTGGCAAGTCGGTTAAAAAGTACATTAACGCGAGTGAAGCTGCGGGCAAAAGCTAGTATACAGATAGATATAATAAAAAACTTTTTAACAAAAAATCAAACCGACTTCCAAAAAAACACTGCAAAACGAAAAATAACTTTCTTTTCCGAAGTCGGTGTCTTTGGTACATATGTTTTTCGTGTTTCGACACCGACTTCGGAAAAGAAAGTTATTTTTCGTTTTGCAGTGTTTTTTTGGAAGTCGGTTTGATTTTTTGTTAAAAAGTTTTTTATTTCTCTCTTTTTAGTTTTGATAGGTACTTCCAATTGCCATAAAATTCATATATAGCCAAAGTGCATTTCTTCACGATTCCAATAAGCCCATACACGACTAGTATACATTGTTTTATTTCGGAGTACCAGTGCCTACCTGCCGGCTTCATCGTCAGATCAGTTCGATGGTACCATTTTCATCAGCACTATGTATTTATAAGTATTTGCTTCATCATAGTCGTTAAACTATTCGAGATATCTTATAACCCATGACATACTTAGCATTAAGGAAATCTATTAGCCATCTGTGGTCTTCTTTACCAGTTCCTCTTCACCAAATGTTACTTTCTGAGTGCAGATGATTGCATTGTTGATAAAAATACCAAAATCGCTATATGTATGCCTATAATATTTGAGAAGTTTCCTCGATTTCTCCAAGATCCCATCATCAGATCCTGACCTGATGACTATGGGACCAACCGGGAAGTATACCCTTTCAAACAAAAGACGAATTTTCCAAATCGGCCCAGGCGTCTTACAGTAATCGGGGAACATACATAAAAAAAAAAGATTCCGACGAATTGAGAACCTCCTCCTTTTTTTGAAGTCGGTTAAAAATAATCAGTGCCTTAAAACCATTAAACAACAAATCAATCGCTAATTAGTAAAACACTCAACTGTAATTAGCATACATTCATATAGACTAACAATGAATAGTTGGTAACAGGCCAGGTGTCCCGGCTTTCATCAGTTTGGTAATGGCCCAGAGGACCAGCTATTGAGGGCACTTTTATGTAACGCAGGCGGTAGGCTCAGTTTGTAGGTCACGATAGTGCTTTATGAGATACGAAGTGGTTCCAAGATTTGACTTAGAACATTGCAGCTCTAATTTATAAGCTTCTGCCAGCGGCTTCGGTCGCGTTTAGAGCAGACATTATCCCACGGCAGCTAATGCAATTAATCCTAGTTTCTAATACAGTTTGGGTCGCGGATAAATTTGAAAGAGAGTTACCGTGGCCCTGGCACAAGCAACTGAAGGAACACGGGTGGGTTTTAGTCACAGTAAAAGTCTGACACGCCCTGCCGCTTCACCCAGAGCGGGAGAAGTCATTGGATGAATTCCCACTCAAAAAAAAAAAATTGTCATGCTCTCATGTGCCTAAAAATCTCAACATTAATAATATAAATAGGCCTATCAAAATATTTCTAATGGAAGTTAACAGACACTATATAACGCCATCTGCTGTAAATTTTCAAACATGAACAATATTTTTTTTTGAACTGACCTATTTACTTGGTTACGATTGCCATTATTTTACAGTTTTTTGAATACTTTCGAATACTGAATACTTTTAGCTTTGTATTGTAGTGTTGAATAAAGGCGGTTGTAAAAGTAAATTCGAATAAATGTGTTGTTTGCTTTTGCCGGCGTACAAACATTATTTTTTCGGACTTCGGACATAAGGATCAACCAAGTAATATTTACTTTAATATCTGTAAAGTAGGGTGAATAGAACTGCAGGGGTGAATGGGAACAAAACATTGATTAGGATTTTAACTTTAATACCACTTTATGGTTTCAAACAAAGCTATTCACCCTGTTTTACCGTTGGTTTTTTTATCCTGGACTGAAATATCTAACTTCCTTATTTAGACCCTAGATTAATATTGGTATTGACTTGAGTTTTAAGTGATTAGATTGGCAGCCAGCTAGTTAAATGCATGTCACGTTCAACACGACAATTAATCATGACAATATCGGGCTCACCGAATCTCTCAACTCACTCCCACATATAGCAACATTCCAGCAATTTCTACATCCTAAGGTTTAGCATACTGCCACAGTGCCGCCACCACTGAACTAATACTATAAATAACACTACATTTGAAAGGGACGCAGGCGCAGTTCCCACAGCTCCATACAATATAGATCTAGGCCTTGTTAAAACGACTCAAATACTTCCAAATCTACAATCAACTTTGTACTCTGTGATGAAAGCTGTAGGATTGGTTTATGACTTGTGTAGATGCTATCAATTGACACACGAAGAATGCATCGATGCTCTACTTTCCATAGTGTGTCTCAAGGATTTTAATGCTTTTAGTTAGTGTTTGTTTACATTTTCATTGGGCTTCTGGGAATAAGGAACAATATTAAACAAACGTTTATGATGATTGCTTTTACCGTATATTAGTACACTAGCTCCTGCCAGCGGCGGCTTCGCCCGCGTGAAAGTCGAAAATTACCCCGAGGGAACATATTCCCGGGATAAAAAGTATCCAGATGTGCTATTCCTGACTATAATCTACCTCTGTGCCAAATTTCATTAAGATCCGTTCAGCTGTTCTGGCGTGAAGAAGTAACAAACATACAAACACACTCACAAACTGTGTGATTTAGAGGATAAATGCCATATTTCATCAATTTCATATTAAAAAAGGCAGGGTTTCATACAAACTCTCATCCCCTATTTATCTCCCTTAAGGTCTATCCACACATATCAGGGCCGTGCCCAGTACGTGCACGGGACGTGGACAGACCCTGCCCCGTCAGGGTCTCAAAAAAATATCGGTGGGCACATTTTATATGACAACGTTCACACACGTCCGTGCACGGGCCCGGGCACGTCCAGTGCACGGACGTGTGTGAACGAGTTCACCTGCCCCCCCTGACGGGACCCGGCCCTGTCACGTCCCGGGCACGCCCCTGATATGTGTGGATAGAGCTTTAGGGGTTGAATTTCGAAAAATCCTTCCTTATTCCTTGTCTACATTATAAAGGCAATCTCTGTGCAAAATTTCAGCTTTCTAGGTCCAAGGATTTAGGCTGGGCTTTGATGAGTCAGTCAGTCAGAACTTTTCTTTTTATTTATATAGATAGATAGATAGATTTCGTGTCGACATTAAAAAGACGAGTTTTTAACACGAGCGATGTAGCCAATTTAGAAAGCTACATGCGAGTGGTAAAATAAAGCCTTTTTATGCGAGACACGAACGATTATTTTTCTACTACCTGATGAACTTACTTAATTAAATGCCTAGATCCAACAACAATTTATTAGAAACATTCAACCTAAAAACCACAGACTATATACAAACAATCAACGCGCGCTTTTACAAGAGGTAACAGGTGCAGTATCATACTGCCAGTTACATAATGATCCATACAAAAGTCATTCCGTAACTGTTATTATGTAATTTTGTTTTTTTTAATTTTTATTTTATAATCTTGTGTCTAAATGTTCAAATTTCGATACGAATTTCTTATGTGTTACATAATAGACAAGCTAGTAGAAAAACATAATTTTGTAATTATACGACTCCAGGGAATGACGTCCAAGGGCGTTTGCGAGGAATTGGTTTGGCTGGGATAAATTGGGTCTTGAAAACCGTTGAGATTGAGGTGAAACTTGCCAGAGGCTAAATCTCACAGAGGACTAGAAGAGGGTGAGCTGGTTTATTAACTTGATGCAGGGTTTTTTAACAAGCTCTATTCTTCAAGTGGCACCAAGCAAAATCTATTTGAAGATTCAAGAATCGTATAACCTACTAGTGATACAATAAAGTATTTCCCTTCGTTTTCATTACGACTTTACGAGTAACTCACACAGCTCGAACAGAATGACAAGTTGACGATACGATCAATAGGTGCTATAAACTATCTCATTAGTGGCAATTAACGCTAGAGAGGAATCATTTATATTTGCCGAACAGGCAATTGACGTTTCTGTAAAGCTTAGGCACCTATAAGCACTGTTTTTTAATTAACCAACGATAAAAAGGAGGAGTTTCTCAATTTGGCATGTATATTGGTACCTATATAAGTTTTTCTTATGCTGTATGACTAAGCATAACTTTTATAGAGTGCTTCGATTTCAAAAAGAAGTTGGTCCCATTTAAATTTGAGGTTAGAAAAAAAGGAATTGATTGATAATTTTTCTACAGGATTTTCAATTGTGAACCGCGCGATTCTTGAAAAGCCTAAAATAAAACTAAATAAATACAAGTAAAATTCAAAAAATTTACACCCTCAACACGTTTTTATTTCATACTACATAATTTATCTTGTAGTAGACACGCTCGATCGACAATCTATTAAACACGTAATTATGACACGATATCTTGCGAAAACCGCCCGATTCAAAAAGTAAAACGCGCATAATTATTGAACGGCTAAACCGATTTTCATCAAACATAGCTAAAGTTAAGAACACTCTCGATAAAGTCACCATTCGAACAAACAAAAATATGTTCATCCGTTTAGAAGCTATGATGCCACAGACAGAAAAACAAATACACAAAACACTCAGGTACACACGTCAAACTTATAACACGCCTTTCTTTAACAAAAAAATTAACCAACGAAAAAACAAACTGAAAAGCAAAAATAATAATAAAATTAACCTGGCGCCGGCAGTTATTGTTTTTGTTATAAAGTTTTTAATTCGATTTCTTAGCAAGGACTTTAAGTCAGTGTAGATCCAATTGTCGAGATACTGGCATCTATCAAGTTAAGACACTAAACATATTTGAATTTTTCCGAGACTACATCATGGACGCACTCGAAATTAAATATAAGACGTGTTTAGAGGTTCTATACCCCTCTCCCTACAAGTGTCATTAAATGTTAGCAATGGTCAAAATGCCACAATGTAACCTTTCATCATCATCATGATCAGCATGTTAATGCGCCCAATGCTGGGATACTGGCCTCCTCTCTGTGAGAGGGAGTGGGCCGTTATCCACCACGCAGGCCCAGTGCGGGTTGGTGGATGTCACATGTCTTAGAATTTTTGGTTCTAGGACATGCCGGTTTCCTCACGATATTTTCCTTCACCGTTTTTAGAGCAACGTGATGAAATAATTTACGCAAAGTAAAGCCGCCTGCGTGAGTTCGAATATTACCACTGGCTATTACCACTGGGCCGCCAGTGCTCGATAACCTTTGACATTGTGCTTAATTGATTTCAATGAAGTTAGCGATTGTCTGCTCATCCTGCTGCGTGCAAAAACAAGCTTGAATATACTCATAGCTAAATGAGCAATTCAGCTAACGAGCAATACCGATGTCTAATTAAGTCTCACATAAATACGAACAACTCAATCCAATCTGTGAAGTTGTGAAATATTCATTGAAATGCTGATGTTGATCTTAAATTACACGATACACATAAATGGAGACGTTTAATTACATGAAAGAACTGAGGCCCCAGAAAAATGAAATTCTATCATCAAAAGCGAGGTATTAGCGATTGGAAAAAAACTGGCCAAATGCGAGTCGGACTCGCGCACGAAGAGTTCCATACCATTATCGTAAACACCGGCAAAAAAATCACGTTTATTCTATGGGAGCCCCGCTTAAATATTTATTTAATTCTGTTTTTAGTATGTGTTGTTATAGCGGCAACAGAAATACATCATCTGTGAAAATTTCAACTGTCTAGCTATCACGGTTCATGAGATATAGCCTGGTGACAGACAGACAGGCAAACGGATCGTGGAGTCTTAGTAAGGGTCCCGTTTTTAACCTTTGGGTACGGAAACCTAAAAATTATAAAAATGTATGGGAATGTCAAACGCTATCGGAATGTTACGTGATCAATGCCTGACACACTTGTATAGTACCTGTAGTAGGATGTTTGCTTGTGGTTTTGATCTAATTGGAATATCGCTAAGAAATAACTCGTGGCGTGGCCAAATAATAACTGCCGCACGGTTCAATATTCAAGGTTAAGCAACAGTTGCCGAGGTCGATCCGTGGATGGGTGGCCAGCTATTAACTATTGAGACAACTCCGCGCAACAGGCACGGAAGTCTCGATATATATGTCATTTGTACCACTATTCAAACTAATCATGATTTTTAATCCCTGACGGAAAAAAGAGAGGTGTTATAAGTTTGACGTGTGTAGCTGTGTGTGTGTACATCTTGCGAAAACACCCCGATTCAAATCAAATCAAATCAAATATTTTTTATTGGCATAGGTTATACAGACATGTTAGGTAAATTACAGTTCCATTATGTCCTGCCTAGTAGGCATACAATAATTAAGTCAACACATCACACACACACATCACATCATCAGCCTATTAATGTCCCCATTGCTGGGACACAGGGCTCCTCTCTGTGAGAGGGAATGGGCCGTTATCCACCACGCGGGCCCAGTGCGGTTTAAGTCAACATGCAAATAGGTAATCATAGGTATCACATATAAAGCAATAATTACAAAATAAGAATTAGATGCATGGTGACAGATTGTAGCAGGTACTAATTATTAAGAAAATCTTGGGCTGTGTAGTAAGCTTTGTCAATTAAAAAAAATCGTAATTTATATTTGAATAGTGTTTAAAATGTCCACAGGTATCCTATTGTAAATTTTAGATGCCATTCCGAAAAGAATTTTGTTTTTTATTTATTTATTTATTTAGGATCACCAACGAGTGGCATAACAAAAACTTACAGGAAACATATAAATTTAAAACATTATCATGTGATGGACACTCAATTATAGGTTACCACAGCTTACACATTATTGAGTATACATGCTCTACATAAAAATTAATAATATTAAATAAAAATTACATTGAAATACAGATTAGATTCAAATTAGCTCCAAATGTTGACGATGTCAAATTAAATCATAACAATTTTCAAATACAGTAGCGAAATAAAATAAAAAATACAGATTATGTCAAAGTAATAAAATTAAATCAAATCAAATCAAAATATACATAATGTCAAATTAAAATAAATCAATTTAAAATATACAATGTCAAATCAAATTAAAAATTATATAAAATTAAATTAAATGAATAAAATTAAATGAATAAAATTAAAATACAGATCGAAAACAAAAGTAAATGCATGCAAAAGTAAATTTTAAATTTCATTTTGCTCAGAAGAGCAGTTCTATGTGGTATACTAGACATAGACTAGAGTATGTATCTTTTTGATTTTAATTCACCGAATAGATTTTTACTTATCTTAACAAATACCGCAACTTCGTAGATGTAAGCTGATGGAAAGGTCAGACTTTTAAACTTTTTAAAATATGATTCGCATGATTCAGGAACAAAGATACCAGCAATTGCGCGAATGCATCTTTTTTGCGCTTTAAATATTGATTATTTATTTGTGGCGTTAGCCCAGAATATAATCGCGTATTTTAGGGTTGATGACACGCAGGCAAGATAGGCAGTTAATAGAGCTGATTGATCGAGAACTTTAAATGAATGATCGCAAACATTAAGACGCCCATAACTTTAGAACGGCTGCACCGAATTTCATTAAACATAGCTAAAAACACTTTCGACTTAGTCACCTTTCAAACAAAAAAACTAAACCAAAATCATTACATCCGTTTAGGAGCTATGATGCCACAGACAGATACACAAATAAATAGATACACACTTCAAACTTATAATTACACTAGCTGTTGCCCGCGGCTTCGCTCCCGTGGACCACCCCACAGGACCCGTTTTCGGGATAAAAAAATAGCCTATGTCACTCAGGAATAATGTAGCTTTCTATTGGTAAAAGAATTTTTCAAATCGGTCCAGTAGTTTCGGAGCCTATTCGGTACAAACAAACAAACAAATCTTTCCTCTTTATAATATTAGTATAGATATAAATAACACCCCTCTTTTCCCGGCTAACCTATTATTATTAAACTATAATCAGCTATGTAAACATTGCATAAAAGCCATGGTTAGTTTAAATATTAGTAGAGTGTGGCGTCAATCACTTGTAATGAGTGTATCGGCAAATAGTCATTATATTAAGCCTTTATGTCTATTCCAAGCGATTTAACTAGTACCTAGATATTTTACGGCTTTGCTTATTGGCACGTTATGAAACTTTGCTAATAACTTTACGGAGAATTCAAGCTCCTGTACTTAAATTTATTTTTTGTTCATTGCTACGAGTTACGAGCTATTCTTACATATTTAACTTTTATTAGCGTTCCGTTCCTTAAAAGAAAAAAAGGTCAGCCTTTTTTGTCGTATGTTTTAGGAATCGCAAAAGGAATCAAAACCTAAAGACTACTTCTCGTTGACCTGGAATCATGAAATTTGGCAAGAAACAATGTCTTATAGAAATAAAGAATAAAATCTGAAAACTGTAAATTTGTAGTTAAAACAACTTCAATGTATACGGAGAGTATATAATTCGGAAAACTCTTGAGGGCTGGGAAGGGAGGTTTGCTGTTGGTGGAAAGCGCATCTCCAATCTGCGCTACGCCGACGATACTGTTCTCCTTGCTGCAACATATGACGACATGAAGGAGATATTACATAGATTGGAGGTGGAGAGTGGCAAGTTGGGGCTTGCAATAAATAGGCAGAAAACTAAACTTATGGTGATAGATCGTGCGTAAAAGCTATCGGGCGCCTGCAGCATCCAAGGCATCGAAGTTGTGGATAGTTTCATTTATCTGGGGTCTATTATTAATACTGAGGGTAGCTGCGTACCAGAAATAAAACGACGGATAGGTAAGGCTAAAGATGCTATGACACGCTTGGAGAACATCTGGAAAAATCGTGGCATAAGTTATAAAACCAAAGCCCGTTTAGTCAAAGCATTAATTTTCCCCATTTTCCTCTATGGAGCTGAGACGTGGACAATCCGAGCGAGAGGGTAGACGCATTCGAAATGTGGTGCTGGAGGCGGATGCTCCGAATACCATGGACAGCCAAACGCACAAATGTGTCTATCCTTTCCCAACTCGATATCAAGACCAGATTGTCTACAGTATGCCTACAGCGTATTTTGACCTACTTCGGTCACATAATGCGAAGGGGAGATAGAAGTCTGGAAAAATTGGTCATTGTTGGTAATACCGAAGGGAAAAGAGCACGAGGCCGGTCGCCAACACGATGGTCTGACCAAGTGAAAGAAGCTACGCCCTCAAGCAAATTTCAGCAGGTGGTGATGGCAACTTTGGACCGGAATCGATGGAGGCAGATTGTCCGCTTAAAGAGGTCCAGTGACCACGATCCTCAGTAATGAGGGACCGATTAAAGAAGAATGTTACCTATTTATTTTGTTGAATGCAGTTATACGGAACCCGCGGTGCGCGAGTCCGAAACGCACTTGGCCGGTTTTTTTTAATTGCTGCATATTCCATACCCTTTTGAAAAATATTATCATAATCATCTGCTTAGCCATTTTCCAAATATTTGGATTCAGCTTCCAGTCTAACCGGATGAATCTGAATACCAGTATTTTATATCGAGCGACCACCTACGAGTAACTAACCTCCACAACCCAACAACTGTGTTAAACTATAGCCCGTAACAATATTGGTGTCAAATAAGGGCTATCGCGTTTGAATTTGCCGCTAGGGGCGCTGGTGTAGAGTGAGGTCTTCAAAACGTCAAATTGCATTGTTTTTTGGTTTTTAGCGCAAGTTTATTTACCACTTTTTTATTGTTGTGAATATTATCCAAATATGGCAGATTAAGATGGGTTATTTACCAAGCACTGCTTTAATAGAGTTTTATGTTTCAGAAAAGTTTATCCTCCTTTTTTTTTCGAATAAATGGGCTGCGCAAAATTGCGGCTTAATCGTTTTTATATATAATTTAATCATACTTTTATGGCCTTAGACATTGTTTCATTAATAATTTTCTTCCGTACGCATAATAACAAAGTTTAACAGCTTTATATAAGGACCTTATTCGTCAGTGGCGCCAACTGGTGGGCTCAAAATGGAAGCCCTCATTGTCTCGTTTCATTACCCGTAACGACTATCAAAGTTCTACAAATAACCGCCGGGACTAATGTACTTTCGGCATATGGCCACCCATCCACGGCCCGACCTCGGCAAGCGTTGCTAAACCTTGATGATCGACTCGCACGGCTGTTTTTATCAAGCCACAAGCTCCTTAATTAGGTTATGTTTATTACTTCTCGTTAATACTAGTTCTTCCACATATCCCTTTCCATAAGTTACTCAGGAATGCAAGCCCGTGCCAGATCGTATCAATTTTATTACGTTTTCACTCGTCAATGACATAATCTTCACAGTGCGCATATAAGGCGCCTGCCAGTCAGCCAGCTCTATAAAAAATGAAATAATTTCTAACTGCATGATGTCATGTAACGGCAGCCCTGTGATTACGACACAAGACGATTTAAGACTGAATAGTTTGTTTAGGTGCCTACTGTTTTTTTCCTGCAGACCTGGGGTTGACCATTGACCATGAGTGTGCGTAAAGGGACGGATGTATACAAAGTCATATACATCTCTTACACTCACTCAAAATAACCTTACTTGTCACCCTCCTGACAGTAAAAACAAAAAAAAACTCAAAAATTTCAAAAATAAGTCTTTTACTCGCATCGCGGCACGCCCGATTCAAAATGCTAAATCTAAGTTGTGTCGTAGCGTCCTCCTCCTCGCGTCGTGTTCCTCATTACTGAGGGTCGTGATTCCCCCGACAGGAGATCAACTTTTCTCTGACGATGATTCTCCATCTGTTTGTCCTTAGCGACGTGGAGCGCTCCACGTCGCTAAGGACATCGTGCAGCTTGGTGTTCAGCGTTGTACGAATTTGATCAGACCGGGCTACATGTAGTAGCGTACAAGAGTTCAAAGTAAATACAATATATAGAAAAACAAAGTTACGCTAACATTGCAAACCTACATCACCTGAGAGTTTTTACGTATCCATTGTTAATTGTATTTCTATTGTCTTAGTCTTGTTGAAATGAATTTGATTAACAATGCCATAAAGGAAAACCTACCTGCATACTTACTAATATAATGATTATGTGCGACAGCTTTTTATTACTCTAGAAACTCTATGCAGTATCAAATGATTTCCACAATTCAATTGGGCAACACTTATTTTCTTGTTAGACTGTGTTGTTGGTCGCGAGGTCGCAAGCATTACTTTGCGTTGGAAAGGAGGTTCTGGATTCAATTCCTGATTCGATTTTAAAAGGTTATTGGGTCTATCCAACTGGTTTTTTAGCTAAAGTCCGGAGTATGGTTTTGTGTCCGTTTGATAGCAATAGGCTCGGCCCCTTTTAAACAATTTTTTATTATTTATTTTTATTGGACATTGGCCTCTCCCAGGCATCGCCACATTGACCGATTCCGTGCGTCTCGCATCCGGCGCTTTCCCGCAACCTTAACCAGGTCATCGGTTCACCTTGTGGGAGGCCTTCCAACGCATCGTCTTCCGGTCCGCGGTCGCCATTCCAGAACTTTTCGGCCCCATCGACAAAAACACTAAATATTACAAGTAAAATTTAAAAAGCCCGCGACGCATTTTTATTTCATGCTACATAATTTATATAGTAGTAGACACGCTTCGATCGACAATCTATTGAACACGTAATTATGACACGATATCTTGCGAAAACACCCCGATTCAAATATTAAAACGCCCATAACTTTAGAACGGCTGAGATAATTTTCATCAAACATAGCTAAGAACACTCTCACCTTTGAAACAAAAAAAAACGAAATCAAAATCGGTTCATCCGTTTAGAAACTATGATGCCATAGACAGATACACAAGAAAATTTACTTACTAAGATGGATATATGCTTGTCACTTAAACAAGCCGGAACGGCTGAACGGATCTGGATGAAATTAGGCACACAGATAGATTATAGTCTGGAGTAGCACATAGGCTACTCGTAGTATGTTCCCGTGGTATAATTTCCGACTATAACACGGGCGAAGCCGCTGGCAGTTGCTAGTTGGACATATCCTATGGACAAGAATGTGAAGGTCGCACCAACTTTGATTCACGAAGCGGTAATGAAACCCATGACCTTGAAATACGGATGTTCTATTGCAGCATTTGTTTCGTTACGAAATTAATGGATCAAAACAATTAAAGTTTTGTTATGTCACTAGACATTATAAATATGCTCAACAGCTCAATATATACTGAAGTCTTTGATAATGCTATGGAATAATAAAATAATAATATCAGCCTGTAATTGTACCACTGCAGGGTTTGCCCTGGTTTGCCTTTTGGGACTCTTCACATAAACAGAAGGCACAATGACTGATCACCATCACCACGCTCGCTCAAGAGGGGTTGGTGATGCTATATTAAGTAGGCAGATGAAGAGGTAAAGAGGAAGGCGATCAGCCTGTTAAGGTTAACCAGGTCATCGATCCACGGTCGCCACTCCAGAAATGTTCGGCTACCGCATATAATACTCCTGTACTTGTTTAAACTGTATTGTTTTCTTGTTTGTATATTTAGATGTGGTTACGTTCCCGACTTACGAGTTGTCGGTCGTGGGTCCGAACCTGAGCAGGCGCTTTACTTTGTGTAATTTATTTCATCACCACTGCTCTCAAAACGGTGCAGGAAAACATCGTGAGGAAACCGGCATGTACTAGAACCAAAAATTCAAAGACATGTTACATCTACCAATCCGCACTGGGCCCGCGTAGTGGATTATAGCCCACTCCCTCTATGAGAGGAGGCCTGTGTCCCAGCAGTGGGGACATTAAAAGGCTGATGATGTGATATTTAGATGTAATTATGTTTCTATTTTAGTAGTTTGTTTTAAATTCCTAATTGTACCTAGTAAAGCTAATTGTATGATTTTAAATTTACACCAAGTGCTCCCCATGTCGTGTCCAGGCTATCTCTATCTTCAAGGTTGTCTGGAAGAGATCGCAGAAGCCTGTATGTTTGTTTTTATTATTTTCATGTTTCTTTTTGTAATGTTTTATCTTGGTGTACAATAAAGAATATATATATAATTATTATCTTAATATATATAAATCTCGTGTCACAATGTTTGTCCTCAATGGACTCCTAAACCACTTAACCGATTATAATAAAATTCGCACACCATGTGCAGTTCGATCCAACTTGAGAGATAGGGTAGGGTAGGGTAGGGTAGGGTTGGTAGGGTAGGTAGGGTAGGGTAGGTAGGGTAGGGTAGGGTAGGTAGGGTAGGGTAGGTAGGGTAGGGTAGGTAGGGTAGGTAGGGTAGGGTAGGGTAGGGTAGGGTAGGGTAGGGTAGGTAGGGTAGGGTAGGTAGTTAGGGTAGGTAGGGTAGATGAATGTTTGGTGTTTTTATGGCAAAACAAAGTTTGCCGGGTCAGCTAGTAATACTATAAGTATGAAATGAGGACAAATTACCCATGTTACGCATTGTAATGTATCTACAATCTGATAAATCGAGTCACAAGCCGCAACACATCAACTGCATCTACACCGATACGTCATAGATGCGTATGCGTCGTATGATCGCGCGCGTGTTGGTCAGTATGCATCGCACGCGCACGGATTAACGGCACGGGTGTCAACACCGGGTGGTCAGTGTGATCGTGAGTTAGGAGGAGGTTTCAACGCCGGTCAGATTAGATTGGTTTGAAAAACGATTATAATTTTCATGCAGTTTTTCCACTACCATCTTATCCTTCTTCCTGCTAATATGTGTAACAAAAAAATGGGACCACTCTGGAAAAATATCCATTAAAAACAAACAAAAGTATTTTTTTCAAATTGGTTCATAAATGACGGAGTTCTGAGGTAATAAAAAAAAATACATACAACTGAATTGAGATCATCAACCTTTTTTGAAGTCGTTTAATCTTACTTAATATTATAAATGCGAAAGTATGGATGGAAGTGTGTATGTTTGTTGCTCCATCACGCTAAAACGGCTGAACGAATCTAGATGAAATTTGGCACAGAGATAGATTATAGTCTGGAATAGCACATATGCTACTTTTTATCCCGGTATAATGTTCCCTTGGGATAAAAAAACACTTTTCACAAGGGCGAAGCCGCTGGCAGAAGCCAGTATAATATAATATGTATTTAGTTGTTTTGATGTTCGGATGTTTGTTACTCAATCACAATATAACAGTGAATGGAATTGAATGAAACTTAGCATATGGTTAGACCATGACCTTAATTAGAATACTTCTTATACCGGTATTGGGTTCCCGTAGTATAATTTCCGACATGCACTCGGGTCAAGCCGATGACAAAAGATAGTATTACATATACATAAGTTGAAATCAAAGAATATGCATTAGGTATGGTCAAGAAAGGCAACTTCGGTGGATGGCAGAGTGCCAGTAATTTTGTGGTGCAACTCAGAAGTGGTCTATTTATTTTCTCTAGTAATACTCAAAAGACTCTTACGCCAAACTTCTGGGCCGCGTTAAAAAAACATCTGGTTTTGGTCAGCCAGCTCGCGAACATGTATCCTCAGACTGCACAGCATGATTTTCTTCTTGTTTACGTTTTTTTAGTTCGCTTTTTAAGCAGTCGGGTTTTTTTGTTAAATAATCAACTGCCTTTTTTTTGTATGAGATTTTCTACTGCGCAGCCATTGAAGCTAACTTCAGGGCGGCCAAGAAGTTTGGCGTTCTCACCACGACTGTATAGTTATCTATACAGTCAGATATATCGTATGTACCTTTTGATAGAGGGGCCACAAAGTTTACAATATAATTAATAAGTTTTAATTAAGTCTCTGACTCAGCTATTTATGAATAGACACTAACAATGTAAGTCCCAGTAGATAAAATTCTTGAACTAGTATTTGCGTTGACCTTGCCCCATGGGCTCTGTGAACTGTTAACTATAAGGTTTGTTTTAATAAATAGTAAAATATTTTCTTTTGTCATAAAGACAAGATATAATTGTATAGATAAGTGACTTATTTCTGATTTTACGTTTTTAACACAAGCATTCCTAAACATTACTTGAAAGAAAAAAACCGGGGATACCATAATGTCTTATACAATTTGACGGCCTTAGTTATAAAAAATAATATTAACCATGATTAGTTTAAATACTGTACTGTTTTGTTTGACTATTTTACTGGTTATTGACTAGTAGATTCTAAATTAATGAAATCTTTGGGAGACCTAGTCAGTATTTAGTTTGAGTGCAGAATCACTCGCCTCTCGCTTACCCAGAATTGCATATTGTCATGGATCTCATCAAAGCATAACTTATTTGATGTGTGCGATACCCCCGTCTACAACTACACATGTAGTTATGGGATTAACAAGCGCAATCGAAATGACACGTTATTGTTAATATATAAATATCGTTATCGCTAATATCGCATATTGTCTAGCTAGAGCCTCAGATTAACGCCACTGCCACGGCAATGATCCTGAACACTTTCTGGGCCCAGATAGGTAAAACTGTAACCATCACCGATGCTTTCGTACAAAGACGGGCTTCATTGCATATTTCGTTGAGTTCTCAGCCTTATCTGTATGCAATGTTATAGTGCGACGCGTACCGAGTGCCGTTGTAAATACGCCGGCAATTACTCAATATTTACCGACCCCGTATTCTAATAAATTAACTATCGATATCTAGAGAAATTCACGGAAGTTGTACCTATATTTCTCTTTTGGAATCTGGATGGTGTCTCAAATCAGGGCGAATTGCAATTTTGTAGTTTGTTCGTAAAAACAGATATGGTACAGATATGGTACAGATATGGTACAGATATGGTACATATATGGTACAGATATGGTACAGATATGGTACAGATATGGTACAGATATCGTACAGACATGGTACAGATATGGCACAGATATGGTACCTGCGGGGCTGCAGTGGCAATCAAAGAGCGTACTATCGATGGAATATTGGATCAGTCGCTCCATGGAACATACTGGAGCTCTTGCATCCGTTTTGACTGGAAGCCGATCCCAATAAAGTTGGGAAAAGGCAAACATGAGAGAGCAGTGGTGGCCCAGTGGTAACGGCCGCGAATTATAAGTTGTAGGTCTTGAGTTGGAACCTAGGCAGGCGCTTTACTTTCTGTAAATTATTTCATCACCACTGCTCTTAAAACGGTGAAGGAAAACATCGTGAGGAAACCGCAATATCCTAGAACCAAAAATAAGAAGACATGTGAAATTCACCAACCCGCACTAGGCCCGCGTGGTGGATGGTACCGCCTATTCTCTATCACACAGAGAGGAGGCCTGTGTCCCAGCAGTAGGAACATTAAATCAAACGTGAATAATCAGCTGTTGGGCCTGTAATCATGTCTTTTCCTGCAGCTTCACTGTCATGGGCTATCCCGTAGCAGTTCAGTGTAAGAATTTTGATAAACTTGCTAATCGGATGAGTATTTCGAAAGAATGCCTTTACATTTTTTCTAATTAATTTAATTAGTTTAGATTGAAAGCTTCATAATAAACAAGAAACTTCTCTTGCTAAAAAAATTCAGCACTCAATGATACGTTGTTAATATTTATAAGAAAGTGCATGTAGAATGTTAAGAATTTGGCAGCATTGTACCGTAAAGAAAACCGCAGAAACGTGCCTAAAAATGAAGAAACACAAAGGTGCCATACAATCTACAGTGCCAAAATGATGCATGTCTCGTCCAGCTGAAGTCACAGCTAAAATGATGCATGTCTCGTCCAGCCAAGGTCAGACCACTCTCAGCTTTCATCCAAAACTCAGGTCCATCATACACAAGTACTTGTCCTGTGTTGTTTACCTCCGTAACCATGGTTAGGTAAGAAGTACGTGTGTTCACAAAGCCCAGGGTGTTGAGATCACCAACAGTGTCACTAGTGCAATGGTTACGTGACGGTGCCATGTGGACAGAATTTTGTGGATATGTTCCACATTCTGTGGGGTTTTACGAGCCAGTTTTATATTCCTTGTTGGTCATTGTTGCGATTATTTTATTGAAGTGGTATTGATTGATGTTTTTGATAAGGGGCCAAGAGTTATTTGTTAGATTAAACGGCAAATAAACTTGTGTTTACCTCGGGTGATCAAATTCGTTTTCATTAATTTGGATTTGGTACTGGACTATGATCTTTCTCGCGAATAACTTGAGAAAAAGTTTGGCGTATGAACGATTTAAACGAAGTGTTGAAGAAAAATAAGCAGGATTGGCTTCACTGTAAGACTTGCATCGGTCAATATGATCCGGGCTTGAAACTGAAGTTGATTCTATTATGATCCTAAGACTGTTGGTCACACTCTGGAACCATACAACATCAACTTAGTTATATGGGGGTACTCCAAAGACCCGCAGTGCTATTGCGGAGCTATGTCCCAAACAATGCCTCATCTCCTATCGTGCTCTCTGTGCAAGAACACCTGCGCCCTGAGGGACCTTTGTGAGGCAAATGATAACGCTATTTAACTTATATAATTGTGGAATCATCGATACGACGAAGTGCAAGAAGAATGAGAGAAGTATCGCACGTATCATACGTTCCCCTGTTCTGAATAAATAATACCTTCGAACGACCTTAGAGCCTGCTATGGTAAATAGTTGATTGTCATGCGTGTGAGTGTCGCGGTGATGAATCAATTGGGGCAACTGGGCCAACGCTGCGCCGGCGGCGGTGGTGTGGTGCTACGCGGAAGATTCAAAGGCGCCGACGATGAATTGGTTATTTTAGTCACAAGCTTTTCTTTTACAATACTTGGTTTTCTTTTCTTTTTCAACCGACGTCAAAACGGAGGAGGTTCTCAATCCGGCTGTATGTTTTTTACACTATTACTCCGCCGATTATGAACCGATTTTGGTGATTATTTTTTCTATTTGAAAGCTGGTGCTTACCATGTGGTCTCATTTAAATTTAAATTTGATCTAGATTTAACGAGTGGTTTTTAAGATTTCCTTAATAATGTGTATTTTCATAGTAATATATGACACCAAAACTAAAAAGAGAAAAATAAAAAAAAAACATTCACACTTCCAAAATAAAACACTACAAACATTTTTATTAACGATATGCTCGCGTTTGACCACCGAAGATGGTGTTCTAGATCTAATTTGCAACGGTTAGAACAAATTTTCAAGGGCCAAACCCAAATACCAGTCACCTTGTTTAATGTTTGTTAGTGATTAGTGATTACACGACTAATACAAGGGCTATACTTTTAGACACCAAAACACTTCACCGTATTAAACTTGTCATCCAATTTTTTTTCTCACAATTATTTTGATGCACTTAACAATTTTGTTTACAATTGTGCCTGTTGGAGGTTATAAAAACTAGGTTGTTTAGGAAAATATTAAGAACTATTCCTCTCTTCTAGACACTGACTGTATCTAGAAAGTTGCTGTGCCCGACAGGGTCCATAATTGTTTCTGTAACTTATATTTACCACCTGTATGTACATTATGGATGCAATAAACTGAATTTGAATATGCCTATGTCGTTAACAATGTTAGATGCTCGTTGTGTCCTCAACATCAGCCTTTTAATCGTCCCACTGCTGGGACCCGGCCACCTCTCTTTGAGAGGAGATGGGCCGTGACCCACCACTCAGGCGGTGTACATAATTAGGTATTAAAACACTCATGTGATACTATTATCACACTCTGCTTCGGCTCGTGTGATAAACCCACATTTGTGTTTTGATACCCCTTATTATACAACACTTGCATAAATAACTATTAGATATGACTATGGTTGTTTTAATGTTGGCAATAAGCTAACTGTTTCAGAAACTTTTATAAAGGATTTATAGCATGGGTGTAGTTAAAAAAGCTTTTTATTACTTTCACGTATGTTTTGGGAGTATTATGCCAAGGATGAAGCAAAGTTCCCTTACTATCATGTAATGCAACAAAAAATCATCGTGTTACATGTAAATGAGTTGATTACGATGCATCTTTTACAACTAGGCTACTGTACCAACGCGGAAGATGCCCAGGTGTTGATTAATTTTGGTCACAAACGTTCGTCGCCAATTGTTACATTTTCGCAAGAATTTCAATTGATTAGATGCGCTTGGGGAGGACGCACGTGTGTTGCTTGCGTACCTTTTAGCCGTTAGTGCTGTTAATTTATGCTAGGCAATAAAATATGTAGCAGGCCTGATAACTTGATTACTAAAAGCCAGAGAGCATGTAATCGCCGCGACGTTTTGAGAAACCACTGCTGACAATATCGTGACTAGAGATGTATGGAAGACTAGATTCAGCCAGCGGCTTCGCCTGCGTAAAAGGTGTTGTTTTATCCCAAGGGAACGTTATACCGCAGTAGTAGTACTATAATCTATCTCTGTGCCAAATTTCATCCAAATCCGTTCAGCCATACTGGCGTGATTGAGCAACAAACATCCCCCATCCGTCCATCCATCCAAACTTTTGCATTTATAATCACACTAATATTATAAAGGTGAAAGTTTGAGTGTGTGTGTGTTTGTATGTTTGTTATTTCTTCGCTCAAACGTCTGGACGGATCTGGGTGAAATTTGGCATAGATATAGATAGTAGTCAGGCAAAGCAATTTACTAACACTAAATGCTGACATGCTGTTCCGTATGGTGACGGACGTAAAGAATTTCACCATCCCATATCTTCCCGTGGGTGTCGTAAGAGGCGACTAAGGGACACACCAGAGAATGGGCAGCAGCGTTCTCTGTGCACTTTATCAACAAACTGCGATCGCCAACCCACCTGCCAAGCGTGGCGATTATGGCAAAACCCCCCAATCCTTATGATCAGCAAGACAGGGAGACGTCATATCTCCGAAGCTGTTTACCACTGCACTGGAGGATGTCTTCAAGGTTCTGGACTGGAGAGGGCTAGGCATCAACGTCAATGGCGAGTACATCACTCACCTTCGGTTTGCTGACGATATAGTGGTTATGGCTGAGACCATGGAGGACCTCAGTACAATGCTCGATGACCTCAGTAGAGCTTCCGGAAGAGTGGGTCTTAGAATGAACATGGACAAAACCAAGGTAATGTTGAATGCCCATGTTACACCCACTCCTATCAAGGTAGGAGACTCTACACTCGAAGTTGTGGGCGACTATGTCTATCTGGGACAAACGATCCAGTTGGGTAGGGCCAACTTCGAGAAAGAGGTCAACCGTCGAATCCGACTCGGCTGGGCAGCGTTCGGGAAGTTGCGCGGTATCTTCTCGTCCAACTTACCACAGTGTCTCAAGACGAAAGTCTATGACCAGTGTGTGTTGCCAGTGATGACATATGGCTCTGAGACGTGGTCGCTTACAATGGGCCTCATCAGAAAACTTACAGTCACTCAAAGGGCAATGGAGAGGGCTATGCTCGGAATTTCCTTGCGTGATCGAATCAGAAATGTAGAGATCCGCAAGAGAACCAAGGTTACCGACATAGACCGAAGAATTGCCAAACTTAAGTGGCAGTGGGCAGGGCACATTGCTCGCAGAACGGATGGCCGATGGGGCAGAAAGGTTCTGGAGTGGCGACCGCGAACCGGAAGACGTTGCGTTGGAAGGCCTCCTACCAGGTGGACCGATGACCTGGTGAAGGTTGCGGGAATCCGCTGGTTGCGAGATGCACGGGACCGGTCAATGTGGCGACGCTTGGGGGAGGCCTATGTCCAGCAGTGGACGTCTTTCGGCTGATATGATGATGATGATGATGATGAAATGCTGACAAGACAAAATATATTCACTTCTCCATGCGCAAGCCTCAATTTAACATTACTAACTCTCATCTGTATGCCCATAAATGTGGATTCCACCCAGTTAGCATGTGTAATTGTCCTTTTATCCTGAAAACAGGCAACATAAAATATCTCGGGGTTATTATAGATGAAAAACTCTCCTTTAGACCCCATATTGATAACCTAGTTAATAGAGTGCGCAAATTAATTTATGTTTTTAAAAAGTTGAGAACGATTGCAGATTCAAAATTGATCAAACAAGTCTATTTGGCTCTAGGTCAATCTGTAATCCAATACTGTATCACCTCATGGGGTGGAGCACCAAAAACGCATCTACTGCCTCTTGAAAGGGCTCAGAGAGCAATTTTAAAAGTAGCCAATTGCCACCCTTTTCTCTACCCCACTGATCTGCTTTACAAATCCTGCAACGTGCTGACTGTTCGCCAGCTTTTCATTATGCACTTAGTATTAAAACAACACACCATGCTTTCCTACAACGCCGAATACATAAATAATAAGAGACGAAATGATATTGTCTGCGATTCTAATGCATCCTCAAAATATGTCTTTGTAAATAGATTCTTTATATTCTTAGGTCCATTTCTGTACAATAGATTAAATAGAAAATTAAGTATCTATAAATTAAATTATTTTAGCTGTAAAAAGACTATTCTTGAACATCTACTTGGCTTATCTTACGGAGAGACAGAAGATCTCCTGACTGTAACAAAATAATAATTTTGCTTTGTCTTTAATTTAAGTATTCATATACAAGATATACCATTGTTAATTTATTATTATTATAAGTTTTAAGTACTTTATAGTCTGAAACACAGGTTCAACCTAGTTCAGGCAAATAAGCAACTGTCTTCTTTTATATTTTTAAGATATTTTTTATTGTAAAATGTGCCTTATGTTATAAATAAACGATATTATTATTATTTTGGTTTTTAAACTTAAGTTTCTCAGGTAAGAACCTGGTGTTTTATAAGATCTCACGGGTGTGAACCAAGGTGAAATCCTAATTTTCTATTTGAACTGGTAAATTATTTTGTACTGCACTCAAATCGTAATCTAAATCTAACTGTAAAAATTTTCTTACTATTCGGCAAGTGTTCAATATTGCAGCTTTTTGTAGTGTTAGGTATGTGTATTTTGATAGATTGAGAACATTAAAACTATTGTAAATTTGTTTCGGAATAACACCTGTTGTTGATATTACTATTGGAACTATTGTAACTCTGTTCATTTTCCAAACTCTGGTAATTTCTTCTTGTAACTCTGTGTACTTCCTAATTTTTTCCGAGATAGTTTTTTGTATATTATTAGTGTTTGGGACAGCTATATCTATTATGTATGTGTGTTTGTTTTCTTTATCAACAAGTGTTATATCTGGTCTGTTGTTATAAATAGTGTGATCTGTAATTATTGTGCGGTCATAATATATTTTGTATAATTGATTTTCTAAAACAGCTCTGGGTGAATATTTGTAATATGGTGTGTACGGATCCTGCACGAGTTTAAGTTTGATTGCAAGTTTTTGGTGTATAATATTAACAAGTTGATTATGCCGGTGAGTATAGTCGTTCTGAGTCAATGCCATACAAGCTCCCGTAATATGTTGTATTGTTTCAGGTTTGCTGTGACATTTTCTGCATAAATCGTTTCTAACTGTACTATCTTTTATAATATATTTTCTATAATTTTTGGTATTAATGACTTGGTCTTGAATGGCTAGCATAAATCCTTCTGTTTCTGGAAACAGCCCACTTAATTCAAGCCATTTGTTGGAAGCTTCCCTATCAATGTGTGTTTGGTATAGATCGTTAGGATGTCTTCCGTGTAGTTCTTTCTGTCTCCATTTTTTATGTATCTCTTCTATGTGTCTTACTTTGTCTATTGTTTCAATATTACCTTCGCTAAGATTCAGTGGTGTATATTTGTTATCTATCTCTGTTATTGTTTTATGTAATTGACTAGTGTTCTTCTTGCTATAAAAGAATTGTTTTAGGTTAATTATTTGCCTTTTGTGTAAATGTGATATTTCAATTAACCCTCTGCCCCCCTCTTTCCTGGACATAATCACTCTTTCGATTGCTGATTTAGGGTGGTGATATCTATGTTGTGTAAGAATTGTTCTAGTTTTAATTTCAAGTGCATTTAATTCTGTTTTAGACCACTTTATAACGCCAAAGGAATAAGTTAGTATAGGTATAGCATAAGTATTTATAGATTTGAACAAATTTTTACCAGCTAGTTGCATTTTACATAATGAATGGATTCTTTTACAATATTCCTGTTTTAATTTATCTTTAATAGATTTGTGTTCTAATAGTCGCGCTTGGTTGTATCCTAAGTATTTATAAAATTCTTCATTTTTCATTGCTTCTATTACTTCTTCCGAATCTGTTGTGTAATTTCCGCCTACTATCTTACCCTTTTCTATGTTAAGCTTTCGGCATTTGTCTAGTCCAAAATCCATTCTAATGTCTTTCGAAAACGATGTTGTTATGTCTAATAAACCATGTAAATCTGTATTTGTATTAGCGTATAGTTTTAAATCATCCATGTAAAGTAAATGTGTTATTTGGTGTAGTAGTGATCTATTGTTCTTTATGTCAAATCCTAATTTAGATTCGTTTAATGCGCGAGAGAGTGGATTTAGGGCTAGACAAAACCATAGAGGGCTTAGTGAGTCCCCTTGAAATATTCCCTTTTTAATTGCTATTTCATCTATGGTTAAGTTTGAGGTTTGTGTTTGTAGTTTAAGAGTAGTTTTCCAGGATCGCATGGTATTCTTAAGAAAATTTGTTAACAATGGGTTGATTTTATAGATATTTAGAACTTGAACTAACCATGAATGCGGTACGCTGTCAAATGCTTTTTTGTAATCTATGTACGCTATGTATAAGTTTTTTCTTGCTCTCTGAACGTGTTTTAAGAGAGTGGAATCAATAATTAACTGTTCCTTGCAACCCATATGCCCTCGTCTGCAGCCTTTCTGTTCTTCAGTTAAAATGTTATATTTTTCGGTGTGTTTAATAATTTTGTTAGTAATGCAAGACGTTATGATTTTGTACATAGTTGGGAGGCAAGTTATTGGTCTGTATTGTGAAGGATCCTGGGTTCTACTAGATTTTGGGATCATATATGTGATGCCCTTTGTGAGAAATTCTGGCAAATTTTCGTTACCTTTTAATATATCATTAATTTGTTCAGCTAATGTCCTATGTAGTGCTTGTAATCTTTTTATCCAAAAATTATGCAAACCATCTATTCCTGCTGCTTTCCAGTTATGTGTTTTATTTATAATCGTATTTAATTCAAGAGTATCTATATCTTCAAACGGCATTTCTTCTATTTTTTCTGATCTAACTATTTCTTCTTGTATCCATCTAGCTTCTTTATTATGTTCAGCGCTGTCTGACCAGATTCCTTGCCAGAATTCTTTTAGATTCTCTTCCGATGGAGGATTTATCATATTCGTAACGTTTCCTTTAAGCTTTCTATAAAATTGTTTCTCACTTGTTGTAAATAGTCTGTTGTTATCCTTTCTTTCTTTGGCTTTTTTGTACCTTGCTATCCTATGACTCTTGACTAAGAGTTTTTGTTTTAAGGTGTCTAGGTGGTCTTCTATTCTTTTATTAAAATTTTCGTGTGAGCTGTGTTGTTTGGTCTTCGCAATAATTTCATTGACTTTTGTTTCAAGCCTTCTTGATGTGTTACCATTTTTATATTGTGTCAGCCTATTTATGTCTTTTCTTAGTAGATCTATGTCTGTTTCCAATCTTTTTTGCCATGGTGGCTCGTTCTTTACTTTAGTTTTATAGCTTGACCTGTCTATATTTATTTTTAATTTAAAATGTTCAGCGACCGTAAGCGCTATGCAATAAATTAGTGAATGTGTATCGGATAAATTTTCCAGAGATGAAAGTTTAAGCGGGATAATTTTTTGGTTGAATATACTAATGATATCCGATAATTTACGAGTTGGCCGCATTTTTGGTAATAAAGGTCTACACGTGGGATCTATTCCATTGTATTTTAACATATTTGTTTCTAGTTCATTATTTAGTGTCTCCACTAACGAAGGGTCAAATACCGTTTGTGCTTGTATTGTCATTGAATTATCTATAGTTGATTGACTGCTATGTGGTGTGCTAACGGGTAGTGCGGTGTCAAAATATTCAGTCCCTAGGCTCGCGTCGTACTGTAAGGATGGATTACAAGGTGTGAGTGATTGGGTTATTTGTAAAGTGTCATTTTGTTGTGAAATATTTAAACCTTCCTCTTCTTCTTTTTTAAGTTGCTCTGCTATTTCAAATTTGATTCTATTTAACGTGTTATCCGATAACAGCTTATTTCTAATAATAACCCGTCTTTGGTCTACTATTCTCTGTTCTGTTACATTTATATCTGGGTATTGTAGTTTAAATTTTTCAAAAAGTTGTGTGCAATACATTGTTTTGTCCTCTTCAAGTTTTGTAATATGTAAGTATGTGCGCATGATGAATATGTTCATATCTTCCGTCCATTTCATACGCACTCGTGGTTTTCCCGCCTTGGTGGTCGCAGGCTGAGTAGCTGATGTCACCTGCGAAACATCCTCGGCAGCTGTAACTGCCCTATTGTCTAGTCTGTCTGTCGGTTCGGCTGTAGTATTTTTATCGGGGAGAACCCGCCTGCTCAGTCCCCCACCGCCGATACTTTTTATCCCGGGAATATGTTCTCTCGGGATATTTTTCGACTTTCACGCGGGCAAAGCCGCTAGCAGAAACGTAGGATGAAGACATACTGCGACGAACCAAAACAAAATTGGGATATGAGCAGGACGATGATGATCTTGTCAGCGCAATTGTTTAGGATCATAAGTGTCGGGGGTCATCGCCATATTCATATTCATCATAATCATAATTCAAATAGTCTCGGGGCTCTATAGTAGAATCTGATCAAGTGATCTGGATTGGTACATATTGTATTCTTCGTTTTGGACATATCAATTGCTTTATTAAAGACTAGCTGTTCCCCGCGGCTTCGCTCCCGTGGGCCACCCCACAGGACCCGTTTTCGGGATAGAAAAATAGCCTGTTACTCAGGAATAACGTAGCTTTCTATTGGTGAAAGAATTTTTGAAATCGGTCCAGTAGTTTCGGAGCCTATTCGGTACAAACAAACAAGCAAACAAAACAATCTTTCCTCTTTATAATATTAGTATAGATAATTTTTCTTAAAGATTAGTTGGTACAGTAGATTCAAGTCTGTAGTGAATAGTTTTAGACCTTATACAGAGCTCATCCTAATAACTTACATAAATTCCTTAATGGAAATGAAATCTTCCAAAAAAAATAATTGCATTGCTACCTGACCTGTGCTTCTCACATCCTGTGGATTCCTATGGCCCTAACAAGAACAGACTTATTGATTTACAAGTACAATATTCCTACTACCAAAATTAATTTCACAAATCATTTTGTTTCACCTCAAAGAAAACGGAGCAGTTTCTAAATTTTTATGTTATAATTGCGAATGTGAGTTTGTTTGTTACACTTTCATGCCTTATCGTCTGAATAGATTTAGATCAATCTTGGCATATGGATTGACCAGAATCTGGATTAGGACATAGGATACTTTTCATCCCGGTATAATATTCCCTTGAAATATTAAAACATTTTTCACACGGGCGAAACCGCGGACAGTATCTGATCACACTAATATCACACTTCATACTAATATTATAAAGGCAAAAGTTTGTGAGTGTGTGTGTGTTTGTATGTTTGTTAATTCTTCACGCTCAAACGGCTGGACGGATCTGGATGAAATTTGGCACAGAGATAGATTATATTCTGGAATAGCACACAGGATACAGGATAGTTGACTTTTTATCACGGGCATATGTTCCCTAGGGATAATTTTCGACGTTCACGGGGGCGAAGCCGCTGCAAGGTGCTAGTGTTTCTATAAAGATCCCCTTGATGTTATATATGTCAATTATCAGCTTGTTGTAATGTAATAACATTAATAGTACATTGTGATACAAGGGTGCAATAACCTGCACACCCGTGTATCACACGACATTTTTCAATACAGTTGTGAGAAATAGTAAAAACAAATCAAAGAATTAGATTTGTTTATTCACAAAAAAATAAAATGTTGTCGCGCGTTTTTGCAACTGGACCTATTTTTTTACAACGAAAACAGCCTACACAGCCTATTTGATTTTAGACAAATGTTAATGTGAAAGTAATTAAATTAAATCTAGTAATTGAATATATTAAACAACCATTTAAAAGAATTTTGAGAATTAAATGCTAAAAAGTACGGAATCATTATTTTTTCCTCGTATAAAATCTATCCCATTTTATTATATGTATGAAAACTCTTTGCTACTAAGCTTTTTAAATTGACTTATAAATTTAAAACTCAACTGCAAAAGTAATGATCGAGCTCGTAAACAAAAGTCACGACCGCGTAACAGAAAGATGCCTATGCATAAGATTTAATTTTCGAATCATAATTATAGCCTCTGAAAGTACGCCATGTTTAACAACTGTATTGAAAAAAAAATACGGTGCCGTCCATACCACACCGATGTTTAGAACTGGCTGTATCATGACACCTTACTAATGTATTCTCGTTGCCTGCGATCCCGTATCTAGTGACTAGTCGTGTAGCAAAAACTCGTGGGGCTATCCGCCATGTTAATCAACTAGGAAGCTGTATTCGTTACATTTTATGTTTTAACTAGATTTAAAGCTGGCGACACATGAGGAGTTCTTTCGAAAAGAGACACAAGGAGGATTGGGGCTGTATCATTTTGATTTTATTGCAATATTTTTTTAATGTAAAATTACAAATTACACCCTGCTGGTTTTTTTTCCATTTGACATTCCTTCTTTTACTCTTATTGAATATTTTATGTAGAATAGCTTAGACTTACTGGCACGTCAATCCAATAGACATTCGATGGATATGAGTAATGTTGAAATGGCTTTTCGGCGAAACGAACTCTCGATCGGCTGTTCGAAATTGTGGTACATCGATGCTATGGATTTTTGGCAATTTGGACGTTCGATGACTTTGGGAAATTAGCCACCGGGCATATGACATTCGGATTTGTTTAGTTTGGGCTTCATGCATTTTTTTTGACGTGTATTCAGTACCTTAATAGTTAGTTATTATACCGCTATTATCCGATAATGTTTGTGTTTCAGAACTATGTAGATGAGTCCGTTCTTCCTGCGCAATTTCAGTTTTTATAAGTCAAAAGTTAACATTATGAAGCAGATGTGAACCTTGATTACATCATTTACAAAACTTTCAATTTATAACAACGCCTGTAAGAAAATCATTAGCAGGCGTTGTTGTTTGTTTCCACACGTGCCATGATACGGATAAAACCAGAAAATCCTTAAAATGTTATTTCCCACTACTTTTATCAACGCAAAAGTTTGAGGTAGATTAAAATGTTACTTCCTACTTATAAAAACGCCGAAGATTGGTGTAGATCGATGGATGTTTGTCACGCAAAAAATATTGAATGGATTGTGATAAAACTTTACAGTAATATAGCTCATATATCAGAGTAACATGGCCATAATTTATAAGGATTGTGTAGAAGTTCTAATTCCACGGGAGCGGAGCAGCGGGTGGCGGCTAGTATTTTTATAAATCGAATTTTATGTTTCCCTCAGATGCAGTCAGGCGGCTTGACAAAATAAAATTTAGAGTAACAAGCGTTCTCTGTAACGTGGACACTAATCGTCAATGAGTCCGTGAAAAAAACAGAGGAGGGAAATGCTGGAGCCGTCTAAGTGTAGTGACAGAACCGCATTCTACTGCTTGTATGGCGCACACGCATTCAGCTGGTGGCTACGTAACTCTTCTTAAGGGGCAAGGCGTGGTGAGATAGAGCAGCGGGTTCTAATAGGAAAACGCATAACGCTTATGACTTGTGAGATGTTCAAGCAAGTGTAATTTTGAGACAATTAAAACAATTCAGTGTCCGACGCCAAGTTATAAATGTTGTGGTCAGATCTTAGAATTGATCACTTCAGGATGTGGCCGACAATTTCGTGAAATGGTTGTATTTATGATATGATCATCTAAAACTGACTATGGTACCGTATTTCGTTTAAACGTCATGATTATTTATTGATCTAGCCGGACAATATCAAGATCTGGGCAGCGGGTAGTTTACATTTTAAATCAGTTTAGAGCAAGATCCCAAAGCCCCCAGAAGTTTTTGACCACAGATATAAATCTAAGTAGATGTCGCGATTGTGTGTACTTCGCGTGCCAAAAAACCGAGTATAATGATCGTAATTATCGTACTTTGTGCTTTTCATTTTGTACTAAATGGAAATCTACCGAAATCTAAAAAAATGCCTAATTATGCCATATAAAAACCGATAAAAACTGTATAGTAGAAGTTGGCCGAGGCATTGGAAATGTTTTCTTTCATTGGTAAGTAAATTTGCTTTTCAAATGTTTTGAAAAAGAGGCACGCTTGGTTTTCATACAGATGGAGGGACTTGCGTTATCTAGTTAGATTTGTCTGTTTTTCTGACTTAAAATCAAAATGTATATGATAAAGTATTGTTAGTAACTTGAGGGCCTACAACCGCTTTAGTGCCGTAAAACGGTAACTCTCTAAAGCATACACCTTAGTAACGGCTAGGCTAAAAGGTTTGAAAAAATTAAATTTGTTTGTTTCATGTACATTATTTTTTAAACAAGGTTTTTTCATGTAACTAATACCTTCGCTATAAAAGAATAATTAACAACACGATATTTTTCGCAACTTTTGGATACCAAAACGACTTGAATCTTTAAAAATATTTTTACACAGTAAAATTGATGGCTGGAATTTCTTCATAACTGAAACAGCACATGTAAATCAAATAATATTTTGCAAACAAAACTGTTAAAAAGGAGGTTCAATACTCGTATTGATATTTTGGTTCCGAGTGGGCACACGGCGCCCAGTACTGCGATAACATTAGGGCGTATAATACAATATATTATATTGCCTTAACACTACACTTTATCCACACATTTTATGGGCTCTGGGATCTTGGACCTTCGTGTACAAATAAAAATCTTAATGAAAAGCAAAAAGTGGAAATATATATCAAATAATCGGAAATAATTTACATCAATTTTAAAAGAATTTTCTTCCAAAGACTTCTCCAGTTTAAAACTCTGAATGTAGTGAACAGGTATTGTCAGATGTTGTCGGTGTTGTGTTAGTTTTAAACTGGTGGTAAAAAAGGTTTGTTTACACTCTTCGCTTCACAGCTTGTCCTCTACCTAACCCCACCGACTTAGATAATAAGGAATCCTATGTTTTTACGAGCTATGCGATTTGAATGGACACTCAGTGTACAAATATCCTGCGCATAGTGTACTGAGTATTACACCGCTAGATTTATGTACATAGTTATGTTAATGCCTTACTTTAGTAGATAAGTTGTAGCCCACAACTGACGGTTATAATACATACTGAAAGACATTCTCTGTGGGACTTGCTGATTGACGTTTGGAATCAGATTGTGGTATTTTCAAATGAGCTTCGTGATTTCTGGAGCAAAATTTGGATCGTGTTTTGTTTTTTTTACTAAAAATTGGGTCTTTGTTTTTTTTAAGTTTTTCGCAAAACAGAAGGGAGGGTACATATTCCCGGAATAAATAGTATCCTGTGTGCCATTCCTGACTATAATCTACATCTGTGCTAAATTTCATCCAGATCCGTTCAGCCGTTCTGGCGTGATTGAGTAACAAACGTACACACATCCACACATCCAAACTTTCGCATTAGTAAGATTATAGTAAGATGACAATGACTTTTCTTTTTTCACGTCATAATTGAGTAGAGTACCTATCATATTTATTTAGCATTTTGGTGATTCATACAAAATAATATGGCAGAGTATTTAGCGCATCGCAACGCGTAGTAAAATGTACTGCTGTGCATACACAGATGTATGTCCTGCAGATGCAGATGTGCTGTTGCCCATACGCAACAGGACATCTGCCAGTTTAGTCGCACGCTCAAAATCTACAAGCAAATGTTATAAAGAATCAAAGAAGTGGTACGATAATTATAAGTGTTACAGTACTTATTCCCAGACTACACAGATTTTATAAACTAGGAACTGCAATTTCACGATTGTGCAATAGTACGAAGGCACTCGCTGAGGTCTCTCCGCCATTGTTTTCTCCTCATCATCATCTGCCTGCCCTTATCCCATGTTACTTGGGGTCGGCGCAACACGTTTGCTTCTTCCATACCGTTCTATCCCCCGTCATCGCCATTGTCCGCCATTGTCTTCTCCTGTGATTCCAAATAACTTTCTCCCAACCCTGCAACCGATAGTCAATAATAACCTTTCTTACTTAATGAATTTAAACTAGATTATTTGCTGTCCAGTTCAAGTTTTAGCTCTTAAACTATTAAATGACTTAGGTCCAGTTTTTTGCTCCGTAGTTAACTCAACCAATAGTTAAATATGCTGACCAATGGTTGCAAATTTTGGTGAAATACCAGTAGTAGTATCTGTGTGTCTGTGGCATCATAGCTCCTAAACGGATGAACCGATTTTGATTTTGTTTTTAATGTTTGATTAAAATTTGTTTCGCCGTTCAAAAGTTATTCGCATTTTACTCTGTGAATCTGGGTTTTTTTGCAAGATATCGTGTCAACTGATTGAAGTATGTCTACTACTAGGTATATTATATGTAGTTTAAAAAATTTAACGCTCCCGACACAGAAACCTCTTACAATCAAAAAATTAACCTCCTACTCACGTCGGTCGGAAAACCGCGTAAATAAAATAAACTGCTGTAAACGTTGGCGGTTCCCCGATGCGTAATTTTTCTTCAGTTGTTAGCCTCACAAATGGTAAAATAAGTTGGCGAGATAATTATTAGACCATTTGTTAAACAAATAAAAGACGAATAAAAGCGTTTTAGCAAAATTTTAAACCATCGGTTAGCATATTTATCAATGTTTGAGTTAACTACGATCAAAAAAACTGGGCCTTAATGCTACAAGTTTGGAACGTAAACAATTCCCATATTACATAAGATATAGCGGTCAGATTGGCTATTACGTGTCTCTTACCGGTGTAGTGGAATAGCCAAACTAGTCATTGGTCTATGGGTGACTAGTTAGCTATAGGTACTAGGTAGTCGCTAACTAGATCTAGAGTGATGGGCGACGCCCGTTTGTGTCACCTATGTGGAAATGTATAGAGTTGTTTGTACGATAGCTTTTATATGTTTATACAAAATCATCCTCGAAATATACTGGCCCGAGACCATCTAAAACGTAGAGCTGTTGTAGATATGCCACGAGTGCCTGATTGACAGCCAGATCAAGCGTCGTAAATGGAGTTGGATTGATCACACGCTCCGGAGAGATTCCGATCACTTTCCTAAACAAGCCATGTATTGGAATCTTGAAAGAAAAAGGAAGCGAGGCCGTCCCCGTCAATCCTGGCAACATACCGTATTGGCTGAAGAGACGAGCATTGGAATGACGTGGAGCGAAATGAAGCTTGAGGCTCAAGACCGATCGCCATGGAGACTACTGTAGATGCCCTCTACCCTAGCTACAGGACATAGGATCTCAAATCAAGTCATATAGCTATACACGAGCTTCTTAACTCTTCTTGCTTCTTCTTCTTTTTGGATGACCGTTTTGCGTGGTTGTGACACATTCTTTGTATTTTCTTTTCTTTTCTTTCTTTCTTTGATATGGCTATGAAATGCTTAATGAAAGACGTCTTGCATAAGAATACCAGTCTGTAACTATCCCACTGCAGGGCAAAGGCTTCTACCGTTAGGGCACGAGCACAGATCACCACGCTTGTTCAAGGCGGGTTGGTGATTAAAAACTTATAAATTCCAGGTTTCCCCATGGCGTTTTCTTTCACAGATGTCAGCGATGTCCAAGATACATTTAAAAAGTACATATGAATTATTAGGTTTTTGTCCAACCTTCAAAAGGCTTAAAATATTGGACCTTCTTAAACAATAAAGATAAACAGAACTAGAAACGAAAGATTAGCTTTAATTTGTTTTAAGTAAACTCAAACACCAACTAAACCACTTTAATCCATCAATACAGGGTCTATGACTAATTTTCATGTGACTACACATTCTCCCCAGAGTATCAAACAATCAGGTTTATATCTTAACTAGCACTTCGCCCGCGATTTCGTTCGCGTAATCCGAGTTTTATTCTACAGATGACTTTTTAATAAAAAGTTTCATACAAACTTTTATCCCCTATTTCACCCCCTTAAGGGTAGAATTTTGAAAAATCCTTCCTTAGTGGATGCTTACGTCATAAGAGGAATACGTGTGCGTAATTTTAAGTTTCTAGCACTAAGGGTTTGGCCTGTGCGTTGATACATCAGTCAATCACTTTTGCCTTTTATATATATAATATATATATAGATATTAGTATATTATATTACATGTTAACATCTTCAAGATCGCATTCCTTTGCCGATCTAACTTACAACTGACAAGTATCATCGCGAATTCCTCTAACTAGCCCTTTCCATCTTCGGACAACAAGACGTAAGGACTACGGTAATGCGCCATCGGAAGGTTCATGGTGGACATCCCACCCATACGTACAAAATGTTTTGAGAATACTTTAATTGTGCGTACAGCTAAGGAGTGCAATTATCTGCCGGAGTATTTGTTTCCCGATAGCTACAATCTAAGGGTCTTTAACTTTAAGTCAAGAGTGAATAACTTACTTCTAGGCAAGCGTGCTTCACAGTCGACCACATCAACACTTACCATCAGGTGAGAAATGATCTGGTGACCACTATCAAATGCGAGCCAATCTTTAATAAAAAATATAAAATCTGTCAGCTCCATATAAATCCTTGGCAACTTTCCTATACAGGGTGTATCAGCCGTGTTTCCGCTAAGCGCATGATGTTATAAATACGATTACTTTCCTTCACTGGATCACTTTCATTGCTCACCTGGACTAGAGTAGTTGGAGAAAATGTTTCCACTGTTTTATGTGAGTTACCGTTTTTAATATTTGGTTTTTGGGGAACAATTCGGTGGTTTGGTTAATAAATGAAGCCTTAATTATTATAAAAGTTGGTACGAATAGGATAGGTGTTATCTACCAGATAAATTAAAATTGAAACGGGTTTCGATCAATGATACACTAGATACACAATCCCATACAAAAGTTTTCTTTAAAACTGTCGCCAATTATGTTTATGTAATTCTAAGAATTCTAGTTGAAATAAATATATATTAATGCAAATTTAACATTAAATGCAATGCTTAAAGTTGCATTTACAAAGCTATGTACAAAAAGCAATCAATATTTTATGACCTTTCTTCGCTGCTCAGCACACATCAAAACAAATTTAATCTTACACGCATAGTTTAAAGTCTGTTCCAGAACAGTCGATGTTTGTTATAATAGATGGCGCGTTGTCTACGTAAACGTTGTTCAAACAATCATAATATTTGGTAATTGATTCACATTTATAATTCGGTTTTTACTTTATGAAAACACTTAATGATACAAACTTACCGGAAAAAAGACATTCCTTCAGAAAATTTTGGTGTTATGATGGTTATTTGCACAATTTTTGGACGCACACTTTGACGTCTTAATGTTGGCTATGATTGGACCATACTAATTTGAAATAAGACCATAACTGTATTTGTGTTTTTATTTTTCGGCCCGTTTTTGAAGCGCTTACCGGTCATCTAGACATAAAAAAGATGTGTAACTTTTATGGTGTACAATAAAGTATATTCTATTCTATTCTATCTAGTGTATTATTGATCAAAGGACCGGTATATTGTCTAAAATTGTCTACCAGATAAGTCAACCGGAAATTATCTGGAAGTGTAAATACAGGCCATAATTTAAAATTTTGGTGATTGGAACAGTTAACTCTTCTATTTCAAAAAACATATTTCCGTGGAATTCCAATACTGCTATATTTCATTTTAAACAATCCCTTTTCTTTCTAATTCTCAACTTTGACACTTTATAACGTCGTATCTGATAAAGATATTTTAAAAATTCTTTCATATTTGATTACTAATTAATAAGTATTTGATTTAGCAAATAAAAAAACCGGCCAAGTGCGAGTCGGACCCGCGCTCGAAGGGTTCCGTACCATTATCGCAAAAAACGCCAAAAAAATCTCGTTTGTTGTATGGAAGCCCTACTTATTTATTTTATTCTGTTTTTAGTATTTGTTGTTATAGCGGCAACAGAAATACATCATCTGTGAAAATTTCAACTGTGTAGCTATCACGATTCATGAGATACAGCCTGGTGACAGACAGACGGACAGCGAAGTCTCAGTAACAGGGTCCCGTTTTTACCCTTTGGGTACGGAACCCTAAAAATCACATATCCTATTAGAAAATAGTAAATTAGGTACTTTATTTACATACCTACCTTGATCACATGTACAACATAATACTGTCGATATAAATAGTTGATAATTGGCTATGAATGTACAACAACCTCTGCTTATCTCTCGGTGGAGTTAATTAAAATTGTTGACATTTATTTACGCAGCTCTTTATCTACTGCGTACCTACCGTAAGTCGTGGAAGTCGGCTAGTTGCAATCATTGCCGGAAGTCTGCTGATTATAGGCGCGTACATGCAAATACAGTCTTATTTCTCTACTTTCCGAATGCACGGTAGAGTCAATTTTTATTACTTGTACATTTTTAATTTAGATTTAATGTTTGACGTTCAAAAGTGCCGCTTATTGGCCTAGTTGAAATAAATATATTTGACTTTGACTTGACTTATTTTTTTTTGTGTGGTTCCAAATAAGAGAGATTTACCCTTTTGCTATATTCCAACATGTTATTTTTTTTCTATAAAATTGCGTAGGGAACAGCTCCAGCCCACGTTTCTTAAAAACATAATTATCATCTTTAACTTCTAACTACTCCACTTCTACTTTTTTCTTGTTCTTCTTTAAGAAATGATTGGCTACTTCTACCTAACCTATTCGGAAAACAATGACCTCTGATTTCTTCATTTGAAATTGAGCATATCTTCCTGCCCTTGTCCCATGTTACTTGGGCTCAGCCCAACACGTGCATTGCGCGTGCAACAATTTGAAATTGAGTATTTTTCGAATTCACTTTAGCCTGAAAACCTTTCTTTCTCTCATTCTCTTTCAAAAACTCAATTCAGAAACCAACTCTAAGTCCCCTTCCTTTAATCAGACATCATTATCATTTTAGCCGTATAACATCCACTGCTGGACATAGGCTGCCACCAAGTGTGGCCTAAGCAGTAGTCGGGTTAAATAAAAGGTTTAAGGCCCACTTGCACGAAAAACTAACCTAACTTTGCCGTGATACACTAGGCGTTGTACCATCTGCACATTTTTTTGCAGTATAAGCTAGGATCTAACGGCAACATCCCGCTGTTGACACTGTAAAGCCGTGTGGTGTGACGTGTGATACCTGCATTATATTATAAAAAAAACGTGCATCAAAATGCCGTATGAATAAAAACTCAAAGATTTGGAATCTATAGCAAGATTGCATGCTTCACTGGCGACCACATTATTGCTTACCATCAGGTGAGGTAGTGGTCAAGCGCGCACCTATCAATTTGTACTAAAATTGTATCCTAAAATAATTGCAGTTAAGTATTGCGATTTAGTAATGAGCTTTGGAGGAGCGAAGTGCTCTGACACTAGTAATTTTTGCCTAAAGACATACTTTAAATACTAGATGTAGTACACAACTGTGAAAGAGAAATACATTATTTGTATTTTTGTATCAATAAAAATAATAATACAACAACTGCAAACCTCTTGGTAGCCACAAGAAAAATGTAGGACGCAATGACGTACTACTGGTATTAAAGTTTATCTAAGCCTGGGTTCTCTTATAAGATATAAAGAGTAACAGACTTCATTAATATTGACCTCATGACGATTATATTGTCAACATTCATTTGACCCGTTTTTTAATTAAATATTATTTATTTTTATATGTAGGAAGTGGTATGATTTGCGGGGTCACGTAAGACCGAATTTTTGTCTATATTTTTCTATATCTATCTATCTTTCCATTGCCGCGTTGGTTCTGATTGTCAGTAGTAGTCAGAATCCAGGTAAATCAGTATTACCCAGTGGGTTGTAGAGTTCAGATAGGCTGTTCCCCACTTTGCTGGAGGTAACCTGGAAGTTGACCCTAATTTAGTTAGAAAAAGCCTAGGCAGATGATGTTCTTACTATTATATTGGATAACTGCTGCTTGACACCATGTGGAACCTTTAGTGTTCGTGGTTCAGTTTAGTCATTATTCTCTGGTTATAATCTAATAACATATCATATTCACATAGACATATTTTATGTAGTGTTTTCACATAATACTCTGTCATAAATCTCGATTAAAAAGACAGATTATTTATACTAATATCTCTTTACTCAAATGTTTTTTTTAGGATTGATAAATGACTAAAGATTATTCTAGAATATGCTTAGTGCACAAGTACCTATCTAATCATTATACCTACGTAGGTAATAATTACAATTAAGTAGGTACATTCGTTCACTGATAAGATTATCATATCGATTTTGTATAACGATACAGCGAAATTTTATACGCAGGACACACAATCATTGTGGTTCATTATGAACTACATTTAAGAACGACTAATTTTCACCCGTAACTAGAAGATTACGAGTATAACTAAGGACCGGATTAAATGCAACATAAAAAGCTTGAAATATGCATGCATATAAGCATAAAAATGAGCAAAATATGCATGAAAATTAGTAAAATATGCAACATTAAAGTTCTAGAAAAAGAAAAACGGTGGTTGCTTTTATTTTTTTTATTTATTAATCAGCATACAATTAGTGAATTATTCAATCATAAATTATCAATATCAAAATGTAACAACTTTGTAGACGATATTAATGCACTAAGACGAAAAATTTTGTAACATTTTTGTAAACGTAAACAATCAGTTGTTCTAAATGTATAGTAAATTGTTTGTTGAAATTTTTGATAGGGAGTTTATTATTACACTTATCAATAGCCTACAGAAAAATATAGTAAATTTAGCGAAAATATGCATCATCACTAGATTTTACATATAATATGCAATTCCCGCTGAGAATGGGGTAAATATGCAATTTCATAAGCAAATATGCAAATGCATATAATCCGGTATGTAATTATAACTATGTATTATCAACCAATATTTTATGGTTACGTAGCCCCAACTAGCGTCAGAAAGGCCAATCAACGGCTGCTGATTTTTTAATATAAAAAATCGAATCTTAAACTACTTTACTTTCTTTTCCAGATTCTGTTGTTTCTCAGCGTGCACCATGCTCACAGCACTGATCAGGCAAAACGATCCATAGAAGGCGACCATTCTATTGGTGGCATAAGTGGCGGTGGCGCTGTCATAAGTGGCATTAGTAGTGGCGCTGTCATAGCTGGCGGCAGCGGCGGTGGAATTGGCGGCATTGGAGGTGGCGTTGGAATAGGGGGCTTAGGGGGCGCTGGCATTGGTGGCGGATCCTTCCCAGTCCGCCACACATACTCTGAGTACCAAAACCGGGTCGCTATCCCGGTCCCCCAACCTGTACCCTATGGCGTGCCCAGGGCTGTCCCCTACCCTGTACATGTAGGAGTACCCGTCGACCAACCGCGACCAGTCCCCGTACCTGTTCCCCAACCTGTACCCCATGTTATATCTAGACCTGTAGCTGTCCCTGTAGACCGCCCCTTCGCGTACCCATACGCGCAACCCGTGCCTGTAAGTGTAACGCAGGCAGTGGGGATCCCTGTGCCCCAGCCGTATGCTGTAGGGGTGCCTGCGCCAGTCCCTGTAAGTGTTCCCCAACCTGTTGCTGTGCCTGTGTCTGTGGTTGGCGGTGGCGGTGGGTTGGGAGGAATTGGCGGGATCGGGGGAGTTGGCGGCATTAGTAGCATTGGTATTGGCGGGATATCAGGGATAAGCAGCATCGACAGTATCGGTGGTCTTGGCCATATTGGTAGCCATTCTTCGGTTATATCCTCGCCTATCATTGGCCACGGCGTGAGTGGTAGTGGCTCCATCTTGGCGGCTCACGGAAAGTATGGGCATGGTTACGGTTATGGTCATCACTAGGTACTGAACCTTTTAAATTGTAACAAGTCAATTACTTACATATTTATTGTAGTTTACCAAATATTGTATGTAATAAGTGCCTTGTAACGATGTTAAGCTAATGTAAGTTGAAAATGACAGTAAATTTCTGTCATTGGTTTTTATTGATAAGTACACTTTGCAATTTTTTTTTAATGTTTTTTTTTGTGTCTACAGTTTTCATAAATGTACTGTTATTGTAAAATATTATACTGTCCTTTATTTTGTATCGCTACGGACTTTTATAATACTTTTGTTTATTTCATTTTTTGTATTGTTGTTTATGTGGCTTTCTCCAAAATACTTATTAACTCGTTCGTTTGCTATTGTAAAATAAGAACTTGACCACCTATGTAGTTTTAAGTCAGTAATATTTTCAATAATCTATGTGTTTACTTTTACTAATAATATTTTTTTTACTTTGACTGATGTACATAATCATAGATACTATTATAATTTAAACATTAAAAGCTTTAATTAATTTCGCTAAGATTGTTTATGGTGAATTATAGAATATATCTTGATAATTCTAGTTTTATTTACTTTATATCCTCTATAAAGAGTCTTGTTCGCAACTATGTTGGTTGCAGGCCACACTGTCTTCAGCTCTACTCATCATACCCCCAAATCCTGAACTAAAAATTTGAAACCTAGTATTTGTCAATTTCTATATTACCCCTATGAAACTTTAAAAATTATGTAGGGTTTGACACGTTCTGAACGCTAAATAATAAACAATCAATTGGTTTCATCACATGATGATGTGATGAAACCAAAACATTGAATCCAATTCGGTATGTAAAACCGGCCAAGTGCGAGTCGGACTCGCGCACGAAGGGTTCCGTTCTTATTATCGCAAAAAACGGCAAAAAAATCACGTTTGTTGTATGGTAGCCCCACTTAAATATTTATTTTATCCTGTTTTTAGTTTTTTTTATAGCGGCAACAGAAATACATCATCTGTGATATTTTCAATTGCCTAGCTATCACGGTTCATGAGATACAGCCTGGTGACTGACGGACAGACAGACAGACAGACCGCGGAATCTTAGTAATAGGGTTCCGTTTTTACCCTTTGGGTACGGAACCCTAAAAATAAATTTAGCCTTGCCCATTCCAAAACCAATTCGAGACTGTAGGTTTGTAAGCCTTATTTTTAGGGTTCCGTAGCCAAATGGCAAAAACCAGGTCGGAGGTTCGGTTCCGGTTGACAAAGAAGTTTTTTATTCTTGCTAAAGAAGTTTTTACAACTGATGGATGAACATTTTTTAATTGAGATTTAGCATAAATAAAAAGTAAATAAATAATTATAATTGCATAAGTTGATAAAAAATGCCATGCAATAGCTTTACCGCGGCAGTCCCCGAGTGCCACACGTCTTTTTTTTTTATATTTAGTTACATTCAAACATATAAGTGTTATATATTTTTGAAATCGCCTCTTAAAACCCTACATTTTGATTCACCACACGATGGGTTTGGAAGTTAAAAAAAATGTTTTCCCCCACAATATGGCGCCCAAAATCCGCCATTTTTCTATTTTCCAATATTAATGTAGCCAGTGACACTCGCAGGGTTAAGACAAATCGATTGACGTATGAATCATAAAAATCGGCCTACGCGTTTAGTCTCTAGAACGCCACATAGGAACAAACATACATACATAGACTGATAAACACATTACTCTCCTTCGGCAGTCGGGTAAATATTAAAAAAATACCTGAAAAATACTTTACATAGGAATCCATATTATCCCAATAACTATGGCCCTCTCTTAAAATATTTGTTTAAAACCATTCAATTACTGATCAATGATATCAAACGGCTGTTTTGCCTAAACTTCGTTTTATTTTCCAGGTTTCATGATCACTTTTCCAATTAACAAATGATATTGTTTTTCATTCCATCACGTGCTAAAGGATAAATGAAGGGATTATCTACCATTATCGTAACTGCCGTTTCTAAAACCGATATTATGCTGATAAGGCAGCTGTTATCGCTCACTGATAGCATAGCATCAGTCTCCACTATTTAGGCGGACGCATTGGACATCTCTTGTGATAGAATATTATTTTAATATTTAAATATTTTGACTAGTGAAGGAAGTGATAAGAGTGTTTGTGATAGTGCCTGTGCTTAAAAAAAATGAGAATGTATTCCAGTAAGTGTTGTTTTTATTTTTTATCTTTGTGTTTTGTTGTTTGGCGACAGTGATTGAGTGAACATTTTAGTTGTTTGACATCTGAGGATTTCCGTATTTTTTTGCTAATGTTCGTGTATAACCATGATGTGTGTACTTTACACTGTATTAATACGTTTCATATTTAAAAATCCACTATAAATAGAGTCTACCGGAACGTTAGAACAGATCCGACCACAAAATCAAAGAATGAATGGACTTTTATAAAATAAATAAATGTTTATTGGTACAAAAAACGGTTACAATAATTAGTGTTCACATAAGTATACAGTTGTATTGTAGGAACTACATTGTAATCATTGGTTAATGAACCCTCTGCCTCTCAAACTAGGCCAACCGCTTGAGAGACACTTATATAGATACTTGCTTTTACCGCGGTTTCGCTCCCTTCGTATAGACGAAGGGAGCGAAACCGCGGTAAAAGCAAGTATATATATAGCCGCGGTAAAGGTGGGGTATAGACCCCAACAACCGTGCATATTTTCGGAGTAAAAAGTATTGTGACACTAGAAATACTGTAGCTTTATTATAAATAGTAAATTTTTGAAATCTTAAAGTACTTCCAGAGTTTACCTTTTACAAACATAATAGAAGCATAAATTTTTTCCTCTTTATAATAATAGTTAACAAAGGCAGAAATAACCTACTCTAGATAAGAATATGGAGTTATACTCAAAGTCATTAGTATCATCGAAATAGTCACAGATCTAAATAACCATTGAATTAAATAAATTGATGTTAGCGCCTACGGTAAAACAATTGCAAATAGTGTTCGAGTCACGTATTGCCACCTTCTGATGGCGGACGCGGTGGGGCCGCAGGGGAGGTCCCTATCCCGGGGCCACTGACCTGACCCATCACATGGGGACCAAGGATGCCATACACGGGGTCGTCTGGCGCCCATGTGCTGGTTTGGTCCCTGGGGTGGTCACGGCGTGCAATGTGTTACGCTGGTGATGGGAGTACTCCCCAAAGGAGGGTCCGGTGACGGACAGCCACGCGGGTTCGCGGTTATTGCTAACGCGTGCCCGTGTTCCCCCCATAAGCGGCACAGGAGGACAACGTGGAGTTTTAGTGGGTAGGAGTCCCACATAACTGCGCTATCTCGCCGTAGTAGCGAAGTATGCATGAGGATTTACACAGGCTAAAAAAAAGTAGGGGTACCCAGTTACTGGCTGGTGGAGGTAAGATAGAGAGTCACTCCATGTAAGATACTGGTGCTCAGCTGCATTTACCTTCATCACGGGGTCCCAGCGCTAAGAAAGAAATTTGGTTTAAATAAATCTCACTAGATGGCGCAATATGCACCGATTTGTTATTGAATTGTTTGTTAAATTAACATTTTCTGGAATTGAACATAAAAATTGTATGTTCTTGTTTACAAAATTATGGAATATTGGGCTCGTAATTCACATTTCAAAGATTATTTGAACGGATGATTTAAAATTGATGCCAATAGATGGCGCGGTTTTAAATTTCTGAGGTATTAAATTCGAATGTTTAAATTTGTATTGTAACACATTTTGGTGCAATGAAACTGTAAAACGTGCAAAAAATACTATAGAACAAATCGTCACCCTATTCAAAGAAAAAAAATATTCACAAACCGAGTAAACCCTTTTACTTGCAAGTCGCTGCTAACACCATCTATCAGACGAAAAAGGCTAGTTATGTCGGCACGGTTTATTTGTTCATCATCATCATCATCATATCAGCCGAAAGACGTCCACTGCTGGACATAGGCCTCCCCCAAGCGTCGCCACATTGACCGGTCCCGTGCGTCTCGCAACCAGCGGATCCCCGCAACCTTCACCAGGTCATCGGTCCACCTAGTGGGAGGCCTTCCAACGCAACGTCTTCCGGTTCGCGGTCGCCACTCCAGAACCTTTCTGCCCCATCGGCCATCCGTTCTGCGAGCAATGTGCCCTGCCCACTGCCACTTGAGTTTGGCAATTCTTCGGGCTATGTCGGTAACCCTGGTTCTCTTGCGGATCTCTACATTTCTGATTCGATCACGCAAGGAAACTCCGAGCATAGCCCTCTCCATTGCCCTTTGAGTGACTGTAAGCTTTCTGATGAGGCCCATTGTAAGCGACCACGTCTCAGAGCCATATGTCATCACTGGCAACACACACTGGTCATAGACTTTCGTCTTGAGACACTGTGGTAAGTTGGACGAGAAGATACCGCGCAACTTCCCGAACGCTGCCCAGCCGAGTCGGATTCGACGGTTGACCTCTTTCTCGAAGTTGGCCCTACCCAATTGGATCGTTTGTCCAAGGTAGACATAGTCGCCCACAACTTCGAGTGTAGAGTCTCCGACCTTGATAGGAGTGGGTGTAACATGGGCATTCAACATCACCTTGGTTTTGTCCATGTTCATCCTAAGACCCACTCTTTCGGAAGCTCTACTGAGATCATCGAGCATTGTACTGAGGTCCTCCATGGTCTCAGCCATAACCACTATATCGTCGGCAAACCGAAGGTGAGTGATGTACTCGCCATTGACGTTGATGCCTAGCCCTCTCCAGTCCAGAACCTTGAAGACATCCTCCAGTGCAGCAGTAAACAGTTTCGGAGATATGACGTCTCCTTGTCTCACACCTCGCTGCAGAAGGACTGGTTCCGAAGTCTGATCCTGAAGTCGAACTGACATAGTGGCGTTTTTGTATAAACACTTCAACACTTCGATGTACCGGTAGTCAATTTGGCACCGTTGGAGAGACTGCAATACAGCCCAAGTCTCGATCGAATCGAAGGCTTTCTCGTAGTCCACAAACGCTAAACAGAGAGGCAGGTTGTACTCTTCGGTCTTCTGTATAACCTGGCGCAGCGTATGTATGTGGTCTACGGTGCTGAAGCCCTTACGGAATCCGGCTTGTTCGGGAGGCTGGAAATCGTCAAACCTGCGCGCGAGACGATTCGTGATGACTCTTGAAAACAGCTTGTAGACATGGCTAAGAAGTGTGATGGGCCTATAGTTCTTCAGCCGGGCATTGTCGCCCTTCTTGAAGAAGAGTACCACCACACCCCTGCACCATGCCTGTGGCGTTTTGCCCTCGAATATGACGGAATCAAACAGCTTCTGAAGGGTCTTAAGAACCGGTTTTCCACCCGCCTTCAGGAGTTCAGCCGTGATTCCGTCGTCACCCGGTGCCTTGTTGTTCTTAAGCTGTTTCAGAGCCATCCTAATCTCATACAGGCTGACGTCCGGAATGTCTTCGGTATAGTGTCGGGTCAATCTAGCTCTAGGGTCATTCGCTAGATTCGCGACGGGTTTACTGGTTGACGTGTACAGCTGCCCATAGAATCTCTCGATCTCCCTCAGAAGCTCTGGTTTGGCGGAAACGATCCTGCCATCATCGGTCTTCAGTTTCGTGAGCTGGCTCTGCCCAATAGACAGATCTCTTGCAAAGACCTTGGAGCCTTTATTCCGCTCAATCGCGTCTTTAATACGCTCAGTATTAAAGCGGCGGAGGTCGCTTTTCAAGGATTTTGAGATCCGTCTATTTAGCTGCCGGTATTTCAACGCATCGTCTGAAGACTGCAGGATCATCTCACGCCTCTCCTTCATTAGCTTGAGAGTAGGATCAGAGAGCTTTTTGTTCCTATTTGTACGGCGGGTCTTGAAAAACTTAGACCCGACCGTATGGACAGCTTCCACGAACCCGTCATTGTATTCGTCCACTGAGCTCCCTAGGCACTCGAAACGATTCTGGAGTTCGAGCTGAAAGCTCTCGGGGTTTTGGACCTGGATCTGTGCTGGACGGAGCGTGGACTTCATCAGTCGAGACCTTTCAAGCTTGACATGAATGTCCAATGTGCCTCTTACCATGCGGTGATCGCTCCCGGTTTTCACCGAATTGATCACAGAGACATCATTGAACATTTGCTTCTTGGTTGACATGATGAAGTCGATCTCGTTTTTAGTTGCACCATCGGGGCTTTGCCAGGTCCACTTCCTGTGCTCACGCTTTTTGAAGAAGGAGTTCATCATGTAGAGGCCCTCCTTCTCCATAAAACTGGCCAGTAGGTGACCCCGGTGGTTCCGACGTCCAACTCCAAATTGCCCCACTTGCAGCTCATCCTCGTCTCGTTTGCCCAGTTTCGCGTTGAAGTCCCCCATGACAACGGTGAAGTGAGTTTTGAAACCATGCATGGCTGTAGAGATATCCTCATACATGGCCTCTACCTCGTCGTCGGAGTGTGCCGAGGTTGGGGCGTAGACCTGTATGACCTTCAGCGAATATCTTGCGGATATTCTGAGTATAAGGTACGCCACCCTGGTCGACACACTCTCGATCTTCACCACGTTGTTCACAAGGGACTTGTGGACGATAAACCCGACACCACCTTGGGACTGCCGGTCACCCTCTCGGAAATAGAGCAGGTTACCGGATTTGAGGATTATCGAGTCCTCTCCCTCTCTTCGGACTTCAGATAACCCTATAATACTCCATCGTAACCTGCTCAATTCCGCCTCGAGTTCGGTTATCTTCTCGTCGGTCCGGAGTGTTCGCGTGTTATAAGTTGCCAGGTCCAGTCGTCGGTGTTTATTGGGGTAGCCGGGTCCACTCCGGGGATTCTTCGCACCCCTTGCCACGCCATCGCCTCGACCGCTACCGTAGCCGAGGGTAGACGGGCTGCCGGGCACTCGGGGCCGTTTCTTATGTGTGCTATTCATTTGGTTTGGGGGGGTTTGCCATAATCGCCACGCTTGGCAGGCGGGTTGGCGATCGCAGTTAGTTGTTAAAGTGCTCAGAGAACGCTGCTGCCCATTCTCTGGTGTGTCCCTTAGTCGCCTCTTACGACACCCACGGGAAGATATGGGATGGTGAAATTCTTTACGTCCGTCACCACACGGCACGTTTTTTATTTTTTATTTGTTTGCGATGAGGTATTTGTATGCTAGTATTATAATATTAGGCCTCCCACTAGGTGGACCGATGACCTGGTGAAGGTTGCGGGGATCCGCTGGTTGCGAGACGTACGGGACCGGCCAATATGGCGACGCTTGGGGGATGCCTATGTCCAGCAGTGGACGTCTTTCGGCTGATATGATGATGATGATGATTATAATATTAACTTTAAAACTTTCGCGTTTCATAATGGAAAACAATATATGCCCGTATGACCGTGTTGCAACGATCGTGGTCCCGGGTTGAAACGTCGGGTTAAATAGGTAAATAAATAATCTAAATCATCGCGTTAAATTCCCGTGATATATTGTTTTCCAGTATTATAATATCCGTGCATGCATCCAGTGATGCCAATAAAGTTAATAAATGACTAGGCAGATTGATTGGGTTGTTATAATACCGTACTTACCTAAGTGGTATGTAATACATAGGTAATACATATCACCCAGTCAATAAAGTGTATACTGCAAATGACTTGTTTCTAATAAAATCGTTTGTGATGGAGAATATAATAAAATCTGATATCTGTTATTAGATAGCGATACACAAGTAGATACTGATTAACCATGAACTGGATTTTCTGATCCCGTTTGACCTCATCGTATTACGTTCCCACTCCCACATATTGTGTCGTCCCGTACCATAGAAGTTGCCAGCTTGTCGGTTTTTTATCGGTTGCACTTCGGAGAGTGTACGATGGAATTGCATGATCTAATTCCGCCTGGCCCGTTTCATCATCGGACTACGAGACGTACGGCGATGCGCCATCGGTACATGGTGGACATCCCAACCATGCGCACTAAACGTTTTGGAAATACTTTTATTATGCGTACAGCTAAGGAGTGGAATTCCCTGCCGGAGTCTGTGTTTCCGGATAGCTACAACCTCGGGGTCTTTAAGTCAAGAGTGAATAGGTTGCTTCTGGGCGGGCGTGTTGCACCGTCGACCACATCGTCGCTTACCATCAAGTGAGATAGTGGTCAAGCGCGAGCCTACCAAAAAATAAAAATAAATAGAGGCATTGATAGATGAAACACATGCACAAGCACCAGAACTAGGAATATGGACCAAGAAAAAATCACAAAAATATTTGCCAGAACTGGCTTTATAACACAGTCTCATTGCCGGGCAAAGGCCACTTCTCATAATTATTTATTGTATACATCATCATCATCATCATCATCATCAGCCTTTTAATGTTCCCACGGCTGGGACACAGGCCTCCCCTCTGTGAGAAGGAATGGCCCTTAATCCACCACGCGGAGTTGGATTGGTGGATGTCACATGTCTTCGAATTTTTGGTTCTAGGACATGCCGGTTTCCTCACGATTGTACACAAAAACAATATATTTAAAAAAAGTGATAACAATATTCAGGTACAAAGGCGAGCTTAACTCCAAAATGCAGTTTTCTTCAAGCAAACCTTTGAGTGATAGAGATCATAATATAATAGAGGGCAGTAATTCAGTATACCTACAATTTTACAATAATATTATAATTAAATATATAATAATACATATATACATAATTGCCTCCTTGGCGCTACGTCACTGAAATGCTAGCGACTATTTGTGGGGAGGGGGCCATTAATTGAGTGTGCAAGTCATCCCCTACAATTTTACAGCCGTATAGATCAACAGTGCTCAGGCAGGGGCCAATAGTCCTTCTATAGTTTTAGGTAATCGATCCAGGAAACCACCCACACAAAAATAAAAAACAATAAAAACGACCCATAGCCCAATGTGTTTTGTCTCCATATTCTGCAATAGTCCTGCACCAACTGAGGATTGTACTTGGGTGCTCTTGCGTAGTGACTAGCATAGAGGCATAATCGCCGGTTGGTGTCACATCATTTGCATCTTATAGGTATGTCTAACAAGGCCTCTGCGAGTTGGTTTCGGCCCCTGGTACGCTTTTCAAGGGTCCGGGACCATAGGGTCCCGAGAATCTCAAAGATACATACATAAAAGACCTACGTTCATAAATACTATACTTTCCTTTGTTAGTTGAGTTAATACTTTTATTTATTTATTTTAGTACATGAAAGACTTAGAGCTAATAAATACAGACAAAAATGGAAACCATAGTCAACAGAAAGCCATTTAGTTTATTACAAATCCTCACGTATAGACTTATAATAATAATTTATGGTGTGAGCACAAAAACAAAAATCTTACCGCTTTAATTAAAGTAATAAGCAATATAAATACTTAGTATGCAATTATATGACTGATGATAAAGAAAATAATAAATTAATAAAAACAGAAACAAACAATATAACCTACCGCTACTTGAAAAATTTGAGGCTTAAGCACCTTCTGGCTGAATTATTTACTTATTATTATTTAAATTAAATTCATATATTTTAACCGCTCTTCATTTACGGCAGAGAAATTGAAAGAGAGTTCGAATCTCAAATCTTTATTGCATCCATAATGTACATACAGGTGGTAAATATGAATAAAACAAACAACTGTCGGGCACGGGAAAGCCCAGGTGGCTACATCCATCAGTAATTTAATATTCTTTCAGTTTCAGTTCGAAAACTACACCTGTAATCTTAAACCATTACTTTGTGTTATTTAATCACCACTGCTCTCAAAACGGTGAAGGAAAACATCGTGAGGAAACCGGATGTCTCAGAACAAAAAAAAAAATCACAAAAAAAAATGCTTGACTGCTTAAGAAGCAAAATCAAAATCAAAATCAAATGTTTTTTATTTCACATAGGCCTACATGGGCACTTATAAAACGTCGACAAAAGGTGCACGGTTCGGGTTAGTCGTTTCCTGTGGAGAAGAACCGGCAAGAAACTCCACGGTTACTCTTTTAAAAAAATTGGTTTGTTTTACAATATTTCCACGTTACAGTATTAGTGCTTAGATATGGGGGGACAACGTAGGCCCGACAATAAGTCGTAAGAAACTAAAAAAAAAAATTGTATAAACGAGAGAGTTAACAAATGTTAACAAGCGTCTAGAAATCTAAGAGGCCTACAATGTTCACACATTCACAAAACAATCAGTAAAAGAATCTATACAAAGGAAAAAATAAATAAAAATACAAGACTAAATTTAACATGTGGCACAAATGTTGTTATCAGTGCTGTAACTATTCATAGCAAAGGGCTATAAAGATTATTGAAATCATTGTAAAAAGTCTAATTAAAAGAAAGAAAAAAAGTAAAAATGAGATTGAGAATAGTTAGAGACATCCACATATTTGTGCCGTTTATGAGTTACCAGGGAAGCCGCATGCGCAGAAGGAGCTAAAATTTTTATCTTCAACGTAGTCCTTGATTTTGTAATATGCTTTTTTAATAAGGACACGTTTGATGTAGTTTTTGAACTTTCCATCGGTCAATTCTATAACTGGCTTTGGCAACTTATTATAAAAGCGTATACTGTTTATAAGAAAAGACTTGCTAGTTTTCGTTAATCTGAATTTGGGTATTACAATTTCATGCTTACTGCGTGTATTTAAATTATGGAAATCGCTTCTAGTTTTGAAAAGCCCTCGATTTTTGCGGACATACAAAATACATTCCAATATATAAAGAGAAGGTAGGGTCAGTATATCGATCTCTTTAAATTTTTCTCTGAGGGACTCTCGTGGACTCATTTTATAGATTGCGCGGACTGCCCTCTTTTGTAAGATGAAAATTGAGTCAACGTCTGCAGCTGATCCCCACAGCAGAATGCCATAAGACATAATACTGTGGAAATAAGCATAGTATACTAACCTTGCTGTGGCTACATCGGTTAACTGCCTTATTTTCCTTACTGCATATGCAGCTGAACTTAACCTACCCGAAAGAGTTCTAATGTGCGCGCCCCACTGCAATTTTGAATCGATAGTAATCCCTAAGAATACAGTTTCCTTTATAACTTCAAGATTTTTGCCGTCAAGATTTAAATTTAGGTCACGTTGTGGTACATTTGGTAAGGAAAACTTCAGACATTTTGTTTTTTTCGCATTCAGTAAAAGATTGTTAGCTGCGAACCATTTAGAGAGAACAATCAGACTTTCGTTGACATGTAAGACATCCGTATCTTTCCTATCTAATTTAAAAATTAGCGAAGTATCATCAGCAAATAGAATTATATCCGATAATTTGGCCATCATAAAAGGGAGATCATTAATGTAAACAAGAAAAAGGAAAGGGCCGAGAATTGAACCTTGGGGCATGCCCATCTTGACTAGAGACCCGGAGGACGTCGCCCCATTAACATTTACTTTTTGCTGTCTGTTTGATAAATAGGAAAGCACAAGATCAGCAGATTTTCCTCGAATTCCGTAGTGGTGTAATTTACAGATCAGTGTGTTGTGGTCGACGCAGTCGAACGCTTTCGAGAGATCACAGAAAATGCCAATGGCATCCTGGGACTTCTCCCAAGATTCCAAGATGTGGCTGATGAGTTTTACTCCCGCGTCCGTTGTCGACCTACCTTTCGTGAAACCAAACTGTTGACTATACAGGATCTTATTTGAATTGAAGTGAGACAACATCTGTTCCAGCATGATTTTTTCATAGATTTTACTCAATGCTGGAAGCACGGATATAGGCCTATAATTTGAGGGATCACTCTTACAGCCTGATTTGAAAATTGGTACTACTTTACTGTGTTTCATTAAGTCAGGAAAAGTGCCGCTGTCCAAACATTGATTGAATATGCCTGTTAGGACAGGAGCAATTGAGTCAATAATATCTCCAAGAACCCTAACGGATATCCCCCACAAGTCTTCAGTATTTTTTACGTTGAGACTTTTGAACGCGTTTTTAATTGTATCAATACATATTGATTTAAATTTAAAGGTTGGTATGTCTTTAGTAAAGTTTTCTTTAAGAAGAGCTTCAGCTAATTTAGATGAGGAGGGAAGAGACTTCGTAACCTCTAACGGAATGTTGGTAAAGAAATTTTCTAATGTCTCAGCGACTTCTTGCTTACCAGAAATGGTTTGATTAGATATTTTCAAAGACAACTCATTCTGATCGCTTTGTTGTGTCTTTCCAGTTTCTCTATTAATTATTTGCCACACAGTTTTTATTTTATTATTAGAAACACCAATTTTGTTAATTATAATTTGAGATTTTGCTTGAGCGCAGACTCTTTTGAATATTTTGGAATAGTTTCTAACATAAGTATGAAAAACTTGATCGGAAGTCAAAGATTTTTCGTATTATATAAGATATCTCGGCTTTTTCTTATGCCCACAGTGGCCCATTCACTAAATTTCGATTTGGAACTGTTGACTTTAACTGTTTTTAATGGACACGTTTTATTGAATTCTTGGCAAACTGTAGAAAACAACGTGCCGTAATTTATATTGGGGTCTTTTGAATTAAAACTGGCATTACAAAGGTTGCTAAAAACATTATTATTAAAAGAATTTAATTTATTTTTAGTGAGACGTCTTAACCGAATTGATTTAGCTAGGTTAATTTTTTTATCTGACTCAAAAGATACTAGTTGACCAGTATGGTCTGACCTAACGCCACTAATTAAAAACGAATCTTTAACTTTACAATTAGTGAATACATTATCTATGCACGTAGCTGAAGTTGCAGTTATTCTTGTCGGTTCATTAAATAAATATTTTAAGTTAAATGATTTAAACAATGAAATGAGCTTACATTTTTCAGGTGAATTGACTAACAGATCTATATTTAAATCACCACAAACAAAAACTAATTTATTATCTCTGAAAAGTTTACTTAATAATTCTTCCATTGTAATTAAAAACAATGACAAGTTTGATGCTGGTGGTCAGTAAACACACAAGATAGTATGCCCCTCGACCTCTGCACATGCTACCTCACATAAGCGATCAACAGAGTAAGCAGTGATATCCTTTCTTTCCTTATATTTAAGATGACTATTACAAAGTATCAGGGTACCACCACCCACTGTGGATCTGTTGTACGCGCTGGCAACTGAAAAATTATTTACATTAAACAACATCATATCTGATTTTAACCAGGTTTCACAAAAACATAAGATATCCATGTGGTATTTATCTACTAACAATTCCACGTCTAAAATTTAGCCGGAGAAGCGATTTATATTTTGATGATATAGTAAAATAATACTATTCGTCTTCTCTTTTGTCGGCTCTAATAGTTTAAAGAATCTACAGTAGTATTATCAGAAAAACTAGATAATACTGTTAAATCACTAAACCTAGTCTCAGTTAAATCATCAATAACTGCGTGTATATTAAAAGCTAACAATGTAGCTAATAAATGTCGACTATTTTTGGGAAGAAACATATGGTTCCCAATCAAAACAAAATCACTAACAAAATTGTTGGTTTCAAAAAACAATAAACGGTCACTATGACGACAAGATAAAATATGCATCAAGTTATTTAAACTAGAAATGTATTCATTTTCCTGATCAAGTAACTTGTCAGAATAGGGCAATGCACATAATATTAATTTGCTTAATTTTAACTTAAGTAGGGTGTCGATACCATTAACTATGTCCCTTTTTGTTACATTAAGGCTATTTCCAAAAAGTAGAACTACAGTAGTTTGCTCATTCAATTGTGTCTGTTGAATTTTATGAACAAGCTCATTAAAATGCATTTCATGAAAACAATGGTTCACTATTGTATGTTTAGAACGGTAATTTAACAAAGATCCAAAACCTGTTCCTAATTTATCAGAATATACTAAGATATTACTTTTGGTAGGGTTCAAAGTTTTTGTAGTGAGATCAATGGGTAAAGTTGTAGGAGCAACATGCTGTGACATGAGAGGTGGCGGAGCGGCAGCACAACTACAGGTGAGGTTGTTAGTCAGTGACTCATACCTCTCTGCATTATACTTAACCAGGTCCACCAACTCACAGGCCTCCTGCATGCGCTCACTCAACATCTGTTGACTACATTCATATTTACAAAATATTTCCCTTAGTGTATTTTCCCTACTCAATAATTCCCTTTGAAGGTTTTTAATGTCAACATCATACATTTGTGTACTAGTTTCTAATTTACTATTACATAAATTTAATTGGTTTTCTAAGTTTCTGAAATCTCTTCTAAGTTTAACATTATATTTGTAAACACTTTGAGTTTTTAAAAGTTTCCTATATTTCTTAATACTTTTATTGATTTTAATATATTTCTTAATTTTATTGTGACTACTTAGAATTGGACATTTAGCAATGGTATCATCCCCTGTAAGGTCTATGGTAATGGTGGGCCGCTCACACTCCAGTTCAGATGCATTAGCCAACAGCTCATTGTACAGGTTACTGGTGTTAGAAACCTCTTCGCTGACTTTCAGCGAGTCAATGGAGGTAAAGGTGTTATGAGCCTTGCACAACGCAACACAAGCGAACTAAAAAGACGTAAACAAGAAGAAAATCATGCTGTGCAGTCAGAGGATATGTATTCGCGAGCTGGCTGACCAAAACCAGATGTATCCTCCGACTGCAAAGCATGAATGAACCTAGAATTAATGAATGTTTTACAAAATACCAGGTAATATCATAATGCAGATGTAGGTACCTACATTAAAAACATGTTATTTAAAGATTAGACTTGATATTGTTGCCTGGATACATGATTTTGACAAAATTAATCAAATCTATATCCGCTGATAGTGCCGGAGCCATATCACGTTAGTGAGAAGCAGATATCTGCTATATTTGCGCACTTCCATAAAATTTACACAAAAATAATCGTTGGATCTAGTCTTATTTATTTATTACAAGCTTTTTGTTACTTGCAATGGATGTATGTATATACATGTATGTTCAGGTCAAATCTTGCAACTGAATTTTAAAGCATTTATCCTCAATCGATAAAGATGAAATTTTGTATACACGTTTGGTTTGGGATGACAATGCACGGTAAGCTGTTGCTGCTTGTTTAAAAATGTTTTTTTTTTTATTTCAAAGAGAATATTCGTTTATCCTCGCACTCGAAAGCCATGCAGCAATTACGCTTATGGAACACAAACTTAGATTAAACTAAGTTTAAGTTCAGGATTCCTCACGATGTTTTCCTTCACCATTGTCAGCAATGTCCAAGATAAACTTAAAAACCGGCAAAGTGCGAGTCGGACTCGCACACGAAGGGTTCCGTACCATTATCGCAAAACACTGCAAAAAAAATCACGTTTGTTGTATGGGAGCCCCCCTTAATTTATTTTAATTTAATAATTATTATTTTTTGAAGAGAATATACAACTAAACATTCTGTGAATATTTCAAGCGTCTACCTGTTGCCATTATTAATATCGAGCAAAAAACGGTAAAAATATCACGTTTGTTGTATGGGAGCCCCCCTTTAATATTAATTTTATACTATTTTTAGTATTTGTTGTTATAGCGGCAATAGGAATACATCATCTGTGAAAATTTCAACTGTCTAACTATCACGGTTCATGAGATACAGCCTGGTGACAGACAGACAGACAGACAGACAGACAGACAGACAGACAGACAGACAGACAGACAGACAGACAGACAGACAGACAGACAGACAGACAGACAGACAGACAGACAGACAGACAGACAGACAGACAGACAGACAGACAGACAGACAGACAGACAGACAGACAGACAGACAGACAGACAGACAGACAGACAGACAGACAGACAGACAGACAGACAGACAGACAGACAGACAGACAGACAGACAGACAGACAGACAGACAGACAGACAGACAGACAGACAGACAGACAGACAGACAGACAGACAGACAGACAGACAGACAGACAGACAGACAGACAGACAGACAGACAGACAGACAGACAGACAGACAGACAGACAGACAGACAGACAGACAGACAGACAGACAGACAGACAGACAGACAGACAGACAGACAGACAGACAGACAGACAGACAGACAGACAGACAGACAGACAGACAGACAGACAGACAGACAGACAGACAGACAGACAGACAGACAGACAGACAGACAGACAGACAGACAGACAGACAGACAGACAGACAGACAGACAGACAGACAGACAGACAGACAGACAGACAGACAGACAGACAGACAGACAGACAGACAGACAGACAGACAGACAGACAGACAGACAGACAGACAGACAGACAGACAGACAGACAGACAGACAGACAGACAGACAGACAGACAGACAGACAGACAGACAGACAGACAGACAGACAGACAGACAGACAGACAGACAGACAGACAGACAGACAGACAGACAGACAGACAGACAGACAGACAGACAGACAGACAGACAGACAGACAGACAGACAGACAGACAGACAGACAGACAGACAGACAGACAGACAGACAGACAGACAGACAGACAGACAGACAGACAGACAGACAGACAGACAGACAGACAGACAGACAGACAGACAGACAGACAGACAGACAGACAGACAGACAGACAGACAGACAGACAGACAGACAGACAGACAGACAGACAGACAGACAGACAGACAGACAGACAGACAGACAGACAGACAGACAGACAGACAGACAGACAGACAGACAGACAGACAGACAGACAGACAGACAGACAGACAGACAGACAGACAGACAGACAGACAGACAGACAGACAGACAGACAGACAGACAGACAGACAGACAGACAGACAGACAGACAGACAGACAGACAGACAGACAGACAGACAGACAGACAGACAGACAGACAGACAGACAGACAGACAGACAGACAGACAGACAGACAGACAGACAGACAGACAGACAGCGAAGTCTCAGTAATAGGGTCCCGTTTTTACCCTTTGGGTACGGAACCCTAAAAAGTACATAATTATGGACAAATAATTCGATACTTAAGTTTAGGTGGGCAAGGATGGAGGAGTAAAAAACTATCATGAGTGTCTAAGATAGGGGACACAAGGATATTATATATCTTCTCTCACTGGCTCTGCTGTTAAAATATAAACAACCAATCTGCAAAGCATTTTCCTATCTGACCTGCATAGCCCAGTAACTGGGTAACACGGTACCCATTAGCAAGACTGGTGACATATTTTCTGGCGTCTGAATATCCGTAACGATCGTCAACAATCCATAAATGAGAGCTAAGACGAACGGATAAACGTGACTTCCAAGACACGAAGGCGTTTCAGTACGTAATGAGTGGTCACTCATCCAAGGTCCGACCTCGGCAGGCGTTGCTCAACCTCGGCGATCGAACCGCGTGGCTTCCACTTCCCTCCCTAGCAACCAGGAGACAGAACAAACAAGGCCAATAGGCACAAAGGGTTGTTTACAACTGGGATAATCCCAGTTGACTAGCACCACGGATAAAAATTTGGATTAATATTAATGGGTCCTAACATTGTGAGCTGTTATATTTGATTCCAATAATAGGTATGGTAAAAACGCTTGAACGCACGGAAATTTGTTCTAGTTTCCACAAAGTCCGTACAGTAAACAGCTCCTGATACAGCCTGTACATTAGTCAACATAGTATTGCGTTCATTCTGCCAAAGAATACACTCCCATAAGATATGATGTGCAGGTTGTACAAATTTCGCGTGGCTGTTATTATTTAGCAACGAGCTCTTTTCAAACATAAACATTGTTCTTAAAATCATTGCACAATACATACCTAAATAATATATAGTATCTAGTCATTTGTATTTTCGAACTATTAAGTGTTTTGGAGGCATGCGGAACAGGGTGTAAAGTCCCACAAACCTGGGGTGTTGTGTCAGATCCGGGCAACAGTCCGACGGTTAATGTCGGACTGTTGTACGTGTTCAAATCGTGCCGAAAGCTTTGCTTGCGCGAAGCAGGATTTGTGTGACGTCATGTCATTATTCGAAAGTGGTGCCGTTGGTGCCACTACAGTGAGAATCTTTTGAAACATCATTCAATCTTAATAATGATTTTGTATTTTTCCAGAAATCCCATTAATCTTGGAAAATATGCCAAGGCAGAAGAGTTTTGGCTGTCTTTCGCTCAGACTAGGATGCTTGTTCTCTGGCTTAGTGATAATAGTAAGTATTAAACGGCATTCCAAAACATTAGTAAACGGTTAGATACAAAGAACTAGAATGCTGATTGAAAAATCACAAATTGATTGAGTTTTTGTAATTCTAATGAGATAAACACAACAGATGTTTTATTTAAATATCTTAAATTTTAAACCATTGGACGTCTGTATAAAGCCACTCAAGGGAACCATTTTGTCCATAACTTATTGTGGTATTCGATGCACCACATCTTCTCCACAAGGTCCCAGCTAAACCATTAGGAAATGGTGTCAAGAAGGGCGTTTTTGGTACTGTCTTTTGTGTATTTTTGAGGTTCAAAAAGAGTTGTGTAGTTTGGGTGAGGTTCTTTTTACTGGCCTCACTAATTAATTCAGGCTTCCATACATAGTCCTTACTAATGGCTGGGCTAAGCTCTTCATCAGAAACTCCAGCTCTTATGCCCATCTATGATACTAACAGCTACTGTTTATCATTCCAGTTATACACAGTTCTAGCCCTGGCGCAATGTCTGGCGACCCTGGATAAGCAGATCCCCGGTCCTGTGGACACAGATCACTGGGGTAACGTCTTCTTGTCCTGCTTCGAGGTGGCCGTCATCATCTGCCACTGCATCACCCTGGTGCTTACTACCATCATGCTGGTCGGGGTATTGAGGGTATGTATTTTTTATTTTTTTATTCGTTCGGAAATTGGAGCTCGTGGCTAAATAATAACAGCCGCACGGGTTGATCTTCAAGGTTAAGCAACGCTTGACGAGGTCGGATGGGTGACCATTTCAACATACCGAGTTTCCTCCGTGCCTCGGAAAGCACGTTAAGGCGTTGGTCCCGGCTGTCATTTGAAGATCTCTGACAGTCGTTACGGGTAGTCAGAAGCCTGAGATCTGACACCAGTCTTGCCAAGGGTATCGTGTTACCCAGTTACTGGGTTGTGGAGGTCAGATAGGCAGTCGCTCCATGTAAAACACTGGAACTCAGCTGAATCCGGTAAGACTGGAAGCCGACCCCAACAATAATTGGGAAAAAGGCTAGGCAGATGATGATTCGTTCGGAAATTATACAAAGGAAACGTACTTCCGAAATGAAAGAAGACAAAGTATCCTAAGCATATCCAAAGGCCAATCTATTTCTAAACCAAAATGCATCAATATTGGTTTAGTGGTTTAGACGCGAAAGCTTTACAAACAAAGAAGCGTACAAACTCACTCACATTTGCATTTATAATATTAGTTAGGATAAGTATAATGCAGGCAACATCCACCATGGTTATATATTGCTGGTAAAAACTCCGGCAACTAATATTATTGTGATGTGATTATTGTCTGTCAGGGATGAGAATAAACAAAAAGATAACATAATACATACATACATACATAAACTCACGCCTTTTTCCCTGGGGGTAGGCAGAAACTACAGAACGCCACCTGCTACGATCCTTACATACTTCTTTTGCGTCACTCACATTCATACATCTAGTCATACACACACGCCGGTTATGAGTACTGCGCACCTGGCCTTTCTGAAGAACATCACCTATAAGGTCTATGTATGTCTTTCTAGGGCGTCCCCTCCCGGCGTTTCCATTCACGTCTGCCATGTAAATACCTTTCGTTAGTCGCCTTTCATTAATTCTCTCGACATGACCAAACCATCTTAACATACTCTTTTCAATTTTAGTCACTACATCTTCTTTTAAACCACAACGTTGTCTTATTACCTCATTCCTCAATCTATCATTTAAAGTTACACCACACATACTTCGCAAAGAACGCATTTCTACTGCATTAATCCTACTTTCATGTCTTTTTTGCCATACCCAACCTTCACTTCCATACATAAGTGTAAACAATGTTCACAACACAATTTGCTGGTCACAACCGCATGTATAGCACCATTCACTTTATTCCCTGCATTCACTCTCCTAACATAATAGTCCAGGAAATAAAGACATTAGCTGCGAAAAATATTCCTAGTTAAGTACTTATACCGAAATTATGTTCATAATGGTATTAGTAACGTCACATCACATCAACACAGAACCATACAGAACCATACAGAACAGTAACCATATTTTTGACTCATTGCTAAGAAAGAAAATTTGGTTCAAATAAATCTCACTAAATGGCGCGATATGCACCTCCATCTGTTATTGAATGTTTGTAAAATTAACATTTTCTGTAATTGAACACAGAAATTGTATGTTCTTGTTTAATCAACTCTCCTAAGTACAAAATTATGTAATATTGGGCTCTTAATTCACATTTCAAAGTTTATTAGACGGATCATTTAAAACTGATGCCAATAGATGGCGCATTTTTAAATTTCTGAGGCATTCCACTCGATTGTTAAAGTTTGCATTTTAACACATTTTGGTGCAAAAAAAAAACTGCAATAACGTGCAAATAAATACTAGAAAACAAACCTTCACTGTATTTATAGAAAAAAATATTCACGAACCTAGTAAACCCTTTTACTTGCAAGTCGCTGCTAACACCATCTATCTATCACCGTGAAACAGAACTGAATGCGTTCGATGTACAAAAAATTGCCAGATTAAGCAGTCGAAAAACGCTAGTTACGTCGGCACGGTTTCTTTGTATGGGAGGAGGTATCTGTATGCTAGTGATATATTATCTGTGACAACGTTCATTTTCTAATTTTCGTTCATTTACTTGAATTTGATCGTTTGTAAACTGGCCATCAGAATTTTATAAAAATTATATTGTTTGCTTCAGACAGATTCAAAATAATCGATTCTAATTTACTTTTTAAGGAAGGAGCACACTTGATGAAACCGTGGATCATTTGGACATCTTGCATCGTGATAGGCAACTTGATGCTGATTGTCTTCTGCACCGTACTTATGGTGTTCTTCAGTCGTCTGTACGTTGAGCCGTCGGTGATGCTGTATTACATGATCGCTTTCTTGGAGCTAAGTGAGTATCATTGTGTGGTATCAAACCATGCTTTCAAATCCACGTTTTAACTAGTTTCATTGAAATATATGTAAAGTGTGGTAAAGTGACAGAGATGAAACCATTTTTAGGGTTCCGTACCCAAAGAGTAAAAACGGGACCCAATTACTGAGACTTCGCGGTCCGTCTGTCTGTCTGTCTGTCACCAGGCTGTATCTCATGAACCGTGATAGCTAAACAGTTGAAATTTTCAGAGATGATGTATTTCTGTTGCCGCTATAACAACAAATACTAAAATAAGAATAAAATAAATATTTAAGTAGGGCTCCCATACAACAAACGTGATTTTTTTGCCGTTTTTGCGATGATGGTACGGAACCCTTCGTTCGCGAGTCCGACTCGCACTTGGCCGGTTTTTTTTTGTTCCAACTACCTATTTTAATCTTCACAAAAAATCGTTTGTATTAAAAATCATTCCTTCATATATTGCATTGGGAAATCATTATAATTACTTATAGCTATTAAATGATGTATTTCAAATTGACAAAATGTAACATTCATGTTTTTCCCACAGTTTTCCGAATCTACATGCTGAGTCTCGTGTCGAGTCACTACTTGGAGCTCGTAGAAGAGAGAGTGGAACGTCTGCGCACCTTGATTAGCGCTGACACGTGGCACAATAATGCGTAACATTGCTATTGGGTTTCCATCAGGGAACTGCAGGCGCAATATTCGAACGACAGGGATGAATAAAGGAAAAACTTAGGATAAATAGGAGAATAATATTTTTCTTTAAAAAGTACTGCCTGATAGGTAGTAATGCGAGTTCTATTTCTAGATATAAACCTATTTTCATCACATTCTGGCTGACCTCGTCTATGATGTTAACATCTCATCGTGAAAACTTAGGAGGAGTGAGCTTGAATAGAACTGACATGCCACTTTTTAACCGACTTACCAAAAAAGGAGGAGGTTCTATGTTCGACATTATGTTTTTTTTTTTTTTTTATGTTTGTTCACCGATATCTCCGTCAATTGTAGACCGATTTTGAAAATTCTTTTTTTGTTTGAAAGAGTATATTCCGAAATTGTTCCATTTTAATTTGGTGAAGATCTGATAAAAAACTTCGGAGATATACAACAGAACTCTTCAATAAATAACGGCAAATCTCTCGGGATTGCTGCAATCGCATGTCTGTTTATTGTTTATACCATTTCATAACATAACATCACGCCAGTAAGCTCGAAAGGGGTATGCAGATCTCTCATTTCACCGGTTATATTCATTTTTCATGTTATTCGGGTAATCTATTCTAAAGGTACTTACTTAACTACTTCCCTATTAGGTAGGTACAACTAAAAAGTGAAAAATAAAAAGCTTTTTTACCAAAAAATACTACCGACTTCCAAATAAGAAAACTAGTTTTTGGAAGTCGGTGTCCATAACTTAAAAAATTGGTACCTACCAAAGACACCGACTTCCAAAAACTAGTTTTCTTATTTGGAAGTCGGTAGTATTTTTTTGTAAAAAATCTTTTTTTTTGCGTAGATTGTCAGCTCACTTCACCAAAGTTACCACAGTTTTTTTTTTCAGAATGGCACTACCTACAGTTTAACGAACTGAAATTACAAGCTGAAAACCACAGACATAAATCTAACTAGATTACGCAAGTCTCTTCCTCTGTATTAAAACCAAGCGTGTCTCTTTTTCACACACAATTTATAAACAAATTTACTTACCAATGAAAGAAAACAATTTCAATGCCTCGACCAACGTTTCATACAATCGCGTCATCTAGTTAGATTTATATCTGTGCTGAAAACACTGGGTCGATCAATGTGTGAAAAACGGTTTATTTGCAATTGTGATGACTTAGTATGTAACTAAATAATATATTAGCTATATTGATTATTTTTCTTGTAAATATTACTACTAATACACTTATACTTATCTTGTAGGATAACTAACTGTGCCTATCAACAAACAACAACAAAGCTGGTAGCAGGCCAAGAGCTTAGCCAAGTTATTTTAAGCTTAACTCGCACAGCTGAGGTAGACTGCAAAGTACGTACTTGCGTATAATAGTCATAGCAGATATTTGTGTCTCTGAAGTTGGCTCTGCCAACCATTGTACAAGATACAGTTTGTCATCGAGTATACTGCATAGAGTAAACGAGATAGGACGATGCGACAAACGTAAGCGAGTGAAAGATACAGTTTTACAATGCTATCTTCACCTTCAACACTGGCTTCAAAAATAACTACTGCGCAGGGTCTTGCAGCCAATTCAGAGATACGAAGATCCGTTGTGAGTATTATATGTAGAAATTTTGTTCTAGTATAAAAAAAAATATGTCAACTATGCGAGCTAAGCTAAAGAAAGCTAGTCTAACTGAGTTTGGCCTGCAACAGAGATGAGATATATAGGCACTCTCGTATTTTCATTGTCACTTTGTAAATATTTTTCACCATCATAAAATTTTCAGTATTTAAGTTTTTAAATAAAACATTTAAAAATTTTAATTATATATTTCATTTGGCATAACATTCCTTAGAATCTTAATAACATAAAAAAATACCTATATTAAACTTGATATTTACAATTCCTTTTAAATGTAACGTGATTTCAAAATTATTTTACTTATTTTTTTCACACTATACACATTTATAATAACAATTATAATATCCTCTCACGCTTATTCAAATTTCGAGAAACACCGGTATACCTATCGTCAAATTAAAGTCGTCAAAATATTTAAGAATCAAGGTTTTTGAATACAATTTTGGGTCATGAACATAACTGATTGACCTTTTCATATATAAGAATTTAAATATAGTTTTGATTTCAATAGATGAATAGAAGACAAAAAAATCTATAATATATTTAGGTAGGTCTACTACTGTCATTGTTAAGGAAAAAGAAACTAAAAATAACTATAACTTTAGTACAATCAAAAATGATGATTGATGAGAAAAATGTCGGTCATAATACTCTAACAAATTAGTTTAATATATTATATGCAAAACAATGTAACTACAATTTTATCAATTAGGTACACCAGATATATTAGGAAGTCAGTGAAAATTATAGATACATAAAATAATCTAGCGCTTAAAACTATAACCTAAATTAATCTACATAAAGGTAACATACACTGATATCAGAAAGCTATGTCGCATTTCCTTATTATTTGTTTCATTTAGTATCACTATGTAATTTCAGATTCGGTTCGATTTCATTTTTATTATTATAAAAAGAACAATATAGTTTTAAAACACAGTTGATTAGTTGTTATTTAAAAATATAAATATTATCTGTATCGTTAATATTAATATTTACTTTTATGTTTATCCGTATTATATCACATATAGATAGAATACAAATATTTTCTTAATGTCCCTCGGCAATCTTCGCATTTCCGAATACAAACGAATGCTAATTTCATTTTTCGTGTTTAATATTTGAATTCAGAACTAAGTACTGTATTGTTGTTTTGTTTTGATCTCCGTTGTGAAATATATAGAGCTGTAAAAATAGCAGCATTCCTCCCATTTTTCAAATAAATTATGTTTTATGTTAAAAGAGTATTAACAACTCTATATACTAAGTGCAAAGTGCAACTGATAGAAATCCGACGACAGACGAAACACGAAGTTTGCCGAGGGACATTAAGAAAATGTTTGGATTGTACATATTACGAAATAAATTCACGTAGTTCTTTAGAGCAAATTTGATGTCCCTAAATAGATAATTTATGCCGAAAGGTTAATGTGTACAGTAAATTAATATTAACTTTACATATAATGTAAAATAATAAAGTCAAAGTCGTAAAATCGTACAAAGCGGCGGTGAGTCGTTAGTTCACAATAAAGTACTTATATAATCACATAGTAGAAACGGAAAAGTATTTGTAACGGTAATCAAGATAAACTTGCAAAGAATAAAAATTAAACATTAAATTTCGAATTAACTACAGACGCCATTTTAATTGGTCTAGCCGCACCAATATTGCCTCATTTAAAAATATCAGTACCTACTATTTACACACCTTTAAAAATAACGTGTCGTTATGACCGCTCCCTAATATGCCCCACTTTTAAAAAAAAAAAAAAATACTAACAGGCGAACCCCCGGTTTCTGGAAAGGAATTGTCGAAAAGTCCCCAATTAAACGCAAGTCAAGTGACGTATTGGCTGTTTCATACATTTTCAATGCATCCAACCAACCACAGCAGCGCTAACGTACGTTTGACATTTTGTCACATTCATTTGGCGATCACTTCCGTTCCAGAAACTGGGCATGTGTGTGTGTGAGTGCCAGTGACTCATAACCAAATGTTCTTTTTTTTTAAATATTTAAAAAATGTACGATCCATACAGAATTTAAAATGCAATTCACCATGATGGTGGCGATATAGAATTTGTAAACAACGAACACTCTCCCGCATAGGTTTGCCCGTATCATTGATGGCTATAGTCTCCGCTGATATTGGCAGCCATGACGGAGGTCTTCTCGTGGTAAATTTCGGCCAACCCAATGCTAAATAACCTAAAGTATGCCTTAATTCTAAGGTACTTATGTAGGTTGGTGTTAAGACATCACTAGCGCTAGCCGCCATCTCTACATGCCGGGCGACCGCGGCGGAGCGGTGGGTGCGGAGGGGGCTCGACCTGCGAGCGCGCACCGGCCAGTCCAGCTGATCAAAGTTGATCAAACACTGCATCACACACCACCGTCCTGAGCGCGCGCTTCACATTTTGCCTTCAACCCAGTTTCGTTTGATTGTCGACCGTTAGTCATCTTTATTTATATATAACTGTCCATTGGTCGCTGGTTCAAATCCGGCTCGATAGAAGGTGAATCGTGCCCTAAAGGTGATGATAGGACAAACACTGACTTTGTGCTTCACAGGCCGGTGCGTGCTCGCAGGTCGAGCCCCCTCCGTACCCGCCGCTTAACAGTTGGTGTTTGTTTACAAATGTTGTGTCAAGGCACCGATATCAAGAATCACCATCGTGACCCACCGCGTTGTTAAAAAACTCGTTAATGGTATTTTTATTTATTTTTTGTTAAAATTTAACTATCGATTTTCAAGCAAAAAATGCCAGATAAGCAATATCATTTGCAGTTGCTCGTCAACCAACGCTCGTTTGACATTTTTTGTTACTTAAATTTTTGTACCAGAAGTTGGGCATAAACCTCTTTTTATTGGGACGTAATAACCTCACCACATCCTCATTGATTTAGAAAAACCACAACAAGCCGCGCGTATTTATGCGCCGTCCGTTTCTCTTGAATACTTTACTGAACCATCTCTCTCCATTTTCACTATCGAACTCCAGATGAGGATCACCAGGTACATTTGAAGCACTGAAATTAAAATTAAGTATTTGTTAGTTAGGAAATTCTGTTTTTTTTTAAGTATATGATTTTTTGGGAATTCCATTTCTTATATACTATCGGGATTTTTATCAGGAAGTACTCAGTGGAATGTGGTTTAGTTCCATTAAATTTTTTCCCCTCTTTCCGTTTTCCGGCTGTGTCCTGGTTTGACGGGTATCGTCATTATCGCAGCCAAAAGAGATCCACTGCTGAACATAAGTCTACCAAATATGGCCTCGGGTGTCGCAAAAAGCGACAGAAGGACTTATGGGAAATACCAGCGGCATGATCTACCTGGTGGGTTACACCCAAGCGTGACAATTATGGCGACCCCCCCAAATAATGAAGGGTATAGGGCTGGTGTAATTATGTACAAGGCATATAAGATATTTACTTATGCTAGGTTTTCGCAGAGAGTTTCTGCGATGCCTCAGGTAGGCAGTGTATGTGACACAGCTTGACAGCAATGACCCTAGATTTTGAAATAAAACTTACTCAATTGGAACAGCACCAGGAACAGCTCACTGGCAGTCTCCTTGGTGAGGAAGGCGAGGCTGTACACGAAACCGAATATCGAGTACACGATCTCGAAGTACAAGTACACCTTCATTAGTACCACGTGTTTCTGGAATATTGAGGTTAAAAAGACTTGATTAATCATTTATTTGGGAGATTTTACAAACATCTAAATGAGATGTTAAAAAGTCAACAGAGGACGTTATATTGGGTGAAAAGCATTTAAATTCACATTCAATTCACAAGAAGCTCTGAATACTTTAGTCCAAAAAACCCTGTGCTATTATAGATAAAATATTAACTTTTATTGTTCTTGTCGTCGTAATAAGGTTTCTGTTTCTTGCTTAACTGCCCGATTTGTTGGCATTGCAAACTCTTGATACGCCCGTCAGACTAATCTAAATCCGAGTCCACATCAGCGGGTCTACTCCCAAAACACGAAGTGCGTAGTTTCAGCCTTCGTTAATCGTTACGGGCGTTTCCTACTCTCTATCACATACGGACGCATGATTCGTTCAGGGCCCGAACTACTAATGAATGACAAAACATTTTGACCGTTGCACCTACTCCCGATGTGGTTTTACCCGTCCGAAAAATTTAATCACTACGGAGTAGGATTCACTCCCAAGTTCCGGAGTACTTTCAGACGGGCCCGTAACTTCTTTGACAAAGTTAGGGAGTTGCAAAATCTGCGCGATTACTCCCTTACCCCCTGTTTATGCAATGACAAAATCTGCGTGTGTAAAACCATAATAGATGTATCACAGGATACTCAAAAACAGTTAAAACAAATAAAAATACAACTCACCCTATGCAAAGCCGCTATGAACATGACGGTCATGGCGACCTCAATAACTAAGGCGATGACATCGGTGATCAGCCTCGCGAACTCCGAAGCCAAGGCAGCCTGGTCCGACTCCGAAGAGTTTCGTATGTACGAGATGTAGAGCGACAGGAAGCATGTCACCACTAATGTCAGCATCTGGAAGTGAGAAGACCTTGGATTGAGATACTTGGTAGAAAATAAGTTAAATTTTATCAAGGGCCAAGAGATATCGTATTACCCAGTTACTGGATTTTGGATGTCAGACAGCAGCCGTTACATGTAGAATATTGATAATAATCTGCAATTGAAGCCAACCCCAAACATCTTGAGTAAAGGCTGACAGCAGTAATTGTAATTAATGACTTGAATGACGAACGGACATGGACTTACTATACGTAACTATTAAAGATGTGGATTAATAATAGCCGAGGTAATAGGGGCTACCGTTTTTGTGCTCACCAGTTGGCGCCACTGGCGAGTAAGGTCCTTAAATATAGCTGGTAAATGTTCTTATTTACCTGTCCGGAAGCAAAGTTTGAATTGAAATCATTTGTAATGCCGTAGAAATGCGAATAAATATAAAATCAGTTTTGCGCAGCTCCATTTTTTCGAAAAAAGAAGAGGGATGATTTTTTTCAAAACAAACACCTCTATTAAAGCAGTGGTTGGTAAATTCCGTAGCTATTTTATTCTGCCATATTTGGAAAATATTCACAACAGTAAAACAAGTAAATAAATTTGCGCAAAAAGCCAAACAAAATTACATTTCGGACCAGCCACACCAGCGCCTCTAGCGGCGAATTCATACGCGGTAGCCCCCATTGCCACTATCCAAGTCCGAAAGTCTACATATATAGCCCGAAATGAACTAAAGCTGAGCCATATAATATGATGTAAATATACTCTTTCCAGAGGATTTAGCCAGAGACTACATAATTAGTTTTTAGGTATAGATTTCTCTCATTCGTGGTTTCATAACCGTGTAAAGCCCTTTTAAACGATAGCAAGCAAATGATAATCTTTTCTGCCAAATAATAATTTGAGCACCAATCTATCGGTCAAGCTGTACAGACTTCTGTGCCGTCTATTTATCTATACTATATATAATATTATAAAGAGGAAAGATTTTTTTGTTTGTTTGTTTGTACCGAATAGGCTCCGAAACTACTGAACCGATTTAAAAAAAATTTTCATCCCGAAAACGGGTCTTGTGGGGTGGCCCAGGCGAGCGAAGCCGCGGGGAACAGCTAGTATATTATAAGTAGGTGACATTCTTTGAAAAATATTCAAATAACAAAGACATTGCCGTCATCCGGCGTGTCACAATTTGTCACCATAGGAAATTCGTTTCCGATTTCTAAAGAATTTTTTATTAGTATAAAAGTAAGTACTAAAGTTGCTTACCAAATTTATATATGCGAAGGCTATGAGGCCTTTCCGCAGCGGGAAGCAGAAGCAACATCTTGTCAGAATGGGAATCTCCACCGCATCCTTGATCTTGTTTCTGAAAATTAGAAAATAATAATTAGAAACATTATTCTAGTATTTCTCTCGTGTTATAACGGTAATCGCAGACGCTTGTTGATTGTTGTGAGTTTCAAGTGGTACAATAACTGCACCTTCGATTAGTAGGTAAACCTAAAAAAGCTTGGCAAAATTAGCGAAGACCTATAACTTTCTTTTTTTACTTCGTGATGAGTCAGTTCTTGACCTCGATCTCGTCTGGTGGAAAGTGATGGATTAGGTCGACAATGGTACTAGCGTACCCTGCTCTTGCTTTGAAGACTATCGGGTCATAAATATATAGATGGTAGGAAACAGACCGCGCTGCAGAGTTCCACACTAAACGACCTTACAGATAGTTGGACGTAGTGCAATTTGGACGTAAAAACTTCTTAGAAAATACGTGACCGATATCGCCTGTCAAGTCGTGTCATCAAGATGGTCCCTGAGGTTAAATAAATTTATTTATTTGAGGGGAATAAAACTAAGTTATATATTATGACTAATGAGGAAGTTTTTTGAGTACATTATTTTTGAATTTATCCGCAGTAAGAGCGAGCATATCAATATAATGGAAGTTCTCGTTAAAGTTATTGGTAAGTTGACGCAGAAGCGCTCGCACACCTGCGCTAGTGCGACAAGAGGTCAATGCAAAACAGGAACTATGTAACTTATCTTTTTGCGGCTTTCAATACAGTCATATACATTGCTTCCCAAATCAAACAAAAATACTATCTCTAGAAGAGTGCGTCTTGATTTTAAACTAAAAAATTTAAACTTAATCAATAAATCATCATATGATAAAAATGTAAGGAAGCATGGCTTTAAAAATAATCTTTGAACCTTTCTTTCCTTTGAACAATTTGTTCCGAATACTCAATGTAAATGTGAAGGAGAAGCATTGAGTGTACGACTAGTCAGGATATCAAACAAGTACGAAAGCTTCCCACGAAATGATCGACTGTCATTTAATCACATCATCACACTTCACACTTAATATTATAAAGGCGAAAGTTTGTGAGTGTGTTTGTATGTTTGTTACTTCATCACGCTCAAACGGCAGGACGGATCTGGATGAAATCTGGCACAGAGATAGATTATAGTCAGGAATAGCATATAGGATACTTTTTATCCCGGGAATATGTTCCCTCTGGATAATTTTCGACTTACACGCGGGCGAAGCCGCTGGCAGAAGCTAGTTTATTATCATCGCTGCGGTGCGGGAGGCATCTCTGATTACTACTTCCCTATCCCCCACCTAACATTCTGGCAATACAGCAAATCCTGCAGACGTGCAGAAAACTGTGGTGGAGGACCGGCAAGGCCTACAGGCGCTTCAGAATGGCTTGGTCTCAAGTGAGTCCGCGGAACTGCTGGGCTCCAAGGTTGAGGAACTTAGGCGTAATATCAGGGACCTCCAGGACACCACAGTGGAAACGGTGGCGCCAATAAGGAGGACGGTTGAGCACCTACAGAGCTTGATGGAGACTCGGATGAGACCGGAACTGACGCAGAAGCGGGCACCTGAGGAGATCTCAACGGTTCGTCGGGAGCCTGCAAAGTCCTATGCGGAGGTTCTTGGCACAATAACGAAAAAAACAAAACAAGAATAATATAAGAACACCAAAACTGCTATGTGTATGTTGGCCAAATCTTTACAAAGAATAAGCTCTGTCTAAAAACTTTCTCATATACTCTGGACTGGCTGATAAAAGTACAAAGGTTTGTAGCGTAGGATGTCTGACAGCTACTATCGGTCCCTTATCTCCGGACGTCCAAGATACAAACTGCATTGATGTAGGTACGTTTACTTGAATACCAACAATTTGTTGTAGATAAACTATTTCACTTCCTAAAAGCTGTTGTAAACAAAATTCTGCTGTATAAGTAAAATTTAAAAACCCCCGACACACTTTTATTTCTTACTACATAATTCATCTGGTATATCTATCGACAATCTATTAAACACGTAATTATGACACGATATCTTGCGATAACAACCTGATTCAAACAGTAAAACGCCCATAACTGTTGAACGGCCAAACCGATTTTCATCAAACTCACTAAGAACACTCTCGATTACGTCAGCTATGGTGCCACAGACAGGTACACAAATACAAAACACACAGGTACACACGTCAAACTTATAAAACCCCTCATTTTCCTTCGGGGGTTAAAAACAACACACAGACAGACAGTTAATAGAGCTGATATAAAGAAGTTCAATCATACTTTGTATATTTAATGCTATGTTAGCATCTATGCTAGTAGTAGGTATATATAGGTATTCTGATGGCTGAGTGTTTTGGTGTGGATCTTACTTTTAAATTATATATTCTGCAAATAAATAAATGAGGTCGATAAACCAAGGTCTGCATAATCTGATGGTTAACCATACGTGTTTTCCTCGAAGACCACTGGCGATCAACATGAACCCAGTTTTCGAAACTTGTTTGTTATTATTATTATTCGTAAAGACATAACCGTTTTCGCAGATATCGGTTTAGAGTTCATTGTCCTTGTTGGCCAAGTTCAAGTCGATTAACAAATAACAGTAGGGCTTTATAATTCTCGACCTTATTCTTTGACATCGCATTTTTAATTTCACTAGAATTTCTAAACGTAATTTGGATTAGTATTATTTTTAATTTGTTTAAGTTATGTGTTTTGTTAATAATATTTTATAATTAATATATATTAATTATTATATGCAATGTAATACGGAATATGAAATATTAGAATTATAATTTTTTATTTGTTTTTGCTTGCATATTTGACATATTAATAATCTTTTCATAATTATTGTTGAATTTTTATAAAAAAATTAAAATGCATTTGATTTTCCATATTTTATATTAATTATTGTTATTTAATTTTATTTTAATTGATTGTAATGTTTTGGTGTTGTATAATTTTTATTTAACACAAATTTCGACACAATGTTTATGTTGTTAAGAAATAAATGACTAATGACTTAACTCGTTCACATTCCAGTCACAATATAATCTTAATGACAATCAATGTCAAATCTTGTCACATGTTTTGAAATAATTTAAAGTGTCATTCTATCAGCGATCGCGATGGTCAAAATGCCAAAATAGCGTTTTTGTCGGGCGGATTTTATTAGCGCGAATTTTTGTCCGCGTACTAAGTTATAACTAACAAGCACTGCGGATAAAATTCCGCGCGATTTCTGCCTCTTTCTACCTGTTCATAGAGTTCAAAATAATGCTCGAATTTAATCCGCACCGCGGTGCGGTGGATTCTGTGGCAAAACACGGATTTCTTGCTGTATTATTGCCGAGCGATTTTTTTTAACGCAATGCGTGCAGCTTCATACAATTCCATTATGTGCGAAAAAAACCGCACGAATTAAAACTGCAGTGCGTGTAAAGCCAAGGGATTGATCACAAGGCATTTTGATAGCTCTTGGCAATCGCTATCGAAACGTTTTCCTTGATATAAAGTAACTTGTAGAGCTTCTAACAGCCAGTGTATGACTATGATGCCAATACGAAAGTTTCTTAATAATACGAGAATTGGCATTCTGATAATGGCTCCACTGTCATTTGACTCAAGCTTTTGATTTGTAATTTTATTAAACGGCAATCGACAAGTCAGAGGATTTATTTAATCGCCGCCTTCTTTAGCAATACCAGTGCAGTGGTATATCAGTTACGTCAGATGCGTTGCAATACTTTGGAAAAAGGACAACGCTTTGCATTTTGAAAATTGTCTCTGGTATACAGGAATAAAGGCACATGCCTAACAATGGCTAACACACTTCAAACTGGAACTTAGCAACATAGAAATAGTCTTTCAATCAATCAATCAAAACATTTATTTGCAATGAATGTAGGTTACATTAAAATTCAGGTGGAGTAAATAGGAGAGAGCCATGTACATTCTGCCTAGAAATAGGCACGCAAAAATTCATAAAAATTGTTAATTAAGTATCCAAAAAAATAATTAAATCTCAAATTAAAATGTCACAGAATTATTAAAATACAATACATTAATTAATATTGAAAAATGTCAAAATAAAATTCCAAATTAAAAAGTCGCAGAATTATTACAATTATACATATATTAATTAATATTGAAAAATGTCAAAATAAGATGATACTCCAGAATAAAATATACACATTGCTGATTAAAAAGTTTTGTCCATAAAAAAATCATTAATCGAGTAATAACATTTTTCTGTTAGGAAGGCCACCAAATTCTTTTTAAAGTTTCTAATTGTATCATCTTTTATTACTTCTGGCAATTTATTGTAGATGGATGGATGGTTTATTGTTTTGTGGATACTATACAAAATTCTTAGTCACATATCACTGCAGTATGAATATAAAAACAATATTCTACGTATACCAGCAGCCTCGGCTAGGCAAAGGGCAAAGAGTTTGAACAATCAATCTCATGGCGATATGAAAGACGCGATGTGAATTTCCGTCTATATTGGCTGCAGGTCCTTAGCGTTTCGCAGCCAGCGGATTCCCCCAACCTTAACCAGGTCAGTGGTGTCTTATCCCATACAAAGAAAGCCGACGACTGCCTACGTACTGTACTGATTATACTGATTATTTTTTGTACATCGATCGCATTCGGTTCCGTTCCACGGATATCTATATTCCACGGAACCGGACGCGATCGATTTACAAAAAATAATCGGTGTAGTCAGATAAAAAACGCTCGTTACGTCGGCACGGTTTCTTTGTATGGGATGAGGCAACTGTATGCTAGTATTATATTATCTGTGACCAGTCATCAGTCTACCTATTGGGAGGTCTTCCAACATAGCGTATTCCGGTACGCTGTCGCCACTCCAGAACTTTTCAGCCCCATCGACTATCCGATCTGCGAACAATGTGCTCTGCCCCTAAATTTGGCGTTTCTTCGGGCTATAATATCGTACTATACAATTTAAAACTAAGCAATGGTATCTGCTTATACTGAAATGGGTGTAGCATGTTAATGGCAGTACTTAGCCGCCGTCCCATATTCCGGACAATTAGCTGACAATACTAGATAATGATCGCAGGCGACTGCCGGCTGTATTTTACTTAGGCACTGCTCTACTTCAAGCGAAGCGATGCGATAGACTAGATGTAAAGTAAATAATTTTTCACATTTCTTCAACTTACATTTTGAGCTTACCGTGCATTGTCATCCAAATCAAACGTATGCAAAATTTTATCTTAATCGGTTGAGGATAACTGTTTTAAAATTCAGTTGCATGATTTGACCCGAACACACTTACATACATACATACATTGCAAGTTAAATAATAATAATAATAAAAGCTTGTAACTTGTAAAAAGGAATAAATCAGTCTACCAAGTCTTTTTCCAACTATATTGGGGACGGTTTCCAGTCTAACCGGATTCAAATGACCAGTATTTTACATGGAGCATTGCTTATCTGACCTCCACAACCCAGTAATTGGGTTAAACTGGTGTCAGATTACCTGTCTTCTGAAAATCCGTAACGATTTTCAGAGATCTACAAATGACGGCTGGGAACACGAGATGAAAGGGCTTGCCGAGGCACAGAAGTATTTTGCTGTGTAGAAATGGTCCCCCACCCACGAACCGGCCTCAGCAAACATTGCTGAAATTTTAAGATCGATCAAAATTTGCTCATCAGACCTACAAAGTTGGCAAACTTGCTGTATATCAATCCGCAAAAAAAATTGATCTCAAAGTGAACTATAGCTCAGCCTAGTTTCATGATAGCTTCGCTTACACTGGAACTGCGACGCAGATGACAGTTACTACGTAATCTCAGTGACAGCAATTTGTATTTAGTCATTATTCAAACGTAAGAGAAGGGCGAGTATTCTTCATCTAAGCACTGGCAAAACATGAAATTTCAGCGAAAGGTTCTATTGTTCCTAAAGTCTTGAACAATGGAACCTTAAACACCTTGGCACTTACGCTATAGAAGTTTAACAATATCAATACGGATATAAGTGCTTAGAAAACCAACCCTTTGACTGCACGAGACTGCACTTTTGATCCTTAACTCTACCTACTAATAGGGCACAGGTCTCCTAGTAGTGAAAGGGACTGGGCGTAACCCTCTACAAGGGCACATTGCGTTAATGTTTGTCCTATACATTACATGAACGGCACATTGCATAATGTGCCGTGTATGTAATGTAAAGAGAGAAAAAGAAAGAAAACATTTATATGTCACAAGCCACTAGAGCACACAACATAAAAATAAAAAAGGTGTGATATTTTTTTTCTAAATCTGAAATGGCTCCCTTGGTAAAAGTTGTACATAGACGTGGGAAGATGCAGGATTTAAAATAAGATTACATCTTTCCGTGACATCCTGTATGAATATGAATCATGCCTCTTGGTAGAGCTTCATAAAGTTGATCATACCCGCCACTGGATCATTTAACAAGCATGGGAATGAAATGGGAAAAGATTTACAAATAATTCACATTAATTATGATGAAACACAAGTGGGCTCGGAGGAGCATGTAGAGCACCCAATCTTACCGAATACGTTTACTATTGTATAAGCTATTTTCATGTGACGGACAAAATGCGTGAAACACGACGAGACAAAAAGATAAAAGAGACACATTCTATGGGCTGAATATAAGCTATTTTTAAACAAGAATATGGATCAGCGGTGGAATAACCTTTAAGATTTGTCAACAAGACGACACACAACATTTTCATCCGAGGGAAACCCGATTTGACTTTATGCCAAGTGTTTTAAAAATGAATCTGTATAAATACGAGTATGTCAGTCAGTTTACAAAATGCGTTGTCATTTTAAAGTTCGCTGATGTTTTTAAAGGAAAATGAAGCGTGTTTTTGGGATATAAATAAGGTTGAAAAAATCGTTTGATTAATCCTTAAAGAATGCCCAAGAAGTAAGAAATCTTGAAACTGAATGGTTCTTAATCTCGATCAATCAAGAGCAAGGAGCATATAACTGTCAAATCAATGTAGTGAGTTTGTGGAAGGCTTTTGTTCAAATTTCCAGCAGTGAACGTCTTACGTTTAAAATAATGAAGATGATAAAGCAGCAGAATTAGTATCATTGAGTGTGTTAGATCAGGACCAGATTTCAGAAGACACCAAGAAAACTACTTTGTCCGGCAATGTTGTACGATCTAAGACCAAACAACAATAAGGATAAACCTTTTCAACAACAGTAACATCGAAGAATCTCAATAAAACCAACTGTCCAACACAGATAGATTCATTACAGTATTCTTTACAAAATTCACTGCGAACATTATCCCCAGATCAAAAGGTAGATAAACATTTAATGAATTTATGCATCCGGTGTGCCTACAATAAAGCAATTGTGGAATCGTATAATTTTGCTGAAACTAATTTAGGTAACGTAGCTAAAAAAAAAACTATTGTTAGCTTACTAGCCAGTATTATTTTTCTTTTACCTGCGCTGTTCTTTTCTGATTACTTTCAATTTAACATCATCATATTCCTGCCCTTTTTTCATGTTATTTGTGTCTGTCAATAAGTTTTCTTCTTCCATTCGCCCTTGTCAACTGTTAAGCAATCATTCACTCCCATTTGTTCTTTCTTTCTTTTCTTTATTTTCTTTCTTTTCTTTCTTTTCTTTCTTTTCTTTCTTTTCTTTCTTTTCTTTCTTTTCTTTCTTTTCTTTCTTTTCTTTCTTTTCTTTCTTTTCTTTCTTTTCTTTCTTTTCTTTCTTTTCTTTCTTTTCTTTCTTTTCTTTCTTTTCTTTCTTTTCTTTCTTTTCTTTCTTTTCTTTCTTTTCTTTCTTTTCTTTCTTTTCTTTCTTTTCTTTCCTTTTCTTTTACATCATTCCTAACAATCCATTTATTTGCATCGCGAAAGCACAAAATAGTATCCAAAATTTATAACACACAGTTGCACTATAAAATCTCGTTGATGTTTGTTGTGGCTTTGATCAGTTCCTATTTTGGATCACAAGCACATGACTTGTACCACAAAATTACCACATAATTTTTCTCGTCAGAGGTTATCCACCAACCTCATTAGATGTCGCTTATGTAATGACTGCGTCACATTTCATGGTATCTGGTTACGTCCTATGTACCCCATAAACTATTAGTATTATCGTGTCTATTTTGAACGCAATATTGTTAATAATTTAAAGGAAATGCGGTAGGTTTAGCGAATAATTATTTGTTATTATTTACGTAGTTGCTTTTCGCAAGTGACTTTTACGGCTGATCGTTAATAATGGTGTAATTTCCGCAGAAAATATAAATGTTGTTTGGGCTTTTATGTGTGTACTTCAGAATCGCGGGTGTACTTTTCAGATTTGCCTAAATTTATTGCAGTTATTTGGTACCTTCTGTGTACCTTTACGTACCTCTCCTGAAAATCTGTGTACCTACACCCGTACAATGATATTTAAAAAATTAGGTACACCCGCCATTCTGATGTCAGAAATGCGGGTGTACTGATAACCAGTATATGTAGCTAAGTGCACTTTATAAGTAAATTTGGTACCTCTTGTGTACCTGCAGAAACAAGTATTAAATAACCAAAATACTGTAAAGTTGTTGCGCAAAGTAAAAACCCATCGATATTTTTCGCAGGTTCCATAAGACTCGGCTCGAGGGATACAGATGGCCATGCGACGAAGGGACCGAGCGTTCGGTAAATATAAGAGGGATCGCACTGACGAGTACTGGACGCTTTATTTATTTATTTATTATTTATTATAAACTTTATTGTACACCACAAAATAAAAACATAAAGGACAAACATTTTCAAACAAAGTGTACAATGGGCGGTCTTATCGCACAGGGCAATCTCTTACAGACAACCTTTGGATGCTTTTTAAGGGTGCAAGAAATAAATGTAACCAGATGATACGCAATACTAAACGCCGCCACATTTTGGAAAATATTTCTTCTGCAACTTCTGCTGATATTTGGAAATTCCTAGGAACTCTTGGTATCGGCAAACCGCGACATTTAGACCTGCCAAATTCTATTGACTTAGACGATCTCAACCGTTATTTCTCCACTGTGCCTGCCATGGATCGTTTAACCAAACAACAAACTTTGTCACTAATCTCTGGTCTAACGCGTCCTCAAATTAATCCTTTTCGTTTTGTTCCAGTTGAACCGGGAGAGATCAGAAAGATCATTCTATCGATCAAATCCAAAGCGTTAGGATGTGATGATATCACCCGTGGTATGATCACGACTATTTTGGATCACCTCCTATCTCCCATCACACATATTGTCAATTATTCCCTGTACACTGGTGCTATACCCCTCCATGTGGCGTAAAGCCTATGTTCGTCCGCTACCTAAAGTTACCAATCCAACTCTTCCAGCACATTTCCGCCCAATATCTATCCTTCCTTTCCTATCAAAAGTGCTTGAGGCCTGTGTCCACAGACAACTTTCTAAATTTGTGCAGTGTAATTCACTGATCAGCCCTCTACAATCTGGGTTCAGACCCGGGCACAGTACTGTCTCCGCACTACTAAAAGTGACTGGCGATATAAGGGCAGGACTGGAAGACACCAAAGTCACTGTATTAGTGTTGGTCGATTACTCGAACGCCTTCAATACCGTCAGTCACGACATCCTGTTAGCCATTTTATCCTATGTGATGGTCTCTCCTGAAGCACTGGAATGGTTCACCTCCTACCTTCGGGAACGTCAGCAGTCGGTTCACGTTGGTGATTCTTCGTCTTGCTGGTGTGACTTGGAAGCTGGCGTTCCTCAAGGCGGCATTCTTTCCCGTCTTCTGTTTTCTATCTTTATTAATCTCATCACTTCCGAACTTCAGTGTGCGTATCATCTGTATGCAGATGACCTGCAATTGTATTGTCAAGGTAGGGTCGATGAAATATCTGACGCTATCGACAAAATAAATAAGGACTTGATTGCGATTAAAACTTGGTCTGATAAATTTGGCGTTGCAGTAAACCCCAATAAGTGTCAGGCAATCGTCATTGGGAGTCTTCGAAGCATCGCCAAAGTGGACGGTGCAACTCTCCCACCTATTTTATTCGACGGTACGATCGTCCCGTTTAGCACTGACGTAAAGGATCTAGGTTTACGTATTGATAGAACCCTGAGCTGGCATACTCAAGTTGTTAGTGTCAGTCAGAAGGTTACTGGAACGCTCCGGGCTCTGTATCGTCTGAAAAACTTTCTACCATCGAACACAAAGACAATGCTTGTGCAAACCCTAATATTTCCTATCATCGATTATGGTGACGTGTGCTACTATGACCTGAATGCAGATCTCCTCAACAAACTTGACCGTCTTCTAAATTACTGCATTCGATTTGTTTTCAATTTACGTAAATATGATCATGTCTCTGCGCATCGGTCGCTTCTAAAGTGGTTTCCCATTCGCCAGCGCAGAGAGCAAAGGGCACTAACTACATTGTACTCATTTCTTGACTCTCCGAATTCCCCTAGTTATCTGGCCCCTCATTTTCAATACATCTGCAACAACCACAATAAAAATCTACGATCATCAAATAACCGCCTTCTTCAATGTCCTACTCACCGCACTGACTTCATTCACTGTTCTTTCTTCATTCAGTCTATTTCTCTGTGGAATTCTCTCCCCCAGGAAATCAGGATAGTAACCAACCGATTAACCTTCAAAGTCAAAGTTCGTGAACACATTCGTCAGAAGTTGGCAGTAGTATCGGCACAGCGCTATTTTTTTTTCCTATTGTCTATTTCAACTAATAGTTTAGTAGTACCTGTATTTAGTTTATTTGTTATAGTATTTATTGTATAATTAAATTGTATTTATTTGTAGCTTATATTTAGGCCTTGTATTCAAATCCATTTTACTATCATAATTGCACCTACCACTATTTGTATCTCCATCACCCAAAGGTTGACTGGTAGAAAATGCCTAAGGCATTAAGTCCGCCTCTGTACGTTTATGTGCTTAAAGTATTAAATAAATAAATAAATAAATAATACATTATTTAAATTTTATTTCACATTTGGCATATCAGTAGGTGGCGGATCAGTAGGTACTAGTTTTGGGACGTTTTTATTTTTATTTTGGTCGTCAAAATCAAAAAATCAATTGAAATCAGTTGAGAGTTTAATAACATGATAAAAATATAACTTCCTCTTTTGCTTTTTAATTAAATGTTGAACATTTATACCCAAACTACCAGGAGGCCAGAATTATGAAGAAGTATTTGCGGGCCTAGAATCATAAGCAGTAGAGACTAACGGAGTACCAAGAGGTCAGAATCAAAAATCTCTAATTCTTTTTACATCTCATGATTCCAGCCTCGGTAATACTTCCTCATGATTATAATCTGCTGGTACCTACTTAAGTTCTAGTTCGTAGAGTCGTCTCTGCGTTAAAGGAAAAAAAAATAGTATATTGAAGTTTGAACTACTTAACGAAAATAATTTGTATGCAAATTTTCCTTATAACTGTCAACAACAATATGACGAAGTGACTCGCGAAAGGATATAAAAGTTCATATTTTTTATTGTGGTTCCGAATTATACATTTAACTGTCTCATCTTTAGTGTGTAACCGTGACAAAGCAATGTGCGTATGTTTGTGTACACATAACTGCAGAAACGTGACCAGTGGAGAACTGAATGATGACAGTTCATTAATGAACGAAGGCCGAACGATTAGATGTAATTCAACGGACGATAATTTCCGACAGTTCGCGGTCTCGAACCGAAGCCTTTGTTATCAAATTGTCGTATTTACATAGTACACAGGATGTATGTGAATAAATTGAAGTCTACCGCCATTGTCTAGATATTGAAGGAAAACGTGGAGTGAGATGAATATGATAGACGATGATATGCGAGAAACAACTGGCAATAACGTTGTTAGATAGGTAGCCGGTGTAACAGCAGATTTGTGAACTGTAAAATAATAAAATGTTGTAAGGACTGGCGGAAAAGTAAGAAAATCCGACCCCTCTATATTGTCATTTTTCTCTGTCACCATAGGGTTTGCTGTAAGAGAACTCAACAATGAGTTAAGCTCGCCTTTGTACATGTACTTTATTATCACACTGTATGTAATGTTGTTTTTTTTGGTGTACAATAAAGAATTAAGAATTAATATTGTATTCCGTGTGAAGATAAATATACAGTTAAGTAGAACAAAGAAAAAAATATTGGTAGGGGGACAAACATTCTATGTTCATTGTTGCTGACGGTATTGAGTCAGACACAAAAGGATAAGGACTATCAGGTAAATGTTATGAGTAATCCTGTTTTATTAGATTTATTTGAAAACATTTACTGGTTATTATTAAAAGACGTCACCCGAATTGGGGTCAGCAAAGCAGATATTATGAGGAATGAAAAAAAGGTACGGTTGGTTGCCATAAGTTAGGTTTGTCTAATTTTTTAATGAGTTGATTTTTGTGTTTGGTAAGATTAAGTATAATTATGATGAAGGAATGAAATGATTTATTTTACAGATAGGTGGTTGACTAAACATTTATTTAACGATGCACATCCATTTTGAAGACAAAACGACGATCAAGAACGTCGTACGAGTATATCGTCCTCAACACATTTACTTGAATTTGATTAATTTTTGTTTCCACGGTCATTCTGTTAACGTGCTTTTCATTTACGATTTGCGCAACCATAATGATGATGAGGTACGCTCGCCATGGTTTACGTATGTTACAAAGAATCCGATTCTCACAGTTAAATGTTACAACATGCGTTGACAGACAGTTTACACGCCATGATTCCCAACGGAATGCATATTAAATAGACGTTTCATACCCATATAATGTATTACTCAAACTACGATTTCCTGACAGGTTGATAACAACGGGATTATAATGAACGCAAATGAAATTCACACAAATTTAGTGGATCAACCTAACATATTAACATCTTTAGGTCACAAAGAACCTGCTTAGTGATTATGCAAAACTTGTCCCGAAACACAGATTTAAATAATAATGTAGGTAACGAAGTAAAATACTATAATAATCAAGAGATATGAATAAAGATGATCCCTTAAAATAGAAGGTTTAAACCTAAATAGGAACTTCTGATGATGATATAGAACACAAAAAAGATTTTACTCCATCAGTAGATATCAAAGTCCACAAAGATGATAAAGAAGAGGACCCCGATGATCTATTAGTAATATTTAACGGTAAACTAGCGATCAAAATCATCGAACATTAAAATATTCACGGCGTTTATCGTCGGCTTTCTACTGACCCTTATTTCACTTCGTTTACTAAGTGGGCCACTGTCTGCCATTGTTCGATTTAGAGAAAATAGTCTTCGATCAAATTCGTTTGTATGCGAAGTGATGAAGAATGGTTATTGATTCGCCAGTAGTTTAAAATTTATGTATACTTGTGTATGTTCTTGACCTTTTTGTAAAGGTCGTATCTATTTGGTTTTATTAAGTTTTCTTGATTGATTTATGACCTCCCAAATTATATGAAAAGATGATCTTCTTCACGAAGCAGTGTTTAACAGACCTCTTGAATTTATTATATAACTTTAGTAACTATCTCTTCACCGAATCGGAATTGGTACTGCTTTGCTAATTATCATTGTACGAGTAGTTAAGTTGAAGCAATTTAACTGATCAATTCCTCGATTTCGCAGGCATACCATGTAAGGGAAGGTGCCAATATCACACTGTCTAATTTGATTTAGACACACGTTCATGCATGCAAATTGTTTAGATTTCACATTCAAGCAGATACGTAAATTCATGTATATTTATCGTATGTGAATCAAATATTTACTTTAGTTGTGCAGTTAGCAAGTTCATGGTGAAACCTTGTGACAAGATGACATGGATCTGAAAGACAATGAGCCAAGCGAAAGTCCTTTCCTTAAATTTGATCCTATTGTCATTCTAGGCTGAAGATCACGTATCTAGTTTAGTTCTACATCATAAAAAAGGCTTGTCTCTATAGACACGGGGTCCTAACGACGCTAAGAAAATTTGGTTCAAATAAATTTCAATAGATGGCGCCATATGCAGCGATTCGTTATTGTTTTTTGTATAAAATTAACATTTTCAAGAATTTATTATAAAATTGTATGTTCTTGTTTAATCAATTCCTTAAGCACACAATTGTGGTATATTGGCATATTAATTCACATTTGAAAGATTACTTGAACGGATCATTTAAAATTCTTTCCAATAGATGGCGCGGTTTTAAATTTCTGAGGTATGCCACTCGATTTTTTTAATTTGTATTGTAACACATTTTGGTACAATAAAACTGTAAAAACGTTCGATGTACTTTTATAATAAAATAGTCAGTTTAGTCAGACGAAAAACGCTAGTTACATCGGCACGTTTTCTGTGAATGGGATGAGGCATATGTATACAATATTATTTTTTCTGTGTTATAGACAAGCCTTTTTCATGTTATAGGACTTTCGTGTTTCGAATTGAATGATTATTTATCTGTATGCTGCTTTAAACGAACTGCCTTAATTGAAGTATTGCTGAACTACCACCACAATCGGTTGCTATTTACATCTGCCCAAAGAGAGGGTTCCAGGGCAGATATTAATAGCAATCATATCATGGTTTCACTAGGGTTAGTGAAACCATTATAGTTTTGACCGTCATGGTAAGGCCCTTGGACAATGATTTCCAAATTCTTCCTTCAAGTACTAGTTAAAATATAATTACAATAAAATAGTGAAGTGGTCTGGGTCTAGGTAAAAGATAAACTTATTTTCACCCGACTACGGCGAAGCAAAAGGGAGAGTATGTGGTATGTATATCTTCATCTATTCCCTCATAACTTTAAACTACTTATCATAATTTGGCTAATGAGGTGTCGTTGGAAGCGTTTTGTTTGTCCGCTGGTTATAGGCTATGTTACGTTACATTAAATATGGGGCACGAAGTAATATGTAAGAAATACAATAACATATATATTACATGTAATTTGTTTATTTAATACCCAATACATATCGAATAGTATGTAGATAAAAAATTCAGATGACAATGTTTTTTTGTTTCATACTTTATGGAGCGTAATTTTTCAGTAGTCGGGTTTTAGTTTTTGAACTTATATTTCATTAAAAAAAATAAAAGGTCTAATGGATCTACAAACACGGAAAGATCTTACTCCAAAATAAGGTTTATATAAATTAACTCTTAAACTTGGTTGTAATATGACCTTGAATTTGAATTGTTTATTAACAACAATGTTAGACACCGTTAATTCTAATCAATAAAGTATTCCTGTTAAATACCTGAGTGTCTTTGCTACAGCGGCTTCCCGTGTCATTGTCCTCATTGAATATTTTAATGCCAAAGGTAATATGTGTATGTATGTAAATAACTATGTACTGTAGAGAAGAGCTCGTGGCTAAATAATAACATCCACACGGGTCGGTCTTCAAGGTTAAGCAACGCTTTCCGAGGTCAGTCCGTGGATGGGTGACCATCTTTACATAGCAAGTTTTTCCGTGCTTTGGTAAGCACGTTAAGCCGTTGGTACCGGCTGTCATTTGAAGATCTTTGACAGTCGTTACGGGTATTCAGAAGTCTGAGATTTGACACCAGTCTAGAGACGAGAGATCGTGAGACAAGAGGAATCGTGTTACTGGGCTGTGGAGGTCAGATAGGCAGTCGCTCCATGTAAAACACTGGTACTCAGCTAAATCCGGTAAGGCTGGAAGCCGACCCCAATATAGTTGGGAAAAGGCTAGGCAGATGATGATGTAAATAAATCTGTACCTCTGTCAACAAAGAATATAGTTTATATCATGAACAATTGGACACAATGGACCTTAACTTTGTAACAATAAGGTCAGTTTAAAAGGTGACTAGCAAATTCTTAATTCTAATTCTCCATAGAAAATAAATAATACTGAATGTGAGAGTTTGTGTTGATGAATAAGTGAAGCAGCAATAAGCAAATCTGCATTACAATATAATAGTATGCTATTAATAGAATAACCCTGGCACGCAATTATAATTAGAACAATGCTAAATTAAACATACAAATTGGAACATACTGTGTTTGCAGATCTAGTTAGCAGAAAACAGTCAATTGTATTCTCAAACGGTGTATTTTATTGCTATTGCCCTGTTCTATGATTAATTTGAAACAAGACTACGTCATACGTTACCTGTAAACTATCTTACCCAGCAGTGCGATGATATAAACTCGAAGTAGCTAGTAAAGCAACAACACAGACATGATGGGTATTGGGACCTTATAACATTAAATCAAAATTACGAACTTGAAATTTTGAATGTCTATTTACAGGTGCATACAATCTCATATTTATTATTATCATCTAACCAAAAACTTTGGTTGATTCTAGTTTCTGCAACCATCAAGGTTGATCTTGATGGACAGAGGTTTGACGTAAAACCAGAAACCCCACTGACCAGTTTTGAAACAATGTGCATCCTTGTGACTGAGAAATCTCTGGGAGACAAAACTAAGGCCATTTACTCTTTTGTTTAAGCTAATAAACTTCAAATTTATCACTAGATTCTTATTTATGTAGTGTCCTTTACTACAACACTGACCTTCTCGATAATGTCCAATTAGAATGTTAAATCATTTGAAATTTTAATTAAATTGTATTTTTGTAACGGTTTTAGCACTGTTTTTACATAGTCGGTTGGTAAAGTACAAAAGGCCATCTGATTGAATTGTTACCAATGTCAAAAGATACCAGAAATGGTGGATTTTGCGGCAATGTTGCCAGACTAAGTAAAAATATAAATAAATCTGTAATTTTACCAGAACTCAAAAACACTGTGTTAGCAGTAAACATGCTTGGGCACAATAGGGAAAGTACCACTTAACCGGATTCTCAATTTCAATACTGTAAAACTGGTTGTTTCTGCCAACCCCTTACAAGGAAAGCTTGTTATTTCGAATTCAGTATGTGCACTTTAACCTGTACTATACCTGTACCACTTTAACTCGTATATATTGCTCGTTACAGCCAAGAATGCCGATGCATATTATGCTTACAACACTAATTTGCTCCATCCATTTAATACGTAATGCATTGCTCACATTTCTCATAAATGTCAATTCAATGCACCCAAGATAGGTGTAATTCGTAATGTGGGGTAACGTTTCAAAGAAAAACGTAACTAATGCAGTAATAATTATTGGAAAAAATTACATTAAGTGCAATGTTGTGATAACTCAATTTCGAAGATATGTCATTGTTATGAGTGTAGATTATTTCGTTGGGAGTGACACGAGGCATATGCCTTAGCAATAGGAATAACACATAAAAGATTGATATAGGTATGTAATTGTAACAAGTATTCTAACGAACATTTCTTATACAATTTTCTGTGTACTCATTTAAAGTTATAAAATAATAAATAATGTGATGTTTGTAGTAAGAAAGACAAAAAAATTCATAATTATCAAAGCATATCACCCATTCAAGCTAGATGCATCAGCACATCATTTTGGTTTGAAAAAATTGCCTCAGATTAGTATGTAATGTAGACTATTTAAATACTTTCGATGACATCGAACTAAAAAACGTAATAAAACATGAATATTTGACAAACAGACACTAAATTTCACACAATGTGCACCCTAAAAAATCTAATATACTGGCAAGGAATTCAAAATGGTAGGTCCCATCCCATGATCCCATGCTACCACGATGGTATTGAAGGTACAGGGATAAATAAGGGCCCATTAAAGGAGTACCATTAGGACATAGTGCTTGAGGCAATAAAATTCAACCGGGATAAAGCATCGATGTCAGAAAGGAAGGACCGTTATGAAATTTTTGTTACCTCCAAAATTGCAGAGGACATTTTGATCTTCCCTTAGACAAAAAAAGAAAGATTTTCTTTCAAAGACGAAGGACGTTGATGACAATCTACTTGATGGTAATGAGGATGGTCGGTACAAACATTGTAAGTGTGGTTGTACTGAATGAGACGGCCTGTTTACCTTGTATCAATTTTTGTCTCTGCTTGTATATCTATCTACTCTTGTGATGGTACTTATATCGTTAAAGTATCTATTACGTAGTGCAGCTTCTTGCGTGACATTGGAGATATTTATAGATATATCGACTATTAAGTAAGTAGTGTTATTACGTGAGCTTGTCATAGTGTGTCTTCTTCTACTTGAATGTCTATATTCATTTGACACAATTTATTTCTGTTATTTATTATGAACCAATTTTGTTCCACTGCAGGGCAAAAAGACTTCCTTCCATCTATTAATTTTTTTCGGTATCTTGCTAATCTGGCCAGTCCATTATAGGAGTCTACCTCTTCTCACTAACGGTTTGTGTCTACCGTGTCACCGGTTCCTGTTGTTTGGATTCCAGTCACTTTTCCCAATTCTGTTCTTTTTGTGGGAGAAAAATTTTCATGGAAATTGTCGTTAGTCGCAGATTAAAAATACAGTTTGTGTAGGTCAGAAGGCTGTTCAAGTTATGCATTCCAAGCAATTAATAAACTAAGATTCGCTCCCAAATCAATGTCGAATTGCGATAAATTATGTTGTATTTACAATTTCTATGCGATGCATAATCACGAATTGTTTTGATAACCATGGCAAATTGTTTATTGCCAACTTTGCCAGTCTTTTTATTTGGAAGTAGGCAAAAGTTAACTTCCAATAGATGTTATGATATCTGTGAGAATTCTAGATTTAAGAAGTCTAGTTCTATGTTTAGTTCTTGTCTATCAAGATCAGTAAGTAAGTTTGTAAGTTCTTGGAGTCTGCTTTAGGCTTAATGAATATTACCCCAGAGATAATCATTCTGTTTTCAGAAGTCAAACTAACACTGTCCATTGAACCGGTCAGGACTAGCAAGAGAATAATCAGTATTGTAGTAGTACCAAAGAAGAAGACTAGGGTACCTCAACACTACCACTCAACCAGTAACTTGACTCACAAATGATAAAAACTTTCACTGTTGACTGATTCACAAAAGACGCGGTAACCTTGACCTCGACCATCGACGTCATTGGTTCCAAACAACGCGCTTCTTTTGTTTGTTTTACAAACAACCAGTGCTGCTGTTCACTATAACAATATTATAAAAACAATTTTTTGGTTAAGTCATAACGTGTAACACTAGCCATTAAAATGTTTAAATACAAAAAGTTATGACTAGTTGAAGATTTGAATGTATTTCTGGTTTAACTTCTTGTTATTTTAAGTGGTGAATTCGGGAATTTTCTTAAGCCACAAATATTTGAGTATAATAAATTATGGAATTTTCAAGGGGAATTGGATTTGGATACCTATTATAAAAGAACCCGTGTATTATGTTTAGAAAAAATTTGCGCTCGAGATTTGAGGCCGGAATTTTTATGTGTTGTTCTGTTCAGATTGGATTCTTGTGCTAAGCTATCTCGCAAATAGAATCTCTCTTAAAAAAAGTATTTGTTTTGTAGAGGTTTTTTAAAAGTGCCATGTTAAAATTTGAAATTAAAAGCTGGAACTGGGTCACGCTGGGCCCAAATAGTGGCTCATACAGAAATGAGGCCCCGAGTCTCAGAAGGGGCAACAAACGACTTGTGTACCAACGATATCTCTTTTGTCACTTTTGATGTGCAATATAAGTTTCTCAATATCTGCATGTCACCATCTTCCTTCTATGTTCTAACAGTAGAGTATTAAAACGTCATTTCCATGTCGCGGTTTGTAAGCACACCTGAGTGATTATTCTAAGGCTGTGTCCTCTTTGCTCAGTGAGGTCTAAAATACAACGGTGTTCTTGTCAGGTCGCTTGTAAAGAAGAGATGATCATTTCTCGCAGTAACGGTATATAAGGGTGATAAGTGTCACTGTTAAAAAACGATAGAGAATCTTTTGGTGGGCTTTTTACCTAAGAGAAAAGCGAATTTACCTGTGATTAAAAATAATTAAGAATACATGTGGCTTTATCCAAATCCTTACTTTTGAATTAGATAAAGAAAGTTGACCTATTGGTTCTCAATATTATTAACCTACATTGTATTTTGAATTAGAATTAGAATAGTCCCACTTCAGGGTAAATAAATTTAAATGGATATCATTTGGTAGCAGTACCAGATGGTAGCAGGTACACAGTTATAAACAAGTTGAAATGTCAGAGTAGCTTAAATATTACTTACAGCTAGATGATGCGACTTATTTCTAAATATAACATAATAAAGGTCTCGATTCATACAAAGCTTATCTTAAAATAGAATTCAAGCCTATTAAAACAGGAAAAAAATGCTCATCTGAACTGAACCTATATGCTTGGCATATAAGTCCAGTTTTTTTCAACTGGTACTAGTACGTGCCAGTTACTGATTTCCTGGTCATAATTAATGGGTTCTTGAGCATCTGCACGATAGTGAAGTATGCATACAGTGTAATTACGTAAGAATAAGATCTCGTATAATGAATATTCATTAAGTACGTAATCAAAGACAAGGTTATTATTTACAAGCTTTTTTTTTAAAGATTGCAAGGATTTTCCGTTTGTAGAAATATACATATACTTGACCAATTTAAACTGAGTTTTTTAATTAGATGCAGTGTGTATAAGAAAAAGTGCAATCAGTGTAATTAATGACTGTTTTTGCAGAGTCTTATGTTTTTGTTGTGCAACGTGACATTTCGTTTTTCCTAAAACTACGTAACTATTATAAAAAGTGTTAGTTAAGTTTATTTTTCTGGCTGCTACTGTACCTAAGTAGGTGTACTACAATTTTGAGTTGTTCGTTATACAGGGTCATATTAAATTAGCTAATAAAGTCCGCAGGTGGTATGAATATTGATATCTAATATTTTGATGATATCTTGAATGACAAGTGACAATCTATAGCGGTTGGAAAAATGACAAAATGTATTGTGATTGTCAAACGCTATCGAAATGTCACGTGAGTCCTTATATTTTGTAATTTCTATCTTCGCCATCGCTGCCAGCGATTGACACTTTTCTAGAGCTTTTGGTAAAAATACATTTAATTTTAGAATTATTGATACGATGAAGAACAATGACGGTAGAATATAAAATTTTTAACCTTTAATTGAAACTGTGGGTCAACGGCTGCTGGAAGTGTGTTTACTTTCTTGATTTATATTTATTTTATCTTCATTTGATATCGATATATATATTTTTAAACCGACTTCAAAATTAAGGAGGTTCTCAATTCAACTGTAGTCTTATTTTATTTTTGTTACCTCAAACAATTTTTACTAAGTGAACCGATTTTAAAAGCTGGTGCTTCTCAGTTGGTCCCGTTTAAATTTGATCAAGATCTGATGAAGAACTGCCGAGATATACAACAGAACTCTTCAATAAACAAAGCCAAATGTCTCAGGATTGCTGCAATTACATGCCTATTTATTGTTTACGCCATTTCATAACATAACATTACGCCGGTACGCTCTAAAGGGGTACGCAGACTTGTACGCAGATATGTACAGTTCATCCTAGTACACTCTCGTTTCACCGGTTATGTTAGTTTAATGTTATTCGGGTAATCTATTGAGGCAAAACTTTGGGCATTATAGATACCTTACTATTGAACTTGTTTATTAAGCGCCACAACTAAAAAGTGAAAAATAAAACCGTTTTAACAAAAAAAAAAAACTTCCTTCCAAATCAAAACACTACAAAGTAAATAACTTCAATTTCGGCAGTCGGTGTGCCTGTTTTTGTTTCACTGTGTAGTGTTTTAATTTGGAAGTCGGTTGTATTTTTTTATTAAAATGTTTTTTTTTAAATTTGTCTTCGTGGAAGCCTAAAGGCATTAAATTAATTTAAATAAAGTATGGTGTAACAAAATCTGACGAAAAACTAAAAACAGCTGTACCAACATTCAAATTAGTCAGCAAAGGCCATTGTAATCGTACCCGACAGAAAAGCCTTTATCCAGCAGAACAATGCACAGTTGATCAAACATGAGCGACAAACAAACAAACCATTTAGAAGAAGTTCAAAACTATGAATGTTTCATTAACCTAGCGTGGCCTTGACTGCTCGTCAGGGGTTTGGCACATCTCATTGACAAATTGCGTGCAATCTCTTTACTTACATTTTACGGCAAAACACCTGTGGCCTTACTATGACGTGCCAGAACTATCATGGTTCCACTATGAGAGAGATGATGCTATACAGAACCAATAACCCCCTTTTTAACATGTCATTGATTGTCATGGTATTGATTTATTTATTTATTTATGTACACACAAAACACTTAACAGAGAAAAGAAATAATACATATAGAAGAGCACAAAGGTACTGCTTATTTCAAATAGAAATTTCTTCCAGCAGACCTGCGACAGGAAAGTTGGATGATATACGAAGACACAGTGTGTAGAAGGAAATAAGGAAACTTAAAATAGACTAAAAACGGATGCACAGGTTTTGCAAGCGCTCAAGCTTATTTAAGAGCTCCTCCGTGGCATCCAGATAGCAGGCATCAGCGTAATCGATAATCGGCTGAATTAGAGTTTGAGCTAGATAGATTTTAGTTTTAAAAGGCAAGAGGCTTTGAAGGGATTTTAACGAGTGAAAGGAAAAGTGCACCTTACGACTTACCTCATTTACTTGAGCTCGCCAAGAAAGATTACTGTCTATTAAAACACCAAGGTTCTTAGCAGTTTCAGTGTAAGCGATGGTCGAACCGTCAAGAGATAAAGGCGTCATATTGGATATGTCAAGCGCAGTGCGATAGTACCGACTGCCTATGATCATAGCCTGGGACTTGGATGGGTTGATTTGTAATCCGTAGGACTTAGCCCATTTACTTATACTCTCCAGGTCGCGATTCATGGCGTCAATCGCTAAGTCCACATCTGCAAGCAAGAAGTGTCGGTAAAGCTGCAAATCGTCTGCGTAAAGATGGAAGTTGGAAGTGATAACTTTGGTAACAGTGTTTATGAAGATAGAGAAAAGAAGAGGAGAGAGAACGCCACCCTGAGGAACACCAACAGTGAGATCACACCAATCAGAGAACATCTCTTCAAGGCGAACACACTGCGAGCGACCCCGAAGATAAGAGTAAACCAGGCTAATGCAGAGGAAGAGAAGTTAATAGACTGAAGGACCCCAAGCAGAATGTCGAAATCCACTGAGTTAAATGCACAACTGAAGTCAAGCAGGACTAACACGGTGAGAGATTTATTCTCCATAGCCCAGCGGATGTCGTCAGTGACCTTCAGAAGTGCAGTTACAGTACTGTGACCTCTACGGAAGCCAGATTGAAAAGGGCAGATAAGAGAATTAGACGAGAGGAATCTGTAAATTTGACCATGAACGATGTGCTCGAGAACTTTAGAGAGGAAAGGAAGTATGGATATGGGTCTGAAGTGAGATAAAGAAGAAGGATTGTTTATTTTGGGAAGGGGTATTATGTGTGCCTGTTTCCAAGCTGATGGAAATGTGCCAGAGAATAAAGAATAATTAATAATGTGAGTGATAACGTGTAGGAGTTCCGGGAGAATAGGTATTATCATTCTCGAGCACAAATTATCATGGCCAACAGCAGAGGAGGAAATAGCAAGAAGAGATTTTTTGACATCGTCATCTGAGACAGAATTTAAACTAAACAGTGGGCAATTCGGAGAGTTCAATCAAAGTGGAAGTTTTGACACTAGGGTCCAGAGAGACAGGTGGAAGAGAAAAGTGCCTATTAAGAGCCGACAAGTCGACATCTTTACAGGTATTAGTGGGAGCTTTGCCGATACCGACAGACCTTAGAAATCTCCAGACATCAGAAGGCTTCCGATCGACTAGAGATTCATGGAAATAGCGTCTCTTAGCATCTCGACACAAACGATTGCAGTGATTACGTAGAGCTTTGAAATGAGCAAGATTCTGATCCGTGGGTCTACGCTTGTACCTGCTCTTCGCCTTGTCCTTACGAGCAATAGCGTCTTTAATGAGAGCACTCATCCATGGAGCAGGATCACGCCTAACTTTAACTCGCCGACGCGGTGCATGCTTGTCGAATAATCCCAGCAGTTTGGAATTAAAATAATTCACTTTTTCATCGACACTGGCGCTTTCGAAGACGAGAGACCAGTCGACATCACCTGCATCACGCTTCAACGCCACCAGATCAATACCATTATAATTACGCAAAAAAATAACTTGAGGTTTGCGTTTAGGAGGCCGGATACGATAAGAGAGATAGATGAGGTCATGGTAAGAAAAGGTTGCAGTAAGTTGCCCAAACTCAGCAACATTGTGAGGGGAAGAAACAATCATAAGGTCAAGAAGAGAAGGCGTGCATACCGACATCGTAATTAACAACACAGTGAAAGAATGAAGGTGAAGCGGAAAGTAACAAATATTAAGGTACCGGCACAGACATAACTAAAAGTGATAAGTATGTATTACACTCCGACATAAGAGTAGATTGGCAAACGGACAAGACAACAATAACGTTAATTACGCCTGCGCGTCCTCCTTTGATCCCTTGAGGGTGTAGCAGTCGACTCAGTCGCACTCACGTTCTTTGAAGGATGATCCACAGACTGCGCAGAGTTGCTACATCCACTAGAAGCCATGGGGAACCGCACCACCAGAGCTTGAAGTTCGCCCGGAGTTTCAATTTTGTGGCGCTTGGTATCCGGTGTGATGATTACTATCCGCCCCTCCACCGACCAGCAACTCTGCATTCCAAAGTGCTTGCGCGCGTCCATAAAGGTGTGGTGTCTTGTGTGCGTGAGAAATTCGGAGATTGTGATACCTGTACCCTTCAGAGACTTTTTGCTCTCCCAGATCATGTGACGGTGCTCAGTGGTGTATAGTCTGACCAGTATAGGCCGAGCTTTGCCCCGCGTCGAACCCAATCTATGACAGACATGAATGTTGTCCTTACTAATCTCAGGCAATCTCATTCTATCCGACAACACCTTGTGAACTACTTCTGGCAACTTTTCACCGGGATGCTCAGTTACACCGTGGAACAGGAGTACCTTCCTCCGCATCAGGGTCTCATGCCTATCAAAGCCAAGAGACAACAACTCTATTTGGCATTTAAATTTGGAGAGTGCTTGCCATACAAATAGTTTAAAATCTGCAAACTCACTTGCAAGCGCTGTTATCTCCACGGTAGGCCGAGTTTCAGATGATGCATTCTTGAGCTTCTTCTCGTATTCTGACATTCGCGAATTGAACAGGACCTCCAGATCTTCCAAACTAGTCGCCAATTTAGAGTCCATGATGTGGTTGAAGAAAAGTAAGTAGGTAGAAAGAAGTATGAGGTATCAGAATGATTTGGAAATATTGTATAATGAGTATAGTAGGTATAGGTAAGTATAAATACTAAATAATTAAAACATTAAAAATACAATTAAAAATTATTTAAAATAAACTTAAACTGGGAGCTGTATAAAAGGCGTGTTTACCCTGCGTCTACCCACAGAGGAGATTGATATGTCAGTACGGCATCTGGTAGGTATTGTTTTTAACCGACTTACCAAAAAGGAGGAGGTTCTATGTTCGACAATATGTTTGTTTATTTTTGTATATGTTCTCACATATCTCCGTCAATTTTGGACTGATTTTGAAAGTTCTTTTTTTGTTTGAAAAAGTATGTTTCGATATTGGTCCCATTTTAGGTTGGTGAAGATCTGATGAAGAACTTTGAAGATATACAACAGAACTCCTCAATAAAAATACGGCAAATCTTTCAGGATTGCTGCAATCGCATGTCTGTTTATTGTTTATACCATTTCATAACATAACATCACGCCAGTACGCTCTTAAGGGGTACGCAGATCTCTCATTTCACCGGTTATGTTCAAGTTTCATGATATTTGGGTAATCTATTCTGGCGTTATAGGTACCTTACTAAACAACTTGCTGTAGGTACAACTAAAAAAATCCATATCGAAAAAAATTGGTACCTACGAAAGACACCGACTTCCAAAAATAAAGTAATTTTTCACTTTGTAGATTTTTATTTGGAAGTCGGTAGTATTTTTTTGCAAAAAAGTTTTTTTATTAAGTTCACTTCACAATATAATGATATCTACCGTGACAATGGCCACACAAAAAGTACCTAACTGTAATTAACGTAATTTCCATTATCACTGGCTATCAGCTAAAAGTAATGCCTTAATATTTTTCCACCGGCCTCAAACCTCATTGAAGTGCACTACGCAACAATTATCCCGATATTATGTGTCTTTTAGTTTGTGCTAAATAAATGTATTTTCTTTGTTTCTTTCTTTCTTTCTAAGTTGTCGTTCCAACGAAACGCAGAAAAAGATGAACCACTTACATTTCTCTTAGCTGAGAACACCTACAGCAAACATTACGTCACATGTCACCTATGACTTCATGTAATCGAGTATGTCAACCTACTGACCATTACCTTTGGTCACATCGTATTGTATCTTTGTTGTGTTTACATTGTAATCTCAATGTATGTTGTACTCGGTCTAGACATTTTTTAGCACAGTTCATCATCATCAGCCTTTTTTAGGGTTCCGTACCCAAAGGGTAAAAACGGGACCCTATTACTAAGACTTCGCGATCCGTCTGTCCGTCTGTCTCCAGGCTGTATCTCATGAACCGTGATAACTAGACAGTTGAAATTTTCACAGATGATGTATTTCTGTTGCCGCTATAACAACAAATACTAAAAACAGTATAAAATACATTTTAAAGGGGGGCTCCCATACAACAAACGTGATATTTTTGCCGTTTTTTGCTCGATATTAATAACGGCAACAGGTAGACGCTTGAAATATTCACAGAATGTTTAGTTGTATATTTACTTAAAAAAAATATAATTATTAAATTAAAATAAATTAAGGGGGGCTCCCATTCAACAAACGTGATTTTTTTGCAGTGTTTTGCGATAATGGTACGGAACCCTTCGTGTGCGAGTCCGACTCGCACTTGGCCGGTTTTTTTTTAATGTTCCCACTTCTGTTGGAACAGAGGCTTCCTCTCTGTGAGAGGGAACGGGTCGAAATCCACCACTGTGGGCCCATTGTGGATTGGTGGATGTCACACAGCTTCGAATTTTAAATTTTCAGTAAAGTTGGGTCTAACAAAAAAGTGACCTACATCTATCTACATGATTTCTTTAGTGTAAGAGAGTGAATTTGAACAATTTATATGAATAGGAACAAATCATTTCTTCGACAATCAACACCTGAATAAAAAGCTCAGATCAGAACCAAACAAAGATTGAAAATGAACTATACATACCATATGTGCTGTTTGTATCAGCACATTGTGTAGCTCAAATAAATGATAGTGGTCAAACGCGAGCGTATCGTTAATAAAAAAAAAACATAGTCTCCTAACATGTCCAATCATTAACACTTTTTATACGTCATCAGTGGCATCAAATCCTCCAAAGTGGATATGTCCTGGCACTTGGAACACAAACAAGTGGGTATGCTCTGGACAGGGGCACCATACCCACATTTTGTGTCAAACATGTCTGTAAAACCCCATTAGATGAACGCCACTGATTCCGCTATAAAAGTGGCCATATTCTGGTCCCAAACTGTTTAACGGTTACATCACCATGGATTCGAAAATATTTTTATCAGTAATTTTTACCATATCACTATATATGTAGGTAATTAGCAGTGTTTGAGATAAATTAACAAGTTTTATTATTACTATGTCATTGTTTATTCAGAACTAGCTGTTCCCCGCAGCTTCGCTCACGTGGGCCTCACCACAGGACCCGTTTTCGGGATACAAAAATAGCCTATGTCACTCAGGAATAATGTAGCTTTCTATTGGTGAAAATTTTTTTTATATCGGTCCAGTAGTTTCGGAGCCTATTCGGTACAAACAAACAAACAAAAAAATCTTTCCTCTTTATAATATTAGTATAGACTAGCTGTTCCCCGCGGCTTCGCTCCCGTGGGCCACCCAACAGGACCCGTTTTCGGGATAAAAAAAATAGCCTATGTCACTCAGGAATAATGTAGCTTTCTATTGGTGAAAGAATTTTTTAAATCGGTCCAGTAGTTTCGGAGCCTATTCGGTACAAACAAACAAACAAACAAAAAAATCTTTCCTCTTTATAATATTAGTATAGATTAGTATTAGTTTAAGTATAGATGTCTTCTTGATAAGAAAAGTTCTACGATGTAGCTACTTTTTAATTATGATGTACCTACCTACACGTATATTTTAATGAATATTGTGTAATCAAATAAGGAGTTATTTTTTCGCATTTAACTTGGTTGGCGATTCTCTGTTCAGGCTATAGCGAATTTTAGTTATTTTTTTTATTTTTATTAAATCGTTATATTTTTCTTTCAGTCACTAATAGCAACAATATAAAGGGTACTTTTACAAATGCTACATCTTCTTCATCTTACACTATATCCCTAGTTACATAAAGGTAATAGATCAAATTATCAAGATAAAATGTAGGAACAATAAATCCCTACCCACTGAATGGTTACGGTTGAGGTGATTAATTGGTACTTAATCATTTTTAATTGCCTGCACGTTTAGTAAACTAAGTACTCTTAGTAGCTCATGCATTTACGATCGCAATGAGATTTTTTGTAATGGGCTGAACCAGTATTAAGGTGAGGCAGACAATGCCCTCAGTAACGCAACTAAACGAACGAACGAAGTGGTACCAAAGGAACGTCGGAAATTTGTCATTTTAGGACAGGAACAACAAGAGGCCTTAGACAAGTGACATTCTATTAATAAAAGCGTGGCGATAGTGATTGGAATAAAAAAGAACTATTTTACAAAAAAATTCTACCGACTTCCAAATAAGAAAACTACAAAGTGAAAAATAAAAAAAACTTTTTATAAAAAAATACTACCGAGTCTACCGACTTCCAAATAAGAAAACTACAAAGTGAAAAATTACTTTATTTTTGGAAGTCGGTGTCTTTGGTAGGTACCAATTTTTTGCTTTATGGACACCGACTTCCAAAAATAAAGTTATTTTTCACTTTGTAGTTTTCTTATTTGGAAGTCGGTAGACTCGGTAGTATTTTTTTATAAAAAGTTTTTTTAATTTTCTCTTTTTAGTTTTACCTACCTAATAGGCAAGTTGTTTAATAAAGTACCTACCTATAATGCCATAATAGATTACCCGAATATCACAAAACTTGAACACTATCGGTGAATTAGAGTGTACCATGATGAACTGAACACATCTGCGTACCCTTTAGAGCGTACTGACGTGATGTTATGTTAAGAAATGGTATGAACAATAAACAGACATGCAATTGCTGCAATTCCAAGAGATTTGCCGTAATTTATTGAAGAGTTCTGTTGTATATCTCCGAAGTTCTTCATCAGATCTTTACCAAATTAGATTGGAACCAATTTCGAAACATACTCTTGTAAACAAAAAAAAAATTCAAAATCGGCCCACAATTGACGGAGATATCGGTGAACAAACAAAAAAAAACACACATAATGTCGAGCATCATCATCATCCTCCTCCTTTTTGGTAAGTCGGTTAAAAATGACACAAATGTATGGGAATGTCAAACGCTATCGAATGTCACGTGATCAATGCTTTACATTTTGGCATTTTGACCATCGCTAAAACATCGAATGACACTTGTCTGAAGCATAAATACTTTTATGGTTTGATGTTATGTTAATGAAAGATCCACAGTCAATGTGGGGCTTGGTTTATAAGTTACTTACTCACCAATATGTGAATATAAATAATATACAAAATAAAATGAAAATAGCATTATACATCCATAAACAAAACACAAACACCCTTAATTATATAATTTTCTGCACTGTGTAGTAGTTACTAAGCAAACTCTCAACTCAAATTCTTTAAAGAAAATATGGATGTAGAATCTGATATTTAGTTGCTAAACATAAGTCATATATAAATAAGGCCCCATACCAAAAGGTTGGACAATAACCCTCTTCCAACATTTATTTTGGGCATTTCAAGAAAAACCCAAAACTAATTTGAAATTTCCTTTTGAAACTTCAAACCTTTTTTATTAGTATGAACAAGCATGGGAGCATTATATGTGAAATCATTTGAGTAAGTACCATCTACCTGTGCTTAATAGCAAAGGGTACGTTCAAGTAAAACCACTAATGCTATGGGACTTTCACTGTTGCTCTGTTGCGTTATAAACCAGCAAATGCCAGATTTGCCCAACCTGAGCATCGAACAGGTGACCCCTAGGTCACCGTGATTTAGCAAGAAAGGTAAACAAGCTTTGTTTACTGAACCGAGTTCGACGAAACGAAATGAAACAACGCGCAAAAAAGATGGTAACAAAGCAATAAAAAGTTCGGAAAAACGGTTTTTGAATTACCTTAAATTATTGCATTCGTTAACATTCTCAGAAAAAAAAACATGAAAGCGAATTTCAAAGTATGATTGTTCAAAACAGGAAGGATGAATCAATTTTAAAGCATCATTTCGAAGTAGCAGGAAAAAAGCAGAAAAACAATTTTATCTAGGTAGGTAGGTACAAGGTAGGCACTAAAGATACCTAACTTTTAAAAATCCCATAATTATTTTATGGTAAATTTATATTATGACAAACTATGAATAAATGGAGGTATTTTCCTATTAGACATGACATTACAAAGAAAAGGGATTAATTACTAGATGGCTGAACCCACATACGGAAAAAAGTTAAAATAAGGTTTGTAAAAGTAAGTATCGTCACATTTTTGTATTGGTATATCGAAAACAATTTAATTTTTATTTTTATTGTATATAGGCTTGCGCTTGACCACTAACTCACCTGATGGTAAGCGATGATGTGGTCGACGGTGAAGCACGCTTGCCTAGAAAAAGCCCATTCACTCTTGACTTAAAGACAATTATCATTAAAACAAAAGAGAAAACAGACAGCTAGTCTAACTAAAAAAAAAAAAAATGGCTAATAATGTAGAATGTAATTAGTTTATGCTACGCTAAGTGTTATTCAATAAATTATTAACCTACTTTCGTAAGACTGCCGCAAAAGCAGACGTTTTCTTTTGAATTAACAATAATAAGTACCTTTTATTAGGGCACAGGCGTCTTCTCATGCAGAGAAGGTTTTGCGACAAAAGACGGTAATTACTACGTTTGCTTAATGCGGGTTGGCGATATCAAAGTTATATCAACCATTAGTCCAGAGGCTCTAAAAAAAGTGTAGTGTGTGTGTGTCATAAACAATGGCGATTGCTAAAATGTAAGCGATTAATCACGTAAAATTTCGATACCGCTAGACAATGCCATACATTTTTGACGTTTTTCCAGTCGTTGTTTTTCGAATGTCACTTGCCTAGGGGCTCTAGATTCCTCATGATTTTTGTGATGTGTAACGCTTTTGTTTTGTTTTAAAATATATTAAAAAAAAACACTTTATCTACACTCACAACGTAATGTTCCAAATATGAAAGTAAAATAATATTGTTTAAACACGTACTTTTTTTCGTGGATAGGTACGGTTTTAAGGCGATGATAGCTCAGTGGTAGTGACGTCGGATACCGAGACGAAGGTCGCGGGTTCGAATCCTACAATGAGCTTGAGCTTTCGGTGAAGGAAAACATCGTGAGGAAACCATAGCACGGTGGTAGGGTACTTTGTAGTACCCGCCTGGCTGGCAACCACCCTCAAGTTGAAAATCTGTCGCCAAGCACCTTCCGGTGTGTTCCGACAGCAGCACTTGAGAGCCAGTTCCCTTCTAGGCTTTGTGTGCTTACCACCATCGGCCACATCATCACTGACCACGGTGAGATTGTGGTCAAACACAGGCCTATACATAGTAAAAAAAAAAAAAAAAAAATAGGTAATATTTAAAAAAAAGTACACATTACAGTGCAACATTTTTCAAAATATAAAAATTTGTGTAATATAACTTTTCAAATTAAAATAGTTGTAGTATATTTTCTTTAGTTTTACAATAAAGGTATCTAACTTTAGATGTCTATTGACGTAAGTTTAACAAGAAAACATGTATATTTAACATTGTAGAAAATATGGATTGAATAATAAGTGATCAATAAATTGTTTACCTTACATGCATTTGCGACAACATGTCGACATATTCTATTATTTTACACTATATAGGTAAGTATGAAATAAATAATCTATAGGTACATAACAAAAAATTACTTAGGAAAAATGGTATTACGACAAACTCAAAGGACCAACTTTGAATCTGCATAGTCGTAAATAATGTGATCAAGAAAATGTCTAAGACTGTTTCTTCGTAGAGTATTGATATATGAAATAAAAGTCATATCTTTTATTTATTTATTAAGTTTTTTTATGTTTGACGTTTAAATATGTTCTTTAAAAATAATTTGGGAAATGTCAATCTTCTGAACTTTTGGTAGCAATCGTATCTATTCAAATTATTATTTTTACAAAGTGGTTGACAATTTCAATTCAATTTGGAATGGATCAATAATATTTTGGGGTGTTATATGTTTAATGTTGAGTGTAATATTATGGACTACCTATGTCTGAAAATAAGTGAATTATTGTTATTAATACCAGCAATCCATTAAAATGAGATACTAATATTTACAGATGCTTATAATTCTTATGATATCAGCTAATGACCAATAAGAATGCAACTAACAATAGAATTGTTTTATGGCCAAACATTTTTGTTCAATATTCATTATGTTTGGTAGTTAGTACAGTTTATCAGAGCAAAGTCTCCTAGATAAGCTATGTACATAATCAACAGACTGATCTTAATAACGTCGTAAGTTACGCAGGATAAAAAAGAATAACAAACCTTATTTCAAGGCCGTTAAGATTTGATATAACACTGGCATATGTGTGTAATTAGAGGAAACTATTGCGTGACGTATTGTTTAATTTGTTCTATATTTGAATTGCAGTGTATTCTTAGAAGATGAAAACAATCTTGGCAAGGCGAGATACGGAATTCGCAGGTTTGTGTTCATTCCATTTTGCATTTGCATTGCGTCAATATTATGGCTTTTTAAACAATAATTTGCTAGTATTTTTGGCAAAACCGTAATAATACTAAATTCTAGTATAAGACAAAGATTTCCCGAGAGGCTCATTGCTTGTTTCACCACCTACGATAAAGTTGTCGGTAACTTACCAGGCAGATATATTTCATTTTCTTTTTTTAATTTTTTAAGTGAAAACTTCTTAAGACGCATTGAGTGATTTATGATAGGAGCAAAACTTATGGGCTCGTATTACCGACTTACTAATGTGATGTGTTGCACCAGTAAAAAAGTCTTTAGTGCCCATGACTGACTATTTTAATTTTATTTATTCATTATATTTTTGTCTTTTCAGACATATTTGAACGGGCCCTGAGAAGGAACTTAGTACAGGAGAAAGATCAAGACATAAAACAATGACGCGTCTGTCTTCTTAAATACTTCCACTAGTAAACTAACAAGTCCTTATCATTAGGCGCAGTCGTAAAAGTCAAAGAAATAATTTGTTATTCCTCGTTCTAATGATAAGTAATTGGGCTGGCAGCTTGTAACGACTTTATAACAAGACAACATCTAATGAAGTAGGTACCTATGCTGTAATTATTTATTATGTATCGTTGAAAGTGGTGCTTCTCTATCATAAATTCTAAACTAATATTATACACAAGAAAAAATGCTTGACAATTCGAAAAGTACCTTTATGTAAATGTTTTAATTGAATCGATAAATATTTTTGATCTTAGGAAGTGGTCCGATTACGATAATTCTTGCCCAAAAAATGCATGGTTACTGGGGACAAGCCACAGGAAAAGCTAGTTGATAATAAATGATTATAAATTTAAGATTTAAACACTCATTGGTACGATTGACCTTAACTTGTATTATTAGTGTTAGTTTCATCTTCATGGGTCCATTTTAACACGTATACAACAGTATGATTTTCTTCTTGTTTACGTCTTTGTAGTTCGCTTTTTAAGCAGTCGGGTTTTTTGATTTTTTTAATTCACTTTTTTTATTTATGACTTTACTTTGAGTTGAGCTTTGTATAAGAACCTTTGTAAAATCACTGTGTATTATTTGTTGTTTTGTACAAAAATGTTCACTCAGACAGAAGCATACACAACAAATCAACAAAGTGCGTGATCGGACTTATAATTATATTGCACTAAAAACTAAATTTTTGAAGATACAATACTGTTGGTTACCGGTAATATTCAATTAATAAAAAATTCGTTAATTTTGCGTCATCTTCTCTTCCAAGGTTCATTTTTTGCATGTTTTCGACTGTAAAATTATTTGCTACCGGTTGATTAACGTCAGCACGAAAACAACATCATAAAGAAACCCGAAAGATTCCAAGAAACGAATCACGAATCTTGTTTTTTTTAAAGACATCTAGAACGACTTGGATTTTCCCGCAGCTTTACTCCCGTGGTGTAAGTGTGTATACAGGAACCGAGCATTTTTTCTGAGAAAAAGTAGCCTATGACATTCAGAGATAATAATATAGCTACCTATCAATGAAATAATATTTGGAATCACATCAGTACTTCTAAAGACTACCTTATACAAACAAACATACAATTTACCTCTTTCTAATAGGTCTGAGTTGATGAGGTGACTCTGAGAAGATTACTGGGCAGTAGGCAGACTGTACACCGTACTTAAATATCAAGTAGTTTACTGCTGAAACTATTAAATCTTGAATCATTAACTCTTTTCCTGTTTCAAAGACTATTTGACTCCCACGTCCAAGATTGCAGTTCGTACCTAATTTTAGTATAATACAAGAATGTGAAGAAGTATAAACAACTACTATTTACAAGTTCTCCAACATGGATTGTGTGAGAAGTGTGTTCGAAATATAAACGAACGATATATTAAAGCAAATGATAATTACTAAACAAATTTTACAATAACAAATTAGGATGAACGGTGATTTGTAAACGAAGCAAAAGGAGTATGTAAAGAGGCGTTCTGTTGTCTCTGCGTACCCTCATGGGAAAAAGGTGAAAACGTATGTACGCAGGTTTGTAGTAAAGTTTATAGACATGGCCAGTAAGAAACTGAGCTCTGATAAGAAGGCTGATGTTTAATAGAAAAATACAAAACTACGTCTGCGACGAATACGGCCTGGTTCGTGCAGGATGATGATGATAAATTATGCAGCAGCAGAAGTCATTCAGGAAACTCCATTATGTGAACCAGGGTCCAGGATCCAAACTTCAGTGTCTGCACTAGCAAAGAGGCTAGCGTGCTGATTGTATCTGCATAATCATCATAATGCTGTTGATGCATCCGACAGATATTGCTTAGAATTACGTAAATTCCATTAGAGAAGATACGCAAAGATATTTTCGATAGGATTGTCGATGTTAATGATGTTGAAGGCAGAGAAAAACTGAATCTTAAAGCGTAAGGGCCACAGCCCTACTGTGGAACATTATCAGCTGTTGATCTATCACTCGTTTAGTATTTAGAAATGTCGAACAGCAAAAAAAATTTGGTGCTAAAAATCGGATGATCATCAATACAGCCTGTTGCTATTATTATTAAAATTACTCTCAACACTAACAATTTCGCCTAAAACGTGCAGAGAGTTAACTATCAAAGAATGGAACCAAAAGGAACCCGTTACTTAATTGTCTAAAGAAATAGTAAGTATTTATGTAAATTTATGGCTACTTCGTGTTCTATCAGTTTATGTAAATCTACCGTAATATTGGTTTCACCAAACGTGAGGACTGCTGCACACGTATTAAACATTTTTTCTACATACTCACAGCGTATAAACACAGGATCCAAACTATTACAACAACATACAATTTCTAAACGTGCAAAATCGTAAGAAAACTGGTATAATTTCTAAACATTTCCGGCGAGAAAAAATTTCGATACTTTACGTTCGACGCGGCTATAAAACTTCAGTAAAAAAAAAGGTTGACGATGTCACCAAAACACACACGGCCTAGATTGCATAGATTTGTAGAACTTTCGCTCACAACACTTACTTCAAACTAGTTTCGATAGAGGTAGCCATGACTTGACGGCGCGTGCGCGATACACAACGGCTGCAACAACACTACCCTGCGCAAGAGTCGAACTGCCGCGATGCTCTGCTTGGTATTTTTATAGAGTGTTAAAACCCACTTGTATTTATTTTGGTTTTAAAATGTAGATAACGATGGTCGTCCTGGGAAGGGAAACACAATTAGGATTCAATCCTGATTGTATTGCAATAAAAAAAACATCGATATTGTCTGCCGTTTTTTCAAACATGAAATTAGGTTGTCCGAGTTTTTGAGAATGTGATTGACAATATTGGTGATTTATTTTAAATCTCACAAAATTTGTGAAGACATAAATCTGTTATTCGAAATAATCTATACACGTGTACCCATTTTTAAGTAAATGTGCACATGGAGAAGTGTGATTTGGAAAAGTAGGTAAAGTTTATATGGAGAAAGGAGATATTTTTTTAATGCATTGCGGCCACTAAGCCTATGCTTGCATGAATGCATATGCTTATTATTTAAATATTTACACTAAAATATGCGATACAAATTTAAATAATCACACCTAATCATTCACTGACACACCAAACTCTCCACTTCTTCAACTCCGTCTCTTAAGGCTTTGTGCAGACGCCTGGGAAGATCACATTGTTATGTATTATGGTAGGTTGGTTTCCACATTTATCTTGTTTTACTCCTCACTGATTTTCTGAGATCATAAATATTATGGTCCCATTTTCTTAGTGTTTAGCTTTATCTAGTAATATTAGACAATTGAGTTACCGATGAATTAGACCTACATCTCCTACATCTGTTGGTTTTGTGCCAAGTCACATCTTGCTATCATACATGGGATCAACACTGCTGTCCACTGTGCCCCAAAACATGCAACCAAAGTGACCTCTGTGGACCCAAGCCCCAACTTCGCCTCCGACGAAGCCGCAAAACTGGCGATGTTTTGGGCTAAGATGGCAAAGTTTGGTTCACTGTCACTGTGTGTTAAGGACACGAAGAAAAAGAATAAGCAATACATCCATAACTACATCTAATCAGTCTCATTACAATATCTAAATTATTACATATTATAAAGCGGTGAGGTTTGGCTTTCTATACGCACTTGTTAATTAGTCTTATTAGTCATAGTTCATAATATTTTAGTTACCTACTTATATTCTGTTGTAAATAAAGGCATTATAGAGAGGTGAAAATGTTTGTTTATAATACTTGTAACAGTAATCTCTGGAAGAACAGAACCGATTAGAAAAATAATTCTCTTATAGCAAGCTACACTGTCTGTCTACTCGGCGTCATTATAGGCTACTTTTTACCCTGACAAAAAAATATGGGTGATATAGAATACACCACGGGCAAAAGGTTATTCATTGTATTGGCTAAGAAGAAATATATCAAAGTATATCTTCCTAGCTCGTCGTGCTGTGCTGGCGCTGCCGCTGCGGCTGCAGAGAACCTCAAGTGGTGACAATATAATAATATCATCGGTAGTTATATTTTCAACCCGTTTGGGGTTGAAAATATATATATATTTACTCTTGGTCCGTGGGGTCCTATTGCTCACGCTTTGTTTAAAGATCTTTCCAAAAGCCTAGTTGAAACTTCGCGTGACCGGCTGGCTGGCTTTTACCTTGGTCAGAGAATAAGCATTGCCATACATACACACGTATTTTATACACCGTATATACTTTTATCTGTGTAAATAAAAAATATGAAAAAAGCATTGGCTAGTAATAATTTTTTTATGTTCTTCAATAATTCTATAACTTCAATAGCTAAATATCGAGCCATATACATATCGCGGGTTTGCAAGAATGTCGACGTAATTAAAAAAATCAGACAAATTGAACTAAGTATGCCAAACTAATGATTTGTATATAATTATGATTTATGATTTTACTGTACTTTTTGATATAATTTTATTTTATTAATCTTGATTTTGCAAGACATTTTATGATTTTATTCTATTTTTTTGACATTGTTTTATTTTACTAACCACTATTTTCTATGACATATTACGATTTGATTATACCTTTCAGAATTTTAATTTTTATTTAAATTGATTTTTTATGACATTTTTATGATTCATTAATTAACTAAATTTTTTTTTTTAATTTTCTATAAATCGATTCAATGAATATAAACAATTTTGTAAAATTTATATTTGAACTACTCGATAGGCAAAACATGTATGTGCCTTAAACAAAAAGTAAACATCTTGCATGCATAAGGTATGTAAACACATGTTATGGCAAATAAATTATCTTTATCTTGATAATGTCAACAGTAGTTTTAGATATATTTTTACGTATTTTGTAATGATTTTTCTTTCTATGATGTCAATTCATTATATTATTTGCGGTATGCACATCAATCATAAATGATGTATGTAAAACATCTATAAAGAAATTAAAAAATTGATAGTTTTTAGTTCCCTCAATATTTTCGTAAACTAGCTATATATCTTAAACACATGTGTAACTCTGTACCTAATACCTATAAGTAACATTGCTTATTGAGTTTAAACTAAAAACAATGTGTTTAGTCTAACGCGCGACGTCACGCACCTTAATCAGAGATGTACTAGAGTCCTACTAATAACTGCTTTGCTACAATGTTCACTTCATCATTCTTAGCAACAAGAAGATCTATTATACTTTTATTAACTTCATCAGGACTTCTCTTATGCCTTTCAATATTGATACTATTGATAGTAGCCTTAATTTGGTTTGGATGGTTGTTTGTGTGTATTAGATATTGTAAATCTTTAAACTCATATCAAGTATTTTTTACAATTTCTGCATTTTGTGTTCTTGTATTTAACTGTTAGTGAAAAACATAATTATTTTTCTCATCATCATGAAACATCACTTGCTTGGATAATTTCCTAGTTTATTATGTTTTTGTCTGCTTGCTGATAAAAACTTATGATTATATTGTTTTCTTCGAACTTATGAATTTACAAACAAAACGATATAAGTTAAGAATTTTATTAAAAACTGATGACTTATTTACAAGGCTCACATCTTCACGTATTAAGTGCTTGTTTGACAATGGTTGATGATGGTGGTGTTGTCTAAACACTGGTCCGATGCTGCTCGTACGCTATGTACTGGATCTCTCGGGTTTCTTCTCTTACGTAGACCACGTTGTGTACCAGGAATAGCAGATAGATGTTTAGGGCTGTGGAAAATTAAATTAAATAAAATTTATTTCAATTTCAGACAATTTTAGAGTCCATTTTCTGTTAGTACACAACCTTATAATTAATGTTAGTAATCAGTACATGACACGAAAACAATTTAAAGAATTTATAATAATTACAGGGATCCAAGCATAAATTAAAAAAGAAAGACACAATTTTAAATTTCGATTAAAATTGTTCAAATGTTACAGTATTAAAATGTCATAAAATAAAATAAAATTTATGAAACTAAAATGACACAAAATTAAAATGTCAGAAAATTTTAAATTAAAAAGCGATTAAGATTAATTTACAGTTCTAGTTTCGGTACTGGTCATGTGATGATGAGGGATAAAACGCATGTTGTTAAAAGATTTATGAATATGTGGATGGATGGAGAGGAGAAGGCCAAAGAAAAGATGGATGGGCTGTGTTAGGAGTGATATGAAATAAAAGAAAGTCAGTGATAGCGTGATGGTGGACAGGACGGTATGGAAAAAGAAAACGGGTTGCACGGACCCCAAGTAACATGGAACAAGAACGGGCAGATACTGAGTCAGTACTGTAAATTTTTATTTTTTAGTAAACACGGGTAAGGGAAGAATTGTTACTAACGTAAGTAGAACTTTGAAACAAATTCGGAACAAGAGCGTAGGAATCAGACTAAGCAAAAAACAGAGGCATACACCTAGCAATGGGTGAAGTTGGGCTACAGATGATGATGGTGAAGAGAAAATTATTAGTTTATGTTAACAAGTTACCGCACGAATTGAACTAATTCCAGAGTAGTTGACGATGTCATTCAAGACATTGTAATGCTAATTTAGGATGAAAAGGACAGGAGAATGATAATTGCAATGCTTGTTAAAGGCTGCTAAGTCATAAGTACTAACATAACATAACACCAACATTATACACTTAGTTCGCAATAAACGTTTTGAATTTGATTTTGAATTAAACCTAGGATAAGTGTACAGTATGCTTTGGTATCAACGAAAAGAAAACATGACTTTGATTAACAAGAACTAAGGAAGTCTGTAGGATTACTAGTAAGATTGTTTAATAGATCCGTGAAAGTTAATTAAATACCAGTTTCACATTACACATAGTGTATCGAATTATGTTTTGAAATTCAAATATTGTGTGTGCTATCATTGTGTTGAAATGCGTCCATGAAAGTGCACAATCGGCACTGATGCAACTTGAGCACCGTTTTTATTGCACAAAAGTATTGAAAACACGTAAACTAAAGTATTTTATCGTCCTCAATGCCTTTCAAATGTTGAATAGCTATAGTTTCTTGACCACGGAACTAACATCCAGAATTTGATAGCCAATAAAACCAATCTTTGTTAAATAGTGCCATTATGCCTACTATTGTTTTAGGTAATACATTGATATTAAAACAATATACTTATTATGTATTTATCAACTTTTATATGTGAAGACCAAAACATTTTACAAAAAAAAACATTGCTTTTATCGTTTGAAAGACTGAAGCCCTTCTTAATTGGTTTTAAATTGAACAGGAACTGTGCAGGTTAACCATTGTGTGTTTGTGAGTGAGCAGCCCCCGTACCATGACGACTCAAAACTATCATAGTTTGACTGTAAAAAGGGATAGATGTATGCAAGTCAGATACAACTGTCCCTTACGCACACTGAAAATATGCTTGCTCTAAGAGCTTATGGTCACCCCCCGGCATCTTTTAGGCTTACTCGTTCAATTGTTGATATTTTAGGCTCGCTCGTTCCATTGTTGATCTTATCAATCGTAAGCGATTTTCATTTATTCTTTTTCGATCACTAAGTGAAATAAATGTCGATAACAAAGGCTCATCGTGAATATGAAAAATACCTGTGATTGCCCTGCGCAGGCACAACTGCCAGCCAGACTATTCGCCCGTAGCATGTATATCTTACATTCAATACGCAGGTAACCTTAAAAGTACACGATAATAGTTGCCTTGACTGACAGACGATTATTTATACAAAAATTACTAACCTACAAAGAAGATGTAAATGGCGTTTTTCTTGTACTCCGTGTAGTCGAAGAATGGTAGATCAGCGAATAGCGTCATCAACTGTGAGACTGTTGCAAAGTAGAAGTATATCTTCAGCATTAATTTGTTTTTCTGTAAATATATGAAATCCATTCAATTGTGTCAACTGTTTATCCAGTTGTAAAATGAAATAACACAGTTGAGGTTAATGCAAACGTATGGCGATATGTGTTATTTTCAATTTATTTGTAACATATTTTGAACCACATATAATACAAATAAATGGCTTTGACTTTGACTTGACTCTGTAATCGCCTGGCATAAAAGTGCTAGCAAATTTTATAATAATCGTTAAAAAAAACATAACACTTTTGTTACACTCTATCTATACTAATATTATAAAGAGGAAAGATTTTTTTGTTTGTTTGTTTGTTTGTTTGTTTGTACCGAATAGGCTTCGAAACTACTGGACCGATTTAAAAAATTCTTTCACCATTAGAAAGCTACGTTATTCCTGAGTAACATAGGATATTTTTTAATCCCAAAAACGGGTCCTGTGGGGTGGCCCACGGGAGCGAAGCCGCGCGAAGCAGCTAGTCTCAGTATAAATTGTTCATCGACTTTTAAGGGCCGACGATGCAATTTAGATAATGAAAAGTTTAAGTAGAATTGTATTTATCTGAAAGTACGTTTTCTAAAACCCGATTGGAGCAGCCTTTGAGTATGTATTGCAATGGAATGTTTTGCAGGCGTTCATGATACACTTCGGATTTTTCACATACGGACACAAATTACGATATAAAAAGGACCATGCTTTCAAAATATGAACCAAATTATAATTTTGTCCCTTGGTGTCTCGCAAGGTCCACTATAATTTATCAAAGGCCTTCGACTTACCCTATGTGCACCGATCAGCAGAACCACAGTTAGTACTATGTCTGCTAATGCCGCGGTCACGATTACTGGTAGGTGTACTGCAGGATCACTATAGTGCATTTCTCCATGAGGCTTGTCGCTCGTCAGCTCATCCACCATCTCATACATTAGCATCGGGAACGCGACCAGAGCCAGCGTCTGGAATTAAGGTTGGAGGAATTTTATCTTTGTCTTGTTTTAAGTGTTAATCAGGATGAATCAAGACTGTGGTTATATTGTTAAGTACTTAAAGACATTTATTTTTATTACAGATAAATTCACGTTTGAACGCTTTCTCAATTATATTTATTATACTATTAAAAAAACCTTTTAGGCAGAGGGCTAAAAGGTTGAACAAAAACGCACATAGCAAGAGTGCAATTTGCGTAGTTGTTCAATCTTCTAAAGTTAAAGACAATGTAAAACACAGTTGAGTAATCTGATCAGGCGAAGTTTACAAACCAAGAAAAAGAAGTTACGTGATGTCTTGATTTTGAGACATTGCTTAGAGAAGTTGAAATGTTTATGAAACATTGTACGAGTATATCAGATTAGGTTAAAAAACTTCAATTTATAATACTATAGTTTTTGATGGAAAAATACTTTTGTAAGTACTTCATTAAAACATACATAAACTCACGCCCTTTCTCATGGGTGTACAAAGAAACTGCAGAACGCTACCTGTTACGATCCTTACATACTCCTTTTGACTCATTTACCTTAATGCAACATACCATACCCACAAAAACTACTAGATGTGTGTGTGTGTGTGTTTATGTGATGTGTGTGTGTGTGTGTGTGATGTGTGTGTCGTGTGTGTGTGTGTGTCTGTGTGTGTGTGTGTGTGATGTGTCATGTCTGTGTGTGTGTGGTGTTATGAGTGTGACTGATGCTGGATTATATGCTACATAAAAATCTCAATAAAGTATTAAAATATGAAAAATAACTAGTATTTTTTTTATTAGTTACCTATAAGTATCGGACAAAGGTACCGTTTACAAATTATTTAAGAATTGCTAATGAGTACCCGGTACTGTAACAAGTTTTCTGTTGTAGGTACTTCGATCGTTCAAAACATATTTATTTGCAGACCTTTCTACGTCGAAATATTCACGAAAATATGCATTTTCACAAGTATTTTGTGAAAATATGCAACAACCGGTAAAAATAGGTCATAAATCAGTCACAAATCATAGACCCAAAGCATGCAGCATCAGCAAAGCATGTAGTCTCTAGTCATAATTTTTTATAAGATGCACAATAGTGAAAGGCCACCAGCCCAGCCAACAGGTGTATTTACCAGCCCGGTTGCACCAACTATACGTGGTGCCCTTTTAGTAACCTTTGCTTCTACATTACGAGCATAACTATACTTTTACAAAAATTATGTAATATTTCTAAATAATATCTTTGTTTTGTCTTTTCAATTGATTACAATTGTAAATATTTTTTTAGGATGTGAATTCATAGTTAGTGATTTCCCGAAAGCTGTTGCGTTATCGGATTCTTACAAGATAAATATACGTTCAAGTAAACGATGTTTTCTTAGTTATTATCAGTAGGCAAAATAGAAATTATATTATCATAATACTGCTCATTAAAACTATGAAGACTTCTTGAAAATATCGTGCCTAATATAAATGGTCATAACACCTCAGAAACCGTCCTAGAACAGTACTATAATACCTATATTTGTGATATATCTAGGATTTATTCATTCATAAAATTTTACATAGCTAACTATCAAATCTGATGCGCCTATGCACTCTAACACCCTGACCATTGATGACCATCAATTTATTCTCCATACGAATGAATCTATAAAGTATATTCGATCAGTAACAACTAATAAAGGGAAGTAGCATAAGCAACTATACAGTACCTTCATCTTATAATAATTATTGCACTTACTAGATCAGCGTATCCGAAAACAGCGATTCCAACATAAGTAGGGATACAAAAACAGCACTTCCTAACAACAGGTATCTTAGGACATTTTAATTTACACAAATTCTTCATATTTCTTACACTTTACATTCATTTCATACCAAATCTCATCAGTGACTGTGTCTGAGCAGCTCTTATCCAAAATTGCGTCCTCTTAGACCGTCTTTTATAAGATACTTCCGCTATTTAAAGACACATTCATCCTTATATGTTCTGAACATATTTCTGTATCCATTGCTGTGTTTATAAGGGATGTGAATCTACCGTACCCTTTGGTAATGATCAATGGATGAGCCGTTTAAGAAGTCTGTCGGTTATTAACTTGTATAAAGTGGTGACTTGGTACAATGTTTTGAATGAATTCCTTGGTTTTCATTAATTTATAAATTAACATTGCATTGCTGCATGCATTGTTGAGGCCAAGTGTTTTATGAAAAATAAAACTACTTGAGTTTTACAATCATAATTTCGTGGGATCGTCAATGTACATGACAGGTATGAAGCATAAATTATTCTTCCAAATTGCACGTAGAATCAAATAATTTTTTTAAATTATTTTTGGGTTTATCTTGTAAACATATTAAAAACCAAAATCAAGGTTTAGTTAACAAAAAATTTATAAGATCAATGCATCAAGTGTCGTTTTTTGGTTTGTTCGACGAACTAACTCACTTCCGTGGTCTATTTTTAGAATTCTAAGCAAGTGCCATTTGTCCAGCAGTGGACGTCTTCCGGCTGATATGATGCTGAGCAAGTAATATTTATTGAGCACGAGACGTGTTGATCAGCCTTTGTAGGTTGTTAGCTATAATAGTGTCATGTTCATGTGGAATGCAAGAAATGATTATGCAAAGAAAAATGTAATATAGGTGATGCACTGCGCAAGCTATTTTAAAAGGTAAAAATCGTAACTCCAAAACAGTAAACATAAACTACGAGTACATTAACTCGAGACATTCTCGTCGTAGAGGAATTGAAGGAACTCTAAAAGTATCTAGCAATGGTGTCTTTATTGATAAAGGTTTCTTAGAAATAATAGATCTTTCTAAACATATAAATATATTTTTTTAAATCTTCTCTTTCTTAAAATATTTCCATTTTCTCATCATCAGCTACGTTCCCACTGCAGGGATAAGCCTTCTCTATGTGATAGTGGGAATGGGTCGTAATCCACCACACGGGCCCAGAGCGTGTTGGTTCTCAGGCACAGCGAAATCAAGACATGTCTGATGCAACAGAGAAAAAAATCCGTAGAGTCCGTAAAAGCTTTTCTGGTGGTAGGCTTCGGCCGAAGGCTTGCGACCACCCACCGGGCAAAGACGTAATGCCAAGCGGCCTAGACGTTTTGCGGTATGATGCTCGGTGCAGCCACTAGAGAAGTTGGGTCAAGATAGTTGTTCTACTGCAGTCAGGCCGGCCTGACTCACGCTGGACGTATCGGGAGACCGGTCGCGGAGGGAAGCGGGATGCGAGGCACGGTGCGCCACTGACCAAACGCAGCTAGTTGGGGGCCCAAGTAGTGTGCCAGCCACACACGAAAGACTGCCTCGCCAACTGTCGATAAATCCCGGAATGCGCCATCGTGCTGGTTGGCGACCAGACGAGAGTGCCCGATGGACATTGCCTGGGGGGCTCGGGCGTCCCTGCAGCCTCCAGACCAGTCCCCCAATGATGGTGCCCTGTCGGCGCGTATCTCTAGGTTGCAAGCGTGGAACCTCATCTCACTTCCCCTTCTTTTCACTCACTCTCACATAAGGTGCACTTCAGTAACATCCAAAGTCTGCACTCGAACCTTGTCGCAGTTCATTACCACCTTGTGACTGAGAAACCAGCTCTTTTGTTTCTTACCGAGAAGCAGATCGGATGCCCGTCAGACGTGGCTTACCTATCTTACCCAGGGTTTACCCTGGAGCACATGTTCAAGCCACGCGCTGGTATATGCATGTACGCCGGGAACGACATCTGCTATCGGCGTCTCCGTGACCTTGAAGACTCAAATTAGTCAGTGCTATGGGTCCTGGTGGACACAGGTCTGGATAAGATTATCTATGCCTGTGTCTACCGATTGCATAGCGGTGATATGGAGACAACCAGGCTCACACAGTACTTGAGTGAGGCGGCTGATGTGGCTCAACTACGGTACCCTTCCGCCCAATTAGTGTTACTCATCATCATCATATCAGCCGAAAGACGTCCACTGCTGGACATAGGCGTCCCCCAAGCGTCGCCATATTGACCGGTCCCTTGCGCCTCGTAACCAGCGGATCCCCGCAACCTTCACCAGGTCATCGGTCCACCTGGTGGGAGGCCTTCCAACGCAGCGTCTTCCGGTTCGCGGTCGCCACTCCAGAACCTTTCTGCCCCATCGGCCGTCTGTTCTGCGAGCAATGTGCCCTGCCCACTACCACTTAAGTTAGGCAATTATTCGGGCTATGTCGGTAAACCTGGACGAAAAGATACCGCGCAACTTCCCGAACGCTGCCCAGCCGAGTCGAATTCGACGGTTGTCCTCTTTCTCGAAGTTGGCCCTACCCAATTGGATCGTTTGTCTCAAGTAGACATAGTTGCCCACAACATCGAGTGTAGAGTCTCCGACCTTGATAGGAGTGGGTGTAACATGGGCATTCAACATCACCTTGGTTTTGTCTATGTTCATCCTAAGGCCCACTCTTTCGGCAGCTCTACTGAGATCATCGAGTAGATTGTACTGGGGTCCTCCATGGTCTCAGCCATAACCACTATATCGTCGGCAAACCGAAGGTGAGTGATGTCCTGGCCATTGACGTTTATGCCTAGCCCTCTCCAGTCCAGAACCTTGAAGACATCCTCCAGTGCAGCGGTAAACAGCTTCGGCGATATGACGTCTCCCTGTCTCACACCTCGCTGTAGAAGAAAGGGTTCCGAGGTCTGATCCTGAAGTCGAACTGACATGGTGGCGTTTTTGTATAAACACTTCGATGTACCGTTAGTCAATTTGGCACCGTTGGAGAGACTGCAGTACAGCCCAAGTCTCAATCGAATCGAAGACTTTCGCGTAGTCCACAAACGCTAAACAGAGAGGCAGGTTGTACTCTTCGGTCTTCTGTATAACCTGCCGCAGCGTATGTATGTGGTCTACGGTGCTGAAGCCTTTACGGAATCCGGCTTGTGTTACTGGGGAACTTTAATGCCCATCACCAGGAGTGGCTCTTCCTATACCAGTGCACTGACCATGCAGGATATCATCACCGATATCATTACCTTTCGGTAGCTCCAACCACTGTATGGTGAAATCTCTATCCGTCTACTCCCCACCCGATCCCAGCCCAAGAAGCACCCGGTGGGTTTGGCGATATAAGTCAGCAGATTGGGATGGTATGCGATCTTTCTTCACATGCTATCCTTGGCGGCCCACTTGCTTCACTTCGGATGATCCATTATCGTGTGCTGACGCAGTAACGGATGTGTTGCGTCAGGGGATGGAGTACTACATTTCATTCTCTGACGTAACGGTGTCCAGCGTTGACCGTCCATGGTTTGGTGCCGAGTGTGACTGCGCAAATGCGGTTAAACATAAGGCGTACCTAGCATGGCTCGACGCTCGAGTATGCAAGGCAAATGACGTAAGTCAGAAGAAAAGAGCCTTCAACAGGGCTGCCAAGTCAAAAAGGCGAAGGGCACGGTTTGACCATATTAACAGAATAGGGAACAAACTTGCTTCATACCCTGCAGGTAGCAAGGCGTTTTGGTCCCTGACTAAGTAGGTTGAATCAAACTTCTATCGCCCCTCACTACCACCACTACTGAGGCCCGACGGGGCGCTGGCCCACTTCACTGAGGACAAGGCAAACTTGTTTGCCTCCCTCTTTGCGGAATTTTTGCGTCTGAATACTGATGGCGCCCGGCCCCCTCCTTCTGCTGTTGGATGTGAGATGAGTATGTCGGACATTCGCATCCATCAGAGGGAGGTCTGTAGGGTGCTCCGTAAACTTGACGTGAACAAGGCTACAATGGCACGGACGGGATACCAGCAATTGTACTGACACAACCTATATCGGCTTTCGATAGTGACTAGAAAAGTGCCGAAGGCTTGGAAGCAAACTAACGTTCAGCCCGTGCACAAGAAGGGTAGTCGAACTGACCCAGCCAACTACGGACCCATATCAGTAACGCCCATCCTCTGTAAGAGTATAGAACCTATATTGAAAAATAAGCTCCTGGCATACATAGAAGACAACGACATCCTTAGTGACCGCTAATACGGCTCAGTTCACTGCAAAAAAGATCGGGATCCTTGCAAAGATGAGACGGTCCTTCACGCCTGAATAGCTGCTCAACGTGTATAAAGCGCAAGTTCGGTCATGCATGGAGTACTGCTCTCACCTCTGGGACGGATCTGCCAAATACCAACTTGATGCACTTGAGTCGATTAACAGATGGGCCAAGAGACTGATTGGCAACAATGCGCTAGTCGACTCAAAGCTCCAGAGGCTTGAACACCGACGACGATTTGCCAGCCTGTCGGTTTTCTATCGGTTACTCTTAGGGGAGTGTGCGATGGAACTGCACAATTTAATTCCGCCTAGCCCTTTCCATCATCGGACTACAACACGTACGGCAATGCGCCATCGGTACTTGGTATATATCCCACCTATATGCACAAAGCGTTTTGAAAATACTTTCATTGTGCGTACAGCTAAGTAGTGGAATTCCCTGCCGGCGTATTTGTTTCCTGATAGCTACAACCTAGGGGTCTTCAAGTCAAGAGTGAATAGGTTACTTCTAGGCAAGCGTGCTTCACCTTCGACCACATCATCTCATCAACACTTAACATCAAGAGAGATAGTGGTCAAACGCGAGCCTACAACGAAAAAAAAATACATAAGTTCCTACGAAGGAAGACTTCATCAAGTTCAGAGCAGTGTATCACGGCTCACGTCCTCCAACGCGAACACTAAACAAGATAATGATGCCGCAGGGCTGTCAACTATCCAACACAAGTAAAACCTAGTGCGATATTTATTTTCGCCAAAACTTTGTTTGCTTCCGTATTCGTCATACGAGTATTATAACATGTCACATTCTCCGTTAAGATTAAACGAATACGAAAAGTACTAAAAATATAAATATTGATAGATGTAGAATGACAATCTGTAGAACGCTCGGTCACTTTCGATATTTCATGAAAATTATAAAAAATAGTACCAACTCAGCTCAGTACACGTTGGTGGTCCACTTAATTGATAAAGAGTCAGGATAATCCATCATGGTGACAGCGTAGAATGAAAGAAGAAAGTTCCCAAGTACCTGACATGGTACTAGTACAGGAAGATGATGATGTTATATTTTCAAGTTGTGGAAACACCTTAAAAGTTCTTGCGATAATCGCCGTGTAATTTGCCTGCTTAGGATACTGAACAGGGAAAACCAAGACCAACCAAGGGCAGGTTCATCCCTTTTCATCCCCCCTTTTCATTTCGTTCAGATCCTGTCGTTAACTTAATAATTTTGCCAAGGCAAAGGTGCAGAAGTCAGTTTGCGCTAAAAGTACATTCAATTACCTATTTATGGATAAGCCGAATGTCAGGCGAATATCCGACGATGCTTAAATCACGGTGTAAACGTTTCAACTTCTCATTCTGGTTTATTTAGGACAGTCTTTTCAAATAGCGATAACATTCGAATTGTTTACGGACTCAAACTCGCCAACCCTGTGAGGTATCCAACTAACACAGTCAGTGTTCCCCGCGCTATAGTCCAAACGATACATGTAGGAGCACCTACCAATGTCACACCAAATATAAAAGAACCATGTTTAATTCTTTGTCTTCCTAATACACAAGTGTTACAATGTTGATAGAAATACCCGAGTTAAAGAGATGCTGTTTCTGCTTGCCGCTGCGACGTGGGATCCTTGTGTTTGCGTACCTGAGCTTGGTGAGTGATATCTTTATTATTATCGACAGGCGACCCGCCCCAGTTTCACCTGTTACAAATAATATACAAAAACCTGCCTCGTTTCTCACTCTTACTATTGGTGCAAACCGCATGAAAATCCATTCAGTAGTTTTTGAATTCATCGCATACAGACGCGGAGGGGGACTTTATTTTATAATTTGTGGTGATAGTGATAGTTATTAACTTGCTTGTGAACAACTTGCGACCCACGGATGGGTTCAAGTAAAAGAGGAAAAATTACAAGTCCGTGATTAGACCTGTCGTAATGTATGGATCCGAATGTTGGGCAGTGAAAAAGATGGATGAAAAGAGATTGCATGTAGCAGAGATGAGAATATTGAGATGGATGTGTGGAGTGGCGAGAATGGATAAAGTGAGAAATTAGTATATTAGAGGCAGTAAGTGGCGCCAGTGACAGAAAACTTACAAGAAAACCTTGTATGGTCATGTGATGAGGAAGGATAAATCGCATGTTACTAAAAGAGATATGAATATAAATGTGAATGAATGGAGAGGGAGGGGACGACCAAAGAACAGATGGAGGGACTGTGTGAGGAGTGATATGAAAGAAAAGGGAGTAAGTGATAGCGTGTGCAGGACTGTATGGAAGAAAAAAACATGTTGCGCCGACCCCAATTAACATGAGACAATTTAAGGGCAGGAAGATTATAATGAGTGATAGTGATTAGCTTCTAATGGTCTTCGGTTATTGATAAGTCGGATATAGGAATATGTATGTCGAATGCTTAAGCAATGTGCATGAGTAGTTTTTTCAATCATGTTGGAGAATCTCTTTTGATTCATCATCATCATCTCTCTGCTCGTCTTCTTGACTGCCCTGGACATCTGGAAGAAGAATTGACAATTTTTTTCTTGTGGCCTCCCCCTTTTCTTGTGCCAATCCCTAGCTTCCTGTGCAAACCTCATGTTCGTTTTGATTGAGAGAAGTTAATTTGCTGTCATCAGATTCTAAAAGTGCTTAGATTTGTTATCTGTCAGTATCGCTTCAGTAAAGATATTTTAGTAAATTCTGTTTTTGCCTGAATGAACATATATTCAATACTAATCCATCAACAAAAATTTAGTAACGGACCGATGTCCTTGAATTGGATTGTGTGTAGATATGTAGATATGCTATATCTAATGCCTCTAGCTAGACACTGGAAATAGACAGGACACTCCACTTACAAGATTAATATGCACACAAACGTCACGACTTGACCTTAAACTTCGTTTATCTGGCAATGCAATTTATGTAACTGTATGTGTGTGTGTGTGTGTGTGTGTGTGTGCGTGTGTTCTCAGATTTAAGAGACATTTACCGACTAAAACTGTACTATAGCCTCCATTATTAGAGATATTTTTTAAATAAGGCCTCCATAGGCCGTATAGATTAACATGCAATCAAGTTGGTGAATTCCTTTATATTGTGACTAGAACATGTCCCACGAAACACGAAATCACCACTACTTCCTCTTACGCACATCGAAATCTGACACATGTTCTACTTCTGTTTAGAATATTGTATGTCAGTAAAAACTGACATATTTGAGGGTTCCGTACCCAATGGATCCAAACGGGGATCCATATTGCTGTCACTCCGTCTGTCTGTCTGTCCGTCGTCTGTCACACAATTTTGTGCCGAAGAATTTTTTAACTGCCCATTGACCTATGAACTTCAAATTTTGGTAATAATCACTATCACTATTTATACTAATACATTATATATCTATACTAATATTATAAAGAGGAAAGATTTGTTTGTTTATTTGTACCGAATAGGCTCTGAAACTACTGGACCGATTTTAAAAATTTTTTCACCAATAGAAACTACGTTATTCCTGAGTAACAATGGCTATTTTTTTATCCCGAAAACGGGTCCTGTGGGGTGGCCCACGGGAGCGAAGCCGCGGGGAACAGCTAGATTATTATAAAACAAATTCCCCCACCGCGTCTGTTTGCGATAAACTCAAAAACTACTAAACGGATTTCCATGCCGATTTCACGAATAGAAAGAGTGAGAAACGAGAAAGTTTTTGTCTATAATTAGACGCTAGTGTTTATTATAACGTGTATTTTACTTACAAATATATTGATAAATCAGATTGACACGCATTTAGCCGGTTTTTTAGGGTTCCATACCCAAAGGGTAAAAACGGGACCATATTACTTAGACTCCGCGGTCCGTCTGTCTGTCTCTCTGTCTGTCACCAGGCTGTATCTCATGAACCGTTATAGCTATATAGTTGAAATTTACACAGATGTTGTATTTCTATTCCCGCTATAACAACATATACTAAAAACAGAATAAAATAAATATTTAAGTGGGGCTCCCATACAACAAGCGTGATATCTTTGCCGATTTTTGCAATAATGGTACGGAACCCTACGTGCGCGAGTCCGACTGGCACTTGGTCGGTTTTTTTGCTTCTGCTTTAGACAAAATGGCATTATGTCAGCGATGGTCGAAATACCAAAATGTCATTTGACCAAAATTACATTTTGATAGCGCTTCGAAATCCCAAACATTTTACCAATCGCTATCGCGACGCTTTCGTTGATAGAATGTTGCTTGTCAATAGCCTCGGGCCTCGGGCAAGTCCAATGTCAAAGTGAAGCGTCATTAGTTATCCCAAATTAAGTGATAAGAAGTATTTAATATTTGTTTTCATTATCTATCTGTTTACGAATTGTCCGAAGCCACTTCCCCGAATAAGATAAGTTTAATAATAATATTGTCCAATTCTCCCAATCTTAATTAGTCATACCTATCTACTCGTTGATACCCGCGAGTGCGCAATGTTTCAATTAAAATATGTTAATTATTTAATGTTTTGATTTTCGTTTAATTGTGGCTGGATCGTCAGGGTCCTCATTTTAATAAAAGATAATATTAAAACATAACGTTATGGCCGCCCACTGTCTCTTAATATACAGGGGATGTACTATGCCAAATCGAATGCCAAATAATCGAATATCAATTGATCGACCACTATAAATCGAACGCCTAAATACTCGAACGTTCTTAATATCGAATTGTCAATAAATCGAACATTCACTATATTGTACACTCAATACATCGAGTGTTCAAAATATCGAATGTTTGTTTGATCATAACATATTCATTCTATCGAAATATCAATATACTGAATACTTCTTAAATAGCTTTTTTGGGATACCCTATTTTACAGACAGGGTAACGTAAATTGTCAACAGTACAGTTGTCAATGGTATTTGAATAGTATTTGACATGAATTGTATTTTAATTGTGTTTGAATTGTATTTTAACTTTTGTTTAATTGTATGTTAATTGGATTTTAATTGTATTTATAACTGTATTTTAATAGATTTTTAATCGCATTTTTTAATTGTATTCTGCTAGTCCTAATATATATGTAGTAACATTGCATTGGCGTTATAGCTGTTAAGGTGTTATTTACATAATTTCGAATAAATAAATAAATAAATAAACAGTTGTACCATGCACTTAAATCAACATATTCTACCATAAATATTATACTGTACTTTCATAACCTTCTATATCTTGGTTGTAACTAGTATATAAGATTTGTTTTTCTCACCATCTATACCTTTTTGTTCAATAAACAATTTATTATTATTATTCATGTGAGCTCTTAGATGCCTAATAAAATTAGCCAATTTATTATTGATATACCAATTCTCTTTTCCAGTTGGTGACATGCCTGTTCGCGATCCTGCAGATGGTGCTATGGCTGCTGTACCGCGACATCGAGAGTACCTTCACAACTACCGCAGCCTTGTATAGAGGGGTCATCATGGAGGCTCAGCTGTGTCTCATATTTGTACTCTATGCTTTGGACATCGTCTTCCATGTTGTTTTAATCATTGGAGCTCATTTGGTAAGCGCATTTCCTGTAGTTTGTATGCAGCAGGCTGCCCTTATCAAAATCTATTCGCGTTTGGCCCACCATGTCTTCGTCCATACATCAATTATTTGCCGATAACTCTCATTTTACCTTAAGATTAGGGGCTGTACTATGAGCTCTTAGCGCAATTTTGAATACATTGTGCGAAAGGGACAGACGTATACAAGTCATAGACCTCCGTTCTTTATGCACTATGGAATGCTACTTTGCAGACTTGATTGTTTTGTTACGGTAATTGGCATACGACCACCTCTGAACACCACTATGAATATTTCAGCTGAGAATAAATTCTTGTTTCATACGTAGTCGGGTTTTAGTTTTTGAACTCTTTATTTACTTTTTTTTTTGTATGTAATATGTACAATTACGGGGCGTCAAAAAATTCATCCACATCGCTGTCAACAGGAAAAGTGCCCAGAAGGCTGGCAGCATTGCCACGTTGGATGGCACGTTGAATGCTGATTCTTTGACCCAAAAAAAGGCCAACCCTCTGGTCACGTGAAGAGTCGACCAACCGCTTGGCGATATCCCGTAATAATAGTTGTGCACTCGGACCCCATGGCCCTAGTGTTTCAACCCCAAACGGCTCAAACACTAATTTTGAACTTATTTTATACTTAAAGTATTTTGGGGTTTTGCAAAGCCTGAGGGACAAATGAACATAAATGCATACACGCATACATACATACTTACATACCGGTAAAAAAAAACCCTCCCTTTTGCTTCACCGTAGTCATGTAAAAAGTCGTCCAGTTGATCCATGACACCGTCCTTGAACTGCCCACCACTAAGACTTACATTATCATTAATGTAAGTTATTAGTGGGCATTTAACCTCCCAAAAAATCAAAAAAGAAAAAAATCAATCATCCCCAAGATTCTTGATCTTTCTCTTGAATAAGTGATCTATCATAGACAGAAGAAAACAATACCTATGAAAGTAGCGAAATTCTGGGCTCTGATGTACTATAATAATCTATAGCACTTTTTTACGTTTATATCTTCCAGAAAAGGCGTCGTCTCCTGCGCGTGTACTATTACTATGAGCTGACGACTATGGTGGCCACCTTCGTGGTGGTGCTCATCACCTACATCGACCTGGACAGGTTCCCGAGGTGGAACTTCGTCGTCACTGAGTTCTCTCTCGCCTTCACAGGGTTTGGTAATGTATCAATATCATAACTTAATATATTAATACAAAACTTTTAGCTTGTCCCCGCGGCTTTGCGCGCGTTAAAAGTGATTTATCATCCCAATGGAACACACTGCCGAGATTAAAACTATCCTATGTCCTTTACAGGGTCTCAAATTAACTCCATACCATATTTCACCTAATTAGTTTTGCCGTTTGGTTTTCAAAAAGTAACAAACAAACAAAGTTACTTTCGCATTATTTTATACTACCTACTGCCAGCGGCTTCGCCCGCGTGAATGTCAAAATTATCCCGAGGAAACATAATTCCCGAGATATTAAGTATTCTAGGTGAAGAAGTAACAAACATACAAACACACTCACAAACTTTGGCCTTTATAATGTTACTAGCTTTTACCCGCGGCTTCGCTCGCGTAAAACGTAGAAAAGGAAACACAGAGTAGTAGTACAAAAATAGTGTATTTTGCGTTAAATAAAATGCAGTAGGTACTAATTAGATTTTTGATTCTTATAAATATTGTTTAGGTCGTCAAAAGTGTGGAAATAGGTTCTGAGCACAGAATTGTAATTTTTAATAACTTACTTTAACACAGTCGTGTAAACAATATTTTTAGTTTTACCATCTTTTGCTAAAACATATTGATTATGTGGACTTGATACTCCTGAACACGCTACATACAGTTGCCCATGGGAAGTCTATTTAATGCCGTGATTTTTACTTTATTTAGTACAATAATGAACATATTATGTACATTTATTCTTATTAACTCCGATTCAAAATGCGACTGTGGCGCGGCCAAAAAGTACCACTCGAAAAAACAGTTTTTTTCTAAATGCACTCCTGCAACTTTCAGTGTTTGCCCTTGAGCTTTATTTATGGTAATCGCGAATGCGTCCAGATTTCTCATTAATAGGACTGGGACACCAACTTTCAGCCTCAACGTATGGGACGGTATCCCTGATAATTCTAAAGAGTTAAGAAACTCTATAGGGTAGAATTTCTCACCCTGAACAGTTTCAGGGTGAGTCACTCTGCTGCCACTTGTTTCAAGCTTGCTAGGAAGCATGTATTATATTTTCTTATTCTGCTTAAAAAATGGCGAGATTTATCACTGTCATACAAAAGCAAAGACTTGAGTGGTTCTTCTGGCTCACTAAGCGTTGGAACTGAAACTTTTCCACCAGAGCAACACATACCCGGTGTCTCATCATTCCACTTGAGTGCTTCACAATATCAATTTTTTTTATCCATGTTCCCTATGAGAACTAATCGATGGTTAGTGTAATCAATCAATGGGTCATAATCAGACGCAGCGTTGTGGAACGACTCCCATGTATTTCTTGCAAACGTACGTCTCCTTTCAGACTGCCGTTGAGCTCGTAAAATACGCCGTATTTGGGATTGTTCAGGCGTCTCAGCAGCTATCGATGACACGTGACGTTCGGCATCTAAAATCCGACGGGCCTGTGTTTGCTCAAAAGTCTCACCAGCCCTTTAAGTTGCGTGACGCTCAGCATCTGCCAGTTGGTGAGCCTGAGTCTGGTTGAAAGTCGCAGCAGCCCTTTCAGTTGCGTGACGCTCAGCAACTGCGAGTTAGCAAGCCTGAGTCTGGTCGAAAGTCTCAGCAGATCTTTGAGTCTCGTGACGCTCAGCATCTGCGAGTTGGCGAGCCCGAGTCTGGTTGGAACTCTCAGCAGCTATTTGAGCTGCGTGACGCTTAGCATCTGCGTGTTGGCGAACCTGTATCTGGTCTAAAGTCTCAGCAGCTCTTTGGGTTGCGTGACGCTCAGCATCTAAAATTAGACGGACTGAGTCTGCTCCTCTGTTTCTTGGCTTCTAGCTACTCTTGCTGTTCGAGCTCTGCTAGAGCTACGGCTCAGATAAGATTTACGCTTGCGAGGTATATCCACAGCATAAAAATATCCCCCTAATAAAATAAGCATTAGAATATTATAAAGTTTTGCTTAAATTACCACTTTCACGGACACTGACATTAAGTTCAATTTTTCAAATTGACACTCAAATCTTTCATAAACAATTATATCATGCCTACAGCCGAATAAGAAGGACGCCATAAAAGGAAGTTTATATAGTACATATTATTTTCATATTTTATAACTACTCCACCATTTCTGCCGCACCTTGTTTTATACAAAAAAGTAGCCTATATCCATCCCAGGGTCTCATACTATCTGCATACCAAACTTTATCTAAATCGGTTCAGTGGTTTAAGCCATAATAATAAGTTTCATACAAATCTAACCCACCCCGCTATTTCTTCCCCTTTGTGTTTTATGCAAAAAAGAAGTAGCCTAAGTCCTGCCCAGGGTCTCAAACTATCTTCACACCAAATTTCATCTTAATCGATTCAGCGGCTTAAGCCATAATAAGAAGTTTCATTCAAAATTAACCCCCCTCCCATTTCTCCCCCTTCGCATTTTTTGCAAAAAAAATAGCCTATGTCCGTTCCAAGGTCTCAAACTATCTTGTTACCAAATTTCATCTAAATCGGTTGAGCGGTTTAAGCGTGAAAAGGTAACAGACAGACAGACAGACAGACAGAGTTACTTTCGCATTTATAATATTAGTATGGATAAGTGTGATAATGTTATAAGTGTGATAATGTGATATAGTGTGAAGTAAGATATAGTGTGATGTGAAAATTAGTATGGATGCGAATGTGAGTTTGTTTGTTACGCATTAAAGACTTACCTTCGACCGATCGTCATTAAATTTTGCATACACATTTTCAGGGGTACAGAAAAGGACATGGAGTACCTTTCATACGCGAGCCTATTTTAATATTATCCTGGCACTATTCCAGAATTGCCTTATAGAAAAAATAATGTATTTCGATAGATTTTTAGGGTTCCGTACCCAAAGTGTAAAAACGGGACTCTATTACCTCCGCGGTCTGTCTGTCTGTCCGTCTGTCAACAGGCTGTATCTCATGAACCGTGATAGCTAGACTGTTGAAATTTTCACAGATGATGTATTTCTGTTGCCGATATAACAACAAATACTAAAAATGTAATGAAATAAATATTTAAGTGGGACTCCCATACAACAAACGGGATATTTTTGCCGTTTTTTGCGATAATGGTACGGAACCCTTCGTGCGCGATCGCACTTGTTTTCTACCGAACACTAATATTCAGCTTCTGTTAGAATAATACTAGAGCAACGTCGGATGCAATTATCCATTTATAATTATACTAGCTTTGGAGGTATGCTTTATTCTGGAATGGCGACTGCAAACCGGAAGACGTTGCGCTGGAAGGCCTCCCACCAGGTGGCCCGATGACCTGTTGAAGGTTGCGGGGATCCGCTGGATGCGGGACGCACGGGACCTTTCAATGTGGCGACGCTTGGGGGAGGCCTACGTCCAGCAGTGGACGTCTTTCGGCTGATATGATGATGATGATGGAGGTATGCGGCATAGGATACCTGACCAGTAACCTCCATAGAAAAGGAATGATCCTCCGACCAGACGGGAGTTGTGTCTGGTGGGAACTGCCCAATGGTTATTGTCGGCCTGTTATATGTGTTCAAATCGCGACGAAAACTTTGCTTGCGCGATGCAGGATTTGTGTGACGTCATGTCATTAGTTCGTAAGTGGCGACGTTGGTGCCGCTACAAGCTGTTGCCCACGAGTTCATTTGCGTAAAATTAGGTCTCCGAATAGCCTATTTTTTAATTTCGCGCCATAATATTGTGTGTTGTGTGCCTATATTGAGAAATTATTAGTTCACCATACTACTACTAGACGATTGCCGGAACAAAACTATTTTATGTCCTTCCCAGGGTCTTAAACTATCTCCATACTAAATTGCATCCAAATTGGCTCAGCGGTTAAAGCCTGATAAGGTTACAGACTGGAAGACAGACGGACAGACAGACAGAGTTACTTTCGCAAATATATGATTAGTATGGATACATAAGTAAGGTCTTGCATCCATGAGTTGTATGATAGCTAAGATTTTCCTAAGTAAAAACTTATGGTGTAGGCACACAACTTTTTAATTTTATAATGACTCCCACAATCTGCAAAAGCAACATTAAAATAGCATCCACTGGTGCTATGCTGAAATGACATAATTGTGTTCAGCCAGTTTGGTACCATGGGCCGTAAAATACATAATAATATATTTGTGTACAATTTTACAGATTAAGACCAAAAAAAATACCTATTCTGATGGAATATGTTTCTACAGTGTTACAGATATATCTGCTACTCCTAGTCCGCAGCGAGCTCCGTAAGGATCGGTACCAGGAGGGAAGGTCCAGCTACACCAATCACATAGCCGAGGTCTTCGTGGAACCACCTCTGAGACGGCAATGGAGGACCTTCATTTTGTAGAGTTAATAAAAAATAGTTCATAGTTTGTATTTATTTTATTGATAAACCTTAAGATTATGTCGGAGTACAAACCTTATAATATGAATAGTTCAATGATGATTTCAATTATTTTCATGTCTCTGGCAAAAAGTATATTATATGTACAATAAAGAATAAGAATCAACTGTGAACTCTTGTAAATAGGAAATATAAGCCTTTTTATACAATCTATGTGGACACTTAATTAAATTACATAGTTTTAAATACTTAATTAACAATAATTACCTATATATACACATAAACCTAAAACTACGACCACGTATAAAAAGAGCAGGGGTCATTAGGCGTCAAAAAATTCGGCCGCATCGCTGTCATCGTGAAAAGTGCCCAAAACGCTTGCAACATTGCCACGTTGAATATCAATAACGTTATCACTTACTATTACAGAAGTTGTCATAACAATAGTATAAATAAATTAAGTAAAAAGGACTAGACCTTTTCACAAGCTACTTTAGCTTCAACATAGCTGTATTTGTTTATCAATCTCTTTATTGAATATATCAGCAATGATTCCAGACCTATAAAGATAAAAAACAGTTTAGTTTGGAACAAATATAATGTTTTACAAAACATACATTTTAAAATGAAGATAATTGTTAACAATCATAAGAACTAAGCAATTTTTATTTTAATCTTTGTCTCTCTCTAGGAATTTCTCCTGTATTATGGATGCGATTAAACACATTTAAACTCACATATATAAACACCAAGATCCGGAGCAACCACTATATGCCATATAAATATTGGTTCCGTGCAGGAATCGAACCCGCGATACGCATCGCAGCCGCGAATCGCTCAACCACTGCGCCAATCATTACGTATTTTTAGAAAATTCATCCCCGAGGGATGAAAGTTTGTATGGAAATTCAATATTTTATATCTAAAAATGTTCGTAGGGCATACTGCTTGTTCGATTACAAGTACTTACCAATAGTTAAAATGGCCGCAGCGCCAAACGCGACTAAGTCGTTTCCAGCTGCCGAAAACTTATTGAATTGATAAGATAGGTAGATCTCTCCAAAGTGTTCTTCGTTGGCAAAAGTTAGGCACATCAACACCGCAGTGATATAGAGGATAAGAATGAGTATGCAGTAGCGGAGGTAGACGCGGTACAGCGTCGCACTTTTCTGAAAAGAAGATTGAATGGTTAAGAACGCAGATAGATACGACAGAGGTATGCCGTTGAAGCAGCTATGTTTTGGGCGAAACAAATATTAACGATTGCGCCAGCGACATGATAAAGATGAAGACAGAGGTTTAGCCGAGGTTTAACTGAACCGAATCAGTTATACGACTTGAAATAAAACCTACTAGGTACAACAGCTGAAAACAAGTAGGTAACATTTGTCATTCATATTCTTTTGGAATTATTTTTAACCAACTTACCAAAATGGAGGACGTTCGCAATTCGGATGTTTATATTTTGTTTGTATGTTCAGGCATAACTCCGTCATACACGGATATGCAAAATACTTTTTTTACGTTTGAAATGGTATAAATACTCTCGAGGTGGCCCCATATATTTTATATTTCAAAACATAACATCATGCCGTTACGATCTAAACGGGTAGGTAGATGTGAACAGTTCTCCCTGGTACACTCTTATTTCAATGGCTAAGTTCAAATTTTAGGTTATTCGGGTAATTTATTCTGGCATAACTTTGGGCATTCTAAGTATTTATCTTACTATAGAACTTGGCCACTAGGCACCACAAATATTAAGAAAGAAAAAGTAACGTTTTTACATAAAACAACCGACTGTCAAATAAAAATACTACAAATTGAAAAATAACTTCAATTTCGGAAGATTTTATTTCTACTTAAATTTTTAGTAAACTGGAATTTTACTGCCAGCTCATTGCCTATTAATGCCTATAAAGTTTTTAATGAGTAGATCTAGTTGATTTTTTATTTTTTTTATTTGATTTAGGCTCACGCTTGACCACCATCTCACCTGATGGTAAGCGATGATGTGGTAAAAGTCCCATTGCAAAAATATTACTATCATCTATTATTAATTGGTTAGAGTTAGAAAAATATTGGTCTATTAATCTAGTCTATGGCATGTGTCAACGCTTGAGAGGAAGTTTAGACTAATAAGCGTTAGTTAATAATATGATGTTTCATTATCTCTTATTATTCATATTAAAATGAAATAACTACGCTGTATAAATTCAATGCGTTATGTTATACGTCAGGTAATTTTTTGGTACTAAGACATGCCGGTTTCCTCCTATTGCCACTAACGGGGCCCAAATCATGACTCTGTTCAGCCACGGAAACATTCATAATGAAAACCCCAATCTAACCGGGCATTTACGACAGTCCAGCTGGAGTACCAACATTAAATAATTATGTATATTAATTTACCTTAACCCCAGCTACTATGAAGGTGACAATCATTCCAAATTCCAACAGTTGTAAAGCTAGACCAAAAGCTTCATACATCAATTCGTGGCAAATCTCTGGAATATACGTCGGATCCCATTGGTAGAAGTAGTATTCAATCGTTTGATACGTCATTATTGTTAATAAACCAATCCGAATAACTGACAGTGCCTGTGAATAAAAAAAAGATTAACATGAAGAAGTCTTAGTATTTGCGGGGCTGTAATCATTTTCGGTCAATACTAATTTAAGTACCAGGAGATTATTATAATGAAGCAGCATTACGGAGTCTGGAATCATGAAATGTAAAAAGTGTACCAGGAGGTTTTAGATTATGACCTCCTGGTACTCTACCGCTTGTGATTCTAGGCCCGCAAATACTTCTTCATGATTCTGGCCTCTTGGTCGTTTGGGTATAAATGCTTATAATATTCAACATCTAACTAAAAAGCAGAAGTGAAAGTTATATTTTTATCATGTTAATAAACTCTCTACTTATTTCAACCCGGCCAAGAAGTTTGGCAAGAACCATAGTTTGGTTTGAGTTTTGGTCCGTAGGTGCCAAATGTGGCATAAAATTTTAAATAATAAATTATTCCAATAATGGCACCTGCGAAAAATATCGATAGGTGCCTTATGTGGAATACCTGATGTACCGTTTACTCAGGTGCCGTAAAAACGGGTGCCCAATGTGGTATACGTGAAATAAAATACCAACAGTGAAACCAGATTCAAATATGATAGAAAAACCAACGAGATATAATAATTTCAACAAATATATTATCTTTCCCTCTTTGTGGCAGGTATATGGGCATCGTGGTATTTGACGTCAGAAACTATGTCACACTTCTCTTTCTAATTAACATATCTGAAGCTTTATCGCTGATAAAGATATTTTAAAAATGGCAGCTGTTGGCGATCGCTCGCTATGCCTACCCATCAAGCCCGCTGTCACATGAATTTATTATTACGCAGCGAACAGCCCCGTATTCTAAGCCGCTATTAAGTTTGGATCTATATTACGTTTGACTTCACTTACCAATCGCAGGGAAGCCCATAACATTAGCCAGCACCTTAGAGATGAACAAGACCAACGTCTCGCCTTGGGACGTTCATTATTGGACTGTTCTAGTCCGGTTTTCTCACAGGTAGCCATTGAAGACTTCAAATTCGAATTCGGAATCAAGTACATTATAAATACTTCTTAAAAACACGTCAATCAAACCAGTGATAATGATTAATTGATAACGCCTGAAATAAAAACAAAATTTTAATCATCTGCTGGACTTAACTTTATAATTGATAATTTATGGGTGAATTAGAGGCTAACTCCATTAAAAACTGACCTTAACTATCTCTCAGTGCAGGTTATCATAAAGAGGTCAGTGAAGTTATTTAAATCAAACATAAAGATTCGCGGATTTTGATAAAACCACAGTATCCAACAATTTTATTATGTAACGCCGGGAGGTGACGCTCTAGAAAGACATACATAGACCTTATAGGTGATGTTCTTCAGAAAGGCCAGGTGCGCAGTACTCATAACCGGCGTGTGTGTATGACTAGATGTATGAATGTGAGTGAAGCAAAAGAAGTATGTAAGGATCGTAGCAGGTGGCGTTTTGTAGTTTCTGCCTACCCCCATGGGAAAAAGGCGTGAGTTTATGTATGTATGGCACTTTAAATGTTAAATCAAGCTTAAGTTAGACAGAGAGGAGGCCTGTGTCCCAGCAGTGGTAACATTAAAATTATGATAAATATTTATATAACAATAATACACCACGAATTTATGATAAAATAATCTATTAATCTTCTTCTTCTTCATCGTGTCGATATCTATTAATCTATCTATACCAATATTATAAAGAGGAAATATTTTTTTGTTTGTTTTTGTGTTTGTTTGTTTGTTTGTACCGAATGGGCTCAGAAACTACTGGACCGATTTAAAACATTCTTTCACCTATGGAAAGCTACAATATTTCCGAGTAACATAGGCTATCAATTATTTTCAAAAAATTGGAGAACCTTATGAAAATTGCAATAATGTAACCAAAAGAAGCAAAATTTTGCACGTAAAAAAACTTTTTTACCTAAAATTACAACCGACTTCCAAAAAAACACTACAAAGTGAAAAATAACTTCAATTTCGGAAGGCGGTGTCAAAAAACGAAGCAACGAAAACACGAACACCGACTTGTATTTTTTTGTAAAAAAGTTTTTTATTTTTCACTTTTTAGTGGTACATAATGGAAAAGTTCTATAGTAAGGCACCTATAATGCCCACAGTGATGCCAGAATAGATTACCCGAATAACATGTAATTTGAACATAACCGGTGGAATGAGAGTGTACCATGGTGACCTGCGCACATCTGCATACCCGTTTAGAGCATATTGGCGTGATGGTTTGTTATGAATTGGTGAAAACAATAAACAGACATGCGATAGCAGCAAACTCGGGAGATTTGCCTTCATTTATTGAAGACTTCTGTTGTATATCTCCTAAGTTCTTCATCAGATCTTTACAAAATTTATATGGGACCATTTCGTAATAAACCTTTTTCGAACAAAAAAAGAATTTTGCAAATCCGTTTATATATGATGGAGTTATGCCCGAACATAAATAACAAATAATAATAATAGAACCATCCGAATTGAGAACCTCCTCCTTTTTGGGAAGTCGGTTAAAAATAGTGGTAATAGGTGGGTAGGACGTACCTATCCACCTTCCTTACCTACCTAGGGTAGATAGGTAGGTGGTAGGTAGGTAGATAGCCGGTTGACGGGAGCGAAGCCGCAAGGGTCAGCTAGTTAATATTTGAAAAGAAAACTTGGCATTTGTGACTCAATCTTAAATAAGGTTCATATTCTATATTGTAAACCAAATAAACATATACAAATACAAAAGGAAAACTTATGTACCGAGTCGAGCTTAACCCATAATTGGGTTCTCTGACAGCAAACCTCAGTGTTATAGAGAGATTTACAAAATTAGGACATTTAACAAAAGCAAGTAAGCAGTTTATGTGATGATTTGGAGAAGAAGTGCAGAAAGCTCATTTTTAACGAATTACTGGTGAATTCCGCCCATTGAGCGACTATTAATTAATAATGTAAAATGGATAATATTTAAAAAGTTCTGTATCAAAGCAAGTTTATATACCTGAAGCAAGCTGACTCGGGTTGACTCGCTACACACAAAAAGCACTGGTCAAGTAAGAATTCACTTTTTTACTGTATTTATGTACGTCTGCTCGTCTCGCAGTACTTACTATCACTGATAATTAATCTGTTTGGTACTCTTCATTTATATAATTGTGCTCTTCATAATAATACTCATAATCAACTTCAATGTGTGTGTCTGTATAAGTTTATTTATAAACAACATGAAACCCAGTTATCTACTACGGATCCAAATGTCGGGGTTTTTTTATCGTTTCTGCGTACCCAATTGAGGTTGTTTATTTGTTATTCCCAACTTTAACAAAATATTTCTATTCCGTCCGGTTAGTTAGGATGTGGAGACGCGGTCTTTTCCGGGACGTCATGGGGTATTCCGATAGAGAATTGACATATTATGGTTGAATAAGCAGGGTAAAGTGACCATCGGCTGGCTATTTACCTGACTGCCGAAGGAGGGTAATGTGTTTATCAGTCTATGTATGTATGTATGTATGTTTGTTCCTATGTGGCGTTCTAGAGACCAAACGCGTTGGCCGATTTTGATGATTCATACGTCAATCGATTCGTCTTAATCCTGCAAGTGTCACTGGCTACATTAAAATTGGAAAAAAAAATGGCGGCTTTTGGGTGCCATTTTGTAAGGAAAAATTTTTTTTTTTCTTCCAAACCCATCGTGTGGGGTATCAAAATAAAGGATTTTAAGAGGCGATTTCAAAAATATATTATACTTATACGTTAAAATGTAACTAATTCTAAAAAAAAATAACTAAAAAGTTGTAAATAAAAAAAAAAAAAAAAAAAAACAAAAAACCCGACTGCTTAAAAAGCAAACTAAAAAGACGTAAACAAGAAGAAAATCATGCTGCTCAGTCGGAGGATACATCCGGTTTTGGTCCGCCAGCTCGCGAATATGTATCCGCCGACTGCACAGAATGATTTTCTTCTTGTTTACGTCTTTTTAGTTTGCTTTTTAAGCAGTCGGGTTTTTTGATTTATTTAATTAACTTTTTTTTTAAACCAGGACCAAAGTTTTGCAAGGCTGCCCTCTACTGTGGTACATGGTTAAGGCTGCAGGAATCCGCTGGATGCGAGACGCAAAGGACGACGTGTGGCGACATTGGGTCCCCCCAATGTCGAAACTTAATCGTTTTCAAGATCTGAAGACTTAGAAGTTTTTATTTTAAATTGCCGAGTTTTTTTGTGTTTTGCCTCTTATTTATTTGTGTTTGCGATTTTTGTATAGTAGATAATATGTTGCTTTATTATTTTTAAAATTGCAGTTGACTGAACCAACTCGTTCGAAGTAGACGATTGATAGTTATAAAATTAAATAAATTCGTTTTTTTTTTTATTTCCGATATATTGAAAAACTGTCTATGACAGTCATGATGCAGATATGATTAAAATATCTACGGTTCATTAGCTATCCAACAAGGTATAACAAGCTAGGGTATTGTCAGAATTCTTCTAAAAATCAAATGTTTGATAAAAGGCACCCAGGTAGAAGTAAAAAATAACGGTACTTAAGCGTCATATTTATGACTTAGGCAAACATAAATAAATTAAAAGGAAAAAACCAAAAAAAAATAGGCCAATAGACAAAAACTCTACAGTAAAAAAACAAAATCTTCAAAATCTAAACTTAACCGTTTTAAAGATATTGGACTTATCTTTAAAACGGTTAAGTTTAGAGTACGGTGTTTCATAGTCAAATCAGTCAGGAATTATGGAAACTACAACCTCTTAAAGGATCTAGGTCAACTTAACCTGTAGCCCACTATGAGCCGAGCGTGCGGTTTTTCTGGTAATTGCACCGTGCATTTTGCCAGTGTCTACTGCGCGGTTTATTTAAAAGTTAGAGCATAAGGCCCCGTTTACACTTTGATTAAATATTAGGTGAGTTCATACATGTTCTGCGAGATTTCCAGGGGGGGGGCAGCTGCCCCTCCCTGCCCCCCCCTGGGTACGCCCATGCCACTATATAAATATAATTGTAACTTATTATTTGAAGAAATATAAACGTATCGTTTTTACAGATGTAGTATTCACGTTTCTTTCTCTCTCTCCTAAGAGTATAGAAAAGTGTCACACTTTTTATTTGGTCGAAACGACAAAATAAAAGGGATTGACTGCCGGAGTCTGTATTTCCTGATAGGTACAACCTGGAAGTCTATAAGTCAAGAGTGAATAGGTTTCTTCTAGGCAAGCGTGCTTCATCGTCGACCACATCATTGCTTACCATCAGGAGAGATAGTGTTCAAGCGCGAGCGATAAATAATAAAAAAAAACATGTGACATTTAGATAACGTTTGACATTCCAATACATTTTTGTAATTTTTAGGGTTCCGTACCCAAAGGGTAAAAACGGGACCCTATTACTAAGACTTCGCGATCCGTCTGTCTGTCTGTCTATCCGTCTGTCCGTCTGTCACCAGGCTGTATCTCATGAACCGTGATAGCTAGACAGTTGAAATTTTCACAGATGATGTATTTCTGTTGCCGCTATAACAACAAATACTAAAAACAGTATATAATAAATATTTAAGGGGGGCTCCCATACAACAAACGTGATATTTTTGCCGTTTTTTGCTCGATATTAATAACGGCTACAGGTAGACGCTTGAAATATTCACAGAATGTTTAGTTGTATATTTACTTCAAAAAATAATAATGATTAAATTGAAATAAAATAAATTAAGGGGGGCTCCCATACAACAAACGTGATTTTTTTGCAGTGTTTTGCGATAATGGTACGGAACCCTTCGTGTGCGAGTCCGACTCGCACTTGGCCGGTATTTTTTTTTCTAATTGCTATCGCCACGATTTCATTGATAGGATGCCATTTGTCTAGCGTCTCTAGTCATTCTTTGCCGTACTTAAGTGTTAATGCGTACATGTCAGTATTCTGTTTTTAGGTCTAGAACTCTGGACCAAGAGCGGAGAGCCCCAGACCCATACCACTATCAGAAAGCTAAAATTTTCAGTATGAACAGGATAATATTTATCTATGAACGTATTTGTACTGCTTGTCTGTAAGGTGGTCCCTTTCACGACTAGTTGGAGTCAAAGAGATACCTTAACCGTTCTTGATTCAGGAAAGCTTTTTGAGTATTTTTTAACTATATTTACAGATTACAAAAAAGCAGTTAGTAGGAAAGTGGGTAATCTAAATACAAAGTCTGCACCTGTAGCCAAGTTGATAATATACAATCGATAACGCTGGTAGAAAACTAATCAATGTATGGGAATGACACATCGAGGTCTAAGGATTAGAAAATCCAAAAATCGCGAAAATCTTTTCCTATACCTTCTTTTCTACGCTTTTTCGTAGTTCGAAGCGCTATTAGTGCTCAAAGGTGCTAGACGTGTCATTTTGTCTACGATGGCGATTGTCGGAATGCCAAAAAGTATATATATTAGATCACGTGACATTTCGATAGCTTTTAACATTCCCATACGTTTTGACATTTTTCCAATCGCTATCGCGACGCCTTTGTCACTGTCACTTGCATAAAAATATAATATCTATGGTCACATGCCGCATAGCCTCAGCTGCTGAAATAGACTGGCTGGACTTGTCTGGTTTAATGAACTTCATGTCTTCTCGTCACATGCCCATACTACTATCACAAGTGTGCTTCAGAGACCTTTTTTTTTTGATTGGGCAAATCTTAAATTATTAATCTTTTTTAAATAAAAAAATATCATTTAGCTGAATCAAATTGTACATACAGTATATAAATTAATCTGTACAATTATTCCTTGATACTATGTCAAAAAAACTAAACAGACTAAAAACAAAACACAACTAAGGAAAAATTTTCTTTTTTTGAAAAATTATACAAAAGACACCGACTTCCGAATAGAAAGTTATTTTTCGCTTTGTAGTGTTTTGTTTTGGAAGTCTGTTTAGTGTTTTTGATAAAAAGCTTTTTATTTTCATCTTTTTAGTTTGTCACCATATATTACAATGAAAATCATTTATAGTCACACTGCTTCTCATAACAATTCTAATAAGCCTAAACACGACTGGAATAAATTGTTTTATTACGGAGTGCCGGTGTCTACCTTCCGACTTCCTCACCAGACCAGTTCGATGGTACCGTTAACTTTAGCACTATTTATTTAAATTTGCTTCATCGGAGTCCTATTTGGGATATCTTATACCAAAAACATACTTCACATTGAGAAGTTTCAGTGACCATCTGTGGTCTTCCTCATCAGTTCCACTTCACCAAGTGATTATTTTCTAATGCACGTGGTTATCATGTTGATGAAAATTTTAGGAGTTCCATCGATTTCCATGGGATCTTCTCACCAGTTCCGTATTTGGTGACAATGGGACCACCTAGAAAGTATACCCTTTCAAACAAAAAATAATTTACAAAATTGGTCCATAATTGGCAGAGTAATCGGTGAACATATACAGCCGAACATAGCCTCTTTTTTGGAAAGTCGGTTAAAAATGGAGACATCAATATAGGTATTGGTTTTATCGGCATTTATATACTTACTCAAATGGGATACTATCGGATATTTTATGTGGCCTATCAGTAATCTTATAGCTTTATTATGTAACTAGCTGTTCTCCGCGGCTTCACTCCCGTGGACCACCCCACAGGGCCCGTTTTCGGGATTAAAAAATAGCCTATGTCACTCAGGAATAATGTAGCTTTCTATTGGTGAAAGAATTTTTTAAATCGGTCCAGTACCTAGTTTCGGAGTATATTCGGTAGAAACAAACAAAAAAATCTTTCCTCTTTATAATATTAGTATAGATTACTAGCTGTTGCCCGCGGCTTCGCTCCCGTGGACCACCCCACAGGACCTGTTTTCGGGATTGAAAAATAGCCTACGTCACTCAGGAATAATGTAACTTTCTATTGGTGAAAGAATTTTTTAAATCGGTCCATTAGTTTTGGAGCCTATTCGGTACAAACAAACAAAGAAATCTTTCCTCTTTATAATATTACTAGCTGTTGCCCGCGACTTCGTCCGCGTTAAACTCGTAAAAATTACATTTTTACATTTTAGTTTCCCGCCGGAACTATGAATTTTCTCATGATCAAACGTAGCCTATGTTACTCGTTATTACATCAGCTATCTACCAGTGAAAGTCCCGTCAAAATCGGACCAGCCGTTTCGGGGATTAACCGGAACAAACAGACAGACAGACAGACAAAAATCTTAAAATTGCTTATTTATTGTTAGTACCGTATATACTTTCACGTGCATTCAATAAAACGTTGTTATTTTGATATTACATACAGACACTTCAATTTTATTTATTTGTATAGATTATTAGTATAGATATAGTACCAGATGTTCCCCGCGGCTTCGCTCCCGTGGACCACCCCACAGGGTCCGTTTTCGGGATAAAAAAATAGCCTATGTCACTCAAGAATAATGTAGCTTTCTATTGGTGAAATAATTTTTTAAATCGGTCCAGTAGTTTCGGAGCCTATTCGGATTCCTATGCCTATTCTATTTTTAGCCTAAACAAACAAAAAAATCTTTCCTCTTTATAATATTAGTATAGATAGATTAGTCTTTGCCCGTGGCCCGCGTTACAAGTGTTTTAAGGTTGCTGCATACGTAACGTGTTTTATTCCGGGCGAAACGGGATGATAAGACGTTTTCATACAAAATGCAAAGGGACGCCACGTCGCCGTCCCGTCCGTATTGCTCGTGACGTATGCTCTTTCGTACACATTTCGTATGAAACGATATTTTTAAGGCTTATCATGCCATTCCGTCCGGAATATAACACATACATATGCAGCGGCCTTTACTATTCTAAGAGAACATACTATCGGGATAACCTTAATCTTTAATATATTATATATCTTTAACCGATAGCCGAGGCGTGATTGATAAATAAAATATTCAGACTTAAAATTGTATAGAATACGTCCCATCACTTTGCTACAGGTCACAAATCTAAATAGGTACGACAGAGCTCAGGGGAGACACCTATATAGTCTCTCCCGGGTTGTACCCTGCTTGCCTTTGGTCAGCAGGGATTAAGGAGTGGTCTCTAAATCGGCCACGGGACCTTTTCAAGTGCTAATAGAAATCGCCAGGGTGGTGTCAGTGAAGTAAATCGAGTACTCCCTGGTTTTTCCCCAACATTCCAGGCACCTTTTCAAGGTTTTCCCTCAGGTAACAAAAATAAGAGCACGAAGCCGATAGCGACTAGAAGTTTTATTAATAAATTGAACAACTATGATAGTGAAGGAACAGAGATTGCACCTATGTTTGCGCCACACTTAAGCTCTATAATATCTCCCGCACCAATGGCTATTAGTCTACACTTCACCGCCGTGACTGAAATTCGGCTTGGAGGACTATTGTTATTGTTTGATGAAGCTGTACTTAATTTTAATAAATAAACATCTCACCGTGAAAACTTAGATCAAGTGAAAAATAAGTTAGGTATTAAAAAACAAGCTTTTATATTAAACATATTTTTTGGAAAGTTGCATTGTCTCAAGTAGCAAACTTGTCTCCAAAATTTCAGCTTAAACCAACACTGAAAAGTTGGTCAAATTTAACTTGCAAGATTTGATTACAGAGACCGGGCCAAGTAAAAGTAAAAAACCGGCCAAGTGCGAGTCGGACTCGCACACGAAGGGTTCCGTACCCTTATCGCAAAACACTGCAAAAAAATCACGTTTTTTGTATGGGAACCCCCCTTAAATATTAATTTTATACTGTTTTTAGTATTTGTTGTTATAGCGGCAACAGGAATACATCATCTGTGAAAATTTCAACTGTCTAACTATCACGGTTCATGAGATACAGCCTGGTGACAGACAGACAGACAGACAGACAGACGGACAGCGAAGTTTCAGTAATAGGGACCCGTTTTTACCCTTTGGGTACGAAACCCTAAAAAGGCTTAAGCTTGTAAAAATACAGTTGAAACTTCATGGATTGTCAGGTCTCTTTCAATTATTACCTAAGTTTCACGGTCAGATTTTTACAGAATAGACCAGCTGGAGCTATGTCCAGTTTAGCCAACCACATAGCCGAGGTGTTCGTGGAATCACCGCTGTGGCGTCAATAGAGGACCTTTATTTGGTAGAATTAATAAAAAATATTAATTATTTGTATTTTTTTTATTATTAAACTGATGTTAAAGGTCTATCCACACATATCAGGGCCGTGACCGAGACGTGACAGGGCCGGGCCTAGGCATTGAAGATTCGTCACTGGCCCGTGCACGTCCCGTGCACGTGTGTGAACGAGTTCATATAAAATTTACACACCGATATTTTTTGAGCCTCTGACCCTGGCACGGCCCTGATATGTGTGGATAGACCTTTATGATGTGCCTTACAATTTAAGTAATACAGGTAGATCAACTCAACTGTGCGCGCGGCGCCATGTATGCGTGCGCTTGTAATTATACATAATGCATTTGTGTGGCAGAGACGCGGCAGTCGTTGTCATCCGAGCAAGCAACCACCCACAAATGCTTACGCAGACATAGAGCCGCGCGCAAAGATGAGTTATATCTATAATAGTTTTCTTATAAATTAAGTATTTACAATTTGAATTTTACATAACATCAACTAATACAGTCATCACCCCATAGGGTTTGGCAGACGTGTACCTATAGTACTGCTCGGTTAAAATAACTGTGCACCTGCCACTGATCAGATATGTTCACAAGCTACTGATACATAATCTTCCACATTGTATTTGTTTATCAATCTCTTTATTAAATTAATCAGCAACACTTCCAGACCTGTAAAAATAGAAAATACTTTATGAAACCGGCCAAATGTGAGTCGGACTCGCGCACGAAGAGTTCCGTACCATTATCGCAAGAAACGACAAAAAAATCACTTTTTTGTATGGGAGCCCTATTTAAATATTTATTTTATTCTGTTATTAGTATTTGTTGTTATAGCGGCACCAGAAATACATCATCTGTGAAAAATTCATCTGCCTAGCTGTCACGGTTCATGAGATACAGCCTGGTGACAGACGGACAGACAGACAGACGGACCGCGGCGTCTTAGTAATAGGGTCCCGTTTTTACCCTTTGGGTACGGAACCCTAGAAACACACGGTAATGTTTTCAACTCAGAGAAAGCTTTAAAATCGACTGAACTAGAAATTTAGATTCTGAAGTTATTGAGGCTAATAATTATTCTCTGGAAATACATTGATTGTAATCGTAATTTGACTGATTTGATCTCACAGAAAAATACACAATCACTAAGTACCATAAATTTGTTCTTATTCGGAATATGGCACAAAAGGTTTCGTGAGATATACCATGGAAGCAAAACCGTGAAGAAATCTAGTTTTTTTTGAATACTTACAAACATTCACAAAAGCGGTAATGCAAAATATAAAAGCGTCGTCTGTAATTGGTAGTTCATTTATATGATAAGTCAGGTAGATATCTCCGAAGTAGTGTCCATTCGCGTAGTCCAACGTGTAAACCAGCGTCATTGCTATGATGTAGACTAAAAGAGTGAATATGCAGTAGCGGTAGTAAACGCGGTACAGACTGGCACTTCTCTGAAAAAAATATTGGAAAATTAGAGAGGCACGGATAAGAGACAGAGGTAGAGGTATCCCAGAGGTTACGGACGTATACAACACATACATGCATGTATATGAACTCACGCCTTTTTCCATGGGGGAATGGTCATACACGCAAGCTGGTTTTTAGTACTGCGCACATGGCATTTATGAAGAACATGCCCAAACCATCTAAGCATACTCTTTGCAATTACGGACAAGCTCTTGCTAAACAACGTCGGTACGTACAAGTCATGAAAAAACCGGCCAAGTGCGAGTTGGACTCGCACACGAAGGGTTCCGTACCATTATCGCAAAACACTGCAAAAAAATCACGTTTGTTGTATGGGAGCCCCCTTAACTTATTTTATTTTAATTTAATAATTATTATTTTTTGAAGTGAATAAAACTAAACATTCTGTGAATATTTCAAGCGTCTACCTGTTGCCGTTATAAATATCGAGCAAAAAACGTTTATAGCGGCAACAGAAATACATCATCTGTGAAAATTTCAACTGTCTAGCTATCACGGTTCATGAGATACAGCCTGGTGACAGACGGACAGACGGACAGACAGACAGACAGACGGATTGCGAAGTCTTAGTAATAGGGTCCCGTTTTTACCCTTTGGGTACGGAACCCTAAAAAGCTTCTACATCTAGTGTGTGTGACATTCTAGCAATTCAATAGCGTAAGAATGGAATCGTCATGTACCTAACCAACCACCAAATTGACATGTGGTCAATCTTAAACATTTTGACAATGTCACTTTGACAAGAGCCCAAATATGGGACCAATTTATCATTCAATTTCATTTGCAGAAATTTGTACCTACGTAAATCTTTGTTAAATTTGATCAAAATACGAGGCTGGATCAACAATTTATTTGCTAAACTGTAAACTATCATCAATATTTATTAAGAGTAAATACAGTCATATTATGTGCATTGTGCATAGGTCTAATAATAATAGGTGTATCGTGTGTTCCCGCTTCACAGGAAGTTCTGAATAATAGACATCAATTAATGCTATACATCTAATTATCTTTAATTATAAAAATGCTCTGTACATTTTGTCATGATATAAAAATATCTATTTATATGGAGCAATTTAGTTTTCACAATTTCAAGGCTGATCATATAGTAATAGTTGGTCATAAGGATAAGTACAACAAACCTCTTTCAAGTTTGTGTTTATTCTCTTACACGTTGTATAGACTAAGTTCATACCTTGTTCTGTGTTTAATTTTTAAAACAAAAATTACGCTATTATTCTCTAAAGGAGTTAAAGACAATACCCGAATTTCTCTAGGAGGCAAGCTTATAACCGCTTAACGGGTACCCATCTGGACTCTGAACTGCCACTGATACACTCATAATTAAAACAACTATAAATAATATTTAAACCAACCGAAGATAAGCCAACTAAAATGGAGATGGACAGGCCACATGTTAAGAAGTACTCAGGAAAAGTGGAGTAAAATTGTGACAGACTGGTATCCCAGAGATGGGAAAAGGAAGCGGGGAAGACAACTTAAGAGATGGGAGGATGAGTTGAAGCTTACAGCGGGCCCTTACTGGAGAAGGGTTGCCAGAGATAGAACACAATGGAAAATGTTAGAGGAGGCCTTTGCCAAAAGGCACACTGAACTGAGAGATATCCTCTAAATGAGGAAAACAAACGCTTCAAACAGACGGAAGTTCAGGATAGAGGGCTTATTGATTGATTGATTGAATATTTAAAAAAGTAATTTTTTAAACTAGCTTTTATATTAAAGTACCTGGGCGACGTTCGGGAAGTTGCGCGGTATCTTATCGTACAACTTATCACAGTGACTCAAGACGAAAGTCTATGAACAGTGTGTGTTGCCAGTGATGACATATGGCTCTGAGACGTGGTCGCTTACAATGGGCCTTATCAGAAAGCTTACAGTCACTCAAAGGGCAATGGAGAGGGCTATGCTCGGAGTTTCCTTGCGTGACCGAATCAGAAATGTAGAGATCCGCAAGAGAACCAGGGTTATCGACAAAGCCCGAAGAATTGCCAAACTTAAGTGGCAGTGGGCAGGGCACATTGCTCCCAGAACGGATGGCCGATAGGGCAGAAAGGTTCTGGAATGGCGACCGCGAACCGAAAGACGTTGCGTTGGAAGGCCTCCCACCAGGTGGACCAATGACCTGGTGAATGTGGCAACATTTGGGGGAGGCCTATGTTCAGCAGTGTAAATCTTGGCTCAGGCTGATATGATGATGATGATGACCCGGGCGACCTAGCTCTGCTTGGGTGATAACAGAGAAAACATTATTTTCGAGAAAACGATGAGACCTAGCTAGATCAATTTTTCGTCCCCGAAGATTGCATTGCAAATTTTATCGAAATCGTTGGAGCCGTTTTCGAGAACACGACATATATACAAATATTGCTCGTTTAATAGTAAAAGATATAGCTTTTTCACGTGAAATAAAAGTGTGTGCAAAATTTCAACTCAATCCAACACTGGGCAATATGTCAAATTTAACTTGGAAAATTTTATTACAGACACCGGGACAGGTGAATGTAAATAAAAACTTGTAAAAACCCAATAACACTAGACCCAAACCGGGGAAACCCAGGATGTTTAGGTTAGATCAATAAAGTACCTTGATTCCAGCTGTGATGAATGTGACAATCATTCCAAATTCCACTAGTTGTGAAGCTACTGCAACTACTACGAAAATCAAGACTTTGGGAGCTTCTGTTATATAAGTCGCATGCCGCTGGGGCCAGAAGTAAACAAATGATTGATAAGTACCTATCATTATTACACCGGTCCATAGTACTGACACTACCTGTGGACGAAAAAAAAACATATTAACTAATACATAATATCCAAATAGCTTAAAGTTCATACACGTATTTGATAAGTACAGATGATGTTATTTCATTTTTTCGTTCGCCTGTAAAATTTGCCTCACCGAGCTTACGCGGTATTAATTGCAGTATAAGCGACGACATCTTAATTTCAAAGTTCTGCATTACAGGGGAATCCCGCAGCATAATTGCGTCAGTGAATTCGGCAAAGTTTATGACTCCATGAAAGAGTATGACAAATTACCTTTAAATAATTAAGTATTGCCACCAAAGGAGGAGCATTACTCAGGAGCGGGACAGAATAGGCTAACAATATTCTTTTCCTACAATGTTGATAACTTGATAGCTATAAAATTGTGTCAGCCGTGACCTTAGTTTGCAGATAAATTGGGAACTGATTAGGTAGCAGTAACAACATTCTCAATAGAAAATAAGTACAAGGTAAAATTGAAAAAAAAGTTACAAATTGCAAGTATATCTTCCACTTACCAATCGTACAGAAGCCCAAAATAGTAGCCAACACCTTAGAGATAAGCAAGATGGGGCGGATCTTTCATCACTGGAATGTCCTTGGTGGGTTTTTTCACAGACAGCCATTGAGGGCTTCAATTTTGGCGCCAGGAACATTGTGAAAGTTTCTTTCACAAACACGTTATTAAAACAGCAATAAACTTTGTTATGCCTGAAACAATATAAAAATTCTTAGTTTTTGGGTATAACGAAACTTTTAATTTACTAGTAGATTAAGTAGGAAACCACTTTGAAAAGTGATCTTTTATGAAATAGGTAATAAGAAAAAAACAAGAAGAAGTAAACAAGAAGAAAATCATGCTGCGCAGTCGGAGGATTCATATTCGCAAGTTGGCCGACCAAAACCAGATGTATCCTCCGACTGCACAGCATGATTTTTTTCTTGTTAACGTCTTTTTAGTTCGCTTCTTAAGCAGTCGGGATTTTTGAATTTTTTATTAACTTTTTTTATTAATAACTTTTTAGTTAACATTTCTTTTTTTGTGTTAGGTACATTTAAACACATAAGTCTATGTATATTTTTTAAATCTCCTCTTAAAATCCTTTAAATTGATACCCCACAATCCCATCGGGGATTTGAAGGAAAAAATAAATTGGGCCCCCACAATATGGCACCCAAAATCCGCCATTTTTCCCTATACCCTCGAAAGGTTAAGACAAATCGATTAACGTAAGAATCATCAAAATCACCCAATGCGTTTGGTCTCTAGAACGCCACATAGGAACCCATACTTATCCCATACCCATTACTATCCTTCGGCAGATGGGTAAAAAGATAAAAGTCAAAGTTCTTTTAAAAAAATAAGCTAACGTACCTTAAGCAAGTTCGTATCTCACACAGAGCACAAGTCACTTATTTTGTATAGTATCATACTATACGTCTGTTCCTCTCGCAGTAGTTATCAACACTGTTTAATTAATCTGTTTGGTACTCTTCATTTATATGTGTATCTGGATAAGTTTATTTGTCAACAGCGTAAAAACCAAAAATGGAAGAACGCGTCACGGTTGATAATAATAAGTTTGTTGGGATTTTAGGACCGTTTGCTATTTTGCTAATACGATGGTTTGATTTTGGAACATTTTGCGAATATGACGTTTTGCTATTAGTACATTTTGCGAGCGTATCAAAGACGCAATTGAGCGAAATAAAGGCACCAAGGTATTTCAAGGGATCTGGCTATTGAGCAGAGCCAGCTCACGAGACTGAAGACCGACGATGGCAGGATCGTATCCGCCAAACCGGGGCTTCTGAGGGAGATCAAGACATTCTATGGGCAGTTGTACACATCAATCAGCAAGCAACGGGCTTCAAGCAAATGACCCAAGAGGTAGATTGACCCGACACTATACCGAAGATATCCCGGATGTCAGCCTGTACGAGATAAGGATGGCTCTGAAATATCTTAAAAACAACAAGGCGCCGGGTGATGACGGAATCACGGCTGAACTGCTGAAGGCGGGTGGAAAACCGGTTCTTAAGGCCCTTCAGAAGCTGTTTGATTCCGTCATACTCGAGGGCAAAATGCCACAGGCATGGTGCAGGGGTGTGGTGGTACTCTTCTTCAAGAAGGGCGACAATGCCCGGCTGAAGAACTATAGGCCTATCTCACTTCTTAGCCATGTCTACAAGTTGTTTTCGAGAGTCATCACGAATCGTCTCGCGTGCAGGTTTGACAATTTCCAGCCTCCCGAACAAGCCGGATTCCGTTAAGGCTTTAGCACCGTAGACCACATACATACGCTGCAGCAGGTTATACAGAAGACCGAAGAGTATAAGCTGCCTCTCTGTTTAGCATTTGTGGACTACGAAAAAGCCTTCGATTCGGTCGATACTGGGGCTGTACTGCAGTCACTCCAACGGTGCCTGATCGACTACCGGTACATTGACGTGTTGAAGTGTTTGTACAAAAACGCCACCATGTCAGTTCGTCTTCAGAATCAGACCTTGAAACCAATCCTTCTCCAGCGCGGCGTGAGATAGGGAGACGTCATTTCTCCGAAACTGTTCACTGCTGCGCTGGAGTATGTCTTCACGGTTTTGGATTGGAAGGCGCTTGGCATCAAAGTTAATGGCGAGTACATCACCCACCTTCAATTTGCCGACGACATAGTTGTCATGGTTGAGAAAAAGGAGAGCCTCAGTAAAATGCTCGATGACCTCAGGGCTTCCAAAAGAGTGGGTCTTAAAATGAACATGGACAAAACCAAGGTCATGGTGAATGCCCATGTAACACCCACACCTATCAAGATCGAAGACTCTATACCCGAAGTTGTAGACGATTATGTCTACTTGAGACAAACGGTCCAGTTGGGTCCAACTACGAGAAAGAGGTCAACCGTCGAATCCGACTCGGTTGGGTGGCGTTCAGGAAGTTGCGTGGTATCTTCTCGTCCAATTTACCGCAATGTCTCAAGACAAAAGTCTATGACCAGTGTGTGTTGCCAGTGATCACCTATGGGACCAAGACGCTCACAATAGGCCTTATCAGAAAGCTTAAAGTCACCCAAAGGGCAATGGAGAGGGCTATGCTCGGCATTTCCTTGCGTGATCACGTCAGAAATGATGATATCCGCAGGAAAACCAAAGTTACCGACATAGCCCAAAGAATTACCAAACTTAAGCGGCAGTAGGCAGGGCACATTGCTCGCAGAACGGGTGGCCGATGGGGCCGAAAAGTTCTGGAATGGCGACCACGAATCGGAAGGCGATACGTTGGAAGGCCTCCCACTAGGTGGACCGATGACCTGGTTAAGGTTGCGGGAAGGCACTGGATGAGAGACGCACGGGATCGATCTGTAGGGTACACTATCTACCCATATAGTTTATTTATTTGTTTAATACACAAACATACAGGATAATATCTCCTGCGCCAATGGCTAGTCTACACTTGGTCGCCGTGGCTTAAATTGGGCTTGGAGGACTATTGTTATTGTTTGATGAGGCTGTACTTAAATAAATAATCACCTCACTGTGAAAACTTAGGTCAAGTGAAAAATAAGTTAGGTATTAAAATACAAGCTTTTTTTTTTTTTTTTTGAAAATTGCATTGTCTCAAGAAACAAACTTGTATCCAAAATTGATGAGATTTGATTACAGAGACCGGGAAAAGTAAAAAAGGCTTCACAAGCTTGTGAAAATACAGTTGAAACTACTTTAAATTTTCACCTAAGTTTCATGGTCAGATTTTACAGATCAGTTGGAGTCACTTCCCTCCGCGCGCTCGCATTGGTTAGCGGTGATTTGTTCGCTCCCTGATTTTAATTGCAATTGTCGTGTTCCGAAATTTATTTCCGGCTTGTGAGTTGCTGTCGATTGTGTATTTTGTGATAAGTGCTGGTATCGTAAGTTTTTAAACGTGTTTACGTCCGTTTTTTACTTGTAATTAGTTAATTTCGTCAGCTATCGGTGAGTACATTTACTTTTCTTGACGTGTGGGTATATCGAAATAATTGTATTCTCCGTTAATCTTTCACTTTTTTCGTTCTAATCCGTTTATTCATTTGATTTGCGTATATAACTATGTTGTCTATTAATGATGACCCACCTGATCGTGGTGGAGATATATTATTTCAACGTAACAATAAACAAAGGTCGCCGTCGACCTCCGCTAATGCTAAACGTTTGTTTAGTGAAATGTCTCCTTCGTACATTTCACCCGAAGTCAGATCAAAACGACTGCAAACATCGGAGTCCATTGAAAGGTCTTCGCCGATATTAAATGCAAGCAGTGCAAGCAATGACGACTATTGTGATTTGGTTTCTCAGGCGTCTGCATACCTGTCTAAAATTAACGACCTTGTTAATGACCAAGGGTCCCGCATAAATGTTGCAAATAAATCCGCTATTATGGACATGACTCAACGCATAACGGGTATTGTTTCCTTGCTAGCCATAAAATCATCTGCTAACGAAACCAAATTAGCCAATACGGAACGCGAATTAGACAAAATTAAATTTAATTCCGGTGTCAACATTGCCAAGTCTGATGTCAGTAATATTTCATATGCTGATAAATTAAAACTTCGTTTACCCAAAATTGCTCCAGTGGTAGACTCACGTGCCAAACTTCCGTGTCTTGTGGCTTACCCCACTGATGAGCGATCAAATGATTACACAACTTCTTCCGCGACTAAACAAGCGCTCATGAAAGCAATAAATCCTAGTGACGGTTTTCAAATTGTAGGTGTCAAGAAAGCTGCGAAGTCTGGTGTCGTGTTACGTGTCGCTAACGATAATCAAATAAAAAAATTACAATCGGTCGATGCCATTAGGTCCGCTGGCTTGCGACTTGAGAAACCAAAAGGCCGTAGGCCTCGTATTTTAGTCAAAGACGTCCCATCGTCAATGGAGGACAGTGCCTTTTTGCATGCGTTGTACTGTCAAAACATTAAAGACGAGTTGCCATTAAAAGAAGACGACTTTATTAAATCAACAAAAATTATACGTAGGCGTTCGCTAGACAACGGTCGGAAATGGATAGGCATAGAACTCGAGTCCGCGGTCCGGAAACATTTAGTCTCGACTAAAGATAAATTGTTTATTGATTGGGCGACTTGCCGTTTCATTGATGATGTCGACGTAGTACGTTGTGCACATTGTCAACAGTTCGGTCATGTTAAGAAACACTGCACTATTAAATCACCTACCTGCGCTAATTGCTCTGAGGCACATGAAACCAAAGACTGCCCGCATAAGGATAATTTAAATTATACACCGTCTTGCGTAGCGTGCAAACGATCAAAGAAACCATCTGACCATCGCTGTGGGTCACCTGGGTGTGCTACTTATAAACTTAAGCTCGAACAACTGATCCTCAACACCAATTACTAAGAAAATGGATAGATTAACCATTTTTTTTTTTTTTTTTTTTTATTTGAGATGGGTTTGCTCTTGACTCTAGTCTAGGTCAGAGGTGACAGAGACAGAGTCGACGATGGAGTGAGTTTACCCAGAAGAAGCCTGTTCACTCTAACTTTGAAGAGAACCATAGGACAATTAAATCTCCACAACGATAGGGTGGCGACTTCTGAACTGGACAAACTAATTATCGATTATAACTTAGATATAGTGCTCGTTCAAGAACAATATCAAAACGTGCGGTTACGTCACAAAGTAGTACAGTTGGATGGCAAAGCACGAGCTGGAATTTACGTGGCGCGTTCTTCTAACTTCACAGTAACGTCTTTACGTAACCTTATGACACCCCATTGTGCCGTTGCGGAGGTCTCATCGTCTTCTTTTAAAGTTTACGTTGTGAGCTGCTACTTTCAATATTCAGACCCTGTTGCTCCTCATATACATAACCTCCGTCATGTCTTGCAGTCGCTCGCGGGCTGCAAAGTTATCGTTGGCGCTGATGTTAATGCGTCTTCGAGTCTATGGTATGGCAAAGTTCGGTCTACGGATTATGAACGACGCTGCGCTGTTGAAGATTTCATTGCTGAAATGAATCTGACTATTCATAATACCCCTGACGCACCACCAACTTTTTGCAGCCAAATGGGCGAATCTTGTATTGACGTCACACTTTCTAGTGCAGACGTACGCTTGGATAGGTGGCGTGTCCTACCGGACGCGTCTTGTAGTGATCATCGTTTGATCGTGTACGAATTTGTTCCGGTTTTTACTCAGGGTACGTCACATGTCATTGGCAACTTTAGGTATAAATGTAAGGGTGCTAATTGGGAATTCTTTAGCTCGCTTCTTGCGTGTCACGCCAAAGACTTCACTCGTGTTGGGCTGTCAGCTGAAGAAAGTGCTGAAATTATGTCAGACACCTTCACTTACTGTGCTGACATTGCCATTGGTCGTGGATCTGTGACCAATATACGTAGATGTGATTGGTGGTGTGACTACCTAAATGAACAGCGTAAAAGTTATCGCCGAGCGCGTAAACATCTTAACAAGCTTAAAAAACGTAAGGTCACCGGTGACCCTCTTTCCATTGCGTTAAATACGTTTAGAGTTGCCAGGTCCCGCTACAGAGCTTCGGTGGAAAAATCTAAGGGTAATTTATTGCGTAAAATAGTAGATAAATTAGATAAAGAAGGTCCGTGGTCTCCTTTATATCATGAGTTTAAAGCCAATCGGTCAGTCGACCTCGCGTTTGTTCAGAACATTAAAGTAAATAATAAACACACCACCAGTATTGAGGAAACAACTGAAGTTTTGCTGAATACTCTTATACCTGATGACTTACTTGCTAATGACAACGACTACCATCAACAGATCAGAGCGTGGGCAGCTGTACCACCTGAATCACCAGCGTCAGACCTTCCATCCACTGACGAATTTATAAACGTTGTCAAGAGGTTACCACTCAACAAGTCATCGGGTGAAGATAAAATATCTAATCGGATGATTATAGAAGCGTGTAAAACAGCCGCTGATGCGATTTTGACCGTTTACAACCGTTGTATTGCGGAGGGCGTTTTTCCTCGTATATGGCGTCGCGGATTTATACGAATCATCCCGAAAAATGGCGACAAGCCCCCGGACGACCCTAAGTCGTACCGGCCCATAACATTACTTCCATCTTTGGGAAAACTCCTGGAGCGCCTTATCGTTCCACGTTTGCTACCGGACGGACCAAAATTTCATAACAATCAATTCGGTTTCACTACTGGAAAATCTACCGTAGATGCGGCCCTTACTGTTAGGCAAATAGTTAATACATCTGAACATAAGTACGTAATTGGGATTTTTCTAGATATTTCTGGGGCTTTTGATAACGCATGGTGGCCAATGCTACTACTTAAAATGAAAATTCGGGGCTGCTATAGAAATATATATAATCTAGTTTACTCTTACTTTTTGAATGGTTCCGCGAAGCTCAAACTCGGCCATCATTCCATGTCGAAGTCTCTCACCATGGGATGTCCTCAGGGTTCGGTTATTGGTCCGCCTTTATGGAATTTAGGCTTTGATGATTTCCTCGCGATTCCTCTTCCAAGCGGCTGTTCATTAACCGGTTACGCGGACGACGCTCTTCTGCTCATTCAATCAAGTACTCGAGCTGGACTCGAGAACTTGGCTGACACTTGCCTACGATTGGTATCTCAGTGGGGCGATCGAAACCGCCTGACCTTTGCTCCGCACAAAACTTATCAACTCATTTTGAAGGGTAATCTTAAATCGTGTCCTACTATTAAATTTAATAACGTTCCCGTAAAAAGGAAGCAGTCCGTGTGCTATCTTGGTCTCGTGTTAGAGAGGAATTTTGCATTTATAGATCATATTAAAATAGTCGGTGAAAAAGCAAAAAAAAATTTCTATGCCTTAACGAGAATATCTAAATCTACGTGGGGTCTGTCTTTTTTAACTTTAAAAACTATTTATGGGGCTACTTACTTGGGTTGTATTTGCTACGGGGCGCCAGTTTGGGCTGATAGGGCCACCATAGGGGCGGTGCGACGTAAGTTGCTTCAGAGTCAGCGTTTGGCTTTGATATTCTTATGCAAAGCGTACAGGACGGTTAGTACTGAGGCCTTACCGGTACTTGCTGGCGTACTTCCGGTCGACCTTGAAGTGCAGCGACGTGCTGCAATGTACTATTCCGCACGAGAGACCACGGACGCGAACTTTTTAACGCGGAGTGACCGTGAGAAAATCTCTAGATTATTTAAACCACCTATTGACGTCTGGGAGGAACTTTTATCCGAATGGCAATGTAGGTGGGATAATTCTATCAAGGGCCGACATCTCCACCAATTCTTTCCATCCGTTCGCGTTCGGCTGGCCAGGACGTGCCTGGAGGTGGATCACTGTGTTGCCCAATTTCTCACAGGGCATGGTAACTTTAAAAGTAAATTGTTTTCCTTCAAGCTCGTTGCCTCGCCTTTATGTCAGTGTTCTACATCTGACTGCGAATATGTACAATCTGCACATCATATCTTATGGGAGTGTATTCTTTGGCAGAATGAACGTAATATTATGTTGAATAATGTAGAGGCTACCTCAGGAGTTGTTTACTATACGGACCTTGTGGAAACTAGAACAAATTTCCGTGCGTTCAAGCGTTTTTGCCATACCTATTATTGGATTCAAACATAGCAGCTCACAATGTTAGGACCCATTAATTATTAATTCTTATTTTTATCCGTGGTGCTAGGCAACTGGGCTTATCCCAGTTGTAAACGACCCTTTGTGCCTAGTGGCCTTGTTTGTTCTGTCTCCTGCTTGATATGGAGGGAAGTGGAAATTTATGTTTTTTCCTACTCCTCCGTTATTCTTTTCTGATTAATTTCGTTGCGGGATCCAAGACAGTTAAATCCATTCTCCGGGACTTCGTCGAGCTTCATTGCCTCGGCGCTTTTCTGGTGGTCGCCACTGTTGATTCTGGCTTTCAGGAGTTGCAGTGGTTTGGGAATAGTGCGGTGGGTTTGTCCCAGATCAGTTGGAGCTATGTCCAGTTTAACCAACCATATAGCCGAGGTATTCGTGGAACCACCTCGCTGATGCAGCAATAGAGGACCTTTATTTGGTAGAATTAAGAAAAAAAATCGTTTCTATTTCTTTTATTGATAAACTTACTTTTAGTATGTGCCTCACAATATAGTACAGGTAGTTCAATTCATTTGTGCGCGCGGCGCAATGTGTGCGTGCGCTGATAATTTAAATACATTATGCATTTGTGAGCCAGTGACAGTCGTCGTCTTCCGAGCAAACAACTACCCACAAATGCTTACCAAGACATAGCGCCGCGCGCAAAGATGAGTTCTATATATAATAGTTTTCTTATAAATTAAGTATTTGCAATTTGAATTTTACATAACATCACGACTAATACAGTCATCAACCCATAGGTTTTGGCAGACGTGTACCTATAGTACTGTTCGGTTAAAATAACTGTGCACCTGCCACTGTTTAGACATTTTCACAAGTAACTGATACATTATCTTCCACAGAACTGTATTTGTTTATCAATCTATTTATTAAATTGATCAGCAACACTTCCAGACCTGTAAAGATAGAAAAACATTTATAAAATAAATATAATATACAAATTACACGGAAATGTTTTCAACTCGGAGAAAGTTTTAAAATCTGAACACATATTTTAAAGAGGTTAACTTATTAGCTATTGAGGCTACTAATTAATCTCTGGAATCGTAATCGTAATCGAATCGTAATCGACTGATTTGATCTCACAGAAAAATACACAATCGCTAAGTACCATAAAGGAGATGTTCCAGAAATTTATGGAACCTGGGCCAGCTCTATGTACACTATATGTAAAAATCACTATATAATATAGCAACCGTTTTAAATTGTTAGTTTTCTTTAATTTCTCTTCGGTTCAAAGTGAATTCAAATTAACTTTGTCAAGTGGAGCAACACAACATTTAATTAAACACGGTGGATCAGATCAGTATTATGCGAAAAATAACAATTGACAATGACATTTTTGATTGACGTGTCATCGTAAAATCAGCGATAAAAAAAACAACACGAATTCAATTGCAACAGAGAAGCAATCAATCAATGTAATGTGTAAAGTGGGTTGCAAAACTAAAACAATCACAAAAAAAGCCGAAGCATATCTAATTCAAAACCAAAGCAAAAAAAAAGACTCAAAGACGTCACTTCTTAAAACTGTCAAAGTCGTCGAACGTCTTGTCAAACACAACAGTCATGGCTGCCCTAAAAATAGGGTTATCTTATTAAAAAACTGTTCAAATGATAATTTTTACGTCTGTACCCAACTTCAAATTAATTTGTTAGTATTTTTATGTAATTCTCCTATTTTTTTACTATTAATCTAGTGGTGTACATAGTGATGGCCCAAAATGAATCATCTCCTTTGTTCTTATTCGGAATACGGCACAAAAGGTTTCGTGATGTATACCATGGAAGCAAGACCGTGAAGAAATCTAGTTTCTTTTTTAATACTTACAAACATTCACAAAAGCAGTAATGCCAAGTATAATAGCGTCGTCTGTAACTGGTAGTTTTTTATTTATATGATAGGTCAGGTAGATATCTCCGAAGTATTGTCCACTCTCGTAGTCCAACGTGTAAACTAGTGTCATTACTACGATGTAGACTAAAAGAGTGAATATGCAGTAGCGGTAGTAAACGCGGTACAGACTGGCACTTCTCTGAAAAAAAGATATTGAAGGTTAGAGAGGCACATATAATACAACAAAGAAGTATCCTAGAGATTCCGGAAATAATATATGTCGCAGCCATCTGGTTAAATTACACAGTTAATTGGACGCCTAAGCCGTTCATTAAACGCTGAAGGAGGAAAGAAGGAATCCAAGTAAACGGCTGAAGGACTACTAGAATAGAATACTCTTTATTATGTACACCATATAAGTTACAGAAAGTGTAGAAAAGAAAACATTACACTGGGTGATACAATGGGCGGCCTTATCGCTAAAAGCAATCTTTTCAAGACAACCTTTGGATGGGTTTTAAAAATAAAAGGAAAGACAGTACGTAGGTAGTCTTTGGTGTACTATTTATATATAAAATAAATACATATATATATTACATAGAAAAATATATACAGTAATAAGTATGGAACAAAATCATAGAAAACAGAAGTACAACTATTAAAGAGAGAGGTAGTGATTCTTTATCATAGTTTTAAAAGTGGGCTGAGATTGAGCACGCCTTATTGACAATCGCTATCGCCACGCTTACGATGTTATAATATCACTTGTTTAGGGCCCAAGGTCACTTTGTCAAAAGACCAAATATAAGACCAATTTATTTTATTCAATTTCATTTGCATTCATTTGTATCTGCTTGCGCAGATTGCACTTGACTGCTTGCAGGTATATCTTTGTTAAACTTGATGAAATACGAGGTTGGACCAACAAAAACTATTTGCTAAACTTTGAACTAGCGTGAATATTAATTAAGAGTTAGCAGGTGAATATACTCGTGTGTACATAGACCTATATAGGTCTATCTGGCATGTGTCGGTTTCACAGGAAGTTCAGAATAATAAAGGTCAATTAATAATAATTATCTCTTATTATAATTATGCTTAGTACATTTTGTGATGTTATAAAAACATATATTTACATGGATTTTTTTTTTACTATTTCATGGTTGGTCGTATGCTTTTACTTTTTTTATACCCCTTTTCAGGTTCGCGTTTATTCTGTTTTACGTTGTATAGACTAGGTGCATACCTTGACCTCTGTTTATTTTTAAAACAAACGTTACGCTATTTTAGGAGCTTTTAATTTACTTGAAATGTATGTATATATGTTTGTATGTAGGATAAGTATGTTCGGGTCAAATCTTGCAACTGAATTTTAAAGCAGTTATACTCCACCGTTATCCTCCACCGATTAAGATTAAATTTTGCATACACATATTTTTATCCCTCTCATAGAGCGGAGGCCTATGTCCCAGCAGTGGGAATATTAATAGGCTGATGAAGAGTGTGTGATGTTTGCATATACGTTTAGTTTAGATGCCAATGCATGGTTAGATAAGTGACGTCATTCTAAATCCAATATGGCGGACGGCCCAAGATGGTGGACTAGTTATTTTTTGTACATTGCCATGATATGGGTATCAAACGAAAGGGTTTGCTGAGAAAATGCGAAAAAAACAGGTTTTCTTTTTTATTTAATAAATAAGTTATTTCTTTATAGGTGTCTGAGGTTTCAGAGGCAAGAATATAACCTTTAATAGGGAATCTGTACTGCCACTGATACATTCATATTTAAAACAAGTTTAAATATGTATCAAAAGTTATTTTTTAAACTAGCTTTTATATTAAAGTATATAAATAATAGAGACAATTTTTTTTTTCGAGGAATTTTGCCCAGTTTTGAGACTTAGGTAGATCGATTTTTCGCCCCCGAAGACCACTACATTGCAAATCTTATCGAAATCGTGAGAACTTGTTTACAAATGGGCGCACGACAACAAATAGGCGCACGACAACAAATGGTCGATTGACTGCTGCGCTGCGTGTCACTGGTTCGATGCCCGCACGGAACAAATATTTGTATGACCTACAGATAGTTGTTCCGGCTCTGGATGTTTGTGAGTTTATATGTTTGTAAACGCACTCACGATACAGGAAGAAATTCCTAATGTGGGGCAACGATATTTATTTAAAAAAATATAGTTATATATATATTGTATAAGTATATTGCTCGTTTAAAAGTGTACGATAATTTCAACTTAATCCAATACCAGGAATTGGATCAAACTTAACTTGCAAAATTTGATAACAGACACTGGAACAGATGAATGTAAGTAAATAAAAGCCTGTAAAAATCCAATAACACTAGACCACCAGGAAAACCCAGGATGTATCGGTTAAATCAACAAATTACCTTGATTCCAGCTCTGATGAATGTGACAATCATTCCAATTTCCACTAGTTGTGAAACTACAGCAACTACTACGAAAATCAATACTTTGGGAGTTTCTGTTTTATAAGTCGCTTGCCGCTGGTGCCAGAAGTTATAAAAATTGTAATATGCTGCTATCATTATTACACCGGTCCATAGCACTGACACTGCCTGTGGATAAAAAAAGCATATTAACTAATACATATGTCTAGATAGCTTAAAGTTCAGATACATATTTGATAAGTACAGATGCAGTTATTTAATTTTTTCGTTCGCCTGTAAAATTGGCCTCACCTAGGTTACGCGGTATTGCAATATCTTTGACCAAATCATGATTCTAATTCAAGTTCTGCTTTAAAGGGAAAACACAAAGCATAATTAGGCAGGGCATAGATTATGACTCCACGAACGAGAATGACAAAGTCCCTTTAAATAGTTAAGTATTGCCGAAAATTATAGAACTCTTTCGTAAAGAGTATCTTCACCAATGAAAGTGACTAACGAAAGGAAGAGCGTTATTCAGGAGCGGGACAAAATAGGAAAAAAAATACTATATTGATAACTTGATAGCAATAAAAATTGTGTCAGCCGTGACGTTAGATTCCTGATAAGTTGGGCACTTATTATACTCTTTGCGCTGTAGCATAGTGCAGGTGACAGTGGTGTTTTATTTGTAGACTAGAACATTCTGGTTGAGTTTAATTTAATTTACTACAGTTATTAATGATTTAATATATTACGATTGTGGTACAGCTGAAATACTAAGTCATAATTTGTTTTAATCGCGGCAACTTTCAAGAGTGAAATGAAATGTCACGCACCACACTACAGCGCAAAGAGTGTAGGTAGCAGTTACAACATTGTCAATAACAAATAAGTAGGTACAAGACAAAATAAATTGATAACTATAAAATTGTGTCAGCCGTGATCTTAGTTTGCAGATAAGTTGGGAACTTATTAGGTAGCAGTTACAACATTATCAATAGCAAAACAAGGCAAAATTGAAAAAAAAATTACATAATGCAGGTATATCTTCCACTTACCAATCGTACAGAAGCCCAAAATAGTAGCCAACACCTAAGAGATGAGCAAGACGGGTTGGATCTTTCATTTTTGGACTGTCCTTGATGGGTTTTTTCACAAACAGCCATTGAGGGCTTCACTTTGGGCGCCAGGTACATTGTAAAAGTTTCTTTCAAAAACACGTTATTAAATCAGCAATAAACTTTGTTATGCCTGAAAAAATAAAAAAATTCCTTAATCTAATTTTGGTATTACAAAACTATTAATTTACTTAAAACTTTAGTTTTTATTAACTTTTAATTTTAACTATTATTTTTAGTAGATTTGTAGGAGAAACCGCTTTGAAAAGTGATCCTTTAATTGAGTGTTATAATACACGTAAAAATTAAATTAAGAAGTGATCACCGATTGCGTTAAGAGTTCCGTTGTTTCCTTCAGTGTAGTTACAATCAAAGTCGAGCAAATAAAAAGTTACATAAAAGAAAATCTATTGTTTGAATAACAGTTACAGTTACAGTTAGATTGTTGATTAACAGTAGCCTTGAAAGCGTCTCTAAACTTGTTGGACATGATGTGGTAGAATATCGGATTTAAGCACGTTGACATGTAGTAGAAAACTCCAGAAGAGTACGTGAGGAACGAGTACACAGATAGTAGGATCGGTGATCGAGCTAGATGGTTCTCATTGGTTCCGTATATCGCGACTAAGCGCTGCGCATGGAAATATTCATTTCAAACAATAGGTTTTCTAAAGAGCAATAGGAAGAAATCTAAACGAATACTATAAAAAAGATAATAGTCAAAGTTTCTTTCTCAGAAATAAGCTCACGTACCTTAAGCAAGATAACACAAGCCACTTATTCTGTATAGTATCAAACTCGTACTATACGTCTGTTACTCCCGCAGTAGTTATCAACACTGTTTAATTAATCTATTTGGTACTCTTCATTTATATAATTGTGAGCTACAATGTTTGTGTTTATTGTAACAGCGTAAAACCCAAATATGGAAGAATGCGTCACGGTTGATGATAACAAGTTTGTGGGGATTTTAACACCGTTTGCTATTTTGCTAATACGATGTTTTGATATTGGAACAATTTGCGAATATGACGTTTTACTATTAGTACATTTTGCGAATATCATCACCATCGTCATCATCACTGCTGGGGCGCAGGCATCCTCTCTGAGAGAGGGAATCGGCCTTAATCTACAACGCGGGCTCAGTGCGGGTTGGTGGCTGTTACAATTTGTCTTCGAATTTTTGGTTCTAGGACATTCTAAAATAGAAAAGTGTTTATTTGTCAAAAGAATAAAACACGAATTAATAATTTTGCTTAAATTAAACCCTTATAAGATAGTATTAGTAGTGCTTAAATTATGTTATGTTAATAAAATAAGATATTTGAGTAGTATCATGTTTTTCTCCGCCATTTTTTCAAAGTAAAGCACCTGCCTGGGTTCGAACCCACGACCTACACGTAAAGTACAATTGCCACCAAACGGCACACATCACATCGGATCGGAAAGGATACGGCGACAGCCGATCGCGTCCGGAAGGATGTCGACTTTTTGGCTCCGTACGGCTTCCGTCGCTTGCATACGGATCCGTATCTGCGCCTGTATGTTCAATTCTGGTAGTGCAGCGTTTAGTCAAATAATTTCATTCCTATCATGTTTGTGTGTGTGACGTCAAATGATAGTGTACACTCGAGAATGAGAGGTGCCGCCGCCCGCCGCCTGGCCACAGCTACTAGCGCACGCGTTGGTAGCCGGATGGATTCGATCGGATACGATAGCACCCGAACGGAGCCGATCGCGCGTCGGGGCTTGCTTTCGGCTCCGAACGTGTGTCGCAAAACACGTCCGCGGTCAATCTGCTGTCCCGGCTTGGTAATATAAAGACTTTAAATACGGTGTCACGATTTAATTTCGTTTAAAGATTGTAAAATCCGTTCTGATTCGTTGCGATGCGTGCCGTTTGGTAGAAATTGTACTTTAGTCGTGGTTGTTACCACCACCACTGCTCCTTCATTAGAAATAAGTATGACGTTTTGCTATTAGAACATTTATGCAACGGCACTCGGTTGAAACTTAATTTTTTTTAATAAAATGTCATCCAAACCGATATAATTATGATCAGAGGCTGTAGGCAAGAGGCATTCTAAAACGAAAGCGTCCCGATAGCAATTAAAAATAATTCAAGTATGTGCCATAACACGAAGCGCTATCGTTAAGTCACGTGATCCATCCCTTACATTTTGGCATTTTGAGCATCGCCATGGCTGATAGAATTACACTTCATCAAGAGCCTCAAGTTGCGTCTCCGGTGGTTATTTTCATTCCCAGGGTCTCCGTCCAAGAATTTCACTCCTTAGCTGTACGCATAATAACAGTATTCCCGAAACGTTTAGTGCGGTATGGTTCAAATCGGTACAAATTGTCAGCATGAAGAGATGTTAGGATACAAAATAATAGAACGTCATGTTTGCCTTGAAAAATGGCATGCAGATATTAAAAAAATAATATACATCAAAATAATTAATAGAATGTCATATTTAGTAGTAATAAAATGCAAATTTCAATAAAATAAATCGATTCAAAATAATCATTATAGAAGGTCAAAGCAAAATTATTAAAATTAGTCGGATTACCTATAACCGTTTGACATTTGTTTGTTTACCTTTTATTTTTCGCTCTAGCGAATAGAGTATCGTTGTTATTAAGATTATTTCTAACATGACTATCTAATGCATATGACGGTGGTCTCGTGGACGCAAGTGCTTCTGCTGAACGTGAGGTTCCGGGTTCGATTCCCAGGTCGGGCAAAAAGTGATGTTAGGGTTTCCATAGCAATTTATCAGTATCGGCCCGGAGTTTGGAAGTTGGCGGTGTGATACCGTGCCTCGGAAGGCGCGTTATGGCGTTGGTCCTCCGCCTGATATCTCTCCGTTAGTGTCGGATTGTTGTCCCGTCGGACTATGATAGTGAAGGAACAGAGATTGCACCTATGTTTGCGCCACACTTGTGCTCTATAATATCTCCTGCGCCAATGGCTAGCTCTACACTTGGTCACCGTGGCTGAAATTCGTATTGTTATTGTTTGATGAGGCTGTACTTAAATAAATAAACACCTCACCGTGAAAACTTGGTCAAGTGAAAAATAAGGTATGTATTAAAAACAAGTTTTTTTTTTGTTTTTGGAAAATTGCATTGTCTCAAGAAAAAGACTTGTGTCCAAAATTTCAGCTTAATCCAACACTGGAAAGTTGGTCAAATTTAACTTGCAAGATTTGATTACAGAGACCGGGACAAGTAAAAAAGGCTTCACAAGCTTGTAAAAATACAGTTGAAACTTCATGGATAGTCAAGTTACTTCCAATTTTCACCTAAGTTTCACGGTCAGATTTTTACAGAATAGACCAGCTGGAGCTATGACCAGTTTAGCCAACCACATAGCTGAGGTATTCGTGGTACCACCCCGCTGAGGCAGCAATATAGGACCTTTGTTTAGTAGAATGAATAATAAAAAATCATAGTTATATTTCTTTTATTGATAAGCTTACGTTTAGTATGTGCCTTACAATATAGTACAGGTAGTTCAACTCATCTGTGCGCGCGGCGCCATGTGTGCGTGCGTGTGGTTGTAATTATACATTATGTATTTGTGTGGTAGTGTTGCGGCATTCGTCGTCGTCCGAGCAAACAACCACCCACAAATGCTTACCCAAACATAGAGCCGCGCGCAAAGATGAGTTCTATCTATAATAGTTTTCTTATAAACTTAGTATTTACAATTTGAATTTTACATAACATCACGACTAATACAGTCATCACCCCATAGGGTTTGGCAGACGTGTACCTATAGTACTGCTCAGTTAAAATAACTGTGCCACTGGCTAGACATTTTCACAAGTAACTGATACATTATCTTCCACAGAACTATATTTGTTTTGTCAATCTCTTTATTAAATTTATCAGCAACACTTCCAGACCTGTAAAGATAGAAAAACATTTATGAAATAAATATAATATACAAAATACACGGGAATGTTTTCAACTCAGAGAAAGTTTTAAAATCTAAACAAATATTATAAAGAGGTAAACTTATTAGTTATTGAGGCTAGTAATTAATCTCTGGAAATTGTTGATTGTAATCGTAATCGTAATTTGACTGATTTGATCTCACAGAAAAATACACAATCACTAAGTACCATAAATTTGTTCTTATTGGGAATACGGCACAAAAGGTTTCGTGGGATATATATCATGGAAGCAAAACCGTGAAGAAATCTATTTTTTTAATACTTACAAACATTCACAAAAGCAGTAATGCTAAATATAAAAGGAATGGCTGTAATTTTTAGTTTATCTATGTGATAAGTCATGTAGATTCCTCCGAAGTACCGTCCTCTCTCGTTGTCCAACGTGTAAACCAGCGTCATTGCTATGATGTAGACTAAAAGAGTGAATATGCAGTAGCGGTAGTAAACGCGGTACAGACTGGCATTTCTCTGAAAAAAATATTGAAAAATTAGAGAGGCACGGATAAGACACGAAGAAGAAGAAGAAGACGGATAAGACACATAGGTAGAGTATGTGTGACATTATATTAATTCAATCGCAGGAATCGTCATGTACCTAACCAACCACCAAATTGCCACGAGGTCATTCTTAAACATTTTGACAATGTCACTTTGGCAAGAGCCCAAATATGGGACCAATTTATTTTTCACTTCAGTAAAACATGTAGGTTTATACCAGTCCCCCTCTTAAAAGCTTATTTTATTCACTGAAAACAGTGAATAAAAAGCTCTTTTACTCACTGTTTTGGTGTTTGAATTTGGAACACACCAATGTATTGGAACTCCGTCTCAATGCTTATATAACATCCTCGCGCAAAATATACTCGATACAAACTTCTTGTGCAGATAATACTCGACTTTCAAACTCCTTCTTCGATTTAAATTTTGAGTTTGTTTATATTTAGGTTTTTAATAATGATTTTGATTTTAGTCTAGGATATTTATTGAATACTTATTTGGGTTTTAGTTCTAATATTAACTGCAATGGTGTTTAATTAATTATAATTATGTAACGTAACGAAGGTGGTCACTGGCCCCTGAAACACAGGTGCTGTTACCTAGGTCAGGGGTCAGGGTTTCACATTTTTTGTAAATTTTAAAGGTAATAAACCATTTATTTATTAATATTCCTTGTGCTTTTCGCTTAAATCTTGCTTTTTATCGTAGTCATGGTATAAAATATAAAATGCAACTCTTGAATAAAACGGATTTATATCGAGGGCCATGAATCACTCGCGTCGCTCATGATTCTAACACTTGGATCATGAATCACTCCCTACGGTCGTGATTCAGTCGTTAGAATCTTTCACTTGCTCGTGATTCATCTATGGCCCTCGCTTTAAATCCGTCCTTTATTCACTAGTTGCATAATATACTATTTGCTGTCTGAAATCAGTGAGCAAAATGTGATTTTGCTCACTGAGTGAGACCAAGTAACATTTTTTTTTTTTCAGGAAGCCCCGAATATCTTATTCAGCCTTGGGTTAATCATCCAATTCGAAACATTTACACTCTATCTCTTTCCCGCCATTAGAAAGAGAGAGAGACAAAGACCAGCCATTTCGAAGTTCCAATTTTGAATTCGACCCCAAAGACAAACACGTTCGGAATTTCGTACTAACTAAAGAAATTTTGCAAAAAGATAATTATGTCTTTTAATGTAATTTATTGAATTTTTAACTTATTGTCGTATTTAAACGAAAATAAGTATTTACTGCAAATAAAACTGATATTTAACCTGTAAATATGTTTTTCTAGTTTCAATAATGTAACGTAATATATTTTGAATAATAAAATATCATGGTATTTCCGAACACGCCTTAATTTAAATATAAGAGTGGGAATAAAATATCATGGCTGGCGTAAAGAGTTGAATAAGTTAAAAAATATTAAAATAATCGTAAAATATGAGTGAAACTAGCGACGAGAACAGTATTTTAACACCGGAAGAGTTAAAACAACAAGTTATTAATGCAGAATTAAGTTTCCTACCTGAGAAGTCTCGCAAGAAATATCTGAAAGCATACCATGTCTTCAATGATTGGAGACTTACAAAGGGCGCAAGCAGTTTTTCGGAGACGGTGTTGCTATCTTATTTTTTAGATTTATCACAGACGAGGCGATCATCTACAATGTGGAGTATTTACTCATTGTTGAAAGCTACTTTAAAAACAAAACATAACGTGTGATTGGACTTCGTCTGCAGAAACAATTGCATTTCCCTGATGATGGTATCGCAACCCTGAGATTCCTTGCGATTGAGAAAAAGTATAAACACTCACCTGGATAGGCAGGGATTGAAGGTATCAGCTACACTCGGGACTACTGGGCCGGCCGGCGTGGTGGATATTCAATATGCACTACAAGTTCACGTTTTGCTTGATTTCACTTCACAAGGAGGGTTACGAGAACCAATCAGTCAATCAATTTCTAGCGAAGCCTTTTGGGTATTTTTAACCCTGTTTTTTAAACGGACACAACGCGGGAGCAGTTATCTGTTTTTCGCCATTTTTTCAAGTCCCAGTTCGCACTCTCACCGCAGTGAGGCGCTAGCGTGGCGCCAGTGGAATGGCGCCAATTTTAAATTAGGAAGGGAAACATTTTGGATAGGATATTTAGAAGGATAGGCTTAATGTTTATCCATTTCCCCCCACTCGAAATCGACCAGGATTTCGCAAGCCAAAGGACTGCCAGAGTACAACTAGCAGTGCTCGAGAAATATAAAATTCGAACTTAATAAGCATAATTACCTAAGTGTCTAAACTATTTTAATTGAACAATACTGATCAATACACAATATTGTTCGAGTTATAAGATAAGATAATAGTTAGTTAATTGGTAGTGGACAGACCTTAACTACTGGTCTGCGCATAGTTTTACCGTTTGCAGTTCGAAGAGTCACAACCCTGACTATGTTATCTGATCCCGGATGGATCTGTTCTATACGAGCTAATTTCCATAGTAAAGGAGGAAGATTAGGCTCATTAACAAGGACTAAGCCGTTTAATTTAAGGTTGGGCGTATCTTTAAACCATTTAGTTTTTTGTTGAAGCGTATGCAGATAATCACGTTGCCAAGCAAGCCAAAAACCTTGAGTTATTTTCTTTAGCATTTGCCAACGAGAACGTGGACATAAGCATTCACTAACAGGTTCTTCAGGTAGTGAAACTAAAGGACCTCCCGACAAGAAGTGTCCTGGAGTCAAAACATTCGATTCTTGTGGGTCTGAAGACAACGTACAAAGCGGGCGTGAATTTAACACAGCTTCCACTTTAGCGAGAATCGTAATAAACTCTTCCAGAGTTAAAACTTGAGCACCAACTACACGCTTAAGGTGATATTTTGTGGACTTAATGCCACTTTCAAATATGCCACCGAAATGTGGTGCACCTGGCGGGTTAAATTTCCATTTTATTTGACGGATAGCCAAACCATCTGATATATCAGCTTCATGTTTGCGAAGCTCGCCGGTTATTTCATTAAGATATTTGTTTGCACCAACAAAGTTGGTGCCACAATCTGTAATGATTGTATCACACATTCCGCGACGGGAAACGAATCTATCCAGAGCCGCGAGGAATGCTTCTGAACTCAACTCAGTGACGGCCTCCAAATGGACGGCTTTCGAACTCAAGCACACAAAAAGAGATATGTATGCTTTATAGGTTTTTGCTCCACGTCGACGACTTTCCTTTATAATAAATGGGCCACCGAAGTCAATTCCTGTGGTTTGGAAGCATCGAGAGGGCTGAAGACGAGCGGCAGGAAGTTTGCCCATCATGGGTTGACTGGACACTGGTTTTACTTTGAAGCAACGCACACACTTTGAGAGTGCGGTACGAATAAGTAGTCTCAACCCAATTATCCAGAACCTTCTATGAATTAGGGACTGTAAAGTCCGAGGGCCGCAATGCAGATATTTTAAATGGAAATGTTCGACAATCAGCCTCGACAAAGGACTCAATTTAGGTAAGAGAAGAGGATGTAACGCAGATGGCGATATATTAGCCTCATCGATGCGTCCCCCCACTCGCAATAAACCATCTTCGTCCAAGAAAGGAGACAGTTTTTGAATCGACTTGTCGCATTGTTCATGATTTTTCACTTGACTGACGTGAGACGACATATAATGGTCTTGAGTAAACTTGACTAGCATGTTCATAGATTTATCGAGTTCCGAACTGCTAAGGGCGGAGAAATTTCTATTTGAAGAAACAACCTTTGCATTTGAAATGAAACGGAAACACCATGCTAGAGTACGTTGAATCTTTGTCAGAGAAGAAAGATTAGAAGTTAACGTCAGAAAAGGGTTATCAATTTCAATAGTGTGTAGGCTGCTTGGAACAGAAGTTTTTAATTCCGGCAGTTCTGCATTTACGAGCAACGTACGTTTGCAAGGCCATTTATAAGGCGACATTTGCAACCAAGAAGGCCCACTCCACCAGAGGGGGTGATCAATTAATTCTGAACAGAGAACACCGCGACTACAACAGTCGGCCGGGTTATCCTCAGTGGACACGTGAAACCAATATTTAGGACCAATTAAATCGGTTGCTTGCACGACTCGATTTGCTACATACATTTTTAGCAAATGAGGTGCCGTGTTGAGCCAAGAAAGGGTGGTGGTACTGTCCGAGTAGGCTTTCATAGAATTTATGTGAATTTTATCTTTAAGTAAGTTGTGCATGTGTGATATAACTTGCGCTAGAAGCACAGCTGCGCTTAGTTCAAGCCTATTTATCGTTGTCGGTTTTAACGGAGCCACTCGGGATTTACCTATTAACAGGTTAGTGACCGTAGTAACTTCATCCACAACAACACAAAGATAGACACAGCAGCCATACCCTTTGAGTGAACCATCACAAAACCCTACCAAATGCACTTCGGCAGGACTAGAGGGCATAATCAGTCTCGGTAGTGAAATATTCTGTAAATCAGATAAGTTCGCTGCTATTAAATGCCACACCTTAGCTAAATGTGGTGGGATAGCTTCGTCCCAACCTAAGTTTAAGCGCCACATTTCTTGTAAAAGCGACTTTGCAGAAAACACTACCGGGCTGATCCAACCGAGCGGGTCGAAAATGCGGGCCACTATAGAGAGGATAGATCTCTTAGTAAATTTAACGTCAAACGAGTCTGAAAACTTGTAGGAGAAATTGTCGTACGATGGATTCCACCGTATCCCTAAAATCTTGACAAACTCATTTCCAGCATCATCGAAGGATTTAGAAGTCAGAAGATGGTCAGGAGGAACATCAGACAAAAGATTTGGAGTATTCGTACTCCATTTACGAAGTTCAAAATGACCCTTTGACAATAACGAGGTAACATCCTCTTTTAATTTTTTCGCTTCATCAAGAGATGAGCATCCCGTAGTGATGTCGTCCATGAAAGTATCTTCACAAAGAACTTGAGCGGCGCGGCTTGAGTATTCAGAACCGTGATCCTCGGCAAGTTGACGCAGAGTGCGAATAGCTAAGTATGGGGAGCTGCTGACTCCATATGTCACGGTATTAAGTTCATACTCATTCAGAGCCTCGTTAGGCTCGTCACGCCAAAAAACGTGTTGATAACACCTGTCCTCGGGACGTATCAATATCTGGCGGTACATTTTACAAATGTCCGCAGTGAAGACAATATTATGAAGTCGGAATTTCGTAACTAAATCGACAATATCAATTTGAAGTTTCGGTCCAACATGAACAACATCATTCAGAGAAAGATTATTTGTAGTCCGACTGCTAGCGTCGAAGACTACCCGGAGTCGTGTCGTAGAGCTATCTGGACGCACGACGCAATGATGTGGAATTATATAACGATCAGTAGTCGAAGAATCTGCAGGCTGCATATGTCCTAGTTCTTCGTACTGGTGCATAAATTCCTTATAATCAGCTTTCAGCTCGGTCTGATTAATAAGACGCCTTTCTAAGCTAAGAAAGCGATTAAAAGCTTGGCGAGACGAATCGCCTAAAGAAGGCGCATCCTTTTTTAACATTATAGGTACCACGTAACGACCTTCACGTGTACGGTAAGTATCCTGTTTATACATTTGTTCACAGAGATCATCTTCAGGACCGGAAATTTTACATTTCGGCGGTTCTTCAGAATCCCAGAACCGTTGAACGATATCTTCGAGCGTGCAAGAGGACGCGAGGAGTGACGTAACGGATTCACTGTGAATATTGTTAGGTGGTGTGTTATGAAAATATTGACCGCTTATCACCCAGCCGAATACACTAGACAAGGCGCAAGGTAATCCGGGACCGGGAGTGAAACGTGAGCCAGTGTATATTTGATCAAAACACTCGACACCTAACAGTAGATCGATCGGACCGGATCTATTGAAGTCGCGGTCGGCGAGATCAAGATGTTTGAAATGATCCTTGACGTGCAACGGTATCGTTGACGAAGGCAGCATGGAAGTAATTTTAGGTAAAACTACTAAAGGTAAGTCGAACTTAGGGGACTCACAAGAATGAGGTATTATTGAAGCGAAAGTATAACCTTTTATGTCACAAACATTACTCTGTCCAAGACCGCTAACGTTTAAGTTACATTTTCTTATACGTAAACCAAGGCGGCGCACGCATGCGCTGGTGATGAAAGAATCCATCGAACCGCTGTCAATAATGGCGCGTGCACACTGGAGCGAGCCGTCCGCGTGACGTAAACGCACCACTGCCGAGCCAAGAATCTTCGTACTACAATTTGAACTCGAAGTTTGTGACGTAATACATGTGAGTGTGCTAGTAACTTTAGCAGAACTTTCGTTATTCTCGTTTGAATTAACAGAAGACGTTAATAAACCTTTATTTTCCACATGTAATAACGTATTATGTTTTGCGTTACAAACAAAACATGTGGTTTTAGATTTACAATTATTTGTATCGTGGCCGGGCCTTAGGCAATTGGCACACAAGTTCAATTTCTGAACAAAATGTTGACGCTGGTCAAGTGTCATACAATGTAACTTGCCGCATCGGTAAATAGAATGGTTTTCATTACAACATAAACAAGCTAATGAGCCCGATGCATTATTATTACTGCTTTGGTTCGTAGATGCTACAAATGATGATGTCCTTTGCTGACCTTTATTACGAAACTGTTTACTGTTATTAGAAGAGTTCGAAGGAATAGTCGAAACCGTTACAGGTTGACTAACTTCCAGAATCTTTATATAATTTTGTAAATAAACAATTAAGTCATTGAACTTAGGAATCTCGTGAGTATTTTGTAACTCGAAACGTTTCCTAGTTTCAAGGTCAAGTGATCGCGAAGCAATGTGAAATAAAATAAACTCACTTAGCTCATCAATTTGCAAAGCACGCAACGCATTTACGCTTTCATATAACGCATTGGTCAGTTCGGATAAATTTTCAAGTGACGGCTTTGTAACAGACGTTAATTTAAATATTTTTTCTAGATAAGTATTTGCTAATATGCGCTTGTTGTCATAACGATCTAATAAAAGATTAAAAACCACGGCATAATTTGACGCGGTTATAGGTACGCCCCTGGCCAAGGTCAGTGCACACCCAGACAAACACGACAACAAATAGTGAAACCTTTCCGTGTCCGAAAGGGAACCATTGTCATGAATAAGCGGGATGTAACTATCCTTGAAGGTCTGCCAGTTTTCTATTTTACCATCGAAATGCGGAATTTGTAATTTAGGTAATTTTACTTGAACAATAGAACCATTTTGACGACAATGCGCGGACGGATCGGCGGCCGCGGGAGCGTGGGGCGCAAGCGGCGTAGTCGCGAGCAAAGATTCGGCAACTTCGATAGACGCATAATACAAATCATCAAATGACAACATCGCACTCCAATCTATTTCTGACTTGGGTTTTAATTTTAACTGTAATTTATTAACATTTTCGCTAGACTCCATAAAGGCAGCTCTAATCTGATCAATCTTCTTGTATCTTGCCTTGAAAGTGGATAGCTTAGAACTATCTTGCAAAACATCTTTAGACAAATCGTAGATAATCTGCATACACTTGAAATCATATTCGCGTCTTTTAAGGGACGCCTGTAATTCAACTTCATCAGACATATTTGTTAACTTACGTATTCACGGTTTATAAATAAGATAAGAAGGTAGGTAGATAAGTACCTATCCGAACTGCAAGCGGAATATACTTTAGGCACTATTATGCGTAATTACTTTTGCAAGTAATACAAGTTATGTATTTAAATATGTAGGTATAAATACCTATTACGATTTAGACACTTATAAGTTATCACTTTTATTCGTAATAAAATGTACGTAGGTAGGTAATTTCTCGAGCACAACTATTCGACCATGAAACATTCCCATTAGCTTTATACCAACATCAGTTATTGCAAGAAATAGTCATACAAGAAATACCTATTTAATTCAAGGTTTCAATTCAGACCTTAAATACGATTCAATTTTCTGAATTAATAATAATGATCAATGAGGGTAGGTTAGGTACAATCGTGGTCCGCTGGCCAGCTTGGCACGTTGTACGGGAACCCGACTTTATTACCTACCTTTTGCGTTGTTTATAGAAATTATGAAATGAATTTATTTAACTCGTGATTCTCACTTGTTTCTTATTAAATTAATAAGGATACACGATGTTACAACGCAATATGTACTCATTAAACGAGATTTTATGATTAATAAGAGAATGTGAGGGTAAGTAGAAACCTCACAGGAGGCACCAAAAACGAATGATTGGACTTCGTCTGCAGAAACAATTGCATTTCCCTGATGATGGTATCGCAACCCTGAGATTCCTTGCGATTGAGAAAAAGTATAAACACTCACCTGGATAGGCAGGGATTGAAGGTATCAGCTACACTCGGGACTACTGGGCCGGCCGGCGTGGTGGATATTCAATATGCACTACAAGTTCACGTTTTGCTTGATTTCACTTCACAAGGAGGGTTACGAGAACCAATCAGTCAATCAATTTCTAGCGAAGCCTTTTGGGTATTTTTAACCCTGTTTTTTAAACGGACACAACGCGGGAGCAGTTATCTGTTTTTCGCCATTTTTTCAAGTCCCAGTTCGCACTCTCACCGCAGTGAGGCGCTAGCGTGGCGCCAGTGGAATGGCGCCAATTTTAAATTAGGAAGGGAAACATTTTGGATAGGATATTTAGAAGGATAGGCTTAATGTTTATCCATTTCCCCCCACTCGAAATCGACCAGGATTTCGCAAGCCAAAGGACTGCCAGAGTACAACTAGCAGTGCTCGAGAAATATAAAATTCGAACTTAATAAGCATAATTACCTAAGTGTCTAAACTATTTTAATTGAACAATACTGATCAATACACAATATTGTTCGAGTTATAAGATAAGATAATAGTTAGTTAATTGGTAGTGGACAGACCTTAACTACTGGTCTGCGCATAGTTTTACCGTTTGCAGTTCGAAGAGTCACAACCCTGACTATGTTATCTGATCCCGGATGGATCTGTTCTATACGAGCTAATTTCCATAGTAAAGGAGGAAGATTAGGCTCATTAACAAGGACTAAGCCGTTTAATTTAAGGTTGGGCGTATCTTTAAACCATTTAGTTTTTTGTTGAAGCGTATGCAGATAATCACGTTGCCAAGCAAGCCAAAAACCTTGAGTTATTTTCTTTAGCATTTGCCAACGAGAACGTGGACATAAGCATTCACTAACAGGTTCTTCAGGTAGTGAAACTAAAGGACCTCCCGACAAGAAGTGTCCTGGAGTCAAAACATTCGATTCTTGTGGGTCTGAAGACAACGTACAAAGCGGGCGTGAATTTAACACAGCTTCCACTTTAGCGAGAATCGTAATAAACTCTTCCAGAGTTAAAACTTGAGCACCAACTACACGCTTAAGGTGATATTTTGTGGACTTAATGCCACTTTCAAATATGCCACCGAAATGTGGTGCACCTGGCGGGTTAAATTTCCATTTTATTTGACGGATAGCCAAACCATCTGATATATCAGCTTCATGTTTGCGAAGCTCGCCGGTTATTTCATTAAGATATTTGTTTGCACCAACAAAGTTGGTGCCACAATCTGTAATGATTGTATCACACATTCCGCGACGGGAAACGAATCTATCCAGAGCCGCGAGGAATGCTTCTGAACTCAACTCAGTGACGGCCTCCAAATGGACGGCTTTCGAACTCAAGCACACAAAAAGAGATATGTATGCTTTATAGGTTTTTGCTCCACGTCGACGACTTTCCTTTATAATAAATGGGCCACCGAAGTCAATTCCTGTGGTTTGGAAGCATCGAGAGGGCTGAAGACGAGCGGCAGGAAGTTTGCCCATCATGGGTTGACTGGACACTGGTTTTACTTTGAAGCAACGCACACACTTTGAGAGTGCGGTACGAATAAGTAGTCTCAACCCAATTATCCAGAACCTTCTATGAATTAGGGACTGTAAAGTCCGAGGGCCGCAATGCAGATATTTTAAATGGAAATGTTCGACAATCAGCCTCGACAAAGGACTCAATTTAGGTAAGAGAAGAGGATGTAACGCAGATGGCGATATATTAGCCTCATCGATGCGTCCCCCCACTCGCAATAAACCATCTTCGTCCAAGAAAGGAGACAGTTTTTGAATCGACTTGTCGCATTGTTCATGATTTTTCACTTGACTGACGTGAGACGACATATAATGGTCTTGAGTAAACTTGACTAGCATGTTCATAGATTTATCGAGTTCCGAACTGCTAAGGGCGGAGAAATTTCTATTTGAAGAAACAACCTTTGCATTTGAAATGAAACGGAAACACCATGCTAGAGTACGTTGAATCTTTGTCAGAGAAGAAAGATTAGAAGTTAACGTCAGAAAAGGGTTATCAATTTCAATAGTGTGTAGGCTGCTTGGAACAGAAGTTTTTAATTCCGGCAGTTCTGCATTTACGAGCAACGTACGTTTGCAAGGCCATTTATAAGGCGACATTTGCAACCAAGAAGGCCCACTCCACCAGAGGGGGTGATCAATTAATTCTGAACAGAGAACACCGCGACTACAACAGTCGGCCGGGTTATCCTCAGTGGACACGTGAAACCAATATTTAGGACCAATTAAATCGGTTGCTTGCACGACTCGATTTGCTACATACATTTTTAGCAAATGAGGTGCCGTGTTGAGCCAAGAAAGGGTGGTGGTACTGTCCGAGTAGGCTTTCATAGAATTTATGTGAATTTTATCTTTAAGTAAGTTGTGCATGTGTGATATAACTTGCGCTAGAAGCACAGCTGCGCTTAGTTCAAGCCTATTTATCGTTGTCGGTTTTAACGGAGCCACTCGGGATTTACCTATTAACAGGTTAGTGACCGTAGTAACTTCATCCACAACAACACAAAGATAGACACAGCAGCCATACCCTTTGAGTGAACCATCACAAAACCCTACCAAATGCACTTCGGCAGGACTAGAGGGCATAATCAGTCTCGGTAGTGAAATATTCTGTAAATCAGATAAGTTCGCTGCTATTAAATGCCACACCTTAGCTAAATGTGGTGGGATAGCTTCGTCCCAACCTAAGTTTAAGCGCCACATTTCTTGTAAAAGCGACTTTGCAGAAAACACTACCGGGCTGATCCAACCGAGCGGGTCGAAAATGCGGGCCACTATAGAGAGGATAGATCTCTTAGTAAATTTAACGTCAAACGAGTCTGAAAACTTGTAGGAGAAATTGTCGTACGATGGATTCCACCGTATCCCTAAAATCTTGACAAACTCATTTCCAGCATCATCGAAGGATTTAGAAGTCAGAAGATGGTCAGGAGGAACATCAGACAAAAGATTTGGAGTATTCGTACTCCATTTACGAAGTTCAAAATGACCCTTTGACAATAACGAGGTAACATCCTCTTTTAATTTTTTCGCTTCATCAAGAGATGAGCATCCCGTAGTGATGTCGTCCATGAAAGTATCTTCACAAAGAACTTGAGCGGCGCGGCTTGAGTATTCAGAACCGTGATCCTCGGCAAGTTGACGCAGAGTGCGAATAGCTAAGTATGGGGAGCTGCTGACTCCATATGTCACGGTATTAAGTTCATACTCATTCAGAGCCTCGTTAGGCTCGTCACGCCAAAAAACGTGTTGATAACACCTGTCCTCGGGACGTATCAATATCTGGCGGTACATTTTACAAATGTCCGCAGTGAAGACAATATTATGAAGTCGGAATTTCGTAACTAAATCGACAATATCAATTTGAAGTTTCGGTCCAACATGAACAACATCATTCAGAGAAAGATTATTTGTAGTCCGACTGCTAGCGTCGAAGACTACCCGGAGTCGTGTCGTAGAGCTATCTGGACGCACGACGCAATGATGTGGAATTATATAACGATCAGTAGTCGAAGAATCTGCAGGCTGCATATGTCCTAGTTCTTCGTACTGGTGCATAAATTCCTTATAATCAGCTTTCAGCTCGGTCTGATTAATAAGACGCCTTTCTAAGCTAAGAAAGCGATTAAAAGCTTGGCGAGACGAATCGCCTAAAGAAGGCGCATCCTTTTTTAACATTATAGGTACCACGTAACGACCTTCACGTGTACGGTAAGTATCCTGTTTATACATTTGTTCACAGAGATCATCTTCAGGACCGGAAATTTTACATTTCGGCGGTTCTTCAGAATCCCAGAACCGTTGAACGATATCTTCGAGCGTGCAAGAGGACGCGAGGAGTGACGTAACGGATTCACTGTGAATATTGTTAGGTGGTGTGTTATGAAAATATTGACCGCTTATCACCCAGCCGAATACACTAGACAAGGCGCAAGGTAATCCGGGACCGGGAGTGAAACGTGAGCCAGTGTATATTTGATCAAAACACTCGACACCTAACAGTAGATCGATCGGACCGGATCTATTGAAGTCGCGGTCGGCGAGATCAAGATGTTTGAAATGATCCTTGACGTGCAACGGTATCGTTGACGAAGGCAGCATGGAAGTAATTTTAGGTAAAACTACTAAAGGTAAGTCGAACTTAGGGGACTCACAAGAATGAGGTATTATTGAAGCGAAAGTATAACCTTTTATGTCACAAACATTACTCTGTCCAAGACCGCTAACGTTTAAGTTACATTTTCTTATACGTAAACCAAGGCGGCGCACGCATGCGCTGGTGATGAAAGAATCCATCGAACCGCTGTCAATAATGGCGCGTGCACACTGGAGCGAGCCGTCCGCGTGACGTAAACGCACCACTGCCGAGCCAAGAATCTTCGTACTACAATTTGAACTCGAAGTTTGTGACGTAATACATGTGAGTGTGCTAGTAACTTTAGCAGAACTTTCGTTATTCTCGTTTGAATTAACAGAAGACGTTAATAAACCTTTATTTTCCACATGTAATAACGTATTATGTTTTGCGTTACAAACAAAACATGTGGTTTTAGATTTACAATTATTTGTATCGTGGCCGGGCCTTAGGCAATTGGCACACAAGTTCAATTTCTGAACAAAATGTTGACGCTGGTCAAGTGTCATACAATGTAACTTGCCGCATCGGTAAATAGAATGGTTTTCATTACAACATAAACAAGCTAATGAGCCCGATGCATTATTATTACTGCTTTGGTTCGTAGATGCTACAAATGATGATGTCCTTTGCTGACCTTTATTACGAAACTGTTTACTGTTATTAGAAGAGTTCGAAGGAATAGTCGAAACCGTTACAGGTTGACTAACTTCCAGAATCTTTATATAATTTTGTAAATAAACAATTAAGTCATTGAACTTAGGAATCTCGTGAGTATTTTGTAACTCGAAACGTTTCCTAGTTTCAAGGTCAAGTGATCGCGAAGCAATGTGAAATAAAATAAACTCACTTAGCTCATCAATTTGCAAAGCACGCAACGCATTTACGCTTTCATATAACGCATTGGTCAGTTCGGATAAATTTTCAAGTGACGGCTTTGTAACAGACGTTAATTTAAATATTTTTTCTAGATAAGTATTTGCTAATATGCGCTTGTTGTCATAACGATCTAATAAAAGATTAAAAACCACGGCATAATTTGACGCGGTTATAGGTACGCCCCTGGCCAAGGTCAGTGCACACCCAGACAAACACGACAACAAATAGTGAAACCTTTCCGTGTCCGAAAGGGAACCATTGTCATGAATAAGCGGGATGTAACTATCCTTGAAGGTCTGCCAGTTTTCTATTTTACCATCGAAATGCGGAATTTGTAATTTAGGTAATTTTACTTGAACAATAGAACCATTTTGACGACAATGCGCGGACGGATCGGCGGCCGCGGGAGCGTGGGGCGCAAGCGGCGTAGTCGCGAGCAAAGATTCGGCAACTTCGATAGACGCATAATACAAATCATCAAATGACAACATCGCACTCCAATCTATTTCTGACTTGGGTTTTAATTTTAACTGTAATTTATTAACATTTTCGCTAGACTCCATAAAGGCAGCTCTAATCTGATCAATCTTCTTGTATCTTGCCTTGAAAGTGGATAGCTTAGAACTATCTTGCAAAACATCTTTAGACAAATCGTAGATAATCTGCATACACTTGAAATCATATTCGCGTCTTTTAAGGGACGCCTGTAATTCAACTTCATCAGACATATTTGTTAACTTACGTATTCACGGTTTATAAATAAGATAAGAAGGTAGGTAGATAAGTACCTATCCGAACTGCAAGCGGAATATACTTTAGGCACTATTATGCGTAATTACTTTTGCAAGTAATACAAGTTATGTATTTAAATATGTAGGTATAAATACCTATTACGATTTAGACACTTATAAGTTATCACTTTTATTCGTAATAAAATGTACGTAGGTAGGTAATTTCTCGAGCACAACTATTCGACCATGAAACATTCCCATTAGCTTTATACCAACATCAGTTATTGCAAGAAATAGTCATACAAGAAATACCTATTTAATTCAAGGTTTCAATTCAGACCTTAAATACGATTCAATTTTCTGAATTAATAATAATGATCAATGAGGGTAGGTTAGGTACAATCGTGGTCCGCTGGCCAGCTTGGCACGTTGTACGGGAACCCGACTTTATTACCTACCTTTTGCGTTGTTTATAGAAATTATGAAATGAATTTATTTAACTCGTGATTCTCACTTGTTTCTTATTAAATTAATAAGGATACACGATGTTACAACGCAATATGTACTCATTAAACGAGATTTTATGATTAATAAGAGAATGTGAGGGTAAGTAGAATCCTCACAGGAGGCACCAAAAACGAATGATTGGACTTCGTCTGCAGAAACAATTGCATTTCCCTGATGATGGTATCGCAACCCTGAGATTCCTTGCGATTGAGAAAAAGTATAAACACTCACCTGGATAGGCAGGGATTGAAGGTATCAGCTACACTCGGGACTACTGGGCCGGCCGGCGTGGTGGATATTCAATATGCACTACAAGTTCACGTTTTGCTTGATTTCACTTCACAAGGAGGGTTACGAGAACCAATCAGTCAATCAATTTCTAGCGAAGCCTTTTGGGTATTTTTAACCCTGTTTTTTAAACGGACACAACGCGGGAGCAGTTATCTGTTTTTCGCCATTTTTTCAAGTCCCAGTTCGCACTCTCACCGCAGTGAGGCGCTAGCGTGGCGCCAGTGGAATGGCGCCAATTTTAAATTAGGAAGGGAAACATTTTGGATAGGATATTTAGAAGGATAGGCTTAATGTTTATCCAACGTGCATATTGGAACATACGCAAAACTTGTATCTTTTCTAAAAATAATGTTATAAGGCTAAAAAGTCCGAAATTTTGATTTGTTCCGGTCTGATCCCCTCGATCTGATCCCCTGGGGGATCAGTTTTTTTTTATAATATTTTCTATACCGGTCTGATCCACCGTGCAGGGTATCACAAATAAATTTCAATATTTTATGCCGGTCGGATCCCCTAGTTATCTATTAACAGATTTTTGGACAGTCAGCCACAAAATATAGGTATAGGGTTTAAAATTGTTAAATAAATAATTATGTTCGTAATTCTTATTTTAATGAAAACGTGTATTGAGGAACAACGACTCTACATTTTCGTCTTAGCCAAGTCACCGCAGCCGGTTTGAACCCTTTTTAATACCCGTTTTGCCTTATTGTGTTGACATTAATTGTGATAATTGCTTTTAGATAATTTCATTTATTATTTGTATTTACCATTTATTATAATAATTGTTTTAATTCAAAATTTGCACGCCGTAGTATGTGGCAAACATGTTCGAGCCATTTATTTTATTGTTATCCTGCATGCACCTACTATTGTTTGTTGTATGTATACACATGTTTTTGCAAATAAATATATCTGAATCTGAATCTGAATAATGTTTACTGTTTTATGCAAGCAGCAAAATTATGATTTTTCCTAAACAATTTGCAAACAAAAAAGCATTTGCATAAAGTTACCATGTTATTGTGTTAAAAGTTAAAGATATTATCAGTTTAATAAATTCATATTGTTATAAACTTTGAAAGGCGAAAGTGGCCTCATAAAGTGCTTTCTGTGTATAATGTGTAAATGTGTCTTGGGTAAGTGCATTTTTGTTAAAGCTTCTTTGCAAATGAAAATGAAATGAATAATGTTTACCTGCAAAAATATAGGTGTGCATTGCGTTACTTTGGTAACGGATTGGCGAAAAAAAAAAAAAATTCTCCGGACCTTCACAATTTAAGGCGTATAATGTGAAATTGTGAAGAAATACATAGGTCTGACGTTGTGATGATATTCAACGTATAACAAATAAAAACAAATATTATTTACATAAACAACTGTTTTCGCTTGACTGTACTTACCTGTCAAAAAGAGTAAGGGGATCAGACCGGAATGTCAAAGTTTATAGTGGATCAGAAAGGAAATAATAAAAAAAAAACCAGCAGGGGATCAGATCGAGGGGATCCGACCGGAACAAATCAAAATTTTCACGGCCCTTAACATAAAAAAAATCTTAATGAAGCACCGGACTGCAATTTTCTTGCCGCTAAAGTAAGTGGTACCTATGAATCTATGTTGTTAGTTATTAAAATTTGTGTGTAGACTGTTATGTATAAAGGTACTTACTGCCTACTACTAGTTTTTGGAGGCGCAATGAATCCTAGTCTGGCTTAGCAATACTGTTAAAATATGATATCTGGGGTATCGGAGTATAAGGGGTATCTGGCACTGATATATTTATAATTAAAACAACTTTATATAACATTTATAAAAGTTATTTTTTAAACCGGCTTTTATATTAAAGTACCGGGCGCCCAAGATCTGCTTGGGTGAAAATAGAAAAAACATAATTTTCAAAAAACCGATTCATTCCAGATATGAGACCTAGCTAGATCGATTTTTCGTACCCGAAGACCACTAGATTGCAAATTTTATAGAAATCGTCAGAGGCGTTTTTGAGAATGTGATTACATTTATATATATAGGTTTATACATATATTGCTCGTTTAATAGTAAAGGACAGTAAATTTTGCACACACGTTTATTTCCCGTAGCTATACTACGGGAAGTAAACGTGTGTGCAAAATTTCAACTCCGTCCAACACTGGGAAATATGTCAAATTTAACTTGATTACAGACACCGGGACAGGTGAATGTAAATTAAAAAAAAAAAATACCAACCTGGTAAAACCCAATAACACTAGACCCAAACCGGGGAAACCCAGGATGTTTAGATTAAATCAATAAAGTACCTTGATTCCAGCTGCGATGAATATGACAATCATTCCAAATTCCACTACTTGTGAAGCTACAGCTACTACTATGAAAATAAAGACTTTGGGAGCTTCTGTTAAATTAGTCGCGTGCCGCTGGTGCCAGAAGGGAACAAATGATTGATAAGTAACTAACATTAAAATACCGGTCCATAGTACTGACACTGCCTGTGGATGAAAAAAAAAACATATTAACTAATACATATATCTAAAAATACGAATGTTTTTTTTATATTTGTTACCTACATAGATACAAGTATATACAGTGTATAAAATACATAATTAACTAAGACTACAAACATAAACACTTAAAGCAAAAACTACTCACTAACTAAACCAAAAACATACTAATCTAAAATATGGCGTCGAAAAACTCCTCCACATCGTTGTCCGCTGGTAATGTGCCCAAAAGACTGACAGCATTGCCACGTTGCATGGCAATGCTTATTCTCTGACCGAGGTAAAAGCCAGCCCTTGGGTCACGCGAAGTGTCAACTAGGCGTTTGGAATGGTCTTTAAACAAAACGTGAGCACTCGGACCCCACGGACCAAGAGTTTCAACCCCAAACAGGTCGAAAATATAACTACCGATGAGGTTATTATATTTCCGCCAGTTGAGGTTCTCTGCAGCCATAGCGGCAGCGCCAGCACAGCACTACGAGCTAGGAAGATGGTATGGCGCAAGAGTATCGACACAAGTAGCGTCCCACACTAAAGGCCTACCCCATCTTCCATGGAAACAAAGACATCCCGTCCGGTCTTTTGCCATCGTCACGTGCCAGGCCATGGGGTTCCAATACGGCCGGAACGCCGACGGTGACGAGAGCACGTCAGATGATGTTGTTTAAGTTTCCGTGACGCGCTATGCGACTCGCACTTCAGCTGCATGATAGACCGTGGTGACCGAGGCTGTTGACAACTTCGCCACAGTGAAAATAGCTTATATCTAAATAGCTTAAAGTTCAGACACATATTTGATGAGAAGTTATTTAATTTTTTCGTTCGCCTGTAAAATTTGCCTCATCGAGGTTACGCGGTATTAATTGCAGTATAAGCGACGTCATCTTAACTTCAAAGTTCTGCATTAGGGGGGAAACCCGCAGCAAAGTTTATGACTCCATGAAGGAGTATGACAAATTCCCTTTAAATAATTAAGTATTGCCGGGAAAGGAGGAGCATTACTCAGGAGCGGTACAGAATAGGCTAACAATATTCTTTTCCTACAATGTTGATAACTTGATTACTATAAAATTGTGTCAGCCGTGACCTTAGTTTGCAGATAAGTTGGGCTCTTATTAGGTAGCAGTTACAACATTATCAATAGCAAATAAGTACAAGGCAAAATTGATAAAAAAAGTTATATAGTGCAGGTATATCTTCCACTTACCAAACGTACAAAAGCCCAAAATAGTAGCCAACACCTAAGAGTGCAGCAAGATGGGGTGCATCTTTCATTATTGGACTGTCTTTGATTGGTTTCTTCACAGACAGCCATTGAGAGCTTCAATTTGGGCGCCAGGTATATTGTGAAAGTTTCTTTTAAAAACACGTTATTAAATCAGCAATAAATAAGCCTGAAACAATATAAACATTCTTAGGTTTTTGGTATTACTAAATTTTTAATTTAACTAAAGATTAAGTAGGCAAAATCGCTTTGAAAAGTGATCCTTTAATTGAACGTTATGAAATAGGAATATGCTAAGTTATATACATGTAACAATTAAATAAAGAAGTGTTCACCGATTGCGTTAAGAGTTTCAGTGTAGTTACAACCAAAGTCGGGTAAATAAAAAGTTACATAAAATTAAATATTCTTTTAAAACAATAGATTTTCTAAAGAGCAATAGGAAGAAATCTAAACGAATACTATAAAAAATTTAAAAAAATCGACTGCTTGAGCAGCGAACTAAAAATACGTAAACAAGTAGAAAATCATGCTGTGCAGTCGGGGGATACATATTCGCGAGCTGGCTGACCAAAACCAGATGTATCGTCCGACAGCACAGCATGATTTTCTTCTTGTTTACGTATTTTTCTTGTAAACTACTTTTTAGTTCGCTTCTTAAGCAGTCGGGATTATTGATTTTATTAAATAACTTTTTTAATTTATAACTTTTTAGATAATTTTATTTGGTCGCATTAGGTACATTTAAACACATAAGTGTATGTATATTTTTTAAATCTCCTCTTAAAACCACACGATGGGAATAGCAGGAAAAAAAAAATTAGGCCACCATAATATGGCGCCCAAAATCCGCCATTTTTCCCTATACCCTCGAAAGGTTTAAGACAAATCGATTGACGTAAGAATCATCAAATTCGGCCAACGCGTTTGGTCTCTAGAACGCAACACGTCTCTAGGAACAAACATACAAAGACTGAAAAACCCATTACTATACTTCGGTAGTCGGGTAAAAAGATAAAAGTCAATGTTCTTTCTAAAAATTAAGCTAACGTACCTTAAGCAAGTTCGTATCTCACACAGAACACAAGTCACTTATTCTTTATAGTATCATACTATACGTCTGCTCCTCGAGCAGTAGGTATCAACACTGTTTAATTAATCTGTTTGGTATTCTTCAAAAACCAAAAATGGAAGAACGCGTCACGGTTGATAATAACAAGTTTGTGGGGATTTTAGGATCGTTTGCTATTTTGCTAATACGATGTTTTGATATTGGAACATTCTGCGAATATGACATTTTGCGAATATCATCACCATCATCATCACACAGGCATCCTCTCTGAGAGAGGGAATCGGCCTTAATCCCCCCGCGGGCTGGGTTAGTCCCACATTACCCCGATCCCAGTTGACCCCGTCCCGCTAGACCCCGATTTATTTTTCTATAGAAACTCAATCAAAAGTCCATTTAAATTAAAAGTAACGTCAGCAGATAATATGTTGAATAAAATTTTATTATTTACTCAAATTATAATACCAGTTTTAAGGATCAGGAAAAAATTATGAAGTCTTGCTTGGTTAAGGTAAATATTATAATTAGAAAATACAATATAAAGTCTCCTAGAGCAATCACAGCTTTGCAATCTCAGTTTTGTTGCTTTTCTCATGGCCAACAGGCGACATGTGGGTGACTACAGGTGCACCACTTTTGTTGGGTGGGCAATCATCTAATGACTTCTCCCGCTCAAGGTGAGGCGGGAGGGCGTTTCAGCCTTTTACTGACTAAAACCCACCCGTGTTCTTTCAGTTGCTTGAGCCAGGGCCGCGGTAACTTTTTCAAATTTATCCGCGACCCAGACAGGCATCAGCCCTCGCGGGCCCCGTCAGTTTTGTTGACATCTGTTTGAGGCGCGCGTGGAACACAACGCGCCGTCGACTTGGGCCTGGTCACGGAACAGTAAAAACAGTGGAAATGCAAAGTAGGCGTGGCACGCGTGTCACTAATAAGCGCTTGCACGCAAGTCTGATTCCAGTCATGTAGAACATGAAGCACGTCGAGTTGCAAATTTTATTTCCTTAACTATGCCGTTTTGTTCCACTTTGGAGTGCAAAAATTATAGTAGGAAAAATAATTTAAAAACCGGCCAAGTGCGAGTCCGACTCGCACACGAAGGGTTCCGTACCATTATCGCAAAACACTGAATAAAAATCACGTTTGTTGTATGGGAGCCCCCCTTAATTTATTTTATTTTAATTTATTAATTATTACTTTTTGAAGTAAATATACAACTAAACATTCTGTGAATATTTCAAGCGTCTAGCTGTTGCCGTTATTAATATCGAGCAAAAACGGCAAAAATATCACGTTTGTTGTATGGGAGCCCCCCTTTAATATTTACTTTATACTGTTTTTAGTATTTGTTGTTATAGCGGCAACAGAAATACATCATCTCTGAAAATTTCAACTATCTAGCTATCACGGTTCATGAGATACAGCCTGGAGACAGACGGACAGACAGACAGACAGACAGACAGACAGACAGACAGACGGATCGCGAAGTCTTAGTAATAGGGTCCCGTTTTTACTCTTTGGGTACGGAACCCTAAAAATGGAGGTGTTTCCTATCATCGGTAACAACGTTTTTATTTGTTATCTAATAAAATCTTAGTAAATTTCAATTTACTAATAATTTAACAAAACGCCTAGTTAAAATCAACCTTACGCGATTAAAATAAAGTTTATTTTGGTTTGAATGAATTAATACTATTTCGTTCTCGAAAGTTCTTCGCTACTCAATTAGGGATGTAGTCGGGTCGGATATTGATTTTAATGATAGATATCGATAAAAGAAAATAGGGACCTATAGGGATCTGAATATTTTTTAGAAGTTGATTTATTTAGCCGTTTTTTAGTTTAGCAAGATTAACGAACAGTAATACATTTTTATACATATAATATTTTATGTTTAAATAATACTACGCCATTCATCTGAACACCAAACAAGATTTATTTTTTCGAATTAATAAATCGGGTATCTATCGATATCGATAATGTAATTCAAAATGTAATGTTACTTCCATGGTCGAGTAGCGTTAGATATCGACCTATGACACGAATGTCAACCTTACGCTCATCGCAATAAAGTTTATAATTGCAACTGCTTGCGACTCTCGACGCCCATGGCGTCTCCTGCGGTGGCTAGGGGCATGAGGGCATTTCTGTTGCGTCTCCCTCTCGCGTTTCGCCTCCTAGTTTGCGAGCATTACTGCTTCGCAGAAGGAGAAGACTGCTTCAGTGGAAGCAGTGATCGCTGCGATCCACCTCCGATGTGCATTGAGCTCCCACGTAGTTGCCCACGTGGCAGTGGAAGCACCTCAGGGGTCTGTGTTCCACCAGTTTCACCTGCTCGGGAAACCAGCCCACCAAGAGCTTTCGGCCCTCTCCGGCTATTCTTTGGGCCGCTGATACGGGGCAGCTCACCGTAGTAGTTCGCATTTCCGTGACGTCAGGACGTATGGTGCTCACCCATAGCACCCTCCAGTCCTAACGATGGCGTTCACCACCTCTTCCTCCGTCACAGAGTCGTCCAGGCCCAGAATGCGCATGTTTGCGCACTTGGTGTACCTGGACATTCGGGCCTCGTCCACATTTAAGGACGCCCAAAGCCTTTCGGCCAAAGCGTCAGCGGTCGGGCTTCCAGCATCCAAGCCCCAGTCGTGGTGAACCTAACCTAGATGCCCTCGGTGATGCCGAGCTCCTCCAGGTTCACCGCCACCCTCACTTTGGCGAGCACTTCGCGGTAGGACACGCCCTTCTTTTCCGCTTCCGGCTGTAGTGTAATAACTACAAATGCGGATTTCGGGGCGCGGAGCCTAGCCATGACACTTCGCTCCTTACGCCGCTTCCGCCTCTCCTTCCTTTTGGCCACCCTTGCTGCTTTGCCCGCCTTCCTCTTCTCCCCGGCCACTTGCCATTTGGCGTTGGCAGGAGATTCAGGAGGCGGAGATTAGGGCGGCCGTCTCGCCGCCTGGGCTGGGGCTCTCGCTGCCCGTGCAGCCGCTCTGCCCTTTCTGGGTGCTGATTTGCCCAGTTTCGCTGGGGCCGACCTTGCGGTTTCTGGCATGACCCCGCGATTGGCCTGTCCCGACGAGCCCAGTTTGGCCGCAGCGGCCGCAAACGTGGCCGCCTGGTTTGCCGCTAGCGGGGGACGCAGGTCGATTGCCTCAAGAGCAGAAAATCTACTCTGGAAGGCAGCCAGCTCCTGCCACACCAGGTTGAGTACCCGGTCCTCTCCAGGCACGGGCTGGCTTTGACCAGGCTTCGCACCACCCTGTGGCATCTCCTGGGAGCTGGCTCCTCGGATCCCGACCAGGTCCGCTCGGAGCTTCTCGTTCTCTCCTCGAAGGAATCCCCTCAAGGAGAGACACGCTCACCGCATTGCTGCGCCTGCACCACTGCGGCGTGGTCGCATCCTTTGTCAATCAACGACCGTCGATTGATCAGGAGCGACCCCTTCGTATGTCTCTCTTAGTCAGGTCTTTCACTTGGGATTTGCTCTACCGGTGAAGCTCCAAAATCATTGAGACCCCACCGCGACGACAACGTGGAGACACTCTCGGTGGGGACAGGTGCACCCTTGCCCTTCGGGGAAAACAACCGTGATGTTATGTTGTTATGTTATCGTATTTAAGCAACCTTAGTCACTTTTTTGTATACGCTCCAGATGAAATCGCCTTGAACATTGGCGCTGAGCTGCCAGCCAGTCGGTTTTTATCGGTTACTTTTCGGGCAGTGTGCGTTGGAATTTCATGAAGTAATTCCTCCTAGCCCGTTCCATCATTGGATTACAAGACGTAGTGCGATGCGTCATCGGTACATGGAGGACAATCCACTCATACGCATCAAACGTTTTGGGGGTACTGTCATTATGCGTACAGCAAAGAAGCGGAATTCGCTGCCGGAGTCTGTATTTCCTCATAGCTACAACCTAGGAGTCTTTAAGTCAAGAGTGAATAGGTTTCTTCTAGGGAAGCGTGCTTCACCGTCGACCACATCACCGTTTACCATCACGTGACATAGTGGTCAAGCGCGAGCCTATCAATAATAAAAAAAAACTATAATCGTGTAAATCTTTATCATCATCATCATCAGCCTTTTGATGTTCCCTCTGCAGGGACACAAGACTCCTCCACCAATCCGCACCGGGCCAGCGTGGTGGCTCACGGCTTTTTTTTTTGCGGTAATTTTTGCCGGATTACAGAGAGGATATATGTACGGATTAACGACGGATTACGGATTAAAACATCTAGTTTTGGTCCGCCAGCTCGCGAATATGTATCCTCCGACTGCACAGCATGATTTTCTTCTTGTCTTTTTAGTTTGCTTTTTAAGCACTTAACTCGGGTTTTTTGATTTTTTTAATTAGCTTTTTTTTTAAACAGAAGCGGTCAGTATACAGTCAGTATCTTTGAAGGGGTAATGCTGGTAATGCAGGGTATTGACTGTACCTATGTATATCTTATCAAAGCGACACTTTTTTTTCAACATACTTCCATACTAAAAAATAAAAATGTAGTAGTACTATATTTAAAATTAAAATGACTACCTTACTATTGGAAAAATGTTACTATTCTGTTATTGACTGCCTGGATGATAAAGATTAATAACTATACCTTTAGTTTTCTTGTAATTGACATTTTAAACGATAACAATATTTTATAACTCAAGGGTAGGGTAGGGTAAGTAGGGTAGGGTAGGTATGTAGGTAGAGTAGGTAGGGTCATCATCGTCGACCACATCATCGTTTACCATCAGGTGAGATGGTGGTCAAGCGCGAGCCTACATCAAATAAAAAAAAAAAAAAGACATGCCTACCCTAGGTATGTCTTTTTTTTTTTTTTATTTGATGTAGGCTCGCGCTTGACCACCATCTCACCTGATGGTAAACGATGATGTGGTCGACGATGGATCACGCTTGCCTAGAAGTAACCTATTCACTCTTGACTTAAAGACCCCTAGATTATAGCTATCGGGAAACACAGACTCCGGCAGGGAGTTCCACTCCTTAGCTGTACGCATAATAAAAGTATTCTCAAAACGTTTAGTGCGTATGGGTGGGATGTCCACCATGTACCGATGGCGCATCGCCGTACGTCTGGTAGTCCGATGATGAAACGGGCTGGGCGGAATTAGATCATGCAATTCCATCGCACTCTCCCCGAAATGTAATCGATAAAAAACCGATAAGCTGGCAACTCGGCGACGATGTTCAAGGCTCTGGAGCTTTGACTTAACCAGTGCCTCATCACCGATGAGCCTCTTGGCCCGCTTTTCGATCGACTGTAGTGCATCAAGCTGGTATTTGGCACATCCGTCCCAGAGATGAGAACAGTACTCCATGCTTTAGGTAGGGTAGGTAGGTTAGGGTAGGTGGCGGTAACACCCAATTCTGTACCATCTCAAACTTGTACCTATATTGTTGGCAAATAAATAATTCTGATTCAACAACAATCAAATAAAAATCGAATACAATTACTCGTATTATTAAAATTGACATTCTAGTCGCAGTCGCAGTCACGTGGCAGCAGCTGGTTAATCATAAGCAAATCAAAAGAAAAAACACATAAATATCGAATATAATAATTAATAAAATTGACGAAACGAAACGAAACCACAGAATGCTTGCTGCATAAATAACAGGTATGCATGACATTTACTTGTGAATATTAAACTCCTTTATTATTATCTCAACAGATTATTAATATAATGCAGTGTACAGTCTAGTCATCCATACCTTCGTCAGTGCTTCAAATTCTTTTATTTATCAAGTCACACATAATACCTTTAGAAGTTACGAGTTACATTGGGCAGACTACTAAAAGAAAACCATATTTTTATCACTAGAAAACAGCGTGAACTTTTCCCCAATGTCTAGTTGATATCAAACTAAAACCAATATAATGATGTAACCGTTTTAAGAAATATAAATCAAATCTCTTATATTATAATAAATTGTCCTTGTCACAGTTTTAAGTTTCAGCCTGCGACAGTGATTGTATGTATGACAATCTGATTTAGTCAGTACAGCAGATACTATATTCTATCTGCATGAACTAAACAAAGGTGACTAACCTATTTTAACAGTGACTGCACGTTGGCAAAATTAATAAGAATAGCATATTATATCTGTAACCAGTTCTTTTATTTTCTCAAAAACGTGTTTAGTTCGATTACTAAACACGTTTTTGAGTCAATCGACTAAATTATTCATATTGTGCAATAAACTACAATGTAAGCGTAGTGAGAGCAGAGAGTCAGAGATAAGTGACAGTTGGTGCTATCGCCAGCCGCAAGCGAGGCATTAACCGCCAGACATCTTTTGACTATCGTGAAAACGTTTCATAAAATAATATAATATAACCGTTAACACTTATTAACAATATAACATAATTTAATTCGAAATGTAACCGAAAAAAAACCGACAATGAAAAAGAGTTACAGGTTAATTGGATGCCAATAAGGTGCTTGAAAAATCGATTACTAGTAGCCAGACATACATACGAAAGCAAGGTAATATAAAGCTAATATAATAAAAAATATATATTGATAAACTCGTGTTACAAGTCCACAAACCGACATTTGATTTTTTGTAAACCTCACCTCCCATTAGCACCTCTGGCAGCGAATTCTAACGCGATAGCCCTCGTCATTTGTTCCCAAAAGTGAGATAGACTAGAGCATTTACAAAACATCGAGGCCTGCTCTAATGTGTTACCCACCACCCAAGGGCGAGGGCTGAAAATTTCTAGAGGGTAGATGCAGCATTGGAAGGCGGACCGACTCTGGGTGGACCGAGGACCTGGTTAAGGCTTTAAGAATCCGGTGGGTGCGAGACACACAGGACCGATCATTGCGGTGTGATTGCTGCAATGCATTCCAGTGCGAGGATAAACCAATAAATAAATTATGGTGACGCTTGGGGGTTGCCTATGTCCAGCAGTGCACGGCATTCATGAAATGAAATGCTCTAGTCTCTACTCACCTTAATAATAAACAATGACACATTTTGTCGCATTATAGCTCGATCCATCTTCCTTTTATCGTGTATGCAACGCGTTCGTAGAGACCAACCCTGGATTGGATTTGTTTGCTGATGAATGGAAGAAGTCAAAGTGATAGGATTTGTTTAATGACTATTTGATTCATTCCTACTCATAAACTAATGTCTTTTTTCAATGGGTGTAGGTAGAAACTACAGAATGCCACCTGCCACGATCCTTAAATACTCCTTTTGCTTCATTTTCATTCATACATCTAGTCGTGCACACAGGCCGGTTATGATTACTGCGCATCTGGTATATTTTCCTGTTCTAAGTGTATAAATAGAGATGATGTAGTAATCACTTACAAAAACAATGTAGCAGTTTTACAACTATCATTATTTATTTATTTTTTATTTTAGCGATGATAAATGCTTAATTGCTCATGCATACTGCGCTACCACGGGGAGATAGCGCAGTTATATGGGACTCTAACCCACTACAACTCCACTGTGTCCTCCTTTGTCGCCTATGGTGGCATCTCAGGCACGTGCGAGCCCGCCGCGGCTGTCCATCACCGGACCCCCCTTCACCGACGCATCAGAAAACGTTGCGCGCCGTGACTACCCCCGGGATCATACCAGTACATGGGCACCAGATGACTCCGTGTATGAACCCTTGGTCTCCCTGTGAGTATTCCAACCACCTGCGGCTGGCTTTCAGTAGGCTCTTCTATAACTGAGTCCTGAGTATTGCTATCGTGATCCATACGCTTTGATGTGAACCCTTTTCTATATTTATTTACATAGAGAATGTGCCAGAGTTTTGCTTAAATTTATTTACATAGAAAATGTGCCACCAATAAAACTGGCACTATTAGTGGTTGTATGTAATACGTGATTAAACTTTCAATAAATGGCCCATTTAAAGTCAAAACAAGAAAAACCGGCCAAGTGCGAGTCGGACTCGCACACGAAGGGTTCCGTACTATTATCGCAAAACACTGCAAAAAAATCACGTTTGTTGTATGGGAGCCCCCCTTAATTTCTTTTATTTTAAATTAATAATTATAATTTTTTGAAGTGAATTTACAACTGAACATTCTGTGAATATTTCAAGCGTCTACCTGTTGCTGTTATTAATATCGAGCAAAAAACGGCAAAAATATCACGTTTGATGTATGGGAGGCCCCCTTAAATATTTATTTGATACAGTTTTTAGTATTTCTTGTAATAGCGGCAACAGAAATACATCATCTGTGAAAATGTCAACTGTCTAGCTATCACGGTTCATGAGATACAGCCTGGTGACAGACGGACAGACAGACAGACAGACGGATCGCGAATTCTTAGTAATAGGGTCCCGTTTTTACCCTTTGGGTACGGAACCCTAAAAAGAATCACGATAATAGTCGAAAACGAGACGTCACCCAATAAAATATATGAGAGTAGCGATGTACACCCGGCGACATTTGTTAGTAGCGGAAGTCGCGATGAAACTGTGGCAAAGTGAACATTAAATGGTAACGAAAACAAGAGTGTTTAAAAATAAAGGCAACATAAAAATAGCAGTCCCAACTAAATTCCCTTAGTCTGGAATACATTTTACATACATGTGCCTATTAACAAAGTTACGCCCAACCAAATAGACTGCTCTTTAAATATTTCCATTGGAAATACACATTAAAAACTTTGACTATGTCCACGTAAAACTTATGACTTGCAATAACCAACCAGTGACCCCTCGGTGATAATAAATACGACATTACATAGATCGTCACTGTACCGGTCTTTGTTTCATGTTCTCTTACGTACCGATTTCTGATAGTGCGGACGTCACCCTAAATATCATCAAATAAAACGAATGAAAACTGCACTAACATCATGTTAAGGCACGCAAAGTTCCTGTAATTTCAAATTTGTTTGAACATGCAACATGATACCACTCCGTACATCAATTCAGGTGCACGGTGACACCGTGTAAAAATGACATTCTGCAGCTAACTGAGAGTATTGAACGAATCTTCCATGGTGAATGCCACTGGCACAATTTAGAGAGATGGATGCAATGTTGTTTTACGTAAAAGTTTTTGTGAACTTCTTCCAAGTCGGCTGGTCACCGTGGAAGACTATGACCAAAACCCTGCAAAGAAAACCGCAGAAGATAGGGACAAACATTATAAAATAACTCTCTTAAAAGTAGCTCAAGACAAAGAAAAATGGATGTCTTTGGAGGAGGCCTGTACCCATTCTTAGGGGTTCTTGTATACAGGAGAAATAACACAAACAGAGTAGTATCGAATAATAATATATATTTAACTACTATTAATACTAAAAAAACAACTAAAATAACATATCGTAAGAAAACTTAACATAACAACATATATTTACCGCTTTTTATTCGTCCATAAATAATTACTAGATGCTAGAAAGATAAAGTTATGAGTAAGACATAGAGTAGTATAAATTAAACATTAAAATATAGAACAATTTGTATATAAGATATCGCTTTAAGTTATATTAAATAACTAGTAAAATATCTACAGAAAATAAAAGGCTTTTTTATTCATTTAAGTGCATCTATTCTGGACTAGCAGAAAAGGTGCCTTGCGCCGAAAGGACTTATTGTCTTTCTACCTATTACTACATAATTAAATAACAATTACTAGACATTTTCACTATCTACATAATTGTTACCGTACCGTCTGTATTTGTTAATCAAACGCTTTATTAAAAATATCAGCAATATTTCCAGACCTGTAATGAAAAAGAAAACATGTTGAAAAAAATCAACCAGAGGTATCATAAAAGAGCATTTAATTTTTTTTATCTACACTCACAACGTAATGTTCCAAATATTAATTCAAAAAATATTGTATAAACACGTACTTTATATTCATAGATAGGTAAAATTTAAAATAAAAACCATTAAAGTGCAACATTTTCCTTCGATTTTTAAACAACTGCATCATAAAATAACTTTTTAATTTTTATAGCACACTTTTACTTTTTAATTTATTGGCGCGTATGGGCTCATTGAAGTACTGTCATTGTCTAAGGAGGCGCGCGCTGCGCAGTCATGCGCAATGAGAATCTAAATTGCCCGCCATACCAAATATTTTTCCGTTTCCACTTTTGTTTTATTGCAACTGTATGAGTGAAGATAAAGTAGTGTATGCAATAGCATATAATTAGGTATTAAAACACTCGCTTAATATTATTATCAAATTCGGCTTCGCCTCATTTGATAAACCTACGCTCGTGTTTTAATAACCCCTATTATATGACCATTGCATAAACTACTATAATTAACTCCCCTTCATAATTTTCTCAGGTGTGATATTTGATGTTGTCTGTAATGGTGATTGAGGGACGATTACCTTACTAAGGGATGTCAGTTATTAAATATAGAACAATAGAAAAATATTAATAACCACATTATATACTAAACGTTGGTATTATGAACCCATACCACATAGACTTTGCACAGACTTTCGTCAGTTTCTATAGAATTTTGTCTGTGCAACACAATAGTACAGACAAATGTGCATGCGCCATAGGTACAGCTTGGCCAGAAAGAGTAGAAATTAAATAAATGTGAACTAATTTTATCTACACATGGCAACATGAAAGAAATGTCAAACATCAGTCAAACTACCAAAACAATAAAAGTGTATTGTGAATTAATGTGATTTTTGGTAGATATTAAACGTATTAGTCGGTGAGTTGTTATTGAAAATGGGAAAGACGATAAAAAGTGGTGTCAGAAAAGTTATTTACAATGTTTTTAAGAGGTGTTTGGAGGAATATCATGCCGGAAAACTTCTAAGAGAATTGGATGACCTTTACAAACGAGTTGCTGATATAACAGGTATTTATTCAATCTAATTATATATAATATACATAGTTCATGATCTAAGTTACAGTTAAAGTCGGTTTGGTCTTTAAAATATACCACATCATCGAAGTTTTTTTGGATTTAATTTAATTTTAGAGGTCCCATCTTCCTAGCTCGTCGTGCTGTGCTGGCGCTGCCGCTGCGGCTGCAGAGAACCTCAAGCGGCGGAAATATAATAACCTCATCGGTAGTTATATTTTCGAGCCGTTTGGGGTTGAAACTCTTGGTCCGTGGGGTCCGAGTGCTCACGCTTTGTTTAAAGATCTTTCCAAACGCTTAGTTGACACTTCGCGTGACCCAAGGGCTGGCTTTTATCTCGGTCAGAGAATAAGCATTGCCATACAACGTGGCAATGCTGCCAGTCTTTTGGGCACATTACCAGTGGACAACGATGTGGAGGAGTTTTTTGACGCCATATTTTAGATTAGGTAAGTGAGTAGTTTTTGGTTTAAGTGTTTATGTTTGTAGTCTTAGTTAATTAAGTATTTTATACAGTGTATATACTTGTATCTTTGTAAATAAAATTTTAGAGGTTATGTTTACATAGGGAAAGTACTTTGACACAGTGACTTTGTATAGAGCGACTGCAATTTTTGATAGTCACGCACATCATTCTACATTAATGTTTTATTTTGATTACAGGAAACTCAGAAAGCACTGTTCGACGCAAAATAAACGAAGGCAATAAAAACAAAGGCAAATTTGCAACAACAGCCAAGCATAGAGTCGGGTGTAGAATATTTAGATAGTGATTAGAAAATATATTGTTACTATAATAAAGATGTTTTTACTCTCCTAGGCTTTTTATTTAACAGTAAGAAAAAAATAAAATTAGCATCTGATTTAACGATTTTCCCCATTTTGATGTATCTTTAAAAATATTTCAAGTATCAAATTAATTTATGTTATACTATAAATGATGAATTTTTTTCTACTCTTTCTGGCCAAGCTGTACATGGTGGATATCCCTCCTATACGCATAAAGCATTTTTGGTTTTTAATATTATAATGGGTTCTAAATTGTGAGCTGAAACACTTACCAATATCAAAAATAGAAGCTGTGAGAAATGCAATAGCATCATTTCCGTCACTGATATCTGTCAAATCATAATAATGATAAAATAGGTATATCTCCCCGAAGTAGTGCCCATGATCGAAGTCCAGTGAGAAACAGAGAATAACCGATATGATGTAGATGATAAGAGTCAGAATGCAGTAGCGGAAGTAAGCGAGGTAGAGTGTGACACTTTTCTGAAAAAAGAAAAAATAATAATTAATAAAATAATAAATTCTTTATTTAAATTAAGTGCGTCTCTGCTCGCCAGATTGCGTGGCAGTGGCAACAGCCTCCTGAGGGTGATAGCTGACAGGCCTGATGAGAGTCCTATAATGGGACATCTCATCAAAACAACACTGTCTGTCGTAGTGTATAAGTACTAACATAGATCATAAGCCATATTGTTACTAACATCCTAGTATATAAGTACTAACGTAGGTCATAAGATAAATTGTCACTAACATCTTAGTATGTAAGCACTAACATAGGTTATAAGATTTTATATTGTTACTAACACACTTTAATTATTTTATTTTGTCAGTGTGGACCTTGTGTTGTCTGAAATAAATAAATAATTATTATTATTAAATATTGTGATTTTAGGATGGGAAATAATATAGAGAAAGGTATCTCCATGGTTAGAAATAATAGAAACCCATGTATTAAATAATTTTGGGACTAGGCTTTATTGACAGAATGAAGTGAGTAAGCTCGAAGATTTCTGTGATATCCGCCAAAACAATAGCATGTTACCAAATTTCGTCCCCCGATATGCGAATCATTGGAGAATTAGTCTTTTTAATTTTTCCTCTACCTTATTATATGTCTATCTCTTAGATCATTATAGATACCTTCTAACTAATTAGACTATTATGTGCAAAAAAAGGGATACATATTTTTAGTAGGACCATGTAAAGTTCTCCTGGGTCAAGGGTGCTCAGATTGGGGATGCTGTCCACCCACCAAGTAAATCCAGGAAAGACGGTGGTACAGTGATCAGGTGCTGCCGTGTACAACGAGGTTCGGGAGAGACGCTTCTTCAGAATCCCTAGGGATATACCCTAACAGGCGTTGCACAGAGGGGGACAGGTCTTTAAAGACAGGGGTTCAGGACTGGTCTTTAAAGAGGTCAAGAGCATCTTCGATTTGCTGATGGTCATCACCGGGGTGATTTTAGTGAAGTAAATAATCCAAACTCTCTGGTATTTTCCCCAAAAACGTCGATGCCTTTTAAAGATTTCCCCCCTGAAAACTAAAAACGACCCATATACAGTTGTTTTTTAGGCTTTGTCCTTATGGATCTATTAATATACATAATATACGCGCTAATTACGGCTCGTGTTGAATTTACAGGAAATACAAAATAAAAAGTGTTGATTAACGTGTCTAATTTAGCGTTAGGTTGATTATAGCAGGCACTATAATAACGCAGTCTAATTTTATGTGCTTTGAGTTAGTATATTAAACGAAGCGTGTTATTTTTGAAATAACATTTGTAACACTGTTTTTCTCCTAAGGGTAAAGCTGAAGTATAAGTTGCTTAGTAAAAAAAGAATATTTTGCGAGTTATGTTTTGTCTCTTAAATGGATATATGATGATGATATAGGTAGGGGAAGACAAAGAAAGTATAGATGTGTGTCAAAGTTGGTGTCTAGGAAGAAGGCGACTTGGCTACTGAGATGAAGAATAATAAAAATGAATGAAAAGAATATTTTGCGCCGATCCCAAATAAATTGGGTTATGGACAAGAAAACGATGATAATCATTTTTAAGATTCTTGCAATCAGAGAAGCAAGCTTAATTCAATTAAGCGACCACAAATCCAAACTCTAGGCCACCAAATAGAAACTTTGCTCGGGGATCGAACCTATGACCTGTGGCTCGAGATTCTTTGCGACCATGCACTAAAGAAATTAAGCTTTTACCGTGGTCAGAGGATAAGCATTGCCATATAATGACGTGGCAATGCTGCCAGTTTTCTGGGCACAATACCAGTGGAAAACGATGTGGAGAAGTTTATCGACGAGTTTTAGATTAGTTTATTTTAGAGTTTGTTAAAGATTTTGTTTTAAGTGTTTAAGTATGTGGTTGTAGTTAATTAGGTATTTTATACAGTGTGCATTTTTATCTATGAAAATAAAAGATTTTTAATAATTCACCTTGAACCCAGCTACAATGAAGGTGACAAGCATTCCAAATTCCACTAGTTGTATCACTATAGCAAATGCTCCAAAGAACAATCGGCTCGGCGGTTCTCGGGACTGTTCTGATAAAAGTTGTGAAAGTGTCGCTATCACTAAGATACCAGTCCATAGCACTGACACGGCCTGTAAAAAGAAAATATTTCCATTACTTATCAAGTAGCTTCTTCTTAATTTCGTAATATGTATGCTATTTTAGGCAAAAAGGGCAAAAACAAAGATACAGTCGAACAAAGAACCTCTTCTTTTTTGGAGAGTCGGTTAAAAAAATAATTCATTACCAGGAAAACTGAGATTCAGTTAAGTAACATGATGTAATTTTTTTTTCTTTCTTTTCTTTATGTGATATTATTGTTATTTCAGTTACAGTTTGACGTAATATAGACTAATATTTTTCAGGATCCGGGCGTAAGTGTCGTTAAGTTAGCAAGAAAATCATATTATTGAGATGATTTGGGCGAAAGGCAGAAGCAGCAAATTAAATTGTTGGAAACTTGTAGATTTAATACAATGAAGGAACAGTAAACATATGTTATTATTAAATATTTTAATCATTATTTTCGACTTACCAATCGCAGGAATGCCCATATTAATAAACAACATCTTATATTACAACAGCCCTCATTATTTTGTTTGTTTTCTTCGTGGGAAGCTATTTGAGGTCTCAATTTTGGGGAATACATTTTTATAAATGAACTAGTTTTTTTGCCTGAAATCTCCAAAAGTTGATTTGGTTACACCTGAAAAATAAACAGAAAGTAACATTTTAATGAACAATGATAAAGTTTTGAGTTTATTTGTAATAATTATGAAGTCAGTGGAACCCGTAAGTAATCGCCGATTCATAATCAGCCTTTTTAATGTTCCCACTGCTGGGACACAGGTAACGTCTCCTCTCTGGGAGAGGGAATGGGCCGAAAACCTCCACGTGGGCCCAGTGCGGGTTGGTGGACGTCACATGTCTAAAAAATTTTGTTCTTGTACATGCCAGTTTCCTCGAAATGTTTTCCTTCACAGTTTTGAGAGCAGTGATGATGAAATAATTTACACAAAGTAAAGTGCCTGCCTGGGTTCGAACCCACGACCTACAACTTGTAAGTCGCGGCCGTTGCCACTAGGCCACCACTGCTCAATCGCCGATTGCTATAAGGTAACTAACTAATGGCAGGTTATATAATGTTATTATAAAAGAAGAAGTTACATAATTATTGTAGTAATAATAATTATTTTAATTTTTACTGATATAACAAAGTATACAACGAAAATATATGCTATTATTAAAGGCTTTGTCTGTGTCTAATAAAATGTTTTTCTATTCGATCCTTTGTTCTTATTTAGGTTCGAAACTTCGCAAATGTGATGGGTTAAAAGTTATGATAGAGGATACATATTAGCGAACTGACCACCTGATCCTCCGACTGCACAGCATGATTTTTTCTTGTTTACAGCATTTTAGTTAGCTTCTTAAGCAGTCGGGTTTTGTTTTTTAAATTAACTTTTTTTTATTTACAACTTTTTAGTTATATTTTTTTTTACGTTTTACTTTTAAACATATAAGTGGTATGCATTTTTGCAATCAGCTCTCGATACCCTTAATTTTGTTATCCCACTCGATGGGTATGGAAGAAAAAAAAAGTTGTGACCCGCACAATATGGCGCCCAAAATCCGCCATGTTTGTTTTTTTTTTTAACTTCACGTATCTAAGAACACTTGGGCAGTCAAGACTTATTTAACGATGTCTTAATTATAAAAATCCGTCAAGTAGTTTGGAAGACACGAGGTAATAAAGAATATTACATACATACAAACATACTTACATACAAACATACATATATACAAACATACATACAAGATACGAGCGAAACACATAACCCTTTCCTTGCAGCCGGGTAAAAACAAAACACTAAAATTGTCTAAGCTTCAGTAACTACACTACCAGTGACTAGTACTGACTAGATAATGATTAGACTGTTCACGATCTACCTTCATAGAATTTAGGAGTTATTTGGTCACATTGCCAGAAAAGATGGACACAACCCCGAACAGCTGATGGTAACTGGGAAGGTCAGACCAAATCCATTCATCGTTGAACACGAAACTGCATCGCAAAATACAGGCATATATGGCGATAATTGGTAAAGGAATAGTTGATTCTACGACGACGGGGGCACGAACCATGACCCTCAGTTATAAGGAATACAAAGCGAGGAGTAGGAACTACACTACCAGTGGTCGATGAGCCCTAGTTAAAAAATAACTAGAAACTATCTGTTTAATAAGGGTTCCGTAGACAACAAGTAACCCTTATAGTTTCGCCATGTCAGTCTGTCCGACCGTCCGTCCGTCCGCAGCTTAGCTCAGAGACTCTTGGTATTACAAAACTATAATTTGGCATGGATATACATATTAATCACGCCGACAAAGTGGTAAAATAAAACCACGAATATTTTTTTTTTTTGTTATCTCCTGGATACGTAAAGTGGGGCTTTTTTTTTCTCGTCTATCCCATGGTGTGGGGTATCATTGGATAGGCATTTTTTATATATAGTAGATATCAATGCCTTTCTTTCTGTATCTAATTATTGACCCAGCACTATCCTCTATTTCTAAAAGCTTCGAAAGTAGAAAATTATTCCTCAATCCGAGTGGACATACCTGAAACTATGATAAAAGCTCTCACCAGAAAGTCACTAGTTTGTCACTTATTACGTCTGTCCCGCTCGCCACACTTATCCAAACTGTTAAATTAACCTAATAAGTGCTCTCAATTTATATAATTGTGGGCTATACAATATTAACTAATTATTTTAATTGTGCGAGTGTAGATAACTTTGTTTGTAAACAACAAAAAACCCAATTATCTAATGTGGATCAAAATGTGTTTTTTCAGTGCCTTTGGGAATCCATTGATGTTGTTGAATTGTTGTTTCCGAATGTGGTAAAACCTAGGTTATGGAGCCGAGATGTTGATGGAGGATCACGTGGCATGGCTGGTGCAGAAATTTAACGTCGCTAAGTTAGCTGTAGAACAACTAATAGATTATGTATGAGAAATAATAAATACTTTTTATTTTTATAGCTATGGATAAGGTTATTCTTGAAGTCCCTTTTTGGAATCGAATCTGGAATGATCAACTATTTTCGGACAGAGAACGAAAGTGGCCGACATATTCCACAGTATAAACCTGCTGACCGGAACTGAGAACTGTTGTCGACAATAATGAAAGTTACCAGTAATAACTAGTTTTTAGGGTTCCGTACACAAAGGGTAAAAACGGGACCCTATTACTGAGACTCCACGGTCCGTCTGTCTGTCTGTCTGTCACCAGGCTGTATCTCATGAACCGTGATAGCTAGACAGTTGAAATTTTCACAGATGATGTATTTCTGTTGCTGCTATAACAACAAATACTAAAAACAGAATTAAATAAATATTTAAATGGGGCCCCCATACAACAAACATGATACTTTTGCTGTTTTTTTGCGATAATAGTATGGAACCCTTCGTGCGCGAGTTAGACTCGCACTTGGCCGGTTTTTTTTTTAAACCGTTTACTCTTGTTAAGATATTAATGCTCGTAATTAATTTAAAAGGTCGTATTAAATGCGTGTTTTAGAAGCCAAACTCAGGGTTTCCTAAGCCTAGATACAGTTAAATTCCCGCGGCAAAACAAAATTTGATATTAGACAACAATTCGATGATTTGCACTCGTTTTAAACTGTAATTGAGCAACAGATTTTGGGAGCGATTCTTGACTATATCCCTCTCTCCATAATTTTTCCTAGCTTTTGAACAAAGAAAAGAAGAAAGAAAGAAAACTAGTTTATTTGGCACACACAGATACACACAATGTAGGCTTTTAGTCGCGGCTTCACTCTTGGCGTCTATCCTAAATACTAGCAGCTATACGGATCGATCTTCAAGGTTAGGCAATGCTTGCCGAGGTCGGTCCGTAGATGGATGACCAACTTAACATACCGAGATTCGGGTTAGTCCCACATTACCCCGATCCCAGTTGACCCCGTCCCGTTAGACCCCGAATACGATAAATATAATAACATTTATTTTTCACTCGTTTTCAAATTATACGGTCGACATAAAAAGTACTAAAATTTATGTTTTTAAAATATATATAAGACCAATAAGTAGTTTATTTGAAATTTTGTACAATGTCGAATCATAGTTTTATTAATAAAGGTGACGTGTGAAAGTGTTTATTATTGCCAGGCATGTCTATGTAGACAAAATAAAAATTCGAGTGTTTGGACCTGCAGTAATAAAAAAAAAATAAGATGAAATATGATAAAAAAATAAGGTGCAGTGAAATTGGACACTGAAGGTGACTTTGTAAAAACTCAATTTATACATGTACCACAATGTGTACAAGAGTTTTTCAAAAATTAAGTGCTTGTAACAGTTGGCCAATTAAGTGAAGAAGTGGCCATCAATTATGATCCAATTTTTATAACGATTTTAAAAATATTGTTGGTTTTGTATGTATTGAAAAGACTGATTTAAATGTAAAGATTTCGTTTTTTTTAACTTTTATTATTAATGTTCATTATTTTTATAGTTGAATTTTGCATCTTAATCTTTACAAAACAATTTTGCATCTTTATCTGTACAAAACAATTTTGCATCTTTACAAAACAAATAGTAAAAGTGAAACCGATTTTGCATGTTAAAATATTATTTTAGAGTTAACTTTTTACTATGCTACATTATAAAAAATATTTCCTGAAAGTGAGACTGTTCGTGCGTATTTTTTTAATTATGTTAATGCTCATGTGGAACATGTGTTTGTGTGTGTGTGTGTGGTATTATGATTTTCTTGATTTTAAAGCTGTGATTGCTCTAGGAGACTATATTGTATTTTCTAATTATAATATTTACCTTAACCAAGCAAGACTTTATAATTTTTTCCTGATCCTCAACACTAGTATTATAATTTGAGTAAATAATATAATTTTATTTAACATTTTAACTGCTTACGTTACTTTTAAGCTAAATGGACTTTTGATTGAGTTTCTATAGAAAAATAAATCGGGGTCTAGCGGGACGGGGTAAACTGGGATCGGGGTAATGTGGGACTAACCCCGAGATTCATCTGTGCTTCGGAAATCACGTTAAGCCGTTGGTCCCGGCTGTCATTTGAAGATTTTTGACAGACATTATAGGTAGTCTGAAATCTGACACCAGTCTTGCCAAGGGGTATCATGTTACCCAGTTACTGGGTGGAGGTCAGATATGCAGACGCTCCATGTAAAATACTGGCACTCAGCTGAATCTACAAACAATTTTACCTTTTTTATTACATGCCTCATTATGTACGTGCCTTTGGGTCAAATCATGCAACTGGATTTTAAAGCAGTTATCCTTCACCGATTAAGATGAAATTGTATACATGTTAAGTTTGGATGGCAATGCATGGTTAGCTAAGTAAATTCATTCTAAATCCAATATGGCGGACGACCCAAGATGGCGGACTAGTTATTTTTTGTGCACTGCCATGATATGGGTATCAAATGGAAGGGTTTGATGAGAAGAATACGAAAAATATTGTTTATACAAAAAAATGAATAATTTTATTTAGATTAGAAGTATATAATATATGTTTATTGTATTCACCTGTCTCGACACTGACGTTTTCCTTCATCTTATGTCTGTATATAAGGTTAATCGGTATCACTTTTATTCGTAGTATCCAAGTAGTTCGAGTATATACCCAATAGTCACCGTGCTCGTTTCTATCCAAACCGTTTAATAGGAGTTTCCTTCTTTCAATCCTACGTATTGCATACCAGCGTCTATTATTAGGCATGTGGTGTCCTGTTAGCAAATAAGTGGTTCTCATTCATTTGTATAGGTGTTAATAGATACTGAGAAGTGGCCTCCATTAAAATGTGAAATTGGGGATCAAAGACATATTTCTATAATATGATCAAAATTAATAAATTATTTTTTTGAACACACCTCAAGTTAAGCAAGAGTGCTTACTGCTAAAACAAGCTTCATAGACATCATAATCACAAGGCTTGGCAAACCAGTCTGCAATCATTCTCATGTAGGAAATTTCTACTATCCGATAACCTTGGTCTTTACGATAGGACCACGGGAGAAGGTAGGACAAACAAATATGTAACCACTAGCATTGGATTAGGTGGGTTCAAAATCTGTGACACACTCTTCCAAATATCCGACTGCATCTATCGCCTCTTTGGATTCAATTCTCGTTGCTGACGCATCAATCGCCCGTATGTATGCTCAACTATTAACTGAGTTAATAGACATGTCATCTCATAGTTTAACCATCCATGTGTCAGTCAAGTTTAGTTAAAAAAAAAACGGACCCATTCTTTGAAAGCATGACTATCTATTATCAGAAGTCTTAGATGATACGAAGATATTATATCTGATGCAATAAAATGGTTCAAGACTTCTCAAATAGACAAACGGCTTTGTAAGACTTCGTACCAAACGATGAAGATACCAGTCAAACTGTTTGTTTACTTTGTCTGGTCCGTTTCCACAGGTCTAATAGGCCAAGAGGTTATGACAGGACGGGCTATATAGCCCTATAATAGACGCTTAAAATGCGCAAATGCGCGGGCGAGAGAACCACTTAACCGTCTTGTGTCGTTCATACAATTTACAAAACGCGAGCGCGCTTGCAAGTCTTTCTGCTTCTATTTAAAATAATAAACCTTTGCCTAGTCCCTAGTTTTAGTTAAAAAAGGGTAGATTCACGTTTCAAGGCTTTTGTGTTTGTGTTTCAAAAACTTATGTTTGTGTTTGTTACAAATGTCATCTGAGGAACTAGCTCGCCCAAGTCTATGAAAAGTTACGATATAAAAGTGTAAAATAATTTGGGTGATATTGGAAAGTGAGTGTTTCAGCATGATGCGGTTAGAACTACCAGTGTGCACTAGGTGCTGCTTTTTTCTGCCTTTACGATATGGATTGATTGCGTGGGGATATCTTCGATTGGTGAGTACGGTATATAATGTATACCTATTTTTATAAGAGCTTACTCATAAACGTAGCTATAATAATCCTTTTTCTAAAAGTGTGTATATTTGCATCTCTTGCATTGTTTAAATCTGAGAACGGACCAACGTTCTCTGATCTAAAGAAGTGAATAAAGAATTTAATGAGATAGATAGATAAACTTTCATCACCAAAACGTGAATTTATGACACGCGTGTACAATAAGTTACAATTAATCTGAAGCTAATTGTGTGTGTTCTCAGGTTTTATCCGCCCTAGTAATGGTCGGTGCGGAAAAAACTTTTTCTACAATGTTGGGACTGACCAAAACTGAACCAGATAAAAAATACAAAATCTATGCGGCATTGTTGGCATTTTTAATGCTCTTTACGTTGGGGGATATTATAATGAACATTGTGTTTGTTATTGGTGGACATCGGGTGAGTACTTATCAACACTGAGGGCCACAGTGAAAATGTTCTAGTAAAAACTTTTTAATAAAAAAGGTGTGTTTGGTACCTATTGTACATATTTCGTTTTTAGACACCGACTTCAGAAAAAAAAATCTCTTTATAGTGTTTTGCTTTTGAAGTCGGTTTTATTTTTTTGTTAAAAATGTTTTTATTTTTTTAAATTTTGTGTTATATAATGGACAAGTTCTATAGTAAGGTACCCATAATGTCTCCAATGATGCCAGAATAGATTAACCGAATAACATGTAACTTGAACATAACTGGTGGAATGAGAGTGTACCAGGGTGAACTGTACATATCTGCGTACCCGTTTAGAGCATACTGCCTAGATATTATGTTATGAAATGGTGTAAACAATAAACAAATATGCGATTGCAGCAATCCCGAGGGAATAGTTCTGTTGTATATCTCCGAAGTTCTTCATCAGATCTTTGCCAAATTTAAATGGGACCATTTCGAAATAAACTTCTTTCGATCAAAAAAATAATTTTGCAAATCCGTATGTATGACGGAGTTATAAACAAAAACATACATTAAAAATAAATATAAACATCCGAATTGAGAACCTCCACCTTTTCGGGAGGACGGTAAAACAGTCAAATTCACCGAGTTACCTTTTAGATGAATCATTTTACGATTTATTAGAGCTAAAACTTGGAGACCATTGATAGAATAGTATTGGCGTATATTCTTCTTAGCATATCATGGCAATCAATGTCATGACTCACACGGGCCTTAGACCTAAGCTACGAGTTTGACGCCATCAAAGATTTTCATCAGTTCCTTTAACATGTTAGCATCAGGGCACGCAATACTCTTTACCATCTATCCCATCCCAAAGAGAATGTATCTAGTAGTGTATCACTGTAGAAAGTGATCAGTATGAGTTTCATCAATTTTTGTTTATTCCAACTTACATTTTATCGTGTCTTTTTTAGAAAATCCTGAGACTTTTGAGAGCATACTACGTATACAGCTTCGTCCTTTGGATAACGACTGCACTGATAGGGTTCGGACTGTCTGCCTACACTGTGTACTGGTTCAACCTTCAAGAGATCGATGAGTTTCGCACTTGGGTGCTTCTAGTTGATTTGGCCACTTATCTAGCGCAAACCTGTAAGTTGACTTTACTTCTGTTGTCAAGAAACGCAACTTCTATGCTTTAGCAATTGTTCATATAATTACATGTTCGATATTATTATCTTGAACAAAACAATTTTCCTTAAAAAACTTTATTCTACTACTATTACACGCAACTGTACTTTTATTAACTATTACAAAAATACCCCTTTTGAATCAGTCCATCATTGTTAAAATGTTATAACTTCGAGAAGATGTTGTTAAAAATTGAGCTGAAGTTGGCCACGATGAATGGAAGTCATGTATTAAATAATGATTATATATTTAATAAGTTTTTAAACTGTCATGGTCACTAACACTAACATTAACATTAGAAACGGGATATTTACCATGTTTACTGTTTGTTGCGAGTTTCCGATATTTCAGTGCTGTTGCAAGCACCATTATCACGGATAAACTGACGGTGCTTTAATGATTATATTGTTTTAGCGATCCAAGCCTTTATCCTACTATTATTGAGGAGCCAGATGATAAAGATTAAGAAAGGCTACGAGTTCAGATTTATAAACAACGCAGCTGATTGTGAATGCACGATGCATTCGGAAGATGAAATAGTTGATGAAGAGAAACATGGCAATTGCGAGGAAGGAACTAGTGAGATACAGGGAAAGAGGACGACCCATGAGAAAAACTGAATGATACTATTTTGATGATAATTAAAAACATAATATGTTTGGTTAAATAAAGTTATTTTGTAAATTAATATTAAATATTTCGACAGAAGATTGCTTGATTTCAACTGAGTGTATCAGTAGCTTAGGTTTTTAGTTTCCCCATTTCCACCTTAGTCTAAAATTCTTCTAGGAAAACCAACACGGCGTTTAGTACTTCATCATCATGCACTTTGTAACAGAATTTTTTTCCTAAAGAGAGAGACTTTTCAGACTGCAATCATATTAATGATATTAAAATTATAGGTAGATATTAAAACAATGGGTCTCAAAACGGTTACATTGAAAAAAGAACCTCTACAAATGAAAAATACAAATTGCCAAGACGTAAGCCAATTCAAACGGTTTCCTCAAATGAACCAGAGTGAAGACGCTAATGGTCGACGAGTAGAGGTTGGAGAATTGCGGTGCGCGGGTTTGGGGGACCACTTAACCATAGGCTTGTGTCGTTACCTCATACCATTTACCTACGTAACGTAGTGGGGCTGTCTACTTCCTAGTCTTATACTTATAGTTGACGAAGGATGAATATTTTTGTCCGTCTCTTCTAATTGACTGTGCATCTGTTTTATAAGTTGTGTTGTTTGTGGCTTCGTCTGCTGCATCAAAGTGATAAATAGTGACGTTTTTCTTTCGTTGTTGTGCTTCGATATATGAAATTTATAAAACATGTGAATGAATCACAAAAGGGGTCTTAAACCAAACGTCCATGTATTTCCAATATAGACAAACAACGTGTTTTCTTATTTCCGTTGTTATATAAAGTTAACCATGTTTACAGCTTTAAGGTTCAAAATATTTTTTATTTACAGTGAATTCCGCTTATTTATTATCACTTGTTTTTGTTATTGCATATAAAAGGGGGATACTTAGGTATTATAAAGATAGAATCATATTCGCCTAATTATAATCAGAGTAACTTCTTGACCCAGTTATTGTTTTTATTAGACAACTTGTTAATTTTGTTTTTACGAGTAATAGAAATACGCGTGTAAAAGTTTGTGAAGATTGATTGAAAAAAATATCAGAATTCGCGGTGAATTGCCACAGTTTAAAAGATGCTGCATGTGTTTACCGCTGAGACATGGGCGGATCGCATGGGGATATATCAGATTTGTGAGTCCTTGAGTTAAAATATAAGAAGCTGAACAAACTTTACGTCAAAATTTATCACATTTCCTAATCCCTAGAATCAAAATTAGCAGACACAATAGAAAAACAATTGTTTCTGGGAACCAAAGTGCCCAAAAGGCACTCAAGGGACTAATTTCAATTTTAATATACCTGAAGGCAAATATACAAGACATTCTATAAACAAAGATTGTAAAAATGACAAAAATGTATGCGATTGTAAAGCGCTATCGAAAAGTCACGTGAATTATCCATTACATATTGGCATATCGATTATCACCTTTGCTGACATCGAATGCCACTTGCCTTGTCAAGAGCTTCTGGTCAAAATCATTGTTCTATTGTCACGGGTTCTCTTCTATACTAATATTATAAAGAGGTAATGTTTGTGAGTTTGTGCCGTTGTAGGGGGTAATCGCTGGATCTATTGAACCGATTTAGATAAAATTTGCCATAGAAATAGTTTGAGACCCTCGGAAGGACATAGGATATGTATGCCCAAAGGGTAGACAGAACACTTCTTACGCGGGCGAAGCCCCGAGGCTGAAACTAGTACTTGATAAAGACATAAACGGCTCTGTATGACTTTTTAGAAATCCATTTTATTTAATGAATTGTCCTTTTTGTCAAACATATTTATTTATTTAAACTTCATGTACAATGGTCATACATAGGCGGACTTAATGCAGCAAGGCATTTTTTACCAGTCAACCTTTGGGTTAAAAAGGACACAATAGTGGTAGGAATACAAAAAATAAATAAAAAATAAATTTCGGATATTAATAAAATATCGAACTAATAAAATACATAAAAAATTTCTAAAACAATAGACTAATAAATATTATAATAAATATCATATTCTAAATAAAACAGAAATTTAAATATAACTAGCTGTTGCCCGCGGCTTCGCACGCGTAGACTACATGCTTCTCCTTATCATATTTTAACATTATGTAGAGAAAAAGTAAAAAATAATGTAATGCGAAAGTGTTTCTTAGGACAGACTTATACTTACCTACTTTATCATCAATACGCTCTATCTTTGTCCCGTCCCTATCCCTTCACTATTTCTGTGTTTATCCATGACTAATAATAAGTAATCATACGCATAAGTAAGTAATTAAATTAAAGTATTTCCTTATAAACAACATTTTAAACCATTTTGCATGTCCACGCCAATATCACCAGACTATTTGATGAGCTAACACGTGAACACGCTACATAGAACTGTCCATGGCAAAAGCAATTCTCCCTCAAATCTACACCAGCATACGTCAGAGTTTGTCCTTGAGCCTTATGAACACGTTCAGACTGGCACCTCATGAGTAGGTACTTGGTATCCTACGGCGCAAATCTTTATTTGGCCACCGGTGGTACATCACCGCCCCATGAACCAAAAGTCTTGCCCGGACGGGGTGCGTCACCGGTAGACACGGACAGGAATTATGCTTTCTCTCTCTTGTTTTGGATTATAATAATGCGAAAAAGGGGGTAGATATTTCTGATCAGACGGCGTCGTACTATACCAGCCTTAGAAAACCCTAAAGTGGTACCGCAAGCTGATCATTGAGATTGTCTGTGGCACAATGTTAGTAAATGCTTGGGTTATTCACCAAAAATTTGGAAAGGAAAAAAAAAAGAAAGTATTTTAGAATTTCGGGAACAAATTATAAAAGAGATGATTAGCAAGCCCAGCACTGATAATCAATACGATGACGTGGGCTCCATGCACAAAGAAAGCCAAAGCACAAGTTCAGAGATACCCGAAAGAGATGTAGACCTTATTACGACCATTTTACAACAATCGAATCTGCGGTGAAAACCAATGGATGGTTTGGATTGTTTCAATATGATTCATACAAAATAATTTTCATTTAATACCATCCATGATAGCATTTCATTTTATGCTTATTTCAATTTTGATCCAATTTCGCTCATTCTTTTTTTGTTGTGATTGTTATTGTTAGAAGGATCTTATGAAAAAAAAATAAAGAGAAAAAAAATTGGTACCTTACCTACACTGGTAGGGTAGGTATGTAGTTAGAGTAGCGTAGGTAGGGTAGGGTAGGTAGGGTAGAGTAGGTAGGGTAGGGTAGGTAGGGTAGGGTAGGTAGGGTAGGGTAGGTAGGGTAGGGTAGGTAGGGTAGGGTAGGTAGGGTAGGGTAGGTAGGGTAGGGTAGGTAGGGTAGGTAGGGTAGGGTAGGTAGGGTAGGGTAGGTAGGGTAGGGTAGGTAGGGTAGGGTAGGTAGGGTAGGGTAGGTAGGGTAGGGTAGGTAGGGTAGGGTAGGTAGGGTAGGGTAGGTAGGGTAGGGTAGGTAGGGTAGGGTAGGTAGGGTAGGGTAGGTAGGGTAGGGTAGGTAGGGTAGGGTAGGTAGGGTAGGGTAGGTAGGGTAGGGTAGGTAGGGTAGGGTAGGTAGGGTAGGGTAGGTAGGGTAGGGTAGGTAGGGTAGGGTAGGTAGGGTAGGGTAGGTAGGGTAGGGTAGGTAGGGTAGGGTAGGTAGGGTAGGGTAGGTAGGGTAGGGTAGGTAGGGTAGGGTAGGTAGGGTAGGGTAGGTAGGGTAGGGTAGGTAGGGTAGGGTAGGTAGGGTAGGGTAGGTAGGGTAGGGTAGGTAGGGTAGGGTAGGTAGGGTAGGGTAGGTAGGGTAGGGTAGGTAGGGTAGGGTAGGTAGGGTAGGGTAGGTAGGGTAGGGTAGGTAGGGTAGGGTAGGTAGGGTAGGGTAGGTAGGGTAGGGTAGGTAGGGTAGGGTAGGTAGGGTAGGGTAGGTAGGGTAGGGTAGGTAGGGTAGGGTAGGTAGGGTAGGGTAGGTAGGGTAGGGTAGGTAGGGTAGGGTAGGTAGGGTAGGGTAGGTAGGGTAGGGTAGGTAGGGTAGGGTAGGTAGGGTAGGGTAGGTAGGGTAGGGTAGGTAGGGTAGGGTAGGTAGGGTAGGGTAGGTAGGGTAGGGTAGGTAGGGTAGGGTAGGTAGGGTAGGGTAGGTAGGGTAGGGTAGGTAGGGTAGGGTAGGTAGGGTAGGGTAGGTAGGGTAGGGTAGGTAGGGTAGGTAGGGTAGGTACGGTAGGGTAGGGTAGGTAGTGTAGGCTAGGGTAGGTAGGGCAAGGGTAGGTAGGGTAGGGTAGGTAGGGTAGGGTAGGTAGGGTAGGGTAGGTAGGGTAGGGTAGGTAGGGTAGGGTAGGTAGGGTAGGTAGGGTAGGGTAGGTAGGGTAGGGTAGGTAGGGTAGGGTAGGTAGGGTAGGGTAGGTAAAATTCGAAGATCCTAACTTCAAAACTGACCGACTTTCATACAAACTTTCATCCCCTATTTCACCCCCTTAGGGGTGGAATTCACAAAAATCCTTTCTTAGTGGATGCCTGCACAGTATAAAGTATCTATGTGCAAAATTTCAAGTCTTTAGACGATTTAATTATTCCCATAACTTCATCCCCCTTTTCACCCTCATGGGGGTGGAATCTTCAAAATCGCTGAGACACGTGTAAGTCATTTTTTAATCTTCAGCCTAAACCCAAAATATGAAGATCCTGACTTTAAAACTGACGGATTTTCATACAAACTTTCATCCCCTATTTCACGCCCTTAGGGGTGGAATTTCCAAAAATCCTTTCTTAGTGCTCACCTACACTACCAAAAGAACCTAAGTGCCAAGTTTCATGATTGAAGCTTCAGCCGTTTGGCCTGTGCGTTGATGGTAAGTGAGTGAGCTTCGCTCCCGTGGGCCACCCCACAGGACCCGTTTTCGGGATTAAAAAATAGCCTATGTTACTCAGGAATAACGTAGCTTTCTATTGGTGAAAGAATTTTTTAAATCGGTCCAGTAGTTTCGGAGCCTATTCGGTACAAACAAACAAACAAACAAACAAACAAACAAACAAAAAAATCTTTCCTCTTTATAATATTAGTATAGACAAACAAACAAACAAACAAACAAACAAACAAACAAAAAAATCTTTCCTCTTTATAATATTAGTATAGATAACTATGACAAAGATCGCTATTTAAGAGAGGACAGGTAATAGTTCCGTATTTTACGCTTAAATGAAAATTTACTCTCAGCTTTTTTTATGTCAAGGGAAAGGACGTTCCAGAGTTTTATAGTAGAGACAGTGTAAGATTTAGATAGAAACCCAGTGTCTTACTTAAAAATACTGGTACTCAGCTGCATTCGGTTAAAATGGTAGTAGACCCCAACATACGTGGAGGGATCAAAAAGTAGTGAGAATGAGATAGAATATAATGACTATTGTTATTTAATAATTTATTTTTCTACATAGTTTCCGAGTCTCTCTACACACCGAGTTCAGCGCTTTTACAAGGCTTCAATCCCTTTCAGAAAAAAAGTTTTGTTTTGGTCCTGCAAAAAGCTCTCCACGGCATTCATCACCTCGTTATCGTCTTCGTACCTGTTTCCCCTTAAGTATTTTTTCAATTTGGGGAACAGATAAAAATCGCTAGCCGCTAGATCTGGTGAATAAGGGGGGTGGTCAACCAATTCGAAGCCAGCTTGCTGAATGGCAGCCATCGCAACTGCCGAACTGTGCGCGGGTGCGTTGTCGTGATGAAACAGCACGCCCCTTCGAAGTTTCCCTCTCCTTTTCTCTTTGATGGCATTCCTCAACTTGGGAATTACAGCTGCATAATATTGGCCTGTAATAGTGGTTCCACGCTCCAGGTAATCAATCAACAATATCGCTTCTGAGTCCCAAAATATTGAGGCCATAACCTTGCCAGCCGATGCCACGACACGAAACTTCTTCGGGGTCAGTGATGATGGCCGCTCCCATTGCGAAAATTGCTGTTATGTCTCGGGATCAAAATGATGGACCAATGTTTCGTCCATTGTTACGAAACGAGACAAAAAGTTTTCAGAATCTTCTTGAAAGTTGTCCAACAATATCTTCGAAATGCCAAGTCAATTTTGTTTCTGAATGTCGGTTAACATTCTCGGCACCCATCTTGCGGAGATTTTTCTCATATTCAAAGATTGTTTCAATATGGATTGAATACTTCCATATGAAATGCCCGTTTCTTGAATTAAGTATCGGATGGTAACTCTTCGATCGCTCAATACAATTTTCTCGACTTTCGCAACATTTTCTTAGGTGACTGATGTCGATGGACGGCCGCAACGATGTTCGTCTTCCGTGTTCGTTCTCCCTATTCGAAATTAAGAAGCCCACCTTGCGACAGTGGAATATGGCGGATAAGACTCTCCTAATGTTGCCTCCAAATCGCAATGAATCTCTTGCATCGTTAACTTTTTTAAACAGAGGTATTTAATAACGGCTCGCACTTCGTTTTTCTCCATTTTCGAGAACACGTTCCGACACGAAGCAAACAAATGACTACATTCAGAAAAAAACAAAAGAGAATCGAAGATTTTTTCTTTATTCATATTACAAATATGTATCTGAGCTATGGCTGCCATTTATTTATTTTTTTCTTACCAAGGAGTATGTCGTTCTCACTACTTTTTGATCTCTCCTAGTAGTTGTAAGAAGGGTAGGCAGATAGACAGATGCCATATCTTATTATTTTCCCCCCGTCCTCCGTTTCATCCCGTATCATATACGATGTATATGTAGTTATGCTTGGATTCTTTGTAATAGTAGAAGGGACGGATATTGTGCTGAACGTAGTATTTGTTTATGGTATGTGGCATACGGTGAGTTATCAAGTTTATAGAGGTAAATTTGTATGTTTGGTTGTAATGCAAATACTGCCTCTGTACCATGACGTGTCCAAACTAAAATTGTTCGACTGTGAAAAAAGGGTAGATGTATACAAGTCGTATACATCTGTCCCTTACGAAATAACCTTGCTCTAAGAGGTAAGTCACCTAGTCTTATTTCTGAATCATTAGGAACCAATACTATCGTTGAATGTTATAGGTAATCTACATTCTGCCGAAAAAAAAATTGGCAGATTCTGGTAGCAAATCCGCGGGAAAATGGTTAGTTATAAATAAACCTTTAGAATTAAGAGTAATAATACACTGTTTCAGAAAATATTTAAAACAAAAAAAACATGTTTTGACCGAAACCCACATTAGGGCTATATGTGGTGAATGACGGATGAATCCATCTCACGCAGAAAAGTCCTATGTCCCAACAGTGGGAACATTAAAGGCTAATTATGCTTGAGATTTATGATTGGCAGACTTAAATAATGGCAGCCAATCAAATAATACAACGTGACTTTGACAATCTCTTGTTTTCTGATGAAGAGCCAATAAAAACTGGGCGATACTTCGATCCCCGCATTTAAAAGTTCCCAATTCTTTTCAGAAAAACCTAAAAATATTGGAAGCTTCTTTCTTTTTCTTCTTTCTTCTAAAAATATTGGAAGATCTACAGCTTTGTTCTCTGGATGCTGATGATAATCATAGACGTGTATTTGACTGTCCATGCTGTGCATGTGATGAAGCTTTACAAGATGAACCTCTACCGCATCTGGAGCGTCCTGTGTGATGTCGCCACTTTTGTAGCTCAAATCTGTAAGTACCAGCAGTTTTTATTTTAGTAAAAATTCTTAGATTATCACCATTTGACACTACTCTCACAATTTGTTTTTTTTTCTTCTAATCACATCTCTATGATCATCACTATCATCATTCTGCCTTTATACCAATTTATTTGAGGTCAGCGCAGAATATAATTATATCTTCTTTTTTAATATATCTCTATTCACCGTCACCTTAGTAGCCTCACTTGCCATATTATCTTTCACACAGCCCACACCACTCTCGGATAGTATCAAAATATTAACATTCAACACGACTTGAACCAAAAATACTGATGCACTTTCGAAGAGAACGAAAGACGCCTAATGAGCTGAGGGGTCTGTCAGTCTCCTACTGACTAAAACCACATGGTGTTCTCTAGGCCGTAATTCCTCTTGAAAGGCGAGCATGGAACACATCACGTCGTCTTCTCGGGCCTCTCTCAGGTGACAGATCCCCAAATATATCACCCGCAGGCATCATCTTCTTGTCCTTGTTCCATGCCACCTCATGTCATGTTGCGCCACACGTCCTCTTATTCCACTCCGACCCGCCAGTCTCCCATCATAAAAGGGATGTTTTTGTGAAACACAAAACTTCCAAACAGTATTCACTAGTCCAATCCTTAGTCATACTCTAGGTGAGTGAGGGAACAAATTTGAAACAATCAAACATGATTATTTAAATCTCTCTGTTCACTATTGCAAGGAACGAGTAATTATATTTCCAGTTTAAATAAAATATAAACTTAATCATCGATTTGCTACCTAAAAGCACCTAGTCTTCGTGATTACAAAGTTCAAGTACCACTAATATCACATTAAATCAATCAAAAGCATCAAGACACCAGGTATCTTATTCACGATCTTTAGCCATCACATAGCTCTACTAGCTATCTCATGTCAGCAATCACAATTGCTCTACTCGCACATCCCCACGATGTCGAGTCAACTCATTTCTTTGAACTCAGAACCTGTTCACACAGAGATTTAATCTGTCCTATGTTACGTCAATTCATTATCTACTTCATCCACAATCTCAATTGGTACTTGAGTTTTGCGTGTCTTACTAACACGATCTACGCATAGAATTAGAAAGGCCCAAATTGTTATATGGGGAAAGAAAATTAAGCAGGGACCAAGTCAAAGTCTTTCATCAGTTTCATGCGATACAAAAAGATCCCAATGGGTTGAAGTGTCCGAGTTATTTCTCGGCCCCTCCACAAGATAAGAATCATGCGGAACAAATGAAGGCACCGACCATACTAGCAATCATTATGCATTTGTAAAAAATTACATCTTTCTGTCTGTCATCTGCCCGTTAGTGCGCTTAAGAGATATGACTCGAGGACCACTTATCCGATTTACGTTTTTTTTATAACGTGCCTAACGTTATCTTACTATATTTCACGCGAACGGAGCGGTTATCACAGCTATTATAGCATTTATCTTCACGACAATTTAATTTTTATCGTTTTTGCTTTTAAAGTTATCTTCACGACAATTTAATTTTCATCTTTTATGCTATTAAAGATTTTATTTTTTATTAAACCATTCATTATGTTGTATACTGTGTAGCTTACATCATAGTTATTTATGGTTTGGATCTAAAGAGCCTAGCAAGCCCCTTGATATTGTTTTTGTGAACAAACGAACGTAATATATATAATTTTCCAACTATACATATCTATAAAATAAAATAAAAACCTTACTGCTAAGTCAACGGTTAACCTCAGTAGCCGTGTTTCATTTAATTAGTATAATTAAATAGTTCACGAATATTATTTTGACAGTTTAAATATTATTGTCTGCAAAATTGTTAGGACTTTGTTTGAAAAGGAAAAATCAATAGTTTGATAATATAAAAGAAACGAAATGCATACGGAACTGCCAGTGTGTAAAACATGTTGTTTGTGTTTGCCGCTACGATGTGGTTTGCTAATATGGGGATATCTCAGATTGGTAAGTACAAAAATATTCTTTATTCAAAAGAAACTTGTCAAAAAGAGTATGTTAATAGTACCCAGAATAAAGTGTGACTATTGGAACTTACAATAAAGTTAATCGTTATTATATAAACTGCCATTTGACCTCGTAACGTAATGATCCCAATACAACAACAAGAGATGTTTGACTGAATGAACGATTGTCCAACGAAAACTTTAATAAATGGATAGCTCACCATGATTTCTAAGACACGGAAAGGAAGCGTCAGCACTGTATGGGCTAGCTTCCTGAGGCCCCAGACATAATGTCAAAGATCCTAAATAAGATTGACCACATGAAATTTCACTAGTGCTTAGCAATCGTATAATTATTTTATAGACGATGTTCTATACAAAGTTCAAAAAGTCTCAGAAGATATTTACAAGTTTTGCTTCAAAAAATATTCATATGGCATATACATACTATCAATAAAAAACTTTAGTGCATCCTATAACAAAATCCGAGAATGCGACGAAGACAGCGGTTGATGAAGACTTGGACTTGGCTTGAGATGTCCTTTGTGATCTTCCACGTTTCGCACCCGTAAAGCAGCACGGATTTGACATCGAACCCAAAGATTTTGAGTTTAATCCTTCGGGTCAGTTTTCGTCATTGCCAAACAGGTTTCAGCTGCGTGAAGGTAGCTCGGGCTTTAGCAATTCGTGAAGCGATGTCCCCTTCACTACCCCCAGTCTCTAACACGACGCTCCGGAGGTAGATAAATTTGTGAATACGTTCCACTGCCTTTGTGCCAATCAGAAACGTTGAGTGATTCTTAACACCAGGTCTCATCTCCTGGGTCTTGCGGGTGTTAATTTTAAGACCTGTTATTGCCGCTTCCTGCCGTAGATCGTTCAACTTTGCTTGCATGTCAGCATGGGTATTACTCAGCAGGCATAGGTCATCGGCGTAATCCAAGTCTTTCAGGAAGTTGGATAATCCCCACTTTATCCCGTAGCGCCGGTTCTCAGAGATGTAAAGCATAATTTCGTCCAGAACGACCAGGAAGAGAAGCGGCAACAGTAGGCAACCCTGGCGACCATCGCGTGCACTGTTATGTCATCCGAGATGAGGCCGTCATGAGTTACCTTACAAGAAGAGAGAGTTGTCAACGACATTGGGGAGGAGTAGGGTATCTAGGGGACCACAATAGTTCCTAATAGGTCGAAGTGTCCGAGTTATTTCTCAGCCCCTCCACAAGATACCTTACAAGAATACTTCCTTACTTTAGGTGGGACCAGATGCTAGACCACTTCAGTCACTTCAAATGCCTTTTCGAAATCGACAAAGGTTACGCAAATCTATCTCTCTCTGCTATTCTGATGCCTGTTCTAGTATGGTACGTAGAGCGTTGATCTGATCCGTACGTGAGCGGAAACCAGCTCCTTGCGTAGAACACGATCCACGACATTATTTAGAAAAGTGATATTATGTTAATGTAGCCAACTACTTATGTTCTCATCTTCCATATGCATTCGATTTCTTTGATTATTCGTATGAATCTAATCATTTGTCGTTTCAGGTTATATCCATATTGCTCTTCATCGGATTGATCAAAGGCTCCTTCTGGAGTATAAAAAAGGCTATTACAGAAGAATATCAAATAAATTTTCAATCAATAATAGAAGGTTTCCTGTTTCTCTTGATAATAACAGATATAGTGTTAAACGCTTTGTTCATCGTAGGTGGTCATAAGGTGAGTTTTATTGAAATAGTCAATTGAACAATAACAATACTAAACTACCTTGTTGGTTTAGTAGTCACAAGTATTACTGCTGGACCTGAGGTCCTGGCTTCGATGTCCGTATTGGGCAAAGTGTTATTTGGGTATTAACACCTGAAATTTCTCAGGAGTCTAGATTCGTGCCCGGTTGATGGCAATGACTCCACAGACATTAGTCAGTCTTGTTTTAAGACACCATTTTGCCAAATTGTGAAGATACTTGCTTCACCATCATCATGATTTTAGTCAAAATACGTCCGCTGCTGGACATAATCCCCCAAGCCACACTGATCGGTTCTGTGCGTCTTGCATCCATCAGACTCCCGCAGCTATTACCAGGTCATCCCTCCACATAGACGGAGACCTTTCAAAAACCCATAAAAATCTATTATTTTTATTATAATTTTCAGAAAAACCTGAAGCTGTTGCAAGCATACTACATCTACAGCATCATCCTCTGTATTCTGACGTCCCTGCTGGGCATCGCCTTCTGCATATTCGTCTTCAACCTCAACTCCCACATCACGATCGTTCTGCTCTATACAACTACCATGTTGGCCCAACTCTGTAAGTATTTGTTAGAAAAATTAATTTAGTTGTCTCGTTCGTTGGTAAACTCTTGGACTCAGGTGGACGTGGGAACTCAGTGTTGACGTGGTCACTATATTGCAGTTTTCAACAATTTTTTTTTTATTTGAAAAGCCCACTTGTGCCATTAAGTGTGGAATATGACATCGTTCATACGCTCGCCTCGGCTCTTTACAGTGGCACAGATCCGAGTGGTCCAATTTTCAATCACTCTTCTGCATAGATTCGGCTGAATTTGAGCGATGGCTGTGTTATGTTCACCTTTAGGGCATCGGTTCCGTGACAGAAACCATGCCTGCTGCATGCTCACTTGCATTCTTGCTTGCATGTTGCATGCTTGCTGCATGCTCACTTGCATGTGTTCTTGCATGCTCACTTGCATGCCTTCTTGCATGATTGCTTGCACGTTGCATGCTTGCTGCATGCATTGTGTATGCTTGTTTGAATATTGCATGCATGGTGTATGCTTGTTTGAATGATGCATGCTTGTTTGCATGCTGCATGCTTGCTGCATGCATGGTGTATGCTTGTTTGCATGCAGCATGGTTGCTGCATGCATGGTGTATCCTTGTTTGTATGCTGCATGCTTGCTGCATGCATGGTGTATGCTTGTTTGCATGCTGCATGCATGGTGTATGCTTGTTTGCATGCTGCATGCATGGTGTATGCTTGTTTGCATGCTTGCTGCATGTATGGTGTATGCTTGTTTGCATGGCTGAATGTTTCATACAGCGAATTAAAACACATAAAAATTGTGTTCAATCAAACCTTTATTATGGTAAAAAATACAAAATTACTCTAACTATGAATTATCTGTAATGTGATAGATGAGTATTTCAATAAATATGGATATAAAATGTATGCCAAAAGACGATTCTGACTGTGAACTTTCTGCGATATGATGGTTCTGCCTTTTAATGAGTATTGATATGACATTTATGCCTACAGATGATTTTGACTTACAAAATTATGAGTTTGAATGTATGATAAATGAGTGTATGCCAAAAGATTTTCTGCGAAATGATGTTTATGCTATCCGTTGTTATGCAATATAAAATTTTATAACATAAAAAGTTCTGCTATAAAAGGTAGACCCCAAACCACAGAATAAATAATAGTACAGGTACAGAAGAGTCACTTCGCGCAACAATTCATAGAAATAGAGACTCTTGCTAGACTCTCTTACTCTTGCTCTTACTCAACAAAGTGCAATTCAGCTCGCATAAGCGCTTAGTGCCTAACGCGATACTAACCTGAACGTTGCCGCTCTCTTCTAACGCGTAACTCTATTGCTGTCTGGCGCGGAGTGACGCGCTAGTGTTGCCGGCTTGCTGCTGCTACTATAATATTCATCGCCTATCTACCTTGTTGTTGTACCTACTTAGGTAGGTGCCAAATTATAAGTATTTTGCACACCTGTTCATTATTTAAGACACCCCTAAAATGCTTATTTTTCAACATCTTTCGGAACTGTAAAAAATAGTTAATATCGATTATTTGTTCTCTCCTTTATTTAGACACCCGTAAACACTTCTGTATCTTTTAAAGGACTCATGATAAGATCGTTTAGATGTCACATCTTTGCAAAAATCACAGTACAAAATAATAACTCGGCTAGAGTGCGAGTGGTAAGCGGCAAGCAACTGCGACAATCCTTTTCAAACGGAGCGCCGGCAGACCTTACCTAAACTGCGGAGTGACACCCCCCTGACCAAACGGTAATTTTTTGAGGATGCATTATCAGTAGGGTAATATTGGGCATTCTATTCCACTGTCCTCCAGTAGCGAGTTCGCCTTCGCTACGGACATTGGTATAGAATGCCCAATATTGAACGATCGACTCGAATATCTAGTGTATTACTGTACTCGATCAATGATCATACGAATTTGATATCAGTGAGAAAGTTTGAATAGAATACTCAATAACAAACAATCAACTCGATTAATGAAAGAGGTAGCATAAAGTTAATAAATGTTAATGTACTATTATTACCTTGACTCATTTTCAATAATATACGAATTACTTACCCTATTAAAATATATCGCCGGCCCCGGGCAATAAAGCGGTAATCGCCGGTTACGCCCTTTTTAATGTTATTTGATTTTTGGCTTCTCTGAGTATCAATCTATCACTCTAATTTTTTTCGGATTTTTTTATTAATATTCCTTTAAAATAAATGGCAATAACGACTTTATTGCATGGGAAATTCTATTATGACTAAGTTATGTATTATTGCATTACTCTAAGAAACATAACACAAACAACCAGTAAACATCTTTACACTAAATTTGTAAACGATGAGAAACAGTAATATATTTAACCACGTTTTTGAAAATAAGCTTATTATATCAATAAACTGTAAACACTTAATACAAAGTATTCACGAGAGATTTTATTCTGTACAAGCTATTACGCCTTTCTTTCCGTAAATTTATTGTAGCCCCGGCGACGTATTGTCATGTTACGCTGAACGAAATACGCAGAAAGGTTGGGGTTGTAAAGATAAGATGTAGAAATTCTCATCATGAAGCTGAAATTTGGCAGATGGGTAGTTTAATCATCTTCATCAACTTCCTGCCTCTGACCCATGTTACTTGGGATCAACGCAACACGTTTTCTTCTTCCATACAGTCCTGTCCCCCGTCACGCCATCACTGATTTCCTTTTCTTTCAAATCACTCCTCACACAATCCGTCTATCTTTTCTTTGGCCGTCTCCTCCCTCTCCATCCACATTTATATTCATAACTCTTTTAGTAACATGCGTTTCATTCCTCCTCATCACATGCCACACCAGAACAAACGGTTTCCTGACGCCACTTTCAAACTACCTCTAATATACTCATTTCTCACTTTATCCATTCTCGTCACTCCTCACATCCATCTCAACATTCTCATCTCTGCTACATGCAATCTCTTTTCATCCATCTTTTTCATAACCCAACATTCTGATCCATACAGTACGACAGGTCTTACGCACTTGTAAATTTTCTCCTTTAACTTAAGGGGCATCCGTGGGTCGCAAGTTGTTCCAGTGACCTGTCGCCATTTCATCCATCCCGAGTTGATTCGGTGCGTAACATCTCGGTCTATCTCACCATCCCCTTGGACAAGCTTTGACCGGAAGTTGGAGCACGTCGGTATGGGTGTTCCAACCACAGCTATAGGCACGGAACTCGAGAGATCGCCAGAATTACAGAACAAGTATTCTGTTTTATTTCTGCTCAATTTCCAGCCCTGTGCCAGCCCTTCACTCTCTTGTCTGTACCACCAAACCTCCAATCTGGACCTCTAGGCCACTCTCGGCAACCAGCTCATCATCGCTTACCATCAGGTGAGATAGTGGTCAAGCGCAAGCCTATAGACAATAAAAAAAAAAAAAAAAGCACAATGTCGTCGGCAAACACCAGGGAGCCTCTTCCTGTATGTCCGACGTCTGAGCGTCCATTATCATCAGAAAGAGGTAAGGACTGAGATCCGACCCTTGGTGCAAGTCGACTGCCACACTGAAGCTGTCGGTAGTGCCCATTGTAGATCGGACTGGGGTACTGCATCGACTGTACATCCCTCGGATCAACTGTACATGCTTCCCAGGTGCACCTTTCTTCTTAAGGGCCAACCACAAAACCTCACGGGACATCCGCTAGTATGCCTTCTCAAGATCAATGAACACCATGTGCAAGTTTTTATGTGCACCTCTGTATTTCTCGCACAACTGGCGGATTGCGAAAATGGCATCCGTTTTACTCCGACCAGACATAAAACCGAATTGGTTATGCGATATTTCACTCTCTTCTCTCAGCCGCCTTTCAATAACTTTCTCCCAAGCTTTCATACTATGTGACATTAGCTTTATTCCTCAATAGTTGTTGCACTCTAGCACATCACCTTCGTTTTTCTTTGTTCTCAATCAATAGCAATAGCAAAACTAAGTATTTATAATTATTAACCACAGCTCGTGGGTAGCAGGTAGCAGAGGTGCATTTGAAAAACCATGGTACCTACACCCACGACCAGCTATACATAGCATATGCTCTTATGTCCAGGGCCCAGAATGTATTAGCGCCAAATGGAAGGACATAATACATAGTATAAAACATTGTACCCGTGTGTAGCGTCCTAAAATGTTGTGCCCATGATTAATGGCATAATTAAGGAATGTCAATTACCTGCAGCTACAATTTAAGATGGAGTGGTATCTTCAATTCGCGGGCAAGCAGAACCTATGATTCTGTAGTTTTTTTTAAGTATTTAACATCTACCTGTTATTTAATTCTATTATATTAATTTAACGATTAACTTATTTAATTCTAGACGTTGGTCAGTACCAACATTTAAAATTAAATAAGTTAATCGTTAAATTATGTTAATGCTTGCTGTACCTGGATATACTATACAGGCTGAGTTTTCCAAGTGGGCGTGGATGGTCAAATCAGACACTATGAAGAATAGCGAAAACACTCAAAGGGACACACGGGGCCGATTTTGATGAAAACTAAAACTGCAACATTGAATATTGCTCTCTCCTGTATATCGACAACCAGAATTGTTTATAAAAATTTAGTAGTTAATAAATAAAGTAGTTAATAAAAATTATATGAATTTATTCAAGTTAAAGTAACATAATATTTTTATTTTTTTAAGGATTTGTCTGTTTTATTTTTGTTTGCAAAGTTTAATACTTAATAAAAATTACCAAAAAAATAAAAATTCATAAAATACTGTTTAAAATGATTAAAAATAAAAATAAATTACAATATAAGGTCAGTCTATTACGATGGTTACATAAAAATATGTTTCATTGATAGGATTCTAAAATAACGATTAGTGCATGATACAGCTAAGCTTTGGCTATAAAATTTCCCTGAAAAAGGTGGTAATCGGCCATTACGCCCGAGATCTAAAGTGGAAATTACGTCGTATTACATACTTACTTTCCTAAATCTCAGTGGTCGGTGTGTCTAAAAAGTCGTTAATGATGTTACAGTTTAAACGGTATCGTCTATAATTTGTATTATACATTTTTTTAATTATTTCTTTAATTTTATATACCATTACAATTATTTTTAAATGGTTAAATTGGTAAAAAAATTAGCTTTCATTTGACACACTGAACTCCTGTTTTGGATTACTTTACGCTGAAATATAAATAAATTAGCTTCTTTTATTTCTCCTGTAAAATTTGATTTTTGATATTACCGCTTTATTGCCCGGGGCCAGCGATATATGTACACGATGTCACATTACACTTAAAATGAGTCAAATTGAGTGTATATATTATAGAGGCGTCGTGCAACACAACGATTAAACTTTAAACATTATAGTGCAAAGGTTAAATTTTTTAATTTATTTCTTAATTAAGTATGAAAATTAATTGAAATTATCAATAATGTCACAAACAATGAAATCTGATTTAGAGGGCATTCGTAAAATGATTTTCAAATATGCTAGAGGTGAGATAATATATATTCAAGATATGCACCCTCCCTCACATCAGGATAGTGATGTAACCCGAAAAGAAGATTTATTTTACCAGAAGTTGAAACATTCAATGAAATATAGCTTGAAAAATACTTACTACCTTATACTCAAAAGGGAACCTGGTGAGGATCTGGCATATTCGTTAAAGTTGCAAACATACAGACTGATGAAGAAATATCTATTGCGAGTTCGCAAACACTAGTGGGAGTACTTTATCGACAGCAACAACAGATTTATTCCATCAAAAGACTGATACCGCACATGAGTTAGTTTTACCTACATTAGAAGATATTGATTACTTGTATGTTTCTGTAGTGAACGATCTATTAGATTTTTAACTGGTTCACTTATATTATTGAGAAAAACCTCAGGGAAATTATTTATTTGTTCGCTAGTTGCAATGATCTTGTAGCTTACGATTCGTGCTTTAAACGAAGAATTAATGATAACAATGTTTTCATCAATAGGGGTCGCGCTTTTGTTTTTATGGACTTTGCTACGTAAATGACCAGACCAACGACGATTATCTACAAATATTTTGCAAACCAAACAGTGAGGCATATTAACGTTACTTATTAAAATTAATTAACATACAATATAGGTAGTCACTAAATTTATTTATTTATTAAAACTTCATGCAACATACAGATACATAGGCGGACTTAATGCCTGAGGCATTCTCTACCAGTCAATCAAGGGTGGTGGAGAGATTACATGGCAGGTGCATATATAATTTAAATAATTATTAAAGTAAAAAATGAAGAGTATATATATAGTTAAACTAAACATAAATATATATTTCCTATAATAAATACATTCATATATTTATATATAAAAGTAATATAAAGGTGATTGAGACGACTCTGCTATTGGTGTAGAAAGTAATGCCGAAACTTCCGTTTAAATGCATATTGACTGGTGGCCGTCCTGATATCGAGAGGTAGCGCATTCCAGAGAAGAATGGACTGAAGTATGAGAAGGGCAAAGCAAGAGAAGATTGTTAGATGAACGGAGATTCCTAGCGTGTGAAGTACATAAATATTGAAAGTGAGGTGTGAGATAAGAAGGAGGAGTGGGAGAGTTGAGTATGGAGAAAAGCGTGGTCAAAGCGCGCAAATTTTTCCTAATGGGCATCCATTTGAGTTCAGATCTGCAGCTCGACACATGGTCATATTTCCTCAGGTTGAATATGAACCGGATGCAGTTGTTTAGGAGCCTATCAAGCCTGTCCAAGAATACCGCGTTCAGGTCAAAGTAGCACACATCACCATAGTTTATTATAGGGAAAATTAAAGTCTGCACAAGCATAGTTTTCGTTTTTGCAGACAGAAAGTTCCTCAGGCAACGCAAGGTTCCGTTGACTCGTTGACTGACACTAGAAACCTGATTTTGCCAGCCGAGCGTCGAGTCAATTTGTAGACCGAGATCTTTTACACTAGGGCTGATGGGGATTACGGTACCATTAAAAATAATAGGAGGAAGAGAACTAATCCCCACCCGACCCATCATACGCGAGCTCCCGATCACAATGGCCTGACATTTTGAGGGGTTTACAGACACCCCAAATCTATCAGACCAATTCTTGACTGCAGCTAAGTCTCGGTTCACATCGCCTATAGCATCCGACAAATCCTCTACCCGCGCAGCCGCATATAGTTGAAGGTCATCGGCATAAAGATGATACGAACACCGAAGACAGTGAGTTATAAAATTTATGAAGATGGACTATAAAAATGGAGAAAGAATACCGCCTTGCGGAACACCAGCAGCCAAGTCACACCAACTCGACGAACTATCGTCAACGTGAACCGACTGCTGACGTCCCCGAAGATAAGAAGAGAATCATTCCAGGGCCTCGGAGGAAACCATAAGATGTGAAAGGATAGAAAGGAGAATATCGTGACTGACGGCATTAAAGGCATTGGAGAAATCAATTAACACCAGAACAGTGACCTTGGTATCTTCCATCGCTTCTCTTATGTCATCAGTCACTTTGAGCCCAATATTAATATAATGCCCAATATTACCCTACTATTATCACCTGATGAACCTCGCGTGGGTTGGTGTCGTCCCATATACGGCAAATCTGCTTGTTATTCGTCCATTCCTCCAAAAATATGATTTGTTGCTAAAGATGATTTTTCATCGCAGAATGCGCGCAACGTTTGCACTAACGAACACTCATTTTGCTATTAAAGTTTTATCATTTGAACGAGCTGTTTAATCGTGTAACTTGCCATGGTGATTTGGTATAAGTAACAGAATAATAAAAGAAAGATTTGATAGATGTCACCAAAACAAAATAGCCGCCAAGGGCACGGGAAATCTACCCACGCAAATTGAAAAACTCTTTATAAGACTTGTATACATTTGGCCATTAGGCACAATGGAAATAAAATAACAACTTTACTACGAAAAGTAAGGCAGCTCCTAAAAAATATTTGTTTTATATTTTCAGTGGTTCAAGTCTACCCTATGCTACTCCTGAGGAGCGAGATCATCAAACTAAAAAGCCACTGCGAGTAGTGCGAGTTCTGATTCGTGAACAATGCGGCTGAAGAGGAATGTACCTTAAAATGCGAAGAATCGAACTTAGAAGAAGAAAAATAATAAGTGCCCAAATTGTATAAGTGACATAAAATAATAATAATAGCGAAGGACATTCCACAATCTTGATATTAAGTATATCGTTAAATTGTTATTATAAATTTACATAATAATAATGTTGGTATAGTAAATTAATAATTTCAAACAAAAACTATATTTTTGAATATGAAAAGAACTGAAACTACATATTATATAGTGCTGGAACAGAGGCCTCTCGTTCGAGGAAAGAAAAGGAACTTTATATTACTAGTACTGTACTATATTAGGTTGCAAGCAAGCGACCGACTGTCATTGTAACATTACTTCAGCCGATTTATTTATTTATTGCATTTATTATTTCTGTATTTCACCATTTCTCCGTCAATTATGGACTGGACAGGAATTATGGACCGATTTTAAAAATTATTTTTTGATTGGAAATATATAATCCCGAATTGGTCCCTAATGGAAAAATGGAGCTATACATATATACTTTTTAAACAAAAACCTTTTCAGGCGAATTTATGTACAAAAACGCCACCATGTCAGTTCGACTTTAGGATCAGGCCTCAGAACCCGTCCTTCTGCAGCGAGGTGTGAGACAGGGAGACGTCATATCTCCAAAACTGTTGACCGCTGCACTGGAGGATGTCTTCAAACTTCTGGAATACAAATAATTTTTTAGGTAAAGTAGCTAATACTAGCTGCCGTCCGCGGCTCCGTGCGCATGGTATTTGTACTTCTATAATTTGTAGCCTGTGTGTTATTCTGATGTATAAGCTATATTTTTGTAAAGTTTCATCTAATTCCGTTCTGTAGTTTTTGCGTGATAGAGTAACAAACATCCATCCATCCATCCTCACAAACTTTCACGTTTATAATAGTAAAGTACGATACATAGGATCATTGGTAAAACACTAAAAACCTTGCAGGGCTGTCAGGGCTTGCAACACTGACAGTGTATGTCTGATGCCTGTCAGTGGATGCCTGAGTCAGCATTCATATGCTTTACGGAATCTCGCAAAAAAGGTAAATCAAAAAGTTTTGGATACGGCGTATCATGCTTATGTTACATCTACGCTGCGCTACGGTATTTTATATTGGGGTAACTCCACGAACATGGAGACGGTATTTAGAGCGCAAAAAGGGCTGTTAGGGCAATTTGTGGTATTCAGAGCACGGAAAGTTGAAAACCATTATTTCCATAATTGCGAATATTAACAGTACCCTGCCTGTACATATACGAGATAGGTCTATTTGTAAAAACAAACTTGCACTTATTTCAAACATTACACAGCATGCGACATAAAAATAAGATAAACGGTAGACAGCACAAAAAGCGGTATTCCATAAAAACTTCACAACCTAAAATTTCTCGGAATGGCATCCCAGATTTACAACAAACTACCTAATTCTTTATTAAATCTTGACGATATAAATAAATTTAAAAAGCAACTTAATAATTTTCTGATGAAAAAGACATACTACACAGTAAATGAGTACCTGTCAGAAATGTGTGTGTGTAATAATAATACAAATTGTTATGGCGATTTGTTTTATTATAACTTTTTTTTTTCTTTATTTTTCATTAGACATAACTAAATTATTATGACATTATAAACTCTGACATTACTTACTTATGAATTTGAATTTATGACATTGTATAACTTTTTAGTTTTTAATTTATGACATTTTATAACATATTAGTTTTGAACTTATGACATTGTATAACTTAAAAGTTTTTAATTTATGACATTTTATAACTATTATTTTAAATTAATTTATACTTTTAATAGGGTATTATTTTAAAATTGAGACATTATATAAAGTATTAATTTGATTTTATGACATTGTATAGGAAATTTATTTATGGGATTTTGTAAGGTATTAATTTTCATTTATGTGATTGTATAGGGTAATAATTTTAAATATATAACATTTCATAAATTGGAATTTATGGCATTGTGTAATTTTAATTATAATTTTGCATACCTAAATTGGTGCAACACAGTGGACTGCGCGTTCACTTGACATCTGGAAATGTATGAATATGTACTGTGTTGAGCAATAAATATATTTGAATTTGAATCTGTATTTCATCATAAAGGACAAGTTTTATTCTATGACATTAAAAAAAAAACAACAAAAAAAATCTACTGATCCATTTAATTTCAAATCACATTTATGCTCGCATAACTCGCCAGAATGTATGCATCAGCTGTTTTATATGATGTTAGTGGGAATCGATCCATATTCCTATTTTTTTATGTTCGAATTTCATTTTACCGAAAAGTATTATCTTTTTGGTATCATGTGGCATAGGTATTATTTTACCGAACTACATTTTGCCGATTTATAAAATAACTTTTTGCTTGTTGCCGGATTCTCTTTTGAACTTTTTTCTTTTTTTTTCATTTGCCATATTTTCACCACACCGAAACAACATTTTACGGAGTATTATTTGGCCACAAATATAAATAGCCAGATACTTGGTAGCATTTTCAATATAAAATTGAAATAGTGTCATAAAAAGTCAATATGTTGTGGTATAAAATTTAGAGACAGAAACGGATCGCTGCAAAACTGAATTCAAGCAGTCTTGTCTGTGTTTACGTATTTATTTTGAATTTTCATGAAAATTATTTATTTAGCTGTTATTAGACATTTTATTATTCATTAATTTCAAAGAATTAGTCCAAGAGCGAGCGAAGCGAGCTCGGGAATTTAGGGCACCCCGACACGGATAGGTTAGGTTCGAAGGGGATGACGGAAGCTGACGTGACCGAGCAAAGTTTAGTAAAATATTTGAGAAATTAATTTTACAGCAATTGCAAGTATTTTTTAATAAACATAAAATATTACATAGCAAACAGTTCGGTTTTATAAGGGGTCCTTCAACTACTGATGCCGTGTTGAGCTTTTAGGACATATTTATAATGCATGGGAAGATAAGTACGATGCCTTGGGAATATTTTGTGATTTGTCCAAGGCATTTGATTGTGTTCTTCATGAAAAGCTAATCAGTAATCTCCGCCATTACGGGATCCGGAACAGCGCTCTGGCTCTTCTTACTTCATACTTGAGTAACAGGATTCAGAGCGTTGACGTTAATGGAAAAAGATCGCCCGGATCTATGGTAACAATGGGAGTCCCGCAGAGCTCAATTCTTGGCCCTTTCTTGTTTCTTATTTATATTAATGACTTGCCTTACCTCATAAAGTATAACCATGATATAGTGTTGTTTGCGGATGATACTTCACTTTTGTTTAAACTTAAACGTCAGCAGCTGGTTACTGACGATGTAAATAGCGCGATCTTAAAAGTAGTTCACTAGTTCAATGTTAACAATTTACTTCTAAATGAAAAAAAAAACCAAATGCATTAAGTTTACCCTACCCCACGTTAGGCAGGTGAAAACTGATGTGATGATAGGGGGCGAAGAATTGAATCCTGAAAAAAGCACAGTATTCATAAGCCTAACTTATCCAAAGTTAGGCCTAAGAATACTGTGCTATTAGATTTTTATTATTTTTATTTTTCTTGCAATGAGAAGAATATTTACTTTTTAAAGTATTATATTATTTTATTTTAATTATTGTGAATGTGAAGACTATGTGGATAATTCTTTCTTTTTGTTTTTTTATTTTAATTTATCTTAGTTAGTTTTTAATCATGGTCTGGCAGTTTGGGGCCAGTTTCTGAAGTCGACGTCACATCTCAAATCAGCTGACAATTTGTCACAAATTAACCAGCCGTCAGTTGTCAGTGAGTTTCTCAACACTTCATCATCGGGAAATTACGTAATCGCTTGTTACATTAAATAATCGACATTAATTTATTTCGGTTGGCTACCCTAGCTGGTATTCATTCACTACTATAACGTAATCAGTAACTTTAAATAGTATTTTATCTTGAGAGGCTGGGTTAAGCAAACCTTACCAAGGTCGATTTTTGGATGGGTAACCACTTTTTTTTTTGGTTTGCTTGTTTTTGGATAGGTGACCCCACACAGGTTAAGCAACACTTACCAAGGTTATTCTTTGGATGGGTGACCGCTTTTTTTTGGATCGTTTGTTTTGGATGGCTGACACCGCCAGGGTAAGCAACACTTACCAAGGTCAGTCTTGGGATGGGTGACCACTTTTTTTTCTTCGCTTGTTTTTGGATGGGTGACCCTCCAGGGTAAGCAACACTTACCAAGGTCACTATTTGGATGGGTGAACATGTTAGATGTTGTTTAACCTAGTGGGGTGATAAAGTCAAAGGATGGGTGATCAACATTTTTGTAGTGATGTTCACCCATCCAAAGACTGACCTTGATTAGTGTTGCTTACCCTGGCGGAGTCACCTATCCATAAACAAGCGATCCAAAAAAAAGTGGTCACCCATCCAAAGACTGACCTTGGTTAGTGTTGCTTACCCTGACGGAGTCACCTATCAATAAAAAGCGATCCAAAAAAAAGTGGTCACCCATCCAAAGACTGACCTTGGTTAGTGTTGCTTACCCTGGTGGAGTCACCTATACATAAACAAGCGATCCAAAAAAAAGTGGTCACCCATCCCAAGACTGACCTTGGTAAATGTTGCTTACCCTGGCGCGGTCACCACCCCAGCCGCTTCAAGTTAAACACAAACCTATCCAGAAGCTGACCATAGTAAGTACTAAGTACAGGGTACAGTCAACACTGCCCTGGGGATCGAACCTTCCTCACGCGCACTAGCGTGAGGAAGGTTCGATTCCCAGGTCAGTAACAGTTTGTTTTTTTTAAATTATTTATTTCAATACAAAATAACAATTTTTGATAATTGTGTCAAGTTTTTATAATGTAATTAATTTAAAAGTTTTTAATATACTATTTTTTTTTAATCTTGGTAATTAATTAATTGATATAAATTAACATTTGTTTTATAATTCAACCCATACCATAGTTTTCGCCGACCCCTATTATCTTTTTATCGTAACATAAATTTAAAACAAATGTGCCTTTAAAAGCATAATATTAATTTTAATCCGCGAATAATCGACCAATTTCCAACAATTGTAAATTAGGCTCGTTGACAAGAGATTAACTTTGAAAAAGGTGCTCAGAAACCCAAAACTGCTGTAACATGCGGTTAATTCGAGATTTTACTCAAATGTGACAAATTGTCAACCACTTGTCACACTTGGATGTAGAGAAACTGAAAGTAGAATTAACAGGCGATTAATCCTCGATTACGTTAACAGCCCGATAATTGAGAGCTGGGAAACTGGCAGTGAGTATTTATGCGGTCTACCCGAATGTCCTTTCTTTGGTATTGTTCGTCAATTCGTTGAGCTCCTTAAATTCTGAGTTGAGCTGCACGGTTATTAACAAATGCGTGCACTGACTGGAGAGGTCCACTCAATATGGCTGGTTCTTTCTTCAAAAGACCATTTCAGATATCGGTCTACATGGTCTTTACATGATCTAACCAAGATTTTGTCTGGAGTTTAAAAGAGACTGTGACCTCTGAGTTTGTTTCGGCCTTTCTTATTAGAGTAGTCAGACAGGAAACGCCGACGCTCATCGTAAAAGTGTTTGTACAAACCAACCTACATAAATAAAATCATTTAGCATTTAAAGTGAGCGAACTGGGATAAGGCTGGAGGTTCTTGAGAGTGATTAATGCACGATCTGGCAACGCAGCATTGTAGAAATATCACAGTGTTTTATTGTATACCACTGTTTCAGTGTTGGACATCTGACTCTACGTTTCGCAAATACTTATTAAATAAGAGTACAACAAGAAATACGATAAATTAGTTTTTGAGGAGAGAGCAGATATAATCAATGACAACACAAGTAAACTTGAGGGCATTTTTGTCTTTACAAAAATTATATACTATAAAGAAATCGAAAATTGTTGTAGCAATAGTTAATATTGATTGCACTTCCGTTTGTATGTTACTGAAAGCTTACCTGAATGAAAATTACTATTATGGGATCATGTTAATATAAAACCATAACACATACATACGCAGTAAACTCTGAACGGGTGTTCGAGTGTATAATGTTTTACTTATTGTTTTTTTTACATTATCTAAGCTTCTCAATTATTTTGACGTTTTGTTGTGACTTTGTAGTCAATTAGTGTGGTACTTAGTGTTAAAGATTTTCACTTATAACGGGGGAGTGTCAACTATAAAATTTTCCGCTTCAGGCCTCTGACAGACTTAGTCCGCCACTGACCTGGAGACCAGAACCACGAAGTAACAAAACCCAGGGCTGAATAGAAACAAAGAAAAGAAGTAGGTTTATCCGGGGATAGAATCGTGTGTAGTAAAAACTCTCAAACTGCCAGGAGATCAGAATCATGAAGAAGTTGATCTACAACCGAAATTGATTGACAAAATCCATACCAACGCGAGCAAAGCCGAGGCGGGGCGGAGCGGGCGGGGTCGGGGGTTGGTATATTCAGCCTCAGCAGAAGTTTCAACATAAAATTATAGAAAGAATTGTAGGCAACTATGTATTACAAAATTTTCTACATGGCTTGTGGTTTATACACAATAGGGGGTTTACTGAAAATTAGTTTTTGTCCGTCAGGTAGATTAATAAAAAATATTAGACACGTATTTTTTCTTTTGACACGTAAACATAAAGTGACGACGATATAATGCGTTAAAATATCGTGAAACGTCACGCCGCTAGTACACTTTATACTGCTTTAGTGACGTTACAAGCCCCCACTCCTGAAATTTGATGTGCTTTAACTTTGTAAATTTTTATTGATTTGGTAAAGCAAAAAATTTACGTGTCCAATATCATTTGATAATCTCACTTTGACGGACTAAATAGAATTATCATTTTGCTACCCAGGAAACATCCCTATTATCTGCCCGCTCTGGCTTCGCTCGCGTTAATTTATATTTTGTGATTTTCGATCGCAAGATGGATGGATGGATATACTTCTATTTTATATGTTTCTGTTCTCCTAGTAGTTTGAGAGTCACCATTCATGATCCCAGCTATAAGATTTTTACTTCATGATTCTGGTCTCCTGGTCAGTGGCAGTAAATTTTAATGAGTCTGACATCAGTCAACCGGCCTTAGAGTAAATAAAAAAACTGGCCAAGTGCGAGTCGGACTCGCGCACGAAGGGTTCCGTACCATTATGGCAAAAAACGGCAAAAAAGTCACGTTTTTTTTTTGTTTTTTGGTTTACTTAAATATTTATTTTATACTGTTTTTAGTATTTGTTGTTTTAGCGGCAACAGAAATACATCATCTGTGAATTTCAACTGTCTAGCTATCACGGTTCATGAGATACAGCCTGGTGACAGACGGACAGACAGACAGACGAATCTCGAAGTCTTAGTAATAGGGTCCCGTGTTTACCCTTTGGGTACGGAACCCTAAAAATTACCATAGCTCTTTTTCCGACCAACAGTTTTAATGAAACAAACACACTGTATTTATACTCTTTTACTAAAAATATAGCGCTTCTGAATTAGCCTAGGAATCATTATGTAAATATTATACCTAACTTTTATAAAATTTTAAAATCCTTTCGGCTTCTCCGTAGTCGGTTTAAAAATAACATAAAAGTAAGAATAGCTAAAGCTGTTTATGGTGTTAATGGAAGTTAACTAATAATGATTATTTTATTTTTGTGATCCGACCATGTATCCTAGTACTAATAAGGAGTCAAATGACAAAGACTAAAAAAGGCTACGAATTCAGATTTATGAACAACGCAGCTGTTAGTGATTGAACGATGCATTTGGAAGATGCAATAATTTATGAAAAGAAACATGGTCGTTGCGAAGACACACGGAAGGAGGACGCATAATTAGGAAAAAACGAATGATACTCTGTGATGACTTCAAGAACTTGTCGAATAATATTAAATATTTCCACAACTAGGGTTGATAGTTTCACTTTCAATCTTGTGTTGCAGTTGCAATAGATTAGTTATGCAGTTTCCTATTTCCTTCTTGTCGTCTTCTTCTTTCATCAAAAAATCGAAAAACAAAACAGAAATATTGAACAAAGAACCTCTTTGAATGAAAAATAGTTCCAAGACGTGAGCCAAAAAGCCAATTGAAACGGTTTCCACAAATGAACCAGAATAAAGATGATAATGGTCGACAATGAGTAAGAGGTCGCAGGATTGCGGTACGCGGGTTTGGAGCACCACTTAACCATTGGCTTGAGTCGTTTAGCACGTACCATTTAACTACGTACCGTAGCGGAGACTGTCCACTTCCACTTCAAAGTCTCATACTTGTATATTTGTTATAGTAGACGGAGGATGAATATTCTTGTCCGTCTCTTCTAATTGACTTGGCATCTGTTTTATAAATTTTGTTCTTTGTTTATTCGTCTGCTGTATCAAAGTGATAACTAGTGACGTTTTTCTTTTGCTTATGTGGTTCGATTAGAAATTTGTAAAACATGTGAAGTGAAGGGTCTTCTTACACCAGACATTCAAGTTTTCCCGTAAAGACAAACAACGTGGTTTCTTAGTTCCGTTATTACATAAAGATAATAAGGTCCAAGATATATTTTTAATTTCAGTGGATTCCGCTAATTTATTATCGCTTGTTTTTGTTATTGCACATAAAAGGGGGCAGATACTTAGGTATTATAAAGATAAAATTGTATTCTCCTGAGTGTAGTCAGAGTGACTTCTTGACCTAGTTATAGTGTTTAGTAAACTTGTTTGTTTTGTTTTTAAGAGTAATAGAGATACACGTGCAAAAGTTTGTGAACAAAATGATCAGAATTCGCGGCGAATTGCCACAGTTTAAAAGATGCTGTATATGTTTACCGTTGAGACATGGCCTGATCGCGTGCGGATATATCAGATTGGTAAGTGCTTGAATTAAATTATAATTAGTAAGCAGAACAGGCTTTTGATCAAAATTTATCATATTTACCTAATTTGAATTGAAATATACCTGAGGGCTTGGACAAGACATTTCTATCAAAAATTGGACAAATGACAAAAATGTATAAGATTGTCAAGCGCAAGTCACGTGATTAATCCATTACATTTTGGCATATCGACCATCGCTATCGTTTTCATCGAATGACCCTGTCTAGAGCCTTTGGTCAAAATCATTGTTCTAAGAGGATAGTTAGTAATATTGTCACGGGTTCTCTTACTTGTTAAAGACATAAACGGCTCTGTCTGACTTTAAAGGTTTCCACTTTTATTTTTATTCTTATAATTATTGAATTTTTCAGGTTACAAGTGTCATATTATTAGTAAGAATCACAAAAGGTTTCCATTTTTATTTTTATTCTTATAATAATTGTCCTTTTTGTCAAACACATCCCATACTTAAAAATACTAATAATTATTGAATTTTTCAGGTTACAAGTGTCATATTATTAGTAAGAATCACAAAAAGTTTCTTCGAAATGCTAGCAATGTCCAAGAAAGAAGCTGGTTACGATGCATACGTAGTTATTTTCGGATTCTTTGTTATATTAGAAGGGACGGATATTGTACTGAACGTAGTATTTATTTATGCAGGACATACGGTGAGTTATCAAAACTAATGTTATAAAGAGGTACAGTATGTTTGGTTGTAATGCAAGTACTGATCCGTAATGCGTGTAATGCAAGTATATATTTCTAAATCAATAAGAAACTACGCTATCGACAAATGTCATAGACTCCTTTATGCGGAAAAAAATGGACGAATGGATCCCGGGAGGAGCGAAGACGCGGGAAATAAGTTTGTTATTAATAAACTTAGGAAATTAAGAGTTACCTATAAATAACCTTAGAGAATTAAGATTTAGTTTTAAATAAACTAACCCCGAGTTATCTGCTGTGATTGATTGAATGCATTTTCTACAACCAATCACAGCAGATAACGCGTGCTTGACAATTTGCCACATTAATTCTGCCATAATTTAGAGCTGAGGTACTCGGGGTGAGAGAATTAAGAGTTAGTTATAAACAAACTTAGACAATTAAGAGTTAGTTATAAATAAAATCAGAGAATTAAGATTTATTTTTAAATAAACAGAGAATTAACACACACACATCTCACGCAGAAGAGTCCTATGTCCTAGCAGTGGGAACATTAAAGGCTGATTATGCTTGAGATATTTGTGATTGGCTGACTAAAATAACGGCTGCCGATCAAATAATACAGCATGATTTGACAATCTGTTGGATTCTGATGAATGTCCTATTAAAACTGGATACTACCCCCCACTACCAGCATTTAAAAGTGCCCAATTCTTTTCAGAAAAACCTGAAAATGTTGAAAGCGTATTATATCTACAGCTTAGTTCTCTGGATCCTGATGATAATTCTTGGCGTGTATGTGATCGTCCATGCTGTGCATGTGATGAAAATTTATGAGATGAACCTCCTGCGCATCTGGAGCGTCCTGTGTGATGTCGCCACTTTTCTAGCTCAAATCTGTAAGTGCCAGTAGTTTTTATTTTAGTTAAAATACTCAGATTGTCACCATTTGACACAACTCTCACAATGTAACATTAATTCATCTAATTACATCTCTAGGACCATTACTATCATCATCCTGCCTTATTTGGGGTCAGCGCAGAACATTATCATATCTTCTTCTTTCATATATCTCTATTCACCGTAACTTTGGTCGTCTCTCTTGCCATATCCTTTTGCACACAACCCATACCACTCCCGGATAGAACCAAAGTATTAACATTAAACACAACATGACAAAAAATACTGATGCGCTTCTGAAGAGAAGAATGACGCCCTATCCCTTTAATTTTCAGTGGTTCAAGCATACGTTCTACTACTAGTGAGAAGTGAGTTTATAAAACTTAAAACGAACTGCGAGTTCAGGTTTGAGAACAAAGCAACCGAATCAGCATGTAAGATGAAATGTGAAGAAGATGCTATAGCCAATGGAGATATACCCGTAATAGACAATACAGATAGAATAGCTGATGGAGATATAACAGCCAATAGCAATAACATATTCAATGTACATAAGGGAATTTAAAACAACGGAGCAAGTAAATCTAACTACATTTGATTAGAAAAAGAACAATGGAAAAAATATTATCATTAAAAACGGTTTCTAATAGCTAAAGAAGTGCCTATACAGAAAATAATATGTATTTCAGTGACGTTAATATTAAAGATACATTAAAGTATATTTGATTCATGTGCCATGGTGTTTTTTTTTTCATAGCATTATAAGCCTGTAATGTTAGCTGGAATACAGGTCATCTTTCTGTGAAGAAAATTTAGCAGGGATCAAGTCAAAGCCTTGCATCAGTAGTTTCGTGCGGTATAAATGAAGTTACCGATCATCTTACCAATCATTATGCATTGTAAAACTACGTCATTCTGTCCGTCCGTTAGTGTACTTATGAGATATGACTCAAGGACCACTTATCCTATTTAGTTTTTTTTTTAAGTTCCTAGATACTTTATACTCTGACTAAGTTTCCGTATATAAACACGAGTGGAGCAGTTGTCAGTATTGTCACAGCTATTCCAGTGCATTTACTCGAAGCTTCATGCATTATTCAATTTAATTTTCATCGTTTATGCCATTAGCGTTTTTAGTTTTTATTAATCCAGTCATTGTGTTTTATACTACGTAGCTTACTTCATAGTTATTTATAGGGAATTTTTAACAAAGTCTGGCAATTATAAATCACCTGGAAAGTACCTTGATCATCATCATCTGCCTGCCCTTATCCCATGTTACTTGGGGTCGGCGCAACACGTTTGCTTCTTCTATACCGTTCTATCCCCAGTCATGTTATTACTGACTCCCTTTTCTTACATATCACTCCTCACACAGTCCATCCATCTTTTCTTTGGCCTTCCTCTCCCTCTCCATCCATCCACATTTATATTCATAACTCTTTTAGTAATATGCGTTTCATCCCTCCTCATCACATGACCATACCAGGACAAACGGTTTCCTTTCAACTTTTCTGCCACTGGCGCCACTTTCAAACTGCATCTAATATACTCATTTCTCACTTTATCCAATCTCGTCACGCCGCACATCCATCTCAAGTACCTTGATATTGTTTTGTAAACAAACGAACATACATAATAATATCCCGAGTGCGTATTTTCTAACTATACCATCTATGAAATTAAAATAACATCTCTGCAAAGTCAACGGTTGAACTCAGTTTCATTTAATTAGTAAAATTAAATTGTTCACGAATATTAATTTGGCAATTTCAAAAAGGAAAAATCAATATATTGATACCAAAAAAAAAACGATATACGTACGAAACTGCCACTGTGTAAAAGATGTTGTTTCTGTTTGCCGCTAAGATGTGGCTTGCTAACATGGGGATATCTCTGATTGGTAAGTACAAATATATCCATTTTTTTTTACAAAACTTGACAAAAACTGTATGTTAGTATCGTAACAGGTGGCCTTCTATAGTTTCTGCTTACCCCCATGGGAATAAAGTGTGAGTATTGGAACTAACAATAAACACTGTCAATGTCGCCATCACGAGACAACAGCGCCAACAACAACAAACCAATGCCACTGATGGGCTGGTCAATGCCGAGGAGAAGGAGACTCCTAGCAAGTCTCTGATGGCGGCAGCGAATGGGCCCACTAACAGGCAGGAAGCCCCCTCTGGGAGAAGGAGGAAAAATAAGCGGGGGGGAAGAAGGGGAAACAATCCCAATCCCCCACCACAAATGAAACTACAAAAGATGGGGCGTCTAAGGTCCCCCCTCCCCGCATCCTCCTCAAGGAGCAGCTCATTGACGTGGCGCTCATCAGTGAGACGCTCCTGGGACCTGCAGAGACGATTAGGTTCCCAGGATATCACGTCTACAGGAAGGACAAGAGGTCGGCATCCGGCACTATTTACCGTGGTATGGCGGTTCTAGTTAAGCTACGCGCTGGGAGTGCTGGTTCACGTCGCTCGCGAGGATCTCGACATATATGCCGCCTACAGCCCGCCCCAAAACCGCTACAACATGAGTGAGTTGAGGGCGCTTCATGAACTGTAAGCACCCGGCGTGGAACTCACTAACACGCAACACAGGAGGGAACCGACTCTTCGTTGACGCTGTGATATAGTAATTGTAAGGTATATACTCGTAATAAGGTAACATTATTCCAATATAGTCAGTGTATTCTCGAACCTCGTTCGTTTCATTTGTCTCCTAAACACCCGACCTTACTTGGCGACCCTGCCTGTACCAGTAGTCAGCACGGGCCTGCGCGAGTGTATTTCTACGAAAAGGGCAAAATATTATAAACAATCTGTGCAGAATTAATGTGGACTTAAAAATGAAGCAAAAATACACTAGTATACCTGAGCATAGGGCGTGTTCTACTGTTGCGTATACGTGCATATTTTTTTGCGAAAAATGGGAACCACAAACAGCAAGGAAGAAGTTGTTGTTGCGCAGACCGCCGGAGTCGGTAGTAATACGGCTCGTACGCAGCAGCTGCAGGAGACCTCGAACACTATTCTCGTGGTAATAGGCACCATATTGGCGATTGGGCTGGTAATCATATTATACAAGCTGTATAATCGTTGTCACAAGAAACAAATACAGCGTAGCATAGATGAAGTGACATTAAAGCGATACTCCAGTATTCTACGCAGGCAGCAGACATACATGGGTGCTGTACCGCAGGCTGGCAAGACAGAAGCTCTCGACATATAACTACGACGGCGAAATAGCCCATGCCATCTTCGAGGTACGTAATTCAACGTTGTGGGAGTGCTAGTGTAGTGTTGGTGTGAAAAAGTAGGCAGTGTGTGAGGCGCTTGCATACAACGCGCCTACGCAGAGGCGACAGCTGAGAGTACGCAGGCGCGGGGGTTAGTTGACAAACCCCTGCCTAGCTACTTAAAACAGTTAGTCACCCAAACTAGGCGCCTTCGCAAGCGATGGCAAGTCACCTGCTGCCCAGTCATGAAATCCGAATTAAACCGCCATGCGGAAAAAGTCCGGGCCAAGCTCCAGGCGCACAACGCCGAGAGCTGGGAGCGATATATTGATGCCTCAGAGGGAGACTGGCCGGCAATACACAGTTTGTGCCGGCAGTTATCCAACGCCCCAGCTTCGGTGCGCCCGCTGCTACACAGCGACGGGGCGCCCAGATACGCCGCGTCAGACCACGTGGAGGTCTTCGCTGGCTACCTGGAGCGTCAATTCCAGCCAAACCCGACTGATAACCTCGAACATTTCGCGGCAGTTGAGCAACACCTTGTCGAGTACTTCGCATCACCGATAGCTCTCGATGAAGATCCCATCTTCTTCTCGCCTTGTGCAGTCAGACGCGCCATCCTCCTTACCAGGCCGAGGAAGGCGCCTGGTGCCGACGGTGTCACCAATACAGCGCTGCGCCACCTGCCTTACCGAATGGTAGCAGCGCTGGCGCACCTGTTTACGGGGATACAGCGCACTGGGTCCTTTCCTTCGTCTTGGAAGGAGGGGCGCGTCATTATGCTGCCCAAGGCGCACAAGAATGTGCTGAAGCCCGAGAGCTATCGGCCCATCACGCTTCTCCCCACCATCTCCAAGGTGTCCGAAGCACTCCTGCTGCGACATCTCACACCGCACCTAACACCCAGGCCGGTACAGTTTGGGTTCCGCTCGGAACATTTTACGACGCTACAGCTGTCCAGGGTGCTGCACCTACTCACAGCGGCGCTAAATAAAAAGGAGCACGCAGTCGCAGTATTCCTGGATATGGAAAAAGCATTCGACCGCGTCTGGCACGAAGGCCTTATCTATAAGATGTTTAAGTCCAACGCGCCCCGTCGCGTAATAAAGGTGGTCTCATCCTTCCTGGCAAACAGGAAATACAGGGTGGTAGTAGACGGTTCGCTATCTAGCGCCCGACCCATAGCGGCAGGCGTGCCGCAGGGCGGATGTGTATCGCCACTGTGCTACTCATGTTACACCGATGACATTCCCACGACGCAGGAATCCACACTCGCGCTGTATGCCGACGACGCCGCGTACATATGCACCTCGCTAAATGCGGGGCACGCGGCCATCAAAATGCAGCGCGTGTTAGAACTTCTTCCCGAACGGCTGTCGAAGTGGCGGTTATCGGTCAACGTGGGTAAGACACAGACCCTAATGGTCGGATGTGCCCACCTCCCACCACCCATCACGCTGCAGGGGGTGGAAATCGAGTGGACCCCCAGGGCGAAATACCTGGGGTTGACCATCGACCGGAGGCTCAAACGGGAGGCCATGTTAACCGTTGGGCGCGACAAGCATACCTCCGCTGGCTCAGCAGTGGTTCATTTTGGACCCCAAATTTAGGTCATACGACATCCTAATTAATAACGTAATTATTGATTAAGATACCTAAATAAACTTATTTGAGGGCGTTAATTAAAACATTTGGATATAAAGCTTACTTGTTAGCTCCAATATTTTTTTTAGATTAAGCGCGCAAGTTCATTAATTTACCTTTGTTAAATAAAAATGTATTAATGGGATAATTGCCATTTTGATGACAGTGGTGATCGAGACTATAAAACATAAATGGCATGCATATTTTGGATACCCAAACTCCACTACATGGGTAGTGGTTTGTTCATCGTTTGATTATTTGACGAATTCATCCATATTTCAAAATAAATACTTAGTGGTAATGAAGGTATTTGTTATTCAAAGTTGAAGTTTCGCGCCAAACGTGTTGTTTACATTTTTATTTTACACAAATATCACTCACCCACATGTAAAAATTATTATAAATATGACAATTATGTCTCTAAATATAATAAACAACAAGAAGAAGCCCAGATTTTAACGTAATTAACAAACACCGGTCCAATAATACGTAAAATTCATTACCACTACTTTCATGTCAATCAAAATAGCCTTATTTGTAAGAGGATATATTAACAAGGCCTAGCTGAAAATTTGGTGAAATTTGGCTATCCAGGAATCAAGTTGTATGAAGTTTTGTAAAAGTTAGGTTACACAAAATTGTAGTTTTTTATGTTATTTGCGAAATATTTTTGAATGGCTTCAGTTGTGTAATAGTTTTATGCATGGAGTGCAAGTAGAAAATCTCCATGTGTGACGTGTCGAAGATCTGACACGTTTGGCATGGCCGGACAGTCACTACAGTCGAAGACAAGTCTCCACATCCAATATCCTGCACTTAGAAGCAGCGGGTACCATTTAAATAAAAAAAGGAGAAGATGAAGTAAAAGGAGCTCGTCGCTAAATAATAACAGCCACACGGGTCGATCTTCAAGGTTAAGCAACACTTGACGAGGTCGGTCCGTGGATTGGGGACCATTTCAACATAACAAGATTCCTCCGAGCATCGTAAAGCACGTTAAGCCATTGGTCCTGGCTGTCATTTGAAGGACTTTTACAGTCATTACGTGTAGCCAGAAGCCTGAGATCTGACACCAGTCTTGCCAAGGGGTATCGGGTTACCCAGTCACTGGGTTGTGGAGGTCAGGTAGGCAGTCGCTCCAGCTCTATCTATATCTACTCAGCTGAATCAGGCGAGACTGGAAGTCGACCCCAACATAGTTTGGAAAAGGCTAGGCAGATTGAGAAGAGGAAGTAAAATAAAACACCAATATAATTACGTTTTGAATATTTATTATTCATCTTCAATAATTATTAGAATATTATCTAAGAATTGTGCAGGAGGTACGATATTTTCTTGGTATCTTACCCAACTGAGATACCATATTATTTACATTACATGGGCACAGCAGCCTACAGTCCTTCTACCTACAATACAATTACAATAATAACCTAATATTGAATTTCTTCCTCTTCGACAGCTGTCAACTAAAACGTACACAAAATATGTTTTGCGACTTATATGGCGGGATTGTATACGTCCCCGCAATAACCAAGAAGTATTTGAAGTCGTTAGCTGTCGAAGAAGGTTGCCTCTTGCCTCTCTTGCCTCTGGGATGACTAACTTGGTGTGATGCTTCAATTGGATATATCCCAAGAACCACGTCTTGGGCCATGTTCCAACATGCTTGGCATACCTGGTAACCTGAAATAAGTGAACTATTTAAATCATGTTCAATCAAATCTATGATGATGATGATGAATCAAATCGCTACGTCTCGGCCGAGACCGAAATAGTCCAAATAACTGTCAATACCTCAAAGCACCAAAGCCTGGAACCGAATCGGTCTTATTGTAATAAGAAAGAGATTAAGTCTTACATTATTCATTAAGTCTTTCTTATTATTATGTTATCCACCAAAAAGAAAGTCGACATACATGACGCCGGAGACCGTAAATAGTAGGTACATCATAAGTCTGAAGAGTTGCCCTTGAACACTGTTTGTGCATAAAGATTTTTGCGGGAATACTTATAAAACACGACACGGCATGGTTGTCAATGTCAACCGATGGACTGGTAATCAAAATCCAAGATGGTGCTGAACTGCTGACGCAATTCTCGAACCTATCGTCATGGGTGTCATTTGCCGGGTTTTTGGGGTAGCTATTAATGAATATGGGGCCAAATTCAAAAACCAAGATGGTGCCGACGAAATTCTCGGACTTATCGTTACACATAAAATATAAGAACTTAACGGGAGGCATATTGTGCGCTCTTTGAGACTGTTTAATCCATATATATAGGCGTAGCAAAAAAATTCTAAATCTATGGTTTAATAAAAATCCGAAGACTCCGATTTCTTTTTTTTTTAAGTTAGAGTTCTAGTCGCAGGGAGACCTTTTCCATAAAAGCCATTATTCGAAGCCAGGTCAGTAAGAAGAAAACTAATTAGAAACGTATTCGTATTCGACGGGTAGAGAAGAAAACAAAAACATAACAAACAGTCCACAACAACAAATGCATTGTGTGACATAAAACGTTTCGTTATTTCGTCCAATCCTCTTTATAAACAAATTTGTAGTACCAGTTTCACATAATCACAGTATGAAAAAATATATTTAGGTACCAAAAACATGCTAAAATTTATTCTCTCTAAAATTTACTTAAAATTTTGAATTAAATTTCTACATAGCGTAACCGTACTGGATTAAATTTGATTTATTTTTTAAATAAAAAAAATATCTTATAATATCATCTTTAATTAACAAATAATCGAACCGCGACCTTATAATTGTTATAATGATTAGTATGTAAAAGTGATGGTAGAGATGAAAATAAACTTTTCAACGGCTTCCGAACAACCTCCGTTTTTCAGACAACAGTTGAAGCACACGTCGACTCTTCTTTGCCCAGAGTTACCACCCGTAGCATCTGCAAAAAAGATAAAGAGGAACTTCTATTATAATGTAATAAAGCGATTGTTAAGGCACACACACACAGTTTTCACAGATGATGTATTTCTGTTGCCGCTATAACAACAAATACTAAAAACAGTATAAAGTAAATATTAAAGGGGGGCTCCCATACAACAAACGTGATATTTTTGCCGTTTTTTGCTCGATATTAATAACGGCAACAGGTAGACGCTTGAAATATTCACAGAATGTTTAGTTGAATATTTACTTCAAAAAATAATAATTAATAAATTAAAATAAAATAAATTAAGGGGGGCTCCCATACAACAAACGTGATTTTTATGCAGTGTTTTGCGCTAATGGTACGGAAGCCTTCGTGTGCGAGTCCGACTCGCACTTGGCCGGTTTTTTGGAAAGTCTTTAGACTAAAAAGATTTTTACCTGGACTTAGCATGTCTCTCAACATTGAAACACATTGGATACACTTCATTATAACGGCGGGAACATCGCATCTTTCTCCATCATAGCCTGCTGTGCATAGACAGACCGGCTCATTCTCCTCATTCAGAGAACAGACACCGTTGTTTGAACAATACTCATGACACGCGTTAAATTCGCAGCGTTCGCCAGAGAAACCGGCATTACAGCTGAAATAACGAAGATATTGATGAGTTAATCTATAATCAAGAAAATCAACAAATACTCGTATGTATGACTAATTTTCAATAAACGTTTCAGACGCCCAATGAGTTTTTCTGACAACACTGACTTGTGTGAGGGAGTCCGGACTTCAAATTAACCTTTGTCCTTCAGTGAGACAATAAAGGGCAGGTATTAATATTAATAAAAGTGTTCATATTATATTAGCTTTTGTATCCTTATTATATTGTTTGAAGTTCAAAAGTGCCGCTTATATACTAGGCCAAGTTGAAATAAATATTTTGACTTTGACTTTTATTTAGCAACGAATTCTATGGGAAAAACCATTTACCTGCATTTAAGCTGTCCCTCAGTACCGACACTACAGTTTCCTTGCAAACAATGGCCCTTGCAAATGGAAACTTCGCATCTTTCACCCTCATAACCTTCCTTGCATTCACAGACTGGCTTATCCTCTTCGTTCAGGGAACAGACGCCGCTGTTCAAACAATGCTTATGGCACGCGTTGACTTCGCACCTTTCGCCGGAGAAACCTGTATTACATCTGAAATAACAAAGATATGAAGCAAACAATTTAAAATTAATACAGCCTCTGGGCATCTACAAAAAAAGTCCAAGAACTGCCCGATCTCTAACTACCCTACTGAAGTAACGTAAACAGCAAAATCAATTTGCAATTGACGGACCAAACCATTGCTAATTTGGAGATGGAAATTGTTGGAGACTGTACCTGATCGATTTGTTGGTGTCTTTGTCGAATAAATTATTTTTCTACTATATACCTACTTCTGTTTGATAGAAAGAATAGCTTTCTGTCAAACAAATATTCACAAGATAGTATAAAGATCAACAATTCTCCTCGAGTCAGTGTTCTAGGTAGACTTCGAAGCTCAAAATCTAAAGTTGGGATAGTTTGTTTCTTTGATGGCGATGACGTGGATGCTTAAGATCTGTTAACATTAAGTATCCTATCTAGTGGTTGCCGTTGCGCTGAATCAAATGCTTGCTTTCACTAAAAAGCTAGCATTATATTCAGCTCAAACCAAGACGCGACGTGAAGCGACGCTGCGCGAACGTTTCATTATAGCGAAAAAATAGGACTTTAATTACTACACAAAAGAGCAGTGGTGGCACAGAGCTAACGGTCGCGACTTACAAGTTGTAGGTCGTGGGTTTGAACCCAGGTAGGCACTTTACTTTGTGTAAATTATTTCATCACCACTGCTCTCAAAACGGTGAAGGAAAACATCGCGAGGAAAGCGGCCATGTCTTAGAACCAAAAATTCGAAGACATCTGACATCCACCAATCCGCACCGGGGCCGCATGGTGGATTATGGCCTGTTTCCTCTCACAGAGAGAAGGCCAGCACGCACAGCGGACCAAATGGGAGCCTAAGTGCGGAAAAGGGGGTCCATGTATCTTATCCTACTACACAAAAATATACACATTGAAGTGAGGGGGAAAGCACATCAACTACTACCGCGTCGCTGCGCAGCACTAAACAAGCAACACGCATCGTATCGTCGCGTTGCGCCTTGGTGTAAGTTGACCCTATACCTACACCCTACCTATCTTCGCAAGTACTTAATGAGACAAACATGTTTTACCTGCATTCTTGTTGTCCCTCAGTATTGACACTACAATTTCCTTGCATACAATAGTTCTGACATATTGAAACTTCACATCTCTCACCGGTGAAACCATGCGCACATTCACATCGGGTTTCGCCACTAACTTGCGTACCATGCAAACAAAGCACGCTTATATCTGTTGAATCTGGTTCCGAGTGATTATTTATTAGACTCATTAGATGTTCACAGTTTTTAATTCCGTCAGTTTGTGCCTTTGTTGAATAGTTGGCTGCTATATATTTACAATACCAACAGGCGCTTGGATCAGAAATTGAAAATAATTTATTGGCTTCCTCACGTTGTTGTGGGTTCTTTGGTAATTGCCAAATTGCCTTTTGATCTTCGCCCCTCCAGTAGATAAAATCGTTTGATACGGCCAGTGATTTTGCATTTGTTTCGTTTGTGATGACATGTAATGTTTTTTTGTTCCTTCCATTCAAATTGGCACTTTTAATAGATGACTGAGGACCAGATGGTGTATTAATTTCCTCAATCCAGTATATTTTCTGTGTCTGTTGATCAATAGCCAAACTTAGTCGCCAATATACATATTCCTCTATGAGAATTTCTCTCTCGGAGCCATCAAAACGAGCCCTCTCTATATCATTGTCTGTGATCCAATAAATATACCTATAATTTGTAATAAATATGAATATTCACATAGTTCAAAAATATATTGGTTGAGTTACAAATCTACACACAATATAGCGGCATAAATAACTTACAACAGGATTTTTTTTCGCTAATTAATAATTAATAAATATTTAATCAACTTATTTATGTGATATAACATTTTTGTATGAATTTTGTGAAAAATGCATTTTGTTTATTTTTTAAGGTTAGCAAGACACGCTTAGTTGAAGAATATAACCATCACCTTTAGTTTTTGAAATATATTAACATAATTTATAGCCCGTGTACATTTGGAATAATCTTCGATCAACAATACAAACTACAATAAAATACAGACTAGATAACGCGTCACGTACAAAATCAATGCAAAATGTTGTCCGCGTGAAAATAAAGTTATAAACATACTATTATACATTTTAAAACGGTCGCTTCAAACCAAGGTGACATTGGTTTGTAGCTTGATTTAAACCGTGTAGCGCAGGCTTAAACCAATGTTTCTACCACTGGTTTGCAACGCATGCCTTTCTAGGAAGAGGATTTAATTGTCATACAAAATATGGTTCAAAACCGCTGTCTACGCGGTTTAAAAACGGCCGCTTTAAACCAAGATAACCTTGTTTTTAACTTGGTTTTAAACCGTGTAGCACTGGCTTTATAATACTAACTACAGTAATACGGTGTTAGTTGTTTACTAACGCACTGATAAGTTTTAAAACAGTTTTAAAATCAACCTTATTGCAACCTTGGCACTAGTGATAAAGTCACAAATCTTCAAAATATTATCTTACATTGAATATCATTCGTCACAGAAAACGAGCAATGCAATAAATTACTTCTCTCACTTAGAAGTGAAAAGGCATAAGTTAAATAACATTTAGTGTGAAAAAAAACCTTAATAGCAACAAATAAAGTACTTTTTCGGTTTCCTTACGTTACGGCTTGTATTGGCCAACCTTGGCCAAACACTCGTAGCGGTGCTTTAAAATCGGTAATTTTGTTATTGTTTCAAATGTGATATTATTTATTAGTTCAAAGTCTAAAATATTACTTATTCTACATGTGTTTACTGAAAGTAAGACACATCCGGCCGTTAAAATGCTTTTTCAGGCATTGTTTTTGCAACTTTTGAATACACATTGAGGCATGGGGCAACGTGCTAATATTGGCTGTGTTTCAAGCGAACCAAACAAAGTTAAGAGCTCACGTCTCAAATGAGATGTTATAAACCAAGACGTACTTTTCGCGCCGAACCGAAATCTAGTTGTATTGTTGATCGAAGGGAATAATGTACCTACAAAGTATTTGTGATAGAATTTTTATAAGGGCAATGGTTGCGCAGATCACCCTCCAGATAAAATGAGACAAACTCATATAATTAACTCTCCCTCTTTATATTTATTAAAACTAAGAATATTCGGTAATATTATTAAACTAAGTAAAAACTACACTGAAATGGTCAACAAACTGATTTCCGATTTTTTTTTTATTTTCCTGTAATTTTGCCAGTGTATGTATGATTATATCACTTATAGTAACGTACCCTCCACAACTATCCACGGCAATATCCAAGCAGTAGTGTTTCGTCGAAACTATAAGATTTTCAACTGCTTTATTAGAAGATGCAGGATTTAATGGAAACGAGTAAATCCTATAATATCCGCTCTTCCAAAACAGTAATTGTGTGACCGGGTCGTAAGCGACAGACACGCTTTCGCTGGTTGTTGTTCTCGTAACTAAATGTTGTATTTTTCTGGTAGATAGGTCAAAGCTGGATATTGATACGCTCGGCGTGATGATGATGATGTCAGCAAAGATTACCCTGTAGTGAACTGGATCATAAGTTGTGGATTTAATATTTTTAGCCGACGGAATGTCTTCTGTGTGCTTAAGTGTTCCATTATAATAAAACTCTAGTCGTTTCTCTATGCCCATGACTATGTCTGAAACAGGAAGATAAGATTTAATTAAAAACTTTTCTTTCCTCATCTTCTCTAAAAAAAAGCTGCTCATACAAATGATTTGCATTCCTGCCAGTCGACATCCTTCTCGGGAACTACGTTCTACAATTAACTACTTACAATGAAATATAATAAAATACACCATAACAAATTAGAACTTTCAAAAGGTACATAACCAATACTATTAGTATTCTGAACCATAAAATTAATATCCTGAAGCTACAATTTTTTTTATATTTTCGTTGTTTTTTAACCCCCGACGGAAAAAGAGGAGTGTTATAAGTTTGACGTGTGTTATGTATCTGTGTGTCTGTCTGTGGCATCATAACGCTTAAACGGATGAACCGATATTGATTTAAATTATTTTTGTTTGAAAGATGACTTTGACGAGAGTGTTATTAGCTATGTTTGGTGAAAATCGGTTTAGCCGTTCAACAGTTATGAGCTGTTTTCTGTTTGAAACGGAGTATTTTCGCAAGATATCGTGTCATAATTACGTGTTCGATAGATTGTTGATCGAAGCGTGTCTACTACTAGATAAATTATGTAGTTTAAAAAACATTAAATAAAAAAAATAACCGGGGGTTTTGGAAATTTTGTATTTTTACTTGTTTTATAAGCTTTTCTATGGGATATTGAATCGTAGGTACTGTTATATTTATTAAACATTTTTTGTTTTGTTTTTAACCCCGCTGCTGAGTATCTGTGTTTCTGTCTGTGACATCATAACGCCTAAACATATGAACCGATTTTGATTTAGTTTGAAAGGTAACTTTGTTGAAAGCGTTCTTAGCTATGTTTGAATAAAATCGGTTTAGCCTTTTAAAAGTTATTCGCATTTTACTCTTTGAATCTGGATTTTTTCGCAAGATATCGTGTCCTTATTACATGTTTCGATAGATTGTCGATTGAAGCGTGACTGCTACTAGGTATATTATATGTAGTTTAAAAATAAAAATTAATATCACCCTGATTTTAATTTTTTTTAATTTTATCTTGTTATATTGATTGGACAAAATATTGATAAACTAGCTTCTGCCAACGACTTCACCCGCGTGAAAAGTGTTTTCTTATCTCAAAGGAACATTATACCGGGATGAAAAATAGCCTATGTACTATTCCAGACTATAATCTATCTCTGTGCTAAATTTCATCTAGATCCGTTCAGGCGTTCTGGCGTGATTGAGTAACAAACATTCAAACTTCACATTTATAATATTATTAAGACGTAAGATTATAAATAAATAGGGAATACAATAAACGTTAAACAACGTAGTGACGACCATGTGGTACACATTTATTTGCGCCTATCAGAACAAAAGAGACGTATAGGCTGCCCGCCATTGACCTGCAATGCTATTCTGTAGACATCTCACCGTGATGACTTTGGTGAAGTGAGCTCGAAGTGGAGTGAGCTGTCAGTGATGCTAGGGTTGCCTAATTTATTACATTTACAATCATATCGACAATCGGGTTTACCTATTAAAAGGAAGTACTAGCCTTACGCCCTGCTTTTTATTTAGGATTAAAATAATTGAAATATCTCCAAAGACAAAATATTACATTGGTTCAGGTAACAAACAAAGTTATTTTCGCATTTATAATATTAATATAGATATTAATATTTTTTTCTTCGAGCCGGTTGTTCTATCCTCGAATATATATAATATATCATAGTGCATTTCTTGCTAGAGTGTCAGTCTGGTAACCAGGTAGCTACGCAATTGATTTAGCTCCAAGGCGGCGGGCACCTAGCAAAAATCCTTGTATTTATAAAACATTACTTATACTAGCGGAGGCCTCGTGGTTTCACCCGCGTAGTTCCCGTTTCCGTGGAAATACAGGAATAAAAAGTATAGTATATAGGTAAGCCTATGTTACCCGGGAATAATGTAGCTTTCCAACGGTGAAAGAATATTTGAAATCGGTCCAGTAGTTTTTAAGTTTATTCGTTACATACAAAAATAAAAATCTTTTCTCTTAATAGTATTAGTATAGAAGATATAGATTAAACATGGAGATAGTTTGAGACCCAGGGTAGGCGTAGGGTAGTTTTTATCCAGGAAATGTGTGGGAACACACTTAACCTTCCCTTGGGATGATAAATCACTTTATACGCGTGTGAAACCGCAGGCAGAAGCTAGTTAACTATATACTTAATACCAAGTATAAAATAAAATAAAAATGCAAATCTATACTAATATTATAAAGAGGAAAGATTTTTTTGTTTGTTTGTACCGAATAGGCTCCGAAACTACTGGACCGTTTTAAAAAATTCTTTCACCAATAGAAAGCTACGTTATTCCTGAGTAACAGGCTATTTTTTATCCCGAAAACGGGTCCTGTGGAGTGGTCCACGGGAGCGACGCCGCGGGCAACAGCTAGTGCTTGTATAAAATTACTGCACAGGGTAATAATGCCTAATTCGAGCAAATCTTGTGTTTTCGACGCACTTCTCACATTATTCACAAAGATTATAAAATGAAATCAAATATGATGTTGAGATAACTTCTACTAACTGCATTAGAATTCAGACTGCTTGAGAAGTGATCTGGTGTCAGAGTGGAACTTTTCAGTCATGCTTTTTGGTATAGTTTTTGTTTTTTTTTTTTGTGGCGTTCCTTAAACAATTAATATTATTTATAATGTTAGGTAACGGAATCCGAAAGGTGGGAAGTGATTTAGTTGGATTATTGAAACAAAAAGAATGGCAACGACAAATGGGTATCGGACTAGCGCGCATCAGGTTCCGAATAAAACCACCCATAATTTAGAAGATTCACATTTTGACATCCAATTTCTTAAATTCGTAAATAAAACATGACAAAAGAACATTTTTTTAGAGTTTCATACGTCCGAACGAAAAAACGGAACCCATTATACGATCACTCCGGAATCTCTCAGTCTCAGCACTCTCAGCCAATTTGCTTTGAATCTACTGAGCCGGTACAGTTCTTTAGTACACATAAATTGAACCTGTGTGACCTCAACACGGACGCGTAACGTACATAAATTATTTTTTTTTTATCAATATTATAAAAATGCAAAGTTATTTAAACTAAGTAACATAACAATTCCAACCAAAAATGTTGACGTAACGTGTTTCTTTGTGGTTGTAAAATGGGTACGATTCTGGTAAGCGTTAACAAACCTTATTTATGCCAATAAACTCAAATCAGAATAAAATTTATGAAAACTAAATTATTATCCCCTCTCACAGAGAGGAGGCCTGTGTCCCAGCAGTGGGAACATTAATAGGCTGATGATGATGATGAAATTATTATCGTTCGTAACTTTATACTCACCCCAATTGAAGCACTGCACTATCGCCAGATGCAACGCTAACAACACCAATACGCGCATGTGATACATCTTGGTTTCCAAACAACGTGGTTTCACCAACGTCCACTCTCGATGACAGTTCGTTGAATACAGAAGTGAACTGATAATTTTATGTATCTGTGTTTTTATGACTATCAATAGGCAGCTACATGACTGTTGCTGAAAACCCATTTCCTGTTGGGAAGACTGCCTGTGATAAGCGGGCTTCATATGGGTTTTTTTATATTTTTTATCAAATTCGTTATTATTTAGTCATTTTAAATTTCACACGTTTATTATCTGACCGCTGGTTTCCTGTGAACATAGATAATATATTTATCAATAGGACGCAGGCATGTTAGTTACAGAGACGCTCGCTGATAAGTGGACCATTTATGTGGGAAACTTACATGTATGTTATTATGTATTAGCTAGTGCCTACGACGTCGTTGTATACTTTGAAGAGTAGCCATGTCCATCTCCATATTTAACATATATCTATAGCCAAATTCATCAAAGTTGATTCAGCGGTTTAGTCGTGAAAACGTTACAAACAGATCTACTCTCACATTTATACTATTTGAATGGGTATAAGTATCGAAGCATGGATTTGTATTCATTTGATGGTCTCTGTGTCTTTCTTACCCGATTGCGCGACAGCAAAGATGACTTTATGTTTATGACGCGTGGCCATGTATGTTTGCATATGGGATACCGTGTACCCACCCTTGTAGCATCATAGCGGCTACATGAATTTTAATGAGGTTATTTTAATTAACTCATCTAGTTTGTGCGATTGCCAGGAAGACCTACGAATTATTTTAGTCAGTGACTTTTATCCTCAAAGTCAATGACCAAAAACGTAAATAATAACATGCAGTTGGAGGCTTCTCCGACTGCATGCTAGATTTACGTCTAGTTCGAATTTTTTCAATGATACGAGTATAAACAAACAATTCAAAAAATCAAGATCGGAGACTCTACTCTCGAAGTTGTAGACGATTATGTCTACCTGGGACAAACGGTCCAGTTGGATAGGTCTAACTTCTAGAAAAAGGTCAACCGTCGAATTCGACTCGACTGGGCGGCGTTCGATAAGTTGTAACTTCTCGTCCAATTTACCGCAGTGTCTCAAGACAAAAGTCTATGACCAATTTGTGTTGCCAGTGATCACCTATAGGACCGAGACAACTGTCTTGCTCACAATAGGTCTTATCAAAAAGCTTAAAGTCACCAAAAGGGCAATGGAGAGGGTTATGCTCGAGGATTCCTTGCGTGATCAAACCAAAGTTACCGACACAACCCGAAGAATTGCAAGAAATTGCGAAATTGCAGGGCACATTGCTCGCAGAATGGAAAGCCGATGGGGCCAAAAAGTTCTGGAATGGCGACCGCGAACCAGAAGACGATGCGTTGGAAGGCCTCCCAATAGGTGGACCGATGACCAAGTTAAGGTTGCGCGAATGCACTGGATGCGAGACGCACGGGATCGGTCAATGTGGCAACGCCTTTGTCCTGCAGTGGACGTCTTTTAGCTGAAATGATGAAACAAATAATTTACTTCTTCAGGATTGCAGACCAAGAGTGTCAACCCCAAATGGCTTTAAAAAAAAAATATTTCTGATGAGGTCATAATATTTTCGGTACTTGAGGTTCTCTGCAGCCGCAGCTTCCCTAGGTCTAGATGCTCCCTGTTGTACTCCTCATTGCTGCTCCTTTGGCAAAGTAGTCAACAGCCTCGGTCACTATGGCCGAAGTAAGAGTCACATAGCGCGTAACTCGAAGATCAACGACATCATCCGACGTGGTTCTTTCACCGCCAGCGTTCCAGCACTTCTAGCTGTAATATAACCCTCTGTCCTGGCACACAACGACTTCAAAAGGCTGGACAACATGTCTTTGTTGCCATGGAACATGGGTAGGCCTTTAGTGTAGGATGCTACTTGTATCGTTTCTCTTGTATCATTTACAATTAGCTTTTATGTTAATTCTCTTTACCTAAATAGTGAAATAGTATTGTACATTAGCAGTTGTCGCATAATCTGTTTACTAATTGGGCGCTTATTTACTTAAACTTCAATTAATGAAAAAATTAAATGTGCCTTGATGAATTCCGGATTTATAGTCCCGAGATTGCTAAAAATGTTATCTTTAAGAGTACAAGTAAATACACAGTTTCATAGAACCCGTTGTAACCACGATATTTTCAATAATTAATGCTTAGGTTACGGGAGTCCGTTGGATTTAAGACGCACGGAATCAGTCAATGTGGTGACACTTGAGGAGGTTTATGTACAGCAGTGGACGTCTTTCGGCTAAAATAATGCTGCAATTCCGATATTGAGATTGTAAAGCTTCCGAAATTACAAGCCCTAGTTGTTACACTATGTTACTAATTAACCTAAGCAGACTATAAACAAACCGAGGAATTCTTATCTAACTTCAATAGCGTTCACCTTTCTTATTATCAGGTCCTTGATTCAATGGTACCTATACATTATTACTACCCTTAATTTCTAGGGCCGAATTAATTGATAGTTAGCTGCAGTTAACATACAGTTTTCCGGTTTGGACGTCAATGTGGTTCGCTTTTTATTAAGGCCAGGGTTTAGTAATGACCCCCCCGGTGGGTGCCTGCATTGTCGAGGTGGGGGGGCTCTTTAACCGTGGCTTGGTCACCCACGGTGAAGCGAAGAGGAACCCGAGGAGTGGCCGCTCGTCAGGGCTTTTGCCGATAAGCCGACGACGTAGCGGCCAACATGTAGGTTGCGGTGCTGCCTGGGCAACATCGTAACTGAGGCGGGCCGTGATGTTGTATGGGGTCTCCCAAACCCATACGATATCACGGCTAAGGGTTGGAGGCCGCGGCGGGAGGGGTGCCGGTATTACGGTGCGCCGCTCTCCCTACCTTCCGCGGCCTGGACGGGGTCGCCACCGTCTGATGGCGGACGCGGTGGGGCCGCAGGGGAGGAAGAGTGTCGGTATTGCGTTAGCCGCTGTCCCCATCCCCTGCAGCCGAAACATGGTAGGTGGCGGGGCTATTGACCTTGACCCGTTACAAGGGGACCAAGAGTGCCATACACGGGGTCGTCTGGCACCCATGTACTGGTTTGGTTCCTGGGGTGGTCCCAGCGCATAGTGTGTTCTGGTGCACCGGTGATGGGGGTAATCCCCAGAGGAAGGTCCGGTGCCGGACAGCCGCGGCGGGCTCGCGGTGAGCGCTAACGCGTACCCGTGTACCTGCCATAAGTGGCACAGGAGGACACCGTGGAGTTTTAGTGGGTTAGAGTCCCACATAACTGCGCTATCTCCCCGTGGTAGCGCAGTATGCATGAGCATTTCTCAAAGCAAAAAAAAAAGAAAAATAAGGGTTTAGTAATGAATTCCATTTAGGATATAATTTTCGTGAAAGGGAAATTAAGGTGGTACTGACCAAGTGTGTTGATAATGTTCTAATTAGGTCAGAGTGATGAACTTCACTGAGAATCGTAGTTGTTAAATATTTTAACGAACCGACTAGCAAGTTTCTTTTGATCTGAAAATATGGTCCACTGTTGATGAGTTCAGTCCATATTCCACCACCAAGATTATCTTAAAGAGTAACGCTAACGCCTCCTTTAAGTTTGTTTGTAAAATTGCCCAAGGTCGGCAATATACTTCTTTCCTGGTAAATATTCTTATGCCGTGATGTAAGCAAATTTTTACATACTACTTAATATCCACCAAGGTAAAGCTATGGAGAACGTTACCCGGGGGTAACGGGGTAACGTTGCCGGGGCAAGAAAGTGGAACGTATAATTAGTGCGTAATCTCTTGTGAATTTGCGCCACATAAAAAAATAGTGCGTGTTGTTGTTTTTGAAAAAAAAACGCCGTTAAAAGTTATGACACCGTCGTTTTGGCTTTTAGCAATATTATTCGTTATTGCAAACATGTATACTGTTGAAACTTTTTATGGTTAATACAAGCGTCAAGATGGACTGAATACAATTTTCAGCGAGCTTATACGTTTTCTCATTTAGGCGCTGCGATTTATTTGGTGTTTTCAAAAAAGCGCGATACCTTGTTTTTTTTTTTTTTTAAATCTGTTTCCGGCACGAATAGGCACATATCAAGAGCTGCTCCTGTATTTTTATTCTACAGACGCACATAAAATGGTTTAACAGAGAGATACACGATTCTGCAAAACGTTACTCCAGCAGGAAATGCAATATCTAGAAAACCTGATGACGCATCAATCATATTTTCAGCGCACATTTTTGCACAATTATAAGCTCCCTGCCCAATATTTCTCACTCCGATCATTCGTTTAGAATTTTCCTGCTGGAACACTGGAACAACGTTACTCCAGCAGGAATCGCTTTTCCGTTTTTTTCAAAAACGGCTACTCTCACGAATTTGCTGGGGTAACGTTCTCGAAATTATGTATTAATTTAAAAAAAAATCACATTACAGACATAAAAGAGTACAACAAATCTTGTGAGGACAACGTCCAATGCGACGGCCTGGTCGGGCTACCAGACGCGCGGTTTCCAGACGCCGCGCTGTGCAATCAACTCAGCATAATCGCAGCCCACAGCTGGACATAAGCTCTCCAAAACAGTAGTTTGCGAGTGCTATTTTATAAAAAAAAATCACATCACATCACATCATCAGCCTTAATGTTCCCACTGCTGGGACCTCCTCTCTGTGAGAGGGAATGGGCCGTAATCCACCACGCGGGGCCAGTGCGGGTTGGTGGATGTCACATGTCTTCGAATTTTTGTTTTAATTTGTTTTAATAATCTATATATATATAAAGGCAATGTCCCGACTGACATATCAACGCCCAGCCTAAACCACTAATGATAGAAGTTTGAATTTTTATAGGATATTGATTTTATACTGCAGGCGTCATTTAAGAAAGGATTTTTTGAAATTCATCCCCTAAAGGGGTGAAATAGGGGATGAAAGTTTGTATGAAACTCTGTTATTTTTATTTAAAATGAATAAAATATAGTATTTAGCCTCTAAATATAAAATAATAAAATACGTCTTTACGCTGTTTTTGAATTTCATCCCTTAAAGGTGTAAAAAGGGATGTTAAAATTTGAATGATTTTTATATTGTTTATTAACATAATTACTTGGAATTTAGTATTTATGATATACAATTAAAGAAATACGTTGTAGCGCCCCTGCTGACGCGTTATGTTTGTTTATTTACATTAACGCAGGCGCTACATTACATACGACGACGCCACAGGACGCCAGTCGTTCGCCGACACTCAAACCGTTAAGTTAGGTCTTATAATAGTTTAGAGTAAATTAAATTAGTATTTGTTGTAAGTGTTACAACTTACAAGAGAATAATATAGTAGGTTTTATTTTATCGTGAATTGTTATTTCATTTGACCGCCAGAACTCATGCAACAAAGTACCCTAAATTGGTGACACCGACGTGATTGTTTTTTGGGCCACAGTGTACTAACTTTTGTGACTATTTGTGTGCGATCAGTGACTTTAAAATTCGGTGATAATGACCACTGGTGTTCCGGACGTACCCCATATTCCATCTACGGACATTATGGCAGATATCGAGCAGTTGAGATTGCAAAGATCAATGCAACAGTGACAAATATGTGGTGTGATAGGTCAAGGTCAAGAAGTAACAACCGTTATCCGAGGCGCTATTCAAGGTCGTCATCAAGATATCGCACACCGGATTCCCCAGGCTGGCTATGCAGTTATCACTTTTGGTACCGCCATAGAGCCCATCGCTGCGTAAGTGCGTCCTCCTTGTGCGTGGAAGCCAACGGACCAAAAAGGAAAATGACAGATCTTCACAGTCGGAAAACTAATAGGCGCGGTGCAGTCGTCGGCGGAGGTCTGCACTGTGGTAGCGTGCAGCCGCCTATCAGTTTCAGGGTTTGCGTTTTCTCGTCGATACAGGTGCGAATTTGTCTGTCTTACCGGTAACGAAGAGAATTTTAAAAAACTTAAAGTGTTCTGACTACAAATTATATTATGCTGCCAACGGTATCGAAATTGCTACTTATGGCTTAAAGTCGCTTTTTCTAGACCTAAAGTTACGTAGATCATACCGTTGGGATTTTATAATAGATGATGTTAACCAGCCTATTCTGGGTGCAGATTTTTTGTCCTATCATAAAATATTAGTAGATATGAGTCAGCGGAAACTTATAGATCAGACTACAAACTTAAATGTATCAGCCCCAATTGTAAAGATGCAACAGTCTTCCGTGAATTCTGTTATTGAGAATTGTCCATTGTGTATGTATCCCGAAATCACAAAACCAGCGTCATTCAGGGAATCTCCTCCGCATAATGTGTAACATTATATCGAGACGAACGGGACCACCCGTTCATGCTCGCGCTCGTCCTTTAGCGCCAGACAGATTTAACAAAGTTAAGGAAGAGTTTAGAATTATGCAGATATTTGGTAGCTGTAGACCATCTAAAAGTGCTTGGGCCAGTCCGCTTCACGTTGTTCCGAAGAAAAACGGTGAATTGAGACCATGTGGCGACTATCGTCGCTTAAACGCGATAATAAAGCCTGACAGATACCCAATTCCTCGTTTGCATGATTTCACATACGTTTTGGTGAATAAAATAATATTTTCAAAATTAGACTATATAATTAATATATATATAAATAGAGCATTGCATAAGTATAGCACCTCAAGATATAGAGAAAACAGCCATAATAACACCCATTTGGACTTTATGAATTTCCCCGCCATACATTTCAGCGTTTCATGAATAATATTGTTTTACAGGGTTTGGATTTTATTTATAATTATTTGTATGACGTCATCATTAGTGAAAAAACACCCTCCATAAAGAACATTTAAGGTTGGTATTTGAACGTTTCAATACTTACGGCATCACGATAAACTTTAACAAGTGTTGTATTGGACAGTCGCGCATAGAGTTTTTAGGGCATGAAGTTAGTGTAGATGGTATAAGACCACTCGATGAGAAAGTTCAGGCAATTGTAAATTTTCCTAAGCCCGAAAATGTAGCCGAATTGAGACGGTTTTTAGGCATGCTAAATTTTTATTGGCCACATTTACCAAATTTGGCTTCGTATCAGTGTGAGCTTAATAAGTATTTAATTAACGCGAAGAAAAATGACAAGACTAAAATTCATTGGACAGATGTTGCTGAGAACGCGTTTGTGCAATGTAAGACGGGTCTGCAGAAGGCCGTTACACTGTCGCATCCTCGTCAAGATGTTCCACTTGCATTAATGACCGATGCTTCTAATATATCTATGGGCTCAGTTTTGCAACAAAAGGTAGACGGTGTTTGGAAACCGTTAGGCTATTTTTCAATGAAATTAATCCCTACGGAACAAAAATATTCAATCTATTATAAGGAGCTGCTAGCCATTTACAGATCAATTAAATGTCTTCGCAAATTATTCGAAGGTCGCTCTCTGACAGTTTATACAGACCACAAACCTTTATGTACTTATTTTTCAAAATTAGGTAAAGATGACAATGAAATACCAAGAAGGACGCGTCAACTCCTTTTTATTAGCGAGTTCACGGACGATTTTCGCCACATCAAGGGTACTGATAATATAGTAGCGGATACATTGTCGCAAGTAGAAACAATTCTCTGTCCGACTGTACTCGACTACTGTAGTCGAGTACAGTCGGACAGAGAATTGTTGTCGTCTTTCATTTGCACTCGCTGAAGCGCAAATGAAAGACGAGTATTTATTGCGCATGTTAAAGAAAGCGGATAGCGATAGTAATATCAAGTATAAACAAATGTTGTGCGGGAATTTAAGAGATTTGCCGAATGAAAACTTCACGAATACTCAGTGCAAGAAAAAAATACTATATTAGGTGTTGACTACAAGGGTTACAAACCGCGACTTACAAGTTGTAGGTCGTGAGTTCGAGCCCAGGCAGGCGCTTTACTTTGCGTAAATTATTTTATCACCACTGCTCTCAAAACGGTGAAGGAAAACATCGTGAGGAAACCGGCCTGTCCTAGAACCAAAAATTCGAAGACATGTGACATCCACCAACCCGCAATGGGCCCGCGTGGTGGATTACGGCCCATTCCTTCTCACAGAGAGGAGGCCTGTGTCCCAGCAGTTGGAACATTAATAGGCTGTTGATGTGTGTGATGTGACACGGGTTAAGTACAGCAAGTGAAAATATGAACAAAATAATACATTTGCGCATTGCAATTAGAGTAATAGCTCATTAAGTGAGCTATGTGAGTTGTTGCTATGCTGTGATGATCAGGAGCTCCAACATGCCCCCGGGCGTTGAAAGCAATGGTTTCAACCAGATTCCGAAGACACGGGCAATGGGCAGATTCTGTTGAAGGCTCGTCGAACGACACCAGTAGACGTCTGAATGTCTGCGACACGAGAGATGCCATCCGTTCATGGGTGAAGAGCCACAATTCGTCCAAGTCTCTACTTCAGAGGCAGCAGGCTATCCTCCTTAATCACGACCAAGGAGTTTAGTTTTAGACCATCCTTGCAGGAACGCCATTTGGAACGCACTTGTAATTCTGCAACATACTCCTTACTCCATCTGCTCCAGAAGTGTTGGCGGAGTTGTTCAATTCTTTAGAATCGAGACAGATGGTTGGCAGAGTTGTCCTGGTACTCAGGTTGCGGCAACGAAGTTAAAGGCCGTCCAACAAGAAAATTTCCTGGCGTAAGCGGTGTATAATCTGCAGGATCTGAAGATAACGGTGTAAGTGGACGAGAGTTCAAGATGGCTTCAATTTTAGTTAGTGCGGTGTAAAGCTCCTTAAAAGTCAAATTACAATTTCCTAACAAACAAATAAAACAGGGTGGCTTGGAAGCAGCTCGTCGTTGACCCCGTCAGAAATGAAGACAACGAATAAGAAGAGATATGAGTTGCAGACTACAATTCGTGGAATACGGAAATGATTAGAAAGAGACTTTATTATAGTATCCCGATGTTCACAAATCCCAATAGGTAATGGTTGATCCCAAGATAATTTGTCTAACCACATTTTCTGTAACAATACCTGCATGGTAATAACAATAGGACCCAACATACCCAAAGGGTCGAAAATTCGCGCAATCACGGATAGCAAATCACGCTTTTTATGCCCGGTCGAGGACTTAGTAAGACTTATAGGAAACCCTAACTTATCATCACTGACATACCATACATTTCTCCACATCAGACATACTTGTGGAATCTGAACCGAAGAATTATAGATAATAGATCGTCCTGTACAATTGGCCCAACCATCTGAAGGTCATTCAAGGACACTCCCGTCGTAGTAGGACAACTTGCGTTCAAAACCACACGAAGTTTGGTCGTGCTAGTCGACTCACGTAATATTCCGTGACGCGGAATAAAATAACCAATACACAAATTGGGGTTATTTATTTTTGTCATATGACCAAGTGACTCGTATTCTAACAAAAAATCACGATACATTCTATTAAAGTCTTTTTTTTTTTTTTTTTTTTTTTTCGTATTGGAAAATCCTCATTGGATGTTCTCCGCCCTGGGGAGGGCGGAGGGGTCTGTCAGACTCGTACTGACTAAAAACCACCCCGGTGTTCCATCCCACACCTACGCTGGGGGTCGCGGGAACAGCGATACTTCCACAACCCCCGGCTAGTGCCGGCCCACCTCTGCGGGCCACGACCTCGGGTTGGGGGGGGAGTGAGGTGTTGGACTCCCCCCGCGACGTCTAAGAGGGGCGCGCGTGGAACACTACGCGCCACCACCTCGGGTCCTGATGTGTGGGGGGCGACGGACGTCCCCGAGTCCGTCGCCCCTGGACCCATTTAGGGGGGCTGGAAGAGGGCGTTGTCCGCCCTCCGCCGACGCCCGGCGCGTCTGCTGCGGATCGGGTTAGAGGATGAAATCTCCCTCTCCCTCTCCGCAGCCTCCTTCTGCGAGACGACTGTTTCGCAGAAGGATACCACCGCGTCCCAGGTCTCCTCGCTGCCGACCATAGACTCGACTACGGCCGGCAGCGACAGGTCACTGCCAACTTCAGAGATGAGGGCACGGCGTGGCTCCTCCCAAGCGGCACACTCTGCCAGCGTATGCCGCGCCGTGTCCTCCCGGCAGTCGACGCAGTGGTGACACCGGGCGTCCGGCTCCCTGTTTATGCGACACAGGTACTTCCCGAAGCAACCATGCCCCGAGAGCACCTGCGTCACCCGAAACGACAGGGAGCCGTGCGTCCTCCCGAGCCAGCGCTCGAGCACTGGCCGGACAGCCTCGAGGGTAATGAGGCCCACGGAAGGGCGTGAAAGCCTGTCCCGCCATTCCGCCACCAGGACCTCGCGAAGCTGAGACTGACGCAACTCCATATGTCGCTGCATCAGCCCCTCGCCCCGCGCCCGCGCTTCTTCGCGCCACCGGTACAATGACGCGAGTACCTTCGCCTCCAGGTCCCAGGGTGGTGATCCGGCCAATGCACAAGCCGCCTCGTAGGAGATCGTGCGATACCCCCTGATGACTCTGACGGCCATCGCTCTCTGCGGCTTTCGCAGAACAGCGATGCTGCCGGCCGTCAGGTCAGCCGCCCAGATCGGGGCCCCATACAGGGCCATCGATCGCACGATCCCCACGTAGAGCCGCCTACAGGCAGCGCTCGGGCCCCCCAGATTGGGAAGCAGCGTTGACAGCGCCCCAGCCGCGCCCAACAACTTGGGCGCCAGCCGCCGGAAGTGGGGGCCGAAATCCCACCGGCTGTCGAGCACCAATCCTAGATACTTCATGGTAGACTCGACAGCGATTCGAGCTCCCCCGACCACGATGTGGGCATCGGGCGGTGGCGCCCGCCGGGGGCCATGAAAGGCCATGGCCTCCGACTTGTTGAGGGCCACCTCCAGGCATTCTATTAAAGTCTGGCTTAACCTTTAATCTACGCTCTAAAGAATGTAAACAATGTGCAGCTGCCCAGAACTAAAGGATCTTTCTTAAGGGGTATACGAACACAAAAACGACCATCAGACAATCGTGTCGTATTTTTAACGAAATTATCCTCACACAATTTTTCTTCGGGCATGTAAGAATTGGAGGATTTCTAATTCACCTCCTCTAATTGCCAAAATTTTGTCAATTCTGTTCTAAGCGTTTCCCAGTCACTGTCGCCATCGGAAATAATTATAGAAAAAATAGAATTTACACTATTCGACAGCAGTGAAATATAATTTTCAGTAATTGGATCAGAAACTATCCATCCTAAACGTTGGCCAATGATTGCAGCTACACCTATATGGAACACAATCATCCTACTGCTCGCAGCAGCATCCAGGAAACTGTACCAATGGAAAAAAAAACAAAGAACATCCCGGTGTATACCAAGGGCAGGGCGGACGCCGCCAGAAGCAAGAGTTGCTTCTAACCTATGGAGGTAGGAGTTAACCCATCTTAAGAAACGTTTACGCTGGATACGCAGTCACCGTTAGCATGCGTCGTATTGCAACTATGCATTTATCGGAAATTAGAGATAATTATTTTCTTTGCATTATATTCAGTCTTGCATCAGCCACCAGCTCAATATCCCGTATTTTTAAATAAATATTGTTGTAATAAATAAATATTTTTTTAACTAAATTCCCAACCGCCGAAACATAATGCTGGACAGAAACATGAAGAAAAGATGTGGGTATATCCGGGGATGGATTCATGTGTAGGAAAGACTCTCAAACTACCAGGATATCTTGAGAGTCTTTACCACTCATTATTCCATCCCCGGATATACTTATTTTCTTTACGTTTCTATTCTTCTAGTAGTTTAAGAGAGACCATTCATGATTTTAACTATGAGTTTTATTTACTTCATGATTCTGGTCTCCCGGTCAGTGTCAGTGACAGAAAATCTAACTGAAATCTTAGAATAAATAAAAATGGCCATAGCTCTTTTTTTCAACCACCAATTTTAATGAAACTAAGACACACTGTAGTATTCATACACTACTTATTTACTCCAAAGTATAGCTCTTCTGAATTAGGCTAGGAATCTTTATGAATATATTATACCTAACTTCTATTAAATTCGGTATAAAATCCTTTCGGATTCGCCTAGTCGGGTAAAAATAAAATAAAAGAAGGAGTAGCTAAATCTGTTTATGATGGTAATGGAAGTTAACTTAGTGATCCAATCATGTATCCTACTACTAATACGGAGTCAGATGATAAAGATTAAGAAAGGCTATGAATTCAGATTTATAAACAGCACAGCTGATTGTGAATGCATTATGGATTCGGAAGAAGAAATAGTTGATGATGATAAGCATGGTGATTGCAAAGAAGGAACTAGCGATACACTCGAAATATTTTGTGATGATACTTAAAAAAATATGAACGTTATTTTGAAAATTAATATAAAATATTTCGAAAATTATTATGGTTGCTGGTTTCACTTTCAACCTTGTGTAGCAGTAGCAGTAGATTAGTTATGCGGTTTCCCTATTTCCACCCTTGTCGTCTTCTTCTTTCTTCAAAAAAAATTCTTTGTTTTCCGTTACTCGACACCGATTTTGGAAAAGAAAGTTCTTTGTCGCTTTGTAGTGTTTTGTTTTGGAAGCCGGTTTGATTTTTAATTAAAACGTTTTTAATTTTCCTCTTTTTAGTTTTGGTGAGGTACCTCGAATTAATAAGAAAATTTATAGCCATAGTATAACTCATGACGATTCCAATAAGCCCAAACGACTAGGATACATTGTTTTATTTCGGAGTTCCAGTGGCCATTGTGGTCTTCTTCATCAGTTCCACTTCACCAAATGATACTTTCTGAGTGCAAATGATAACATTATTGATATAAGTTTTTAAACAGAAACAGTAAACATCAGTAAACATGGTAAATATCCCGTTTTTAATGTTAATGTTAGTACATTATTGATGAAAATACCAAAATCGCTATATGTATGCCTATAATCTTTGAGGAGTTCTCTCGATTTCTCCAGGATCCCATCACCAGATCTTGGTTTCCTTATCATGGTATCAAATGGACCAGACTAAAGATGATAATGGTCGACGATGACAGGTAGCAGGATTGCGGTGCGTGGGCTTGAAGTACCACTTAACCATTATTGGCTTGTGTCGTACCATTTACCTACGTAACGTGGCGAAGACTGTCCACTTCCTAGTCTCGTAGGTACTTATATTTGACGGAGTACGAATATCTTTGTCCATCTCTTCTTATTGACTGTGCATCTGTTTTATAAGTTGTGTTTTTTGCAGACTCGTCTGCTCCATCAAAGTGATAAATAGTGACGTTTTTCTTTTGTTACTGTGATCCGATTTAAGAAGTTTGTAAAACATGTGGAGGAGTCACAAAAGGGATCTTACACCATACGTCTAGGTTATTCCGATTTAGACAAACATCGTCTTTGTATTTTTTTTTTTCCGTTGTTACATAAAGATAACCATGTTTACAGCTTCAAGGTTCAAAATATTTTTTATTTACAGTGAATTCCGCTAATTTATTATCACTTGTTTTTGTTATTGCACGTAAAAGGAGGACGGTACTTAGGTATTATAAAGATAGAATCATATTCTATTGAGTATAATCAGAATACCTTCTTGACCTTGTTATCGTTTTTGTACACTTGTTTATTTTGTTTTTAGGAGTAATAGAATAACACGTGTAAAAGTTTGTGAACATTGACGGACAAAATGATCAGATTTCGCGGTGAATTGCCACAGTTTAAAAGATGCTGTATGTGTTTACCGTTGAGACATGGGCTGATCGCGTGGGGATATATCAGATTGGTGAGTCCTTGCATTAAATGATTAATTAAGCAGAACAGACTTGACATTTGACACCTTTGGGCAATCGACATCGCTGCTAGAATGACTCTTTGTCTAGAGCTTCTGGTGTCTTAAATGAATTAAGTACACCTTTACTTATCTTCTTGCTTAGTCATGGTTTAGCTTTCGCAAGTCTTCAGACATAATCAAGCCTGTGTTAAAATATTTGTACTGGAAATGTAAATGTTTAATAATGTGTGTTAATGTGTGTGTGTGTGTGTGTGTTTAATAATGTGTGTGTGTGTTAATGTGTGTTTAATAAGGTGTGTGTGTGTAATGTGTGTTTGTGTTTTTTTTTTGTTTTGTTGTGTAATGTTTGTTTTATGTTTGGAATGTAATGTTTGTGAAATGTTTGTATTTGTTTGTTTGTTTGTGGTAGTCTTGTCAGTTTCTCTGACTAGATAAAACATTGACAGCACTGTCTTACTTTGAAAATATAAATTTTATTTTCGTTTCATTATTATTCTTATAATAAATAAAAATAATTAAAGTATTTATTTCTCTTCCACAAAGGTTTCTTATAAACTATTACATAATGGTTCAATATTATTTGATAAATCCTTTGTGGGAGACTGGTATCTGCACTAGGAAATCCTGTCACACAGAATACCAGGACCCCAACAAAACTGTGATTATTTATCGATTTAATTACAATTATATATAACTGGTAAAGTACACGGAAAATAATGGAATACATATTATTTATATTTTAATATATATATTTTTCTTATTTACGTATTACTAAATTAAATGATTCTCAGATTATTAATAATTGTCTTTTTTGTCATACATAACTCCCAAGTAACACAAAAGTGCTGTATAGTAGCTGAATCACTGTCCACAATAGAATCCTAAGCTGAACAAGCCTTCTGAATAAGAGCATTAAAGGCGCTGTTTCAGCTGATATAACTCTGATTTGGGCACAAATTAAACAGCTGTTAGCTGAATAACTGTAACTATTTGCATTATATCAGCATTATTTGAGCATTATTAAAGGTAACAGTCATCCCAAGAGCTGAATATTGACTGATTATTAGAGTATTTGTTACCTTTTATATAGCACAATGGCCGATTAATAGAGTTATGGTTACCTATTTTTCAGCACAAGGTACACACCAGAATATTTATAATGCTTCTTTAGAATTGAAAATTCACAAGTGGCAAAATTGTGAATAGTTTTCACCCTACTCCTTATTATTTTGATATGTTGTTTCTGTTAAACATTTTGTGGTGAAATAGACAAATATTGTTTTCCGTAACAAAAACTTTGCTTTTTCCTCCTGTGCGTGAAATTCGAAGGGGAAAGAGAGTTTATTGTTAAATAGTATATGAATATAGGTGAAAATTTTCACGCGCTCTCAAAATATCACTGTTTACTTGAAAGTTATAGTATAAAATAAGTTGATGATATATTATAAAAAATAAATAATTTTATTTTGCATTTGTAATTTGACAATAAGCTGTTTGCGTATAAAATCATTAGATTTTCTATTGAAATCCAGTTGTTATTTTCGTTATTTAACAAAGAAAAAATGTTAATATATTATTTTACAGGTGCCATTTTTTAGGTTAGGACCTAAAAAATGGCAGACAAGCAATGTGCACTGTATTAAACTCAATTAAGCGGTATGTGCTGTTTAAGTATCCACTATTGGTACATAAATCAGCAACGAGCTTATACGAGTAGTTCTTGTGTGAATCAAGTCAGCCACAGATTCCTGTAAAGCTTGATATTGGGTAACATGTACGCAAATATTGTTGGTTATCATCATTGAACCACTAAAGTCTCAGCAGGAATTCTAGGGATCCATGGATTTATTTGACAAAATTATACGTCTGTTGTGTCAAACCTTTTATGTTATTTGGTTACCTACATCATCCCAAGAAACACTCCTCCGATTTTCGTAATATTTTTTTGCAAACTGGGGTGCTGAAAAGATAAGTCTACAAGATCTTATTTAACTGCATTAGTAGATTAATTGCCGACGCTAGTACACGTATTCAGCTCTAACCAGGATCATAGGTAACGTGTGAGCTAATTTATAGCAGTTTGCTGTAATTTAGCATCAAGTGCTATTATAAGATTGCGTGTAACAAGCTGATTAACGCTACTAAAGTTCAACTATGTGCAGCAAGACGCACTATATCATTGTTAATAGAAGTCACAGACTTACTGACTGCATTATAGTAGCTCACATGTTCTTTCTTAAAATGCAAGTGGTCTAAGGGTACACTTGTGGCCTTCAATTCAGAATATTGCTGAGTTAAAGTCCATAAAAATGCTTAATTGCAGCTTACAGTACTAATACTGAACTGCATATCTATATTAACGCTTGCAGCATTACAGTGTTGTCTCCGTGACGCATAAAAGCATTATTATACAGACGAAAGCGTAATTTTCAGCTATTGCAGTTCGAGTGTACTGTAATAAGTCTTCATAAATGCTAAAGTTACCGATGTTACCCTTTGTGACATCCTATAATGCAGTTTTGTGCTACTTGGGCTGTGTCTCTTACAATTTTTTCAGGTAATAGGAGTCATATTATTACTAGGAGTCACAAAAGGTTTCTTTGAAATGCTAGCAATAGCCAAGAAAGAAGTCGGTTACGAAGTATACGTAGTTATGTTCGGATTCTTTGTAATAGTAGGAGGGGCGGATATTGTGCTGAACGTAGTATTTGTTTATGCAGGACATACGGTGAGTTTTCAAAACTAACATTATAAAGAGGTAAATTTGTATGTTTGGTTGTAATGAAAGTTCCCAATTCTTTCCAGAAAAACCCGAAAATGTTGAAAGCTTATTACATCCACAGCTTTGTTCTCTGGATCCTGATGATAATCATGGGCGTTTCTCTGACCATATACGCTGTGCATGTGATGGATCCTTTTGATATGGCCCTCCTGCGCATCTGGATCATTATGTGTGATCTCGCCACTTTTCTAGCTCAAATCTGTAAGTACCAGTTGTCTTTATTTTAGTTAAAATTCTCAGATTATTACCATTTGATCATCACTATCATCATCCTGCCTATATACCAATGTATTTGGGGTAAGCACAGAACATATTCATAACTTCTTCAAAAAAACAAGTACAGCTGATAAAAGCCTATGAGCCATTCCAGATTATAATCTATATCTGTGCCAAATTTCATCCAGATCCGTTTATCTGTTACAGCGTGATAGAATAACAAACATAACAAACTTTAACATTTATAATATTAGTAAGATTAACCGTGGTTTTTTTCGCCTCTATTGCCATATCGTCTTTCACACAACCCACACTCTCGGATAGAACAAAAATATTAACATTCAACAAGACATGAACAAAAAATAATGCTGTGCTCCCGAAGATAAGGAATAACGCCCTATTCCCTTCATTTCCAGTGATTCAAGCATACGTTCTACTACTAGTGAGAAGTGAGTTGATGAAACTAACAACAAACTGCGAGTTCAGGTTTGTGAACAAAACAGCCGAATCATCATGTGAGATAAAATGTGAAGAATACTCTATAGGCAGTGGAGATATACCCGTAATAGACAATACAGATAGTATTGCCGATGGAGATATAACAGCCAATAGCAATAATATATTCAACTTACATAAAGGAATTTAAAACAACGGAGCAAGTGAATCTAAAGTCATATACATTGCAAAAACGAGAACTTTATGTTAGTAACGGAACCATGCAAAATACAGTCACTAAAAACGGTAACTAATAGAAGTTCCTAGAGACAAAATATATATATTTATTTGAAGATAATATTAAGTTTATATTTAATTTTAAAGTATATTTGATTCGTGTGCCATGGTGTTTTATTCATATCATTATTAGCCTATTATGTTAGCTGGGACACAGGTCACCTTTCTGTGAATGGGAGTGAGCCAAAATCAGTCAGGGGCCAGTACGGTTATATGTTGTTATTTTGTATGGGGCAAGAAAATTAGGCAGGGACCAAGTTAAAGTCTTGCACAAGTCTTTCGGGCGGTATTGTAAATAAAGTTACCGATCACCTTACTCTTACTGTCTGTTCGTTAGTGCGTAATGAGATATGACTCTAGGACCACTTATCTGATTTACGTATTTTTATTAAGTGCCTATCTAGGAACTTAATAAAAATAAGTAAATTGCCCACGCCCACGTAGTGGCCCACGTTCTCTGACGTTTCAGCAAATTCACGCGAACGGAGCTGTTGTCTCAGCTATTCTAGTACACTTCATAACAATTTCATTTTCATCGTTTATGCCATTAATGTTCTTATTTTTTATAAATCCATTAATTATGTTTTATACTGTGTAGTTTACATCATAGTTATTTATGGGGAATTTGTAACAAGTTTTGGGAATCCTAAATCGCTTGGAAACCCACTTGTTATTGTTTTCGAAATAAACGAACATACATAATAACATCCCGAGTGCGTATTTTCTAACCATTCATGTCTATGAAATGATAACATCATCACTACAAAGTCAACGGTTGACCTCAGTAGCTGTGTGTCATTTAATTAGTACAATTAAATAGTAAACGAATATTAATTTCACAGTTTCAAAAGTGTCTTCAAATTTGATAGGAGTTGGTGTTGAAAAGGAAAAATCAATATTTTGATAATATAAAAGAAACAAAATGCGTACGGAACTGCCAGTGTGTAAAAGATGTTGTTTCTGTTTGCCGCTACGATGGGGCTTGCTAACATGGGGATATCTCAGACTGGTAAGTACAAAAATATCCTTTATTTAAAACAAACTAGTCAAAAAGAGTATGTTAGTATCGTAACAAGTGACCTTCTATAGTTTCTGCTTTCCCCTATATAAGGTGTGGGTATTAGAACTTACGATTAATTTTATCGTCATTATACAACTACCATTTGACCTCGTAACCTACTGATAAAAATAAAACAACAAATGATGTTTTGCTGAATGAACGACAGTCCAATGAAAACTTTACCAAATGGATAGCTCACCATGACTTCTGAATCACGGAAGGGAAGCGTCAGCACTGTATGGGCTAGCTCCTGAGGCCCTAGACAAAATGTCAAAGGTCTGAAATATATGAGATTGACCACGTGCCATTTCACTAGTGCTTCGTATCGTACTTTATGGACGTTGTTCTATACAAAGTTCAAAAAGTCTCAGGACATATTTACAAGTTTTATATTCATATAAAATTATATGTCATATAGATTCTATCAATTAAAAGCTTTATTGATGCCTTTAGTACTGATATTTAGGTCTATATAACTATAGAAAAGTTATTGTTAATGCAGCCCACTACATTGCATGTTCTCTTCCATATGCATTCTATGCATTTCAAACTAATTCGATGTGTTTGATTTTTCTTATGAATCTATCGTTTTGTCTTTTCAGATTATATCCATGTTCTTCTTCACCGAAATGTCCATATGCTTCTACGGGATGATAGAAATGGCCATTACAGAGGAATATCAAATACACATAGTATATTCAATAATATTAGGTTTCCTGATTCTGTTGGCAATAACAGATATAGTGTTAAATGCTTTGTTCATCGTAGGTGGTCATAAGGTGAGTTTTTATTCAAATAGACAATTGAACAATAACAAAACTAAACTACCTCCCGTTGATTTAGCAGTCGCAAGTGTTACTGCTGAACATGAGGTCCTGGCTTCGATGCCTGTGTCGAGAAAAGTGTTATTGGGTTTGCCATCTGGAATTTCTTAGAAGCAGCCCGGAGTCTAGCTTCTTGCTCGGTTGATGGTAATAGGCTGGTGATGAAATAGGGGTTTATGGGACTTTAACATAGCTGGCAATATGTGGGTGTACTGTGTGTTCTGCCCAATCCTTCAGGGAAAACAGGCGTGATGTTATATGAAACATTAATGTAGCATGTACAGTGGCTATTACGGCACACCGAGTAAAAGGAGGAAACTGTTCCTTAAAGATGCGTTATAGTGACAATTTTTTTGCAGAACACGATAAGTCAATTACAGATGTGTAGGTACTGGCGTGAAGGTTCTTTACACGTTTTAAGTTCATTGAATATAATATGCAGTTCGTACACAACGTAACAAAACAGTGCATAATGTTGATTCCACAACACACATACTTTATTATCAGTAAAAGGTTGGAATCAGTGGGAATAATGACTCAATAATGTTTACATTAGCGATAACGCGTCCAATATTTATATTACACTCTTATACTATACAGTCTAGTGGTTGCAAACACTACTGCTGAGAATGTTCTGGGTTCAATTCCTGATTCAGTCAAAGTCTTATTGGGGTTTTTCGGTGTGCCCTTGTTACAGCAGACAGAAATTCTAATCAAACAACGAACCACCACAAATCACCACGAATCTAAAACAACATACAACCGGTTTTTTCATCTTGAATTTCTCAGTAGCAGTACTAGCAGCTTGTAGTCTGGATGTATGCTCGATTGATTGATATAAGCTCGTCCTCTACTACTTGAAACTTAAACATAACAAGCGAAGTGCCTCTTCCACCTCTGTCTAACCTATCCTGGAATACAGCCGTGCGTTATGTTATTTTTTTTTTTAATATTTTCGAAAGATCAGGGACATATCCCTAAACTTTTTGGGACGGATCTGCTAAATACTAGCTGGATGCACTTGAGTCGATCGAAAAACGGGCCAAGAGGCTCATCGGCAATGAGATACTGTTCGAGTCTAGGCTCCAGAGCCATCACATACATACAGAAGAGCAGTGCCGAGTTGCCAATCTGTCGGTATATTATCGGTTAGATTTCGGGGAGTGTGCCATGGAATTGCATGAATTATTTCCTCCTAGCCCATTCCCTCATCGCACTACAAAACGTACGGCGATGCGTCTTCAATACATGGTAAGCATCCCACCTATATGCACCAATAGTTTTGGAAATATTTTTATTGTGCTAACAGTTAAAGAGTGGAATTGTCTGCCGGAATCTGTATTTACTGATAGCTCCAATCTGGCAGTCTTTAAGTCAAGAGTGAATAGATTTCTTCTAAGCAAACGAGCTTCATATTCGACTACATCATCGCTTACCATCAGGTAAGAGGTCAAGCGCGAGCCTATCAAAAAAACACTTCCAAGTCATCCAATTAATATCTATCTTACCAAACTAATATTCTGAAAAATACAAGTAACTACAGGCCCAATAAGTTACTTTTTTATTCCAAAACAAATGCACAGTTCATGTGTGATGGGTCACGTAAGCGGCGCCGCGGCACAGACTATTATAATAAAACCGAAATATTAGCTCTCACCCAGTTTGGACGTAGACGACTCCTCTAACATTAGTCAGTCTTGTTTTAAGACACTATTTATCCAAATTGTGAAAATACTTGCTTCATCATCATCATTTTAGTCATTACGCCCGCTGCTGGACATAGGCCTTCCTGAAGCGTCGCCACATTGATCCGTTCTGTGCGTCTTGCATCCACCTGACTCCCACAGCCTGGACCACGTCGTCACCCACCTAGATACAGGCCTTCCAAAAACCTATAAAAACCTATATTATAATTTTCAGAAAAACCTCAAGCTGTTGCGAGCATACTACATCTACAGCTTCATCCTCTGTATTCTGACATCCCTGCTGGGCATCGCCTCCTGCATATACACCTTCCTCCTATTCAGAATTGGGGAGCTCGACCTCACCTTCCACATCTGGATCGTTTTGGTCGATACAGCTACTATGTTGGCCCAAGTCTGTAAGTATTTGTTAGAAAAAATTATTTAGTTGTTTTGTTCCTCGGTACTCTCTTGGCAGAGTGGTTGTGGCGAGTTCAGGCTGCAATGATTCACCTCACAATACGACGCCTTTCCTCTCTGTCGGCTTTGACTCGTGTGCACTCATGCAATGGTTCGCCTAATGGAGGTTTAATCTGGTCGTTTCATTGCATGGGTGACCTTTTTACCAGGCTGCAAGGAAAGGGATCTTTCAAACCACTTGACATATTTTTATAATTAAGACATCGTTAGATAAGTTGGGCGGCTTTTGGGTGCCGTTTTGTGGGTTTGCAATATTTTTTATCTTCCCAACCCATCGAGTAACGTATTAAAATGAAGTGTTTTTAGAGGTGATTACAAAAATGTATACCATTTATATTTTGAAAAGTCATTTGAAGAAAAACGTATAACTAAAAAGTTTTACGAGTAAATAATAAAAGCAAAGACAATCAAGGTACTCAAGAAGAAAATCATGCTATGCAGTCGGAGGATCAGGGGAACAGCCAATTTGCGAATATTTATCCTCTGGGTCTGGGTGCATCGTCCTCACGTATATGAATCAATGTATGTATGTAAATATTATAAATGAATTTAAAACATATAAGTGGTATATATTTTTATAATCACCTCTAAAAACCAATCAAAACAAACTGGATCATGATGATCATGAATAGTAAGGCCGCAGACATAATAATTTTACTACGTATTAAATAGTAAAAAAATCTTGATTTATATTTTCAGTGGCTCAAGTATACGTTTTGCTACTCGTGAGGAGCGAGATCATCAAACTGAGAAGCCACTGCGAGTTTAGATTCGTGAACAATGCGGCTGAAGCGGAATGTACCCTAAAATGCAAAGAATCGAACGGGGAAGAAAGATCAGAATATACGTAAGAAAGATAATAAGTTTCTGAATTGCATAAGTGACACAAAAGAATAACAACAGTAAAGGATATTCCTTAATTATTAGATATTAAGTATAGTTGTTGTAAGCATTATTGTAAATGTACATAATAATTATGTATATTCATTAAATAATTTCAAACTGCAATCAATATTTTGAATATGAAAAGAATTTTTTTTTTTTTTTTTTTTTTTTTTTTTTTTTTTTTTTTTTTTTTTTTTTTTTTTTTTACTCTTTCCAAATTTATTTATTTATTTATTTTATTTATTTATTTATTTCTACAACACTTAACAGGTTATCGCAAGATCTTAAGCATAATAAATTACAAAATAATAAGGCTGCCAGTATCAGTCACAATACCCCCTGTGCTAGTTGGTACTGTATTACAGTGGGGTATTATTCCTCATTACTGTGACCCAAAAGACAACAAACTAGTCAACACTGAGATCTTTTAAACATAGGCTCTTTAGACAGTGAATTAAAAAAAAAAAAACATAACTAAAATCTTAACAAAAATAATAAAACTTATAAACTAAGCAATAAGTTGCTACACTTAACACTAATTTGGCTTAACTGGCGTGTATGTGAGTGTGTGTATTAGAAGGTACCAGAACGTATGTAGTGTATGTAATGAATGTAGTTTATGTAGTGTAAGTAATGTATGTAGTGTCTTTATTATTGTGTGTAATGTATATTATGTAATGTATGAAGGCTTGCTATGTAGGTATTTTAAATGTGTCTTCAGTACTATTATAATTCAAGGTTAGTAGGTGTTTTCGTAAAATATTTCTGAATATGTGTGAACTATAATTCCGAAACCGTAGGATGACATTAAACTTATTATAAATATACGGAGCTAGGAAGAAAAGAAATCGTTGAGCAAATTTTGTTTTACAACTAGGTTGTATATATACCTTGTCAGCTCTTCGTACCGTGTCTGGAAAATCCGGTCGTTTGATATGTTGAGTACGTAAGATCTTCTCGATGTACAGTTGACGAACGCTGAGAACCGCGGTCAATTTGTACAGTTCATCGGTCGGAAATCTATATTTTTTAAATAATATGGTTTTTAAAATTGCCCGTTGCGCTCTTTCAGCTTTGATAAGATGTGTCTTAGCACATCCTCCCCAGATGGATATCCCATATACCATCACTGATTGGCATAACGCGTAATAGGTGGTGGTGAGTAGCTTTGAGTCACATACATATCGTAGGTTTCTGAAAAGGTACAGCAATTTTCTTACGCGCTTCGATAGGAGTGAGATTTGACTTTTCCAATTTAGTTGTTCATCTATTTGGATCCCCAGATACCTGACCGATGAAGCTACGTCAAGACAATAACAGTCACAATTTTGAATGGAGTTGCATGTGTGGGCTCTTACAGTTATAATTTCAGGAGGTGGTCTGGAAATTGCGTTTATGTAGTAGGTAATTACTTTTGTTTTAGATTGGTTGAGAGTTAATAGGTTGTTATCTAGCCACTTAGTAACGACATTGAACCCCTTTTCGGCATTATTGTTTGCTTCGTTCCAGTCCCTGCCAGTAAAAGTAATGACCGTATCGTCTGCAAAAGTAATTATTTTTCCGTTTTGTAGCCTTAAACTTGATAAATCATCAATATAAATAAGGAACAAGGTGGGGCCCAGGATGCTGCCCTGTGGTACACCATATTCAATAGATTCTTCCGAACTTGAGTAACTATCAACCCTGACTATTTGTTTTCTATTGGATAGGTAGTCAGCAATTAATTGCAACGCCAAACCCCTTATACCCTTGCATTCTGCCTTTTTTAACAGTATGGGAACAGATACAGTGTCAAAGGCCTTAGCCAAATCCAGAAATATACTCAGACATTTTTTGTTTTTATCGATACTATTTACTACTTCTGCCATAAGTTGTTGCATGGCATCATCTGTAGATTTGTTTTGTCTAAACCCAAATTGATGCCGAGATAATAGGTTATACTTTTCTAAATACTGTTTAAGTCTATTATTTAAAGCTTTTTCTATTATTTTTGAAAGAGAAGGTAACAAGGATATTGGTCTATAGTTCGACACTACATCTCTATCCCCACTCTTATGCAACGGTACTAAAATTGATTTTTTTAAGGCTTTGGGGAACTCCCCAAAGGTAAAACAGAGATTACAAATAATTGTGATCGGCAAGGCTAAAACGGGCGCTGCTACTTTCAGAAGGTAGGAAGTAATACCATCCCAGCCACTAGAAGAAGTACTTTTTAATGAGCCAATCAGTCTTAGGACCTCCAATTCGTCTACTGGAAGTAAAACAAAGGAATTGGAGGATGTTTGTAACATTCTTAATCTGTCAATAAGGTCACTTTCATTACTGTTGGTTCTACTTAAAATATCTGTAGCAAGCGTTTTTCCGACATTAGCGAAATATTTGTTAACCTCATTAAGCGAGTCCAACGGATTAATTTTTAATTTTAATAATTCAGAAGCCTTACATTGTATATTTTCGCAGTTATTTAGTTTTTTAATAATATCCCATTGTTTTTTAACATTACTTTTATTTTTTGAAATTTCTGATCTAAAGTATAATCTTTTTAATTTTTTTAGTAGTTTATTACATGTGTTTCTATATCGTTTGTAAGTTATTTGTAGAATGCTATTTTCGCGGTCTTTTTTTAGCTTTTGATTAAGTCGGTCTCGATTTCTCATGCAGCGCATTAAGCCTGGTGTTATCCAGGGCTTAATTGTTCTTTTTCTTCGTGTCACAGGTTTTATAGAGGTATGTTTGTTTAGTGATTGAGTCACGATGTGTATAAACACATTCGTAGCTTCTTCAGGGTTTTTGTTGGATAGAATAGATTCCCAGTCCAAAATGCTCAGTTCATTCACAACGGCTTCGAAGTCAATTTTGGTACACGTTTGAGAAATATGCTGGTATTTATTTTGTCTTTCATACATTGCTAGTATTACAGTTGAGTGATCCGTGACACTTGTTTCACAAACAATAGTTTTAATAGGAAGCAGAGTTTTAGCAAAACTGTGATCCAAGCATGTTTTAGTGTGAGTTGGTAATATATGTGTAGGTGCCAATCCATGCGAGGCTAATAAAAGGAGGTAATCATCTGATCTTTTATCATTATTGTCTGGTGTAATGTCCACATTAATATCTCCTGCAATTATGATATTTTTGAACAGTTTCAGTTCTGTAAGTATGTTATCTAGAGATTCAAGAAACCGATCTATGTTTGTGAACGACGGTGGTCTATATATGCAAAGCACAGCAAGATCTTGACCCCTAGTCATCAGTAGACCACTGGCATCATTCAGCTTTGGTTCTTCAACTTTACACTGAATGTTCTGTTTGACGTATAATACTACTCCATCGTTTTGATTTATATTGTTTGATGTTGAGTAGGATTGGTAATTATTTATTTGTGGAATATTTGAGACTTTTGACAGCCAACACTCGGTAAGTATAATCAAATCTATATCAGCGCTTAATCTTTCCAGAATAACTAGCATGTCATCAAAATTTTGATTCAAACTCCTTATGTTCTGTTGCAATATCTTCATACATATTTGGTGTTTCGCTTGTTTAAAGACACTATTGCACTCCTCGGGCAAGTCCACCACTACTGCATCACTGGCATTAATGCTAGCATCAATGTCATCTCCCAATGATAATATTTCGTTCATTTTTATTTGGAACTTTGGAAAATGTGGAGATACCAGCGCAACACCAGCGACAGCCGCAGAAGAGACAACCCGAAAGGCACAACAATGTCCTTGTGTGAATGTGTAAATCTGTGAAGCTTGTGTTTGATAGTGAGAAAAGCCTGTGTGTAACTAAAACTAAACTATATGATAACTTACTCGGTGCATGCGAACCTAGACTAGCACAAAACACCATGCATATACAATAAAAGATACAAACTAAATGTGAACATGAAAGAAGCGATAAACAATTTCTAAGTACATGATTATCAATATTTTTGTATAACCAAACTAGTCAATGCGATACAAGTAGTTCATTTAAACATTGTTCACTCTTAACACAGTAGACCTTTTTTGAGTCCTGTTCTTTTTTTAGGTAAATTCTTCCTGATTTAGACCAACAAAAAGACCAATTATTTTTCTTCGCAAAGTCTTTAGCCTCATGAAATAATTTTCTCGCGTTTCCAGGCAGATATTCGGATACGTAAATTGGAATTTGCTTGTCTTCAACACCAATGTGCTTTGTACTTAGCTTTTCTTCCTTGGTTTTATTTTTGTTGAAGTTCCTTATGTTATATAATGCGTCCGTTTTTAATGAAACTTTGGAGAACTCTACTATTATTGGCCGGGTCGTGTTTTGCTTGCCAGGAAGTCTATAGATATCCCTAATGCTGGAACAGTCAATGGACAGGTTAATTGTTTTTTTATGTTTAAATGTTTAGTTGTAATTATAGTTTAAATGTTTAGTTTTGGGACAGAGGCCTCTTATTCGATGAAGGAAAAGAAACTATGTACTACTCGTACTACACAATCAAGTACAATTTTAGCAATAAAAAATTATTCGATTTCTATATACCACGTCTACTACTAGTCGTCCAGACTGGCTTTACTTTAATTCCTTCGTTTGAGTTAACAAGTCGTTATCCCTTAATTTGGAAAAATTAAGATACATTTTTGCAAAGTTTGTTAATCTCGTCATTTAAATGGCATTAAAAGGCAAAAATGAGGCTTTTTAATAATCTATGTTTCCACCATTGACACGAGTCACACAATCACAGCGATTCGGCAAGCTTAAAATCAGTTTTTCAAAATCACTTTGAGGAATGACCGTCCACGTTCTTTCTTAAAGTCAAATAGTTGTTGTGGGGTAAGCACGGGATCCCTACTCGACAGAGGTCTTCTTTGGAGCATATCCCATGCGTGCTCAAATGGGTTGAGGTCTGGCGATTGAGCAGGCCACGGCAGAACTTTGATGTGAGCATCAGCAAGAGTGCGTGTTACGACTCTAGCCGTGTGTGGACATGCATTGTCGTGCATTCGTTAAAACGAATCACCCAACTGGCGGCGGCGTCGCAAAGGAATGATAATGTCTGAAACAATTCATTCCGCATAAATCTGAGCATTGAGGTTGCCCCTGATCCAAATGAGACCATTATTATACCCCCTCCATATGAATGAACTTCCTGACAAAATTTCAAACGTTTTTGACGTCCAAACTCGAGTACATCTTGTATCCGGCCTCATACTGAAACGAGATTCATCAGAAAAGCAAACATAACGCCAGTTCCTTCCCATTTCTGTATTTGCGAGCCAATTGTAAACAGGCCCTACGATTGCGGGGTGCTATAGGTAGAACTCTCAGCGGCTTTCGAGGACGTAGACCCACTTAGAATAGATAGGAATAGAATATACTTTATTGTACACCATAATAGTTATACACACAAGAAAAACTTATATAGTTAGTACAAAGGCGGTCTTATCGCTGACATATATCTACCAGAACCTTTGGATGAACTGAAAAAAGGGTCTGCGGTGTACTGCCATTACATTAAAAAAAAAAATTAAAAAAAACTATAATAAATACTATACATAAACTTATATATAAACATACTTACATAATATGACATGAAATTCATAGAAATAGAGAGAAAAAGAAAAAGGTTTGAATAATGATGAAAGAGATTAGATCTAAATAGAAAAGCGTTAGAGAGAAAGGAAATGGTTTTTATCAGGTTTTAAAAATAAACCAGTGACTTACTGAAAACGGCAACTCATTCCACAATCGCACAGCCTGGACTGTACACAAAAAAAAATCAAATTCTCCGATGATCTCAAGCGCCTAGAATATGTGTCATGAAGGAACTTAAAGCGTTCTTTAAGATAAGTGGGGGTTGTAGGAATAAACAGAATACTGTAGAGTAATGATAAAATAGCATTCCGGCGAAACTTGAACTTGAACTTGAGCTTAATTTGAAATTCAGAAACATGGTCATATTTGCGTAAACCAAATATGAATCTAATACAAAAGTTCTGTAGTCGCTTAAGCTTATCTAGCTGCACTTCAGTTAGATCTAAATAACTGAAATCGGCATAATCGAGGATTGGGCGAAGGAGGGATCGGGCGAGTGCTGTTTTGGTGGTTGGGTCACTTCCACTATTTAAAAAGATTAAATATTATGTCAATTTCATGCCAATTCATTTATGAAAATACTAGCTGTTGCCCGCGACTTCGTCCGCGTGGTTAAGAAGATATAAAGTTTAATGATGTTTTACGCAAACTATTTTTATATTTCAGTTAACAGAAAATGCCAATCACACTAAGCATCATTTTTAAAGCACGAATTAGGAAAAAAATATAGAGTATCACAAAATTATTTCTTAGCCTATGACTCCTACTCATAAACTCTAGACTTGTTAAATTTCAGGACAGTAGTACAAAAAGACATCTGGACTCTCATACAAACATGCGAGAGCCCTTAAACCACCTTAATCCGGCCCTGTCGCAAAATCCGTTCTTAGCGGACGTTTACTAACTATGAACTACCTTCATGTCAAATTTCAAGTTTGTAGCACAAAAAATGAAGGACTTTCATACAAACTTGCGCGAGCCCTTAGACCCCTAAATCCGGCCCTGTCGCAAAATTCGTTCTTAGCGGGCGTTTACTAACTATGAACTACCTCCATGCCAAATTTTAAGATTGTAGTTCAAAAATGAAGCACTTTCATATAAACTTGCGCGAGCCCTTAGACCCCTAAATCCGGCCCTGTCGCAAAATTCGTTCTTAGCGGGCGTTTACTAACTATGAACTACCTCCATGCCAAATTTCAAGATAGTAATTCAAAAAATGAAGCACTTTCATATAAACTTGCGAGAGCCCTTGGACCTTCTTTATCCGGCCCTGTCGCAAAATCCGTTCTTAGCGGACGTTTACTAACTATGAACTACCTCCATGCGAAATTTCAAGATAGTAGTTCAAAAAAATTAAGCACTTTCATATAAACTTGCGAGAGCCCTTAGACCTCCTTTATCCAGCCCTGTCGCAAAATCCGTTCTTAGCTAACATCTACTAACTATAAACTACTTTCATGACAAATTTCAAGTTTGTAGCACAAAACAATGAAGGACTTTCATACAAACTTGCGAGAGCCCTTGGACCTCCTTTATCCGGCCCTGTCGCAAAATCCGTTCTTAGCGGATGTTTACTAACTATGAACTACCTCCATGCCAAATTTCAAGATAGTAGTTCAAAAAAATTAAACACTTTCATATAAACTTGCGAGAGCCCTTAGACCTCCTTTATCTGGCCCTGTCGCAAAATCCGTTCTTAGCTGACATCTACTAACTATAAACTACTTTCATGACAAATTTCAAGTTTGTAGCACAAAAAATTAAGGACTTTCATGCAAACTTGCGAGAGCCCTTAGACCCCTAAATCCAGCCCTGTCGCAAAATCTGTTCTTAGCGGTCATTTACTAACTATAAACTACCTCTATGCCAAATTTCAAGATTATGGTTCAAACAATGGAGCACTTTCATATAAACTTGCGCGAGCCCTTAGATCCCCGAAGTCCGCCCTGTCAAAAAATCCGTTCTTAGCAGACGTCTACTAACTATAATCTACCTCCCTGCCAAATTTTAAGTTAGTAACTCAAAAAATGAAGGACTTTCATATAAACTTGCGAGAGACCTCATAAATCCGGCCCTGTTGCAAAATCCGTTCTGAGCGTCGTCTACTAACTATAAACTACCTCCCTGCCTTTTAAGTTTGTAGTTCAAATAATTAAGGCTTGTCATATAAACTTGCGAGAGCCCTTAGGCCCCCTAAATCCGGCTCTGTCGCAAAATCCGTTCTTAGTGGACGTCTAATATCTATGAACTACATCCCTGCCCATATTTTAAATTAGTAGCTCAAAAAATGAAGGGCTTTCATACAAACTTCGAGAGCCCTTAGACCCCCTAAATCCGGCCCTGTCGCAAAATCCGTTCTTAGTGGACGTCTACTATCTATAAACTACATCCCTGCCCATATTTTAAGTTAGTAGCTCAAAAAATGAAGGACTTTCATACTAACTTGCAATAGCCCTTAGACCCCCTAAATCCGGCCCTGTCGTAAAATCCGTTCTTAGTGGACGTCTACTAACTATAAATTACCTCCCTGCCAAATTTCATCTTTATACGTCAAGCAGTTTTCGATATTTCGTGATAGGTGAATGAGTGACCTTTCGCTTTTATGTAGATATAAATGAGATTCTTCAAAAAAACTTTGAAACCCCCTAAATCGAATTCTGGGGGTAGAAACTTATAATGACAACCTTTATTGTTTACTTAGGTTGATATTTGTGTCAAGTTTCAAGTTTATTAACCTAAGAAGTAAGATTCTTAAAAAAACCTTAACACCCCCTAAATCGTCTTTTGGGGGTAGTTTCGAAAACCTAATAATGACAACATTTATTATTTATTTAGTTTAGTATTTGTGCAATGTTTCAAGTTTAGTGACCCATGAAATAAGATTCTTCCATACAAATTTCAACACCCCCTAAATCGACTTGAGGGGGTAGTTTCAAAAAACTAATAATGTCAATCTTTATCATGTACTTAGATCACTATTTTCGCCAAGTTTCAAAAATATTAGCCGCAGGCATTGGATTTTTCATACAAACTTTGCCCCTCTTTTTAACCCCCTTAGGGGTAGAATTTCGGAAAATCCTTTCTTATCGGATGCCTACATCATACCAAGAATACACCTTTCAAGTTTCAGGTCTCTACGTTCAGCGGTTTGGGCTGTGCGTTGATCCGTCAGTCAGTCATTCAGGACAAAGCATTTTATATATATAGATTACGTATGCAAGGAAAAATACTCTTTAGTAAAATTAGTGAAAGACACAATTGTAATACTAGAAATAAAGATAAGTAAGGTCAACCATCTTATAGACTAGCTAAAGTACACACTTCTTTCATGGGGTACGGTGTTAAATTCTATAACAAATTACCTTGTGATATATTAAAACTAAATGAAATAAAATTTAAAACTTTTGTTAAAAGCACACTGTGTAAACAAACATATTACAAATTAGATGATTATATTCAAGGTAAGAATGCTTGGAAATATGCTGGTCCTGCTCCATAGGATCTTTGGTGTAAACAAAAGCAAACTGGTGAATCTATTTACCTATTCATAATTATAGTATTGTTTTATTTTTATTTAATTTTTTTTTACTTCTCTTTTTGTTTGAAAAATTGACTCGCACACTGCTCCATTTTTTTTTATAGTTGATAGGCTTGCGCTTGACCACTATCTCACCTGATGGTAAGCGATGATTTTGTCGACGATGAAGCACGCTTGCCTAGAAGAAACCTATTCACTCTTGACTTGAAGACTCCCAGGTTGTAGCTATCAGGAAACACAGAATCCGGCAGGGAATTCCACTCCTTTGCTGTACGCATAATAAAAGTATTCCCAAAACGTTTGGTGCGTATGGGTGGGATGTCCACCATGTACCGATGACGCATCGCCGTACGTCTTGTAGTCCGATGATGGAACGGGCTAGAAGGAATTAGTTCATGCAATTCCAACGCACACTCACCGAAATGTAACCAATAAAAAACCGAAAGGCTGGCAACACAGCGCCGATGTTCGAGGTTCTGGAGCCTAGATTCGACCAGTACTTCATTGCCGATAAGCCTCTTGGCCCGTCTTTCGATCGACTCAAGTGCATCCAGCTGGTACTTGGCAGATCCGTCCCAGAGATGAGAGCAGTACTCCATGCATGATCGAACTTGCGCTTGATACAAGTTGAGCAACTGTTCTGGCGTGAAGTACCATCTCACCTTCGCGAGGATCCCCAATTTTTTGGCAGCCAGCTGAGCTTTTGCCTCAATGAATGGACCAAAATTGAGTGTCGATGTCAACGTAATGCCAAGAACCTTAAGATGGTCAGTAACTGGCAAGGTCACACCACGGAAACAAGGAGCCGGGTGGAATTGGCTCCTTTTAGCGGAAAAAACACGCCTGGGTCTTAGCAGCATTGAACCAGACCAGATTGGCATCGCCCCATTCGGAGACTGCCTTCAAGGACATATTCAAGCGCCCAACCATAGCCTCCCGGAGAGACCAGATCTGAGGTCCAGTAGCGTGCGCGTCGAATACGTACCTCTCAGCAACAGTGCTGTCGTCCGCGTACCCAAAGATCGGGGTTTTATCAGATCATTTATGTGCAGCAAGATTATTTTTTTTACTGAGAGTACCGACCCCTGAGGGAACCCGGAATTAATACCCAGTTGGTCAGACGAGCAGCTATCGATAACCACTCGAATGGACCGGTCCCTCAGGAAGTCTGCAATCCAATCGCACAGACCACTGGGCAGACCGAATGAAGGAAGCTTACCAATGAGACTTTCATGCCAGACCCTATCAAAAGCCTTCGAGATGTCGAGGGAAATGGCAAGCATCTCCCCGTGCCTCTCGATGGCCTCACTCCAGATGTGAATGGCATACGCTAGAAGATCCCCAGTTGCCCGGTTTTGGCGGATGCCATATTGGCGGGCACTGAGGATGTCGTTAGCTTCTAGGTATGCCAGGAGATTGGAGTTGAGCACTCGTTCCATAGTCTTGCAGAAGTCCATTGTTGTTGAATTAGCTAATTTACCTATGTTTGCAATATTTGTAAGTAGGTATGTGAGAACCATGTTCCTATTTATCAAATAAATGAATTTACATGTTAGCGTTTATAATACTTCATATCTATACGTAGTACAGTAGTGTTAATCTGGGTGCGTATATGAATTAATGTATGTATATAAATATTGTAAAACACCTTTTTTTTAAAGAGTAAGTGTGAAGTTTCTTGTCCATTCTTTTCCATAATAAACTACTTTTCCGAATGGACGGTAGAATCAATTATTATTACTTATAAATTTAAATTTTTGACGATCAAATTACTTTGAGATAGGAGCCTCTTTTTGACTTCACGTAAAAAAAATCGGATGTTTTGGTCGCTTTTCAGCATCATGGCGGTGTCATGGTACGATTCCGTCGAGCAGTATTTTAGATGTACCGGTCCTGTCTGCGAGTGGTAACGCGAGATCGTCCCCCATGTCACTCGGCTACGCTGACTGTGATAAGATAGCGTGTCCAGAGCCGGCTTATGACGCTCTGTGTAGGGCGCGTTCACACGACACGCGCACGATCAGCGCACGCCACCCGCGTCCAACTCGCATTGAAAGTTAAATAAGAATTTGAGTCTTATAATCCATCAATAGATCTCAAATTGTATTTAGCCTTTGCCAACCCTGCACTCGCCCTGCCCGCGCTCTGCACCCTCCCCGTTCACACGTTGTGACACCTGGAAGCCATAGTTACCTAGTGAACGATGTAATCCAGTCACTAGTAGTTTAGTGGGCGCAAGGCGTGTGCGAGGTGGATGCAGCGCGTGTGCTGGTTTAAGGCGGGCACAACGCGTGCGCGGGTGCTGTGCGTGATCGGCGCGTGTCATCTGAATACGCCCTAATGCCAAGAGCGACAGCCACAGTACGTTGCCTGGAACTAACTTGCAACATTCCAACGGCTCTCATCATCTCTTTTCGTTTCAAATGATGTCGTCACTCCATATCGATGCAATATTTTTTTAATTCTGATTCAGAAATTGGTTTTGTAACAACGCTATTACACACTTTTAAAGAAATCCTGATTGACAGTTGATTTTTTATTTCTAATCAGATTTTAAAGAATTCTTCGAATTCAAATTCTTTATTCAAATAGTGAAATTCACTAAAAAGAATCAATAACTATCCAAAAGAGATAAAATAATAATCCTCAGTTGCGGCGATACTCTAAAATTTGGGTTATTGGACGATTCGCACGAATTTAACTCGCCCGAAATGTTTGAATCATCACCTCAGATGAAGTAATAAAAGGTAGATAGCGCACTTAGAACAGAAAAATGTAACCACTTTTTTAACAATGTGTGAGTCACTGGAGGGTCGCCACTTTTTTAAAAAAAGTCCCTCATATTATTTAAACGGTATTAAATATTAATTTCATAATTATAGATGAGTACTTTATATACAAATGTGAAAGGAAATCTGTTTGTTTGTTTTTAGGGTTCCGTACCCAAAGGGTAAAAACGGGATCCTATTACTAAGACTCCGCGGTCCGTCTGTCTGTCTGTCTGTCTGTCACCAGGCTGTATCTCATGAACCGTGATAGCTAGACAGTTGAAATTTTCACAGATGATGTATTTCTGTTGCCGCTATAACAAAAAATACTAAAATCAGAATAAAATAAATATTTAAGTGGGTCTCCCATACAACAAACGTGATTTTTTTGCCGTTTTTTGTGATAATGGTACGGAATATTTTGGAGTGGTCGATTCGCACACCAATAAATTAACTTGGTGCGAATCATCACGGAAAAAAATATATTATTAAAAATTGGGTCGATTCGCACATTTCGGGCAAATTAAATTCGTGCGAATCGTCCAATAACCCGTAGGATTTTGATGTGTGTATATTAGGTTGCAAGCAGGCGACTGACTTCATTGTAATAGCAATTTAGTCATTTATCTTTTCAATGGAAAGTCATACAACAATGAAGTAAAAAATGACTTCATACCATCTGAAATTTTCTATCATCCTGTTCGCGGTTGAGTGGCTGACATCGAACAGGCTGCGGTGGTTCGCGCGCGTTCGCTTAAGCAGCATGAGACCACTGCTCTATCATAGTTTCTCGTAATATCTGCAATATCAGAGGCAAAAACATAGAGTGTGTAGCCATGGTAGACTCAAGGTTAAAATTTTCGATTCGACAGGCCCAAATACGTATCAAACTAGAACACAGCAGCGTTGCTTGGAAACAGATAGAACAGACAGTGACTTCCCCGGATAAAGTATTTTTAGCGAAAGAGTTCGTCCAGGGAAGCACCTCTACAGATTTAAGAAAAACAATGTGAAACAATGATAAAAATTCGGGAGGTCTGAATATATATTATCTGATATTTCGTCACATTAATTGAGCTTGTTAACGTAGAAGTGACAAAGGTCGTGTAACTATCTAATAAAAGTTATCTCTATATATACATTTGCTAAACACAACATAGGCAGTTGTGGCCAAGGCGCCATTCCATTTTGGTATATTTATTAATGAATGAAACAATTTCTTAATTTATGAGTGCAATAAAAAACATCTGTGGACCAACCTACAAACTATTACACTAACTTTACCAATACAGTAAAAAGTTTTCCGAATAAGTGTTTCTTTAATATCGATCACCATGCGTACGGAAGTGCTAGAAATTAAAAGGGCTTGCTTCTGTTGCCCGCTAAGATACAGTTTGCTCATTTGGGGATATGTTAGATTGGTAAGTAGATATTTTTTAATGTATTCGTCATTATTAATGACTCATTATCTTCATCATTTCGGCCGAAAATCGCCCTGTGCCTGATTCTCATTTCACGGTGTAGTATTCGTAAGTGATACTGCTGAGTTGAATCAGATAATGAGTTCGTTTCCCAGGTCGGTCAGTGTTATTGGGTTTTTCTATCTATAAATTTAGCCCTGATTTATAAGCCCGATATTTTTGGTGCGCGGGTTATAATAGTTTAGTCCTTTATTATTTATTATTATTAAAGGCGTGACGCTGTTATGTTACGTCCACTGCAATCCTCCGTTTTCTGCATTAACGACTAAAAGCATTTGGATGAAACTTGGCATATGGATAGACCAGAATCTGTATTAGGATAATTAGAAGCTAATACATGATAATATATCACAAGGCCTCGACAGTCACAGTTTACATACTTCATTAACTTCATCTAAACTATTTTCTTGTACTTTTTAGATTTCCAGCGCATTAGATATATTTACGAAAATAGTGTTACTAACAAATTATAAATCGTTGAAAGAGGACAGCTTCAAAAGTAACATTTATTGGCAAGTTTCTACATCGACATTGATTTTACTCGATTTTATACTTGTCTTGATATTCATTATTGGAGCTCATAAGGTGAGAATAATGTATTTATTTCTTAGATACCTAATGATGATAAAGGACATGGCCAGATTCTGTCCTCTGAATCAATCAAAATACATAAATGTAGAGTAATTATTAATATGCGAAAATACTTGTAAAATAAATTAAAATTAATCGCAACGGTAATTGTTGTGTGTATCTAGAACGGACGACAAAAATGCCAGAAAAAATTGTGTATTAATTATTTTTGTGCAGTTTCTATGCAAAGCATTTTTGTCTGGATACACGCATAAGACAAAAACTGTTTCTGAAGTACGCCTGACGGTCAGATTAAAATATAAAACAACTACAACTGCAAGAAGGTATTGCTATAAAATAAAATTTAAGCTTTTACGATTATCGCAGACACCGTTTTTCGAGCTGCCGAGCATCATGTCATAATGCCAAATGTATATCGACAATATATTCCAGAGTGTGTATCCAAACGTACTAGTCATTTTGACGTTTCTACGCATGCGCAATGTCTTGGTGTAGTATATGTAGTCTGTGGTGGAATCATGCGTTGATCTTATCATGATCTTATCCTATTTGTAGTGTCTCTCACTTTTTCTCTGATCATAAAACTTAAACTATTTTAAAGCCATACCTCTAAGCTTTGAGACGACGTACTGTTTGTCAATGTACATGAATATTTTTTGTTAGGGCAAATTCTGGCCATATCCTTTTGATCTACTTAAGATAACATGGTAGATGCATTGTTTAAAACTTTATACTTAAATATTAAAAAGATATCAAATTTGAAATACAGCTAACAAAAATGTAATGTTCACTTTTGTATTCCAGAAAATCGTCAAGCTGTTAAAGACTTTCTATTTTTACGACATAGGTTTGTTAATATTAGAAACATTGTTTGGCACTGCCGTAATCATATACATACTACAAATTTTTATTGCTATTGGGATTGGGAAGAACCTTGTAAAGATTGCGTTGTCGTTTGCTGCATACATAACTATTCATTTAAGTAAGTTACATTTATTACCTTAAATCGCTAAAATTGCTCTGGAAAAAATTGTCCAATATACTCAAAACTTCGCTCCTTCCACACCAGTGTTAGATTCACGATCATAGTTTTCCATCTGAGACATATAGACGTTTGAAAAAATATCTACTGTATATCCTTACCTACCCATGAGTGTTTAAATAATAGGAAGGTATCCCATAAACCAAACATTTTTTTTACAGTAATGAAAGCGTACGTCCTGCTACTAGTGAGAAGTGAGATAATCAAACTTAGCAACAACTGTCAGTTTAGATTCGTGAACAACGCAGCGGAATCGGAGTGTACGATGGAATATAAGAGAACAAGCGACGAAGAGCAAGGGTTACAAACACGGAAAGACGAAAATTTTGAACCTCAAGACAATTGTCTTCAAATTAAAGGCAAACTTAAGAATGCATCAGAATCTAACAAGAAGTATAGGAAATTAGATGACGAAGAAGAAATGATGGGTGTTGAAGAAATATGTTAATAGTTAATATTGATTACAATATTAACTTTACACTAAAAGCTTGCCTAAAAGTAAATTATTATTAGTGACTAGCTGACCCGGCAAACTTTGTTTTGCCATAAAAACACCAAACATTCATCTACCCTACTTACCCTACCCTACCTACCCTACCCTGCCTATCCTACCCTACCTATCCTACCCTACCTACCTTACCTACTCTACCTACCCTACCTTCCCTAACTACCCTACCTACCCTATCCTACCCTACCTACCCTAACCTACCCTACCCTACCTACCCTACCTAAGGTAAGGTAGCAATTTTTTTTTTCTTATTTTTTTTTCTCGTAAGACCAATAACAAACACAACAAAAAAAGAATTAGCGAAATTGGTCCAGCCGTTCACGCGTGATGCCGTGACCAAGGGAAATAGGGATTCATTTTTATATATATAGATTACTTCAATACAAATCTATGACACATAAGATACGCAATCAACTCTAAATGGGTGTTCTGAGTTTCTAATGTATTACTTATTGATTTTTTAGGGTACCGTACCCAAAGGATAAAAACTGGACACTGTTACGAAGACTCCGCGGTCCATCTGTCTGCCTGTTCGTCTTTCACCAGGCTGTATCTCATAAACCGTGATAGCTAGACAGTTTAAATTTTCACAGATGATATATTTCTGTTGCCGCTATATATATATAAAAACAGCATAAAAGTACGGCACCTTTTGTGCGCGAGTCCGACTCTCACTTGGCTGGTTTTTTTACACGATCCAAACCCAATTATTTTGATGTTTTACTGTGACAACCAGAATTAATTGACAAAATCTATACAAACGCGAGCGAAGACGGGGCGGGCAGCTAGTTGAGAATCAATCAATCAATCAATCAATCAATCAATTCAATCAATCAATCAGTCAATCTATTCTGGGGGGTGGTTAATCTATTTATTCGTTTCGAAGATTAGCGTGAACAGATAGACAGACGGTTCCTACTGTTTTATTATATGTATAGGTATAACTATAGGTACACACTTTGTCGCAGTGATTCAATATTATTCAATGTTTTTAAAGGCGAAAAATACACAAAATCTTAATTACGCGATTGGCCCATCGCGTAATTAAGATTCTGTGTATCATATGATCACAATGGAACTTAGTCAAAGTCAAGTTTTTGTATTATAAACTTTATAGATATCGAAATAAAGTTCAGAATTCAAAAACCATCTCGATGATTCAATTTACAAAGCAAAGATTTTCTTTTGTTATACAAGACGGATAGAGTCCCTTCAAACTTACTTATAAGAATGATCCTCAGCATTTTGCTTAGCCTTGCGCATGTCGGCGAGTTCCTTGCGCAGGCGCATGCGTGCAGCATCCACTTCTTCCATGTGTTAACATTTTATATTTTGTTCTCGTTCGATTCCAAACAAGATTTTTTATACTATAGAATAATACTTTTTAACTTCAAAATAAAAAGTGTCTACTCAAATATTCTTTCATTTTATTTCATAAGATTTTCCCGATGCTTCACGTCACAGGACCCGTCTTCGATATAAAAAAATATGGCGGCCTTAATAGCCTACTAATCATTGAAAAAAGTACTGGGAATTCATAAATTACAAAACGCGCGGCAAATATACTGACCATTTTTTTTCTATAACTATGTAGCACTGCAATGAGATACTACGTGAACTTTTAGGACTATCTGTTATTCAGTGTAATAACAGCTGCATTTTTATATTTCATTGTTTTAAGTGCTCTGTGATTTTACAATGGACATTTTTTTAAACAAAGAAGCAAAGCAAAGCCTTAAGTTTTCCGTATCAAACGAAATTTACTGTGCCGAATCACTGAAATTGTTGCAAAAGACTAACGGTGATTCGTGTATCTTAAAAATATTAATGGTAAAAAGTATTTAAAGAAACCAACAACCGCTGCGAATAGTGAAAACATCAATATAATCAAGAAGCTGGTACTTGAAAATCGTCTTATGAGTCTTAGAGCGTTAGCACTAGGTGGATGTATCTTTTAAGTCCGTTCATAATATTTTGATGGCATTTTGAGCATGAAACACGTCGCTGCACGACTAGGTCCAATAAAGCTAATTTTTTTCCAAAAAAAGCATCGAAAGCAGAAGATTGAAGTCATGATTGCCCGAGCCTCTACACACTCCACCTTGATAAAACGCATAAGAACTGGCGACGAAACATGGTTTACGAGTACGATATGCAAACAAGTCAACAGTCTTCAAAATAACATCTCGAAAACGAGCCGAATCCCCAACAACCGCTATTCGCTGAAAGAGTTGAAGACAATACTCAATCTGCTTACGAAAAATGTATGGAAGACGATTAAATGACTGTTTTTGGTTTTATTGCGGAATAATGTAGTTTTTCATAGAAAGAATTCTTAAAATCCGGTAAGTAGTTTTTGTTTTTGTTTTGAGGTTATCCATTACAAACAATCAAAGCTTTCCTCTTTACAATATTAGTGTAGATATAAAATAATATATTATTACAAATGTGAAAGTTTGGATGGATGTATGTGTGGAAGTGTGGATGTATGTTTGTTACTCAATCAAGCCAGAAAGGCTAAACGGATCTGGATGAAACAAGTTGTGGCAAGCCACAATGATAGATTATGGTCTGGTATAGCACATAGGCTACTTTTCATCCGGGTATAATGTTCGATTGGGATAAGAAAACACTTTTCAAAGCCACTGGGAGAATCTCGTATAATATATATAGCGTAGAAATACATCGAAACATAACTCTTACTAGGTTTAGTCAGTCAGTTCCTTTAAATCACCAGTTTCTCTTTCTTTAAACGTCTTCTATTACTGTTTCCTCTCCAGTTACTATTTCTTCACATTTCATAGTACATTCAGCTTCAGCCGCATTGTTCACGAATCTGAACTCGACGTTGTCCCTCAGTTTCATGATCTCACTCCTCAGCAGCAGAAGGAAGTAAGTTTGTTGAACTGGAAAACACAGCGGTGAGTTAAAAACCTTCAACAATTAAAAGAGGTTTCCAGAGAGTTCTTCTCATTGTGTTTAACCGGTTGAATGACGTGAATACCGAAACTATTAGAATGCCATTGTGTCTCGCGTGGATCCTCGTTTCGAGCATTCAAGTTTTCTCTCTCTCTCTCCAATAGTATTGTTCCTTGTAGGAATCGGACCAGGACTTTACGAAGCATTCAACCGATGCTTCGAATAATACTGGTAATAATTTATATAATTACTTAATCACCCACTAAAAGTCTCAGACAAGAAATCCTCCAGGAGGTGTAAACCAGATGAACAGTGAAATATAATAGTGGTAGATGTATAAGAATACTTTTTATTTCTAGGTCCTACCTAGTACAAAAAAAACATAAGTACTTTTATATATAAAATAGAGAAAACTGAGTATATTTCTGTTAAAAATTCAAATTCAAATTAAATTTATTGCATCCATAATGTACATACAGGTGGTAAAATTTTAGTTACTGAAACAATTATGGACCCTGTCGGGCACAGCAACATTCTAGATACAGTTAAGTGTCTAGGAGAGAGGAATAGCGCTTAATATTTTCCTTTATAATTAAAATTTCAGTTATTCGCGTTTAGCGCTTAGGCAGAAATTATTAAATTATAACGGTTCAGTGACTTAATGGATTCGGATAAAATTTGCAACACAGGTAGGCCAATGCCTGATAGGCCTCAAAGTCTCTAAATGATATAAGATACTTTCCATCCCAGTAATACATTCTCTTGGTATACTTTTCAGCTTTCATTCAACCACCAGTAAAACCAAGCATAACAATCAATTATAGCTTACCCAAAACTACGAAATAAGCCGAGCAGATAACCAACATAGTATTCCATGAACCCAGCGTCATGTCCCTAGATATCCAGTCTAATATGAATAAACAGACTGACCAAGTTGCAAGCACTACCGTCACTATGAAAATCGCGATGCTGTAAAAATAGAATACTCGTAACAGCTTTACGTTTTTCTGAAACAAAAAGGTTTGTATTAATGATTGTGTTAAAGATGATATTTCTAGAATGGAGGTGACTACTGTGATGAAGTAAAAATAAAAAATACGGAAGAAGACATCATTAACAACGGTTATAATAACTATTGCTAAATATAAAATTCCAATTAACGTAAAGCTCAATCGAACAATGTGACGACTATTTGTCGTGGAGTAGTGAAGTTATTTCGGAAGAAAAGATGATTTTCATCTCATGTCTACATAGGTTCTTAAAAAGCTAAAATCATAACCCTTCATTTTGGCGTATAAATTTAAAAACAAAAGTATTTTAACATAAATTTCAAATCTCACCTTATGACCTGCGATGATAAATAAAATAGTCGCCAAGAAATCCATGACTAAAGTTGTAAGTGTAATAATTGCTAAACTCAAATGCATTTTAATCATGAACTCATGTCTTATTCTTTCAATTCCAACAAAACAGATCAACAGAAATATTGTGATCACCAAATAATACAGCATTAATGGAATGAGAAGCGCACCTGCTACCTGAAACAGAAAAGCATTCTTAAAATGTGTCCAAATGATAACTTGAGAGTAAAATTATCGCATAAGAATATCTATCTACCCTATTTTGAACTTAAATCGCAGATATTATTAGGAAATAAAGTTTGTAGTCGAATAATACAGTGAAGCAAAAGAAGTATGTAAGGGTTGAAACACATAAAACGAGTGCATAAAGTCAGTATATTCTACAGTTTCTGACCCTATTTCCGAAACTACTCTCTTAATTACATAATTAGGTTGATCGTTGCTGATTGTGCATTTTTGTGATATCAAACGATTACAAGAGAAGGTGCTTATAGTTAGTTACTGAAAAATTTACACTACACCCGTGGAAGCAGCTCAGGTTTTTGCTCTAAGTTATTAAAGAAAACTGTTTCAAATAAAGCGTCAGAAACTATTGAGTGTACCGACCTCAGATGAACTAAAAAAAGGTAGATAGCGCACTTAGAACAGAAAAATGTAACCACTTTTTTAACTATGTGTGAGTCACTGGAGTGTTGCCACTTTTTAAAAAAAAGTCCCTCAAATTATTTAAATGGGATGAAATATTATTTTCATAATTATAAGTAAGTACTTTATATGCAAATGTGAAAGGAAATCTGTATGTTTGTTGGTTTGTTTTTAATAAACGCGTGCAGTCGCCCCTGTCGTTGACATGTGTCGCTCTTGTGTAAGAACACCGAGCAGTTCAGAACAAGTTTTTTTACTTAAGAATACAACAAAGGTTATGTGAAACATGTTTATTACAAAAACACCATTCCATGGAATTAAAAATATTCTTTTTCAGATGAAATGGAAAGTATAAGTATTTGAGTAAGTACAAAATACAGCATTAACTTATGACAGAATACTAACAAACTTAGTTAACTTTAAAAAAGATTGAAACAAGGTGACCTATTTCTGTCGTGCAGTCGGAGGCATCTACTTCAAGATCGTTTTTGATGAATTTAAGAAAGATGCCTCCGACTGCATGTCATAAATAGGTTGTACTTTTTGTGTATTTTTAACATAATCGAAATCATTATTTTTTAACCACACTAGACGATGATGGCTGCCATTGTGGTTCATTTCGGCTCAGTCTTATAGCATAACCTAAAACCATAATATTTGATAGCAAAATAGAAGGTACTCATGAATTTAAAGAAAAATAAATTAGCGAAGAACTAAATATTTACCTTGACTTTGGTTTATGTAACATACATAAAATCATGTGATTTAAATAGAAAATAAACATTAATTAGATCAACTCTACTTAATTATTTTTCTTTGGCTTTGCCTACAGTTTAATTACCCATATTTTGGGTAATTAGAAATAAGAATTACTGGCAACTCTCTCCCAATATGTCAATTTCGGGAAAATAACATTATCTGTTCCGAATAACCTCAAAACTATGTTGGAAAATCAAAAAACAAATAGCGTTGTGTGTAATTATGTGTGAAACGATACTCCTAAAGACATTTTGTTTACTATAGTGTTGTTTTTGCACCACTTGACAACACAGGACGACATTTTTAGGCAAAGTTATTGCACGACGGTCCGTGAGATACTAACAAAAATCAGCTTCGTTTTATTGCTTGTGTGTGCGTGAGCGCGTGTGTTTACTTAAACGGCTTAGTTTTGTTGGCTTCACCTAAACTATAGGCCGTGCGCTATCTACCTTTTTTTAGTTCATCTGAGGTACCGACTATAAACAATCATTTTATGTGTTTCTAACAGGGGTTTACTGTTCTTCAAAAACGCATACAATATATCGCGCAAATTGATTTGTAATAAGCTTCATTTTCTCACGTCTGCGATAGTTTAAAATAGTGTGACTATGCGATAGTTTTGCTTTCAAGTATACTAGACAGTGCAAATATGCAAAGGTCCAAATCAGGGCATTAAGGGTAAAAGTTATAAACAAGATATGAAGAACTGGGAAGAATGTTTTTAACCCTCCAAGGAAAAGGGAGGACCCTCTGACCAGACGGAAGTTACGTCTGGTTGATGGCCTCGGCCTTTTGATACGAACGAAGCAAATGAATAAAATGCTTTTAAAAATATATACAAATGTCGTTTTTTGGATAAGTGTTATTCAATTCAGCAACCTAATGCACTAAAGCAAAGTTTCCATCACAACCGACAGTAAGTAGTTCCTAATCTATTTCTCCCGCTGGTGGCGGGAGTCCGCTGGATGTAAGACGCACGGGACTGGTCAATGTGGCGACGTTTGAGGTGGTCTATGTCTAGCAGTGGACGTCTTTCGGGAGATATTAAGTATCTGAGAGCTCGATTTTGGGGTTTTTAGGGAGAGGAGGCAGGGGTCTAGGGAGTATCCCCCTACCCCTCCATACCATTCAAATTTCCACCCACTTAAAGATGATTTCCGGGATAAATATCCTATGACCTTGCCAGGGTCTCAAACTATCTCATACCAACGGTTCAGCGGTTTAAGGTGAAAATGTAACAGCCAAGCACACAGAGTTGCTTTTGGATTTATAATATTAGTTTGGATTCAATTATTCAAAATTTTCTTCTCCATAACAAGCTACTTTCCGAATGCACACACAATCATTTTGATGTAACGTTCAAAAGTGCCGCCTGGTGGCCTAGTTGAAATAAAATATCTTTGTCTTTGTCAAACCTTATCCTATCCGAGTTGGGACGCTAAAATATTCGAGCTCACTTATCTCGTTGCCTGAATTCTTTTCGTGCTTTATATTTTCTGCAAGAGAGGAGCGTATAGTAATTAAACCGTATAGCCTTCCGGTACCAATACCGGAAGGCTATACAGTGTTATGCACCGAGGCCCCCAAGCTCAGGGGGCCCTCGGACACTGACCACAAATTTAATCTTCGGAATAAAATAAAACTAAAGCAACTCATTTGAAAGAATACAGGGGAATTCCTAACAAGTTTCGAACTTCTATTCAAAATTTGTGGCAAGTGATCCCATTAACCCTTGTGTGGTACAATTTTATTCGCAACGTTGCAAGATTTGTATAATTTTATCGGAAATGACATCAAAAGTTGTCTGGCAAAATTCACGTGCGAATCAAATCAAATCGTTTTTATTTGCTCCAACATGAGTACCTACCATACATACATAACAAATTGTCAGCATGAAGAGATGTTAAAATACAAAATAATAGAACGTCATGTTTGCCTTGGCAAATGGCATGCAAATATTAATAAAGAATACAAATCAAAATAATTAATAGAATTTATTTATTTCAATTCAATTACTCCTTGCACTAATAGTGTGACTCAACACGTGCAAAGAGTCAATACTATATAATTAATACATTTACAACAGACAAACAACACACAAATAATTTACGACTCGCACGTACCAACATTAAAACAACACAAAATTAATACTCAATCAACCAAATTAATTATATTACATTCTGGCCACATTAAAATACTTAAGCAAAAAGTCATAAGTTCAAAATATCGACCCACACGTATCAACATTAAATACAACACAATAATAATTCTCACTCAACCAAATTAATTAAATTACATTCCCGATAAATTAACATAAACAAAAATCATAAGTCAATAATAATATTTCAACAATAAAAATTTAAGGGATTGATAATACTAACTCAACACTTCTTATTATGAACCGATTTAGATGAGATTTGATATGGAGATTCTTTGAGACTCTGAAAAGGACATAGGCTACTTGCATAAAACACAAAGGGGGAGAAATGGAGGATGGGGCGTTAGTTTTGTATAAAACTTCTTAGTAGGGCTTAAGGGCTTATTACACTACACGGTATTCAGGGCTCTGAATACCGGGTCACTTCACCATTCCGAGTCAATAAGGTCGATATTTTGGTAACCCTAACTTCCTAACAGGTTTTACACCACCCTAAATTAGGGTTTAGGGCTCTGAATACCGTGTAGTGTAATAAGCCCCTTAAACCGATGAACACCCGTTTAAATGGAATTTGGTATGGAGATAGTTATAACCTTGGGAAGGACATAGGCTACTTCTTTGTGCTTAAAGCAGTAAGTGGTTAAACTTCTTATTATGGGTATCGATTCACTTAAAATTTTGCAGAAATACTTCCGTAACAAATAATTAAAGAGTGTTGTTTTTTTTAATTACCCCTAAAAGAGGGCTGAGTTTTCGAATTGGGCGTGGATGCCCAAATCATCACTATGAAGAATATCACAAAACAATCAAAGAGTTAAGGAGCCGATTTTGATTAAAACTACCTCTGCAACATTGGTTTTTTCACACCCTGTATGTCAACAACTAGAATTGATAGACAAAATCTATATTAACGCGGGCGAAGCTGCGGGTAACAGCTAGTAATTTAATAAATATAATAACTCAACTATTCGGCAATTTGACAACAACAATTCCATAATTTTCAATCAAATCATTTAGGTGGTAAAACAGTCTTTACAGCTTACATCAAAAATACACGCACATTGGAGTGGAATATGTCCACATCTGGATGGTGAGCAGTCAGGGTGTTTATCAAGGAAACGGTCTGATTTCATGGCGCATATTGGGCGGTACGACTCCGCCAAAAGAGGGCGCGGGCGCAGTCGCCTGTACTGAGCCGGCGCGGATAATCCACAGCGGGACAATACCGCAGGGTTGTCGATCTGACCGCTAAGCAGCAAAAAGTAAAGTAACAGGAGTGCACATTTTCGTCTCAGCTCGAGGGTATCAATACCCACCATTCCTGAGACGAACAGAGAGGGATACAAGTAGGGATAGTAACCATAATTATTTTTGTAAAGCTACCGGCAGAACTTACGCTGTACCCGCTCCAATAGGAGATTGTAATTTGTCTCGGATGTCTGGATCCCATATAATCGAATTAAACTCAAATCTGCTGCGAACAAATGCGAAGTACAGAGCAACAATGGACTAGTGTTTGTTGGTAAACCGAGCCGACTGCCTCAAGACAAACCCTAGAGATCTGTGTGCTCGCTTACACAGCCTGGTTATGTGGTCATTAAAGGTCAGCTCGGTGTCCAACATTACACATAGATCGCGGATTATTGTGACTCGCTCCATGGGGGTACAATACACTCATACGTGTAAACGTGCGGTGAGCGACAGCGAGAGAAAGTAATAGTTTTACACTTACCTACATTAAATTCTAAGCGGTTGCGGTTGCTCCAGGCTACCACATTGTGTAGCATTCTAAAATAAAACCATAATCACCCTTATGCAGTCCTTCACGATGAAACGGAGTGAGCAAACGGAACGGAGGAATACAATCTGGCCCGGTAGATGAGTGGGGTTTCAAACGCTTGACAGCTAGCAGCAAATCATTACTGCTTATGCTGTCCAGTGCAATGCGGGATGACGATACAATAGACTCCTCGCGCTCAGCAAGTCCGTGATATGATAGTACGGGCCTATCAGTTAGAAATACCGACTCAAAATAGCTTTCGAAAGCATTAACGGCATCTAAGCCACTCTGCCCTCGTATTCGTATTCACGGCAGTTTTTGTCAGGGTGAGCGCTGATCGCTAACAAATTACCAAACACTTTTCGGGGCCCTCCTTATATCCACCTCTGCTCGTCTGATGTAACTATCATAAGCCAGCCTTACCAATGTTTTACATGTTGCCTGTAGCATTTAAACATGGATTTGTAGTACTCATTACCATTTACGGCCTTAGATTTTTTCAGATAGATGTACTTCATCTGTATATTTTTAATTATTTCAGGAGTGTACCATGTTGGATATTGGTATCTCGAGCCAGACTACCTTTGTTTTTTTACAGGAACATGACAACGCAAGCAATCGTATGCTATTTGTTAAAAGATAACAAAGGCTCTGTCAACCTCACTAGTTGCTAGAACCTCATCCCATGTTACCCCTGCAATGGTTTGATACAGCTGCTTGAAATCAACCTTCCTAAAGTTCTACTGCGGCGGTAAGTCATGCAGCGGGAATCACGGCGGCAAGCAGAACGCAGGCGCGCGTGCTGCCGGCCGCGGCACCAGCGCGGCAGCGGCTCAGTATCCCCTCTCATAAGCACATACTCACTACCAAGACTGCTCAGAACCAGATCAAGCATATTACCGTGTTTGTTTTTAATTGTGTTATATTTTGTCAGTTTACAAAAAGCAAATAAATGTGTGAACTCCATCATCAACCCGTATCATTAACACGGTCTATTCTTATGACACTGTAACCATCAGGCAATATTGCCGCGTCATGACGCAAAAAAAGTTTTTGTATCAAACTCTTTTCAGTTAGCGCAAATATGTCAGCTGATTCATTAAATATTGCTAGTTTACATGCATCTAACTTTGAACGCAATCCTCTAACGTTCTGATAAAAAATGTAATACTTTTTAGGTTTCTGAGTATTTGTTTTCGAAACCCACTGCGCCATGGCTTTATAATATGTACACCCTCCGCCCAGATCTCCGGGGACACTTACATGCTTGGTAGACACGGTCAACTTGAAAGAAGCGTAATCACCGCGCGGTTTCAAAGCCTCAGCCGAACAGAAATCTTTGGAAAAAATCACTCTCACTCAGTCACTTGAACAACCGTAGTTCCAACTTTAACAAAATATAAATGCAAGTACGATTTACGCTCGGCTGCTAGTAACATCGATGACTCAGCACCGGCCGTACCTCGGATAACGTTCTAACATTCTATAGAATGTCATATTAAGTAACAACAAAAAATAAAAATAAATGTCGTGCAAATGTCAATAAAATAATACAAGTCAAAATAATCATTCTAGAATTTCAAAGTAAAATAATTAAAAAATTTCAAGATATTAAAATATTGAATGTGTAAAATGCTAATGTTCGAAAACAAAACTAAATCCGAAAAGATAGTAGGTACAGTAGTTACTGACAGTAGTAGTACTGACCCTAGTCTATATCTGCAATTTAACGCGCTTTTATTTATGGCAAACGTGACAAAAAGTATTTAAAACAAAAATGCTAAATTTCGAGTTCGTATTCCTTTGCGAATTCATGCAGTGATTTAACACATCAATCAATTTTGCATCAAAAACTTTGCAAAAATGCGATATCTGTGATACGGGATACGGGAAATAAGGGAACTAAAATTTTTACATTCATGTGTGTGATCACATGAATTTAAAAATTTGAGTTCCCTTCGTTTGCTGTTATATTAGTGGTAAGACAAAATCTTACCGATCCGAGGCGAGGTTCTTAATTTTTTCATGCTCGCTTCGTGTGCTTTTACATTTGAAACTCTCTTAATTTGCTTTTCTGCATAAATCGGCATCATTGTTTATCCATGGTGACAACATTTTCAAGCTCGCTTCGCTCGCTCTTGCAATTTACTGTTTTTTTTATCGTTACTATATCATAGTCTGCATTTTTATTTGTATATATGGAGTGGCATAACTCTATTCCCTGAATCTTTGAATTTGCAAATGGTCGCACGGAAAGAGTCGTGAAAAGAAAGAGTGAGTGTAAGGATTCTGCCTTCCTTGCACTCTTTCTCTCTTTCAGGACAGCATCTAACTTGCTTTGTAAGACTGTCTGACTGACATTCCCAAAATACAACATCGGGTCGTAAAACATTCGCGAAAACTGTGGGGGAGGGTGATAATAAAGTAGCTTTGCACCTCTAAAGTATTTATAAACTTCTTCTCTTTCTTTTTCGTTTCGATGGTGCAAAATATTTGGACCCAGTAATTGTTAGTAATTGTTCGTTAATGCAGCGTGTATACTATATATATTTATAATTTAACAGTTCAGCTATGGCCCCAGTTCTTTTTTGCACCAGGACCTTTGGTTACCTAGCTACGCCTCTGCAAGGCAAGAGACGACAAATTTACCTTCCCCTAGTACTGCACAAATGCTAGTTCTTGCATAAATTCTCTTTACACTTAAGCGTTTTCGGCACAAGTAAAAATAAAAATAAAATAATGAAAGTTCACTTCGTCACTGCCGGGTGCTAAAATTTTTCGAGCTCGTTTTGCTCGCTCATGCGTCTCTGTTCCGTCTTAAGCACCAATGGATAACTTAGCATAGTTATGCAAAAAGGAAACTGAAACTGAAGAGTAGCGTACGTTGGCTATCAATTTTACTTAGTCTATTTATCCATTTATTTTTATTCGGAAAAATCTGTTTTCCTACGTCACTGCGTCGTCAGAGGGCAGAGTATCAAATTTAGGTCTTGCGCCGCCGCTGCCCTTAACAACCCCAAAATTGCGCTCCTGGATACTAAAGCCAAGCCACTCAACTGCTCACGTAATTTTCTATCGTGACCACATTTCACTGCACTGTCTTCGATAAGCATATGTACAAGATACTCACAATCTTGATGTAACCCCAAGTAAGCAAACCATAGCGTAGCGGTAAACAGAAACAACATCTTTTACACTCCGGAAACTCAGATTTCATTTTGATTTTCGACACTGTCCTTTATATATCCACGTCAGCTGCTCTTATATTACACTTAGAATTCCTATTTCAAAATTCTTTTGATCCAAGGAACTTTGACAAAACAGAAACGTCGCAAAATGACAACAAAATAAAAGATGACCCTCCGGACACAACTAGTGCAGCGAATGATTGTGTTGGTACTTGGTACTGTAAAAACCACAATAATAATATTATAGATAACATTAACAATGTTTATACTAACCTAACCTTTATATCTGTAGGACGCCGAGATACGTGCCCATTCATTATGATTAAATCCTACGCATAGTATGCACTAGTTCCAAATAATATGAGGGCCAGGAATTTTACCAATTAGATTAAGGTAAGTTTTTTTTTCAAACATATGCTAATCATCATCACATCTCAACTATCGCCACCTCGATTGATCTTGCGCTTTTCGCAACTAGCGGGCTGCTGAAATTGCGGTGAGACACCAGAGTTTTGAGACAAAGTGACGGTGATAGTCGAAATGCCAAAATAGGACTGATCACCTGGCTGATATCGAAATGCTTGGCAATAACATATTTTTTTTACATTTTACCATCGCTATCGAAATGCTTTCGTTGAAAGAATGTCGCTTGTTTTCTAAGCTTCTTGCATCCTAATTAAGTTATGAGAAATCGATCGTAAACTTAACTTCGAATCGTAAAATTTTGTCAATTCAATAGTATTCAGTGCGTATTTTACGCTGTCGAGGAAAAGATTTTAAAACATTACGAAGGAATGGTATAGGAACTCTTGTCGTTTGTGATATAAACTGTGCCTTTGAATTCTACGCTATTTGGCCCGTTTATACTACCTTAGGTTTTCTTACTATCTCCAATTTAGTTCATTTTGTATAAAACTAAATAAAACAAATTGTATGTAATATACATTTTTTTATTTCTATATAAATACCTGCATTTAATCTTATACAAAACATAAACTTATCTCACATTGCTTCGCAACAGGCCTAGCTGTTTTAGTCAGTAACAGCAAGAGTTTGATTCACCAACTAATGTTTCAACTATATTTACATTTGGTATTTATAGTATTAAAAGTTTTGTACTCTACTTGTCAACACATTAAGATACTAACGTACACAATAGACTCACTAATTACAAACAAACACTAAATATATTAGAATTACTTAGAATGCATCAAGTTACCAATAGACATAATAGTTATCCATTAAGCAAGCAATTAGGTGAATTGTTACCCTATGTCTCACTATTAAAAATATTTTCCACGTCATCACTCTCGGCAATTTCTTTCTTAATTTTATATATTATATTGTTGGTGCTGTCGAATATTTTGTTATCGTTTTCTTTGATGTAGTACTTGATCCGTAAATTGGCATGTTTCCAATGCTCCGTTTTAGGAATTTTCGTCAGTTTTTCATATCATAAACCTCGATTTTGATTAGGTGCGACTGGCTACCGTCATCTGCATTAGTAAATATTAAAGACACTCCTCCTGCTGCAGCTCGAGCCACTGTTGATGACATTGCTTTATTCTTTTTGTTTTTCGGTTGTACTTCAAAAAAATCTTCTAAATTGCTCGCTGAAGACTTCCTTTTCCTCGTATCACTATTCTTTTCTATCACCATCTGCCCACTGCATTAATCATCGCGAGGGGAGCGTGGATAGTAATAATGTTTGTAAGTATTATCATCACCGAAATTTAATGAATTCTGTAACAACACAGTGATAATTTAGGACTAGTATAGTTAATTGACTAAACATATGTAGTAAGGAATATAAAAGTAAATAAACGCTTACCTCCATTGCTATTGCTGCGTGTTGAGAGTTATAATTCACAGTTACACCGTAAGTAATACCAACTGTCTACTTCCACCGACTCAATTGTATGTCTTGAAAATTGAGGATTGCTGAGCTTTATATACCATGTATCTAATGATTGGTCAACATTTTTACCTTATTTACTTTTTAATGTAGCTTAATCATAACAACATGAGCTTTATCTAAATTATTTTTTTATATTGTTTATTTATGATAACATTCTTACATGAACTTTGGTAGAAGCTAAAACTTTCTAATGTGCAAGTAATACACTTGGATTAATTCGTGCTCTTCGGACAGTAAGAGTTGCATCTGTAATGCAAATTTTAAACTCTACATCGTTTGACCCTCCCCGAATCTCTCTTGATCGAACTAATTTTACACTCATTTCAACACCATTAATTAAAAAATTATCTTGATTTAAAATGTCACCATGAAGATGTCCAATCATTTCATTTCCTTGCTTTCAGTTACTAATTCCTGTCTTTTAACAAATCCTATGTTTTTGTCATCTGTAGAATCCATTTTTTCCTGCTGTATCCTCATACCAAAGACTACAAGATTTTTTTTTTTTTTTTTTTTTTTTCTTTGTTAGTAAGAACAAAATTCTTAACAATTAATTACGATCTAGCCTAAAAGACTAATAAGCAATTTAACTCTAACTTAATATGTTACGTTATAGATTATGTTAAAACTAAGAATAGTGTCCATTTGCACTTTTACACAAGTCCGTAGCACTTTCTTAGAGTCTGATATAATTTATAAAAACACTATGTTCATGTGTTATATGTATAGCACAGCGTTGCCACTATTATTCATTCACTTTGTACACTACACTAATTCAAAAGGTTTAGTTCTTTTTAGCCTACGCACTAAGTCTGTATTGTCTAGCAGCTGAATAGCCTCAACATTCACGTGTCGATGAAGTCTGTGTTCGTGGGCTTCAGCAAATTTTTGGATGATGGTGGTGACGAATTCCGTTTTAAGGTCACGGTGAAGATCGTCATTTCTTATGTACCAGGGTGCATTTACAGCATCTCTGAGCACTTTATTTTGAAACTGTTGAATTAATTTTACGTTGCTTTGTTTAGTACAGCCCCAAAGTTGGATACCATACGTCCAAATTGGCATCAGTATATGCTTGTATATGGTTATTTTATTATGTATTGATAGACAGGATTTCCTTCCAAGTAACCAATACATACTTTTATAACGTATGTCGAGTTCCTGTCTTTTCTTTTTGACATGAGCTTTCCAACGCAACTTGGCGTCAAGAGTTATGCCAAGGTATTTGGCTGTATTAGCATAAGGCACTTGCATGCCATTTATGTAGATTGGGTGATAGTCCAAGTGTTTATTTGTGAAGTCAATGTGAATTGATTTTGACTCATTCAGTTTGATCTTCCATTTTTGTGTCCAGTCATAAACTTTGTTCACAGCTAGTTGAACTTTTTCTACTGCTTCTTTGTGGCTTGATCCGGTAGCCATAATTGCAGTATCGTCTGCAAAGGTCGCAATGGTGTTGTTTTCCAGTTCTGGGATGTCACATGTGTATAACAAGTACAAAATTGGGCCTAGCACACTTCCTTGAGGCACCCCAGCTTTTATAGCTTTTAGCTCGGAATATGCATCTTCTTGCCGTATTCTAAACATTCTATTAGTTATATACGACTCTAGGATATCTGCAAATTCTGGTAGCATGCGTCTGAGCTTGAATATTAGACCCTTATGCCAAACTTTGTCAAAAGCTTGCGCGACATCTAAAAAGACGGTGGCGCAGACTTCCTTATTTTCAAGTGTTTTTTCAATGATATGGGTTATTCTATGTACCTGGTCTATTGTTGAATGTTTTTCCCTAAAGCCAAATTGATGATTTGGAATAAGGTCTATGTCTTCTATTACTGGTTTTAACCGTTTCAATAACAGTTTTTCGAATAGCTTTGATAACACGGGCAACAGAGAAATAGGTCTATATGATGATACTTCATGGGGTGGTTTTCCAGGCTTCGCAATCATAATGACTTCAGCGACCTTCCATGGCTCAGGTACATATTTTAAAATAAATGCAGCATTGATAAGCTTGGTCAGCTTTACTATGGCTTTGCGTGGGAGGTTTTTTAGAATTTCCCCTGTAATGAGGTCGTAACCCGGCGACTTTTTCGAGCTAATGTTATTTTGGATTTCTCTCATTACTTCTTTAGGAGTCACAAGCTTAATTCTTTGGCTTTGTGACAATATTTCACTCTCAAGTAGTTCTATCGAGCTTTCATTGGGTTGAAAAGTTTCTTCTAAGTGTTGAGCAAACCTTAACGCTTTTTGGTCATTGCTTATGGCCCATGATTTTCCGTCGATATCTCTGATGGGCGGTATTTGTTTAATTGGCCTTTTTAGATTTCTTGTTGCTTTCCAAAGGGAGTAATCAGTTGATTTGTCATTGGTTAGCTGCAGAAGGTTGGTATTCAGAGATTCATCCTCAAACTGTAGAATTTTCCTCTTTAACCGTTTAGTTAGGTTATTTAGTGATGTTTTATCCCTCGGGCACCTTGTTTGCTGCCAAAGCTTCCTTTGTTTCCTTTTCTCAGATAGTAAATCTACAATTGCCTTAGGATAGATAAATCCCTTATATTTACGTTTTAATTGCGGTGTGTTGTTCCACGCACATTGTTGGATATTAACAATATATTTGTTTACTTCTGAGTCAAGCTGATCTTGCTTTTTTATCGGCGTTTTAAGGTCGATAATATTATCTAGATCAAGGGCAAAACCTTTCCAATCTGTAAACTTATTAACCAGGATTAAGTGGTTTTCTTTGAGTAGGATTTTTTGACTCAGCATTAGTACAATTGAAGAGTGGTCCGAGTTCATATGAAAACCTTCCTCCAAACTGAGGTAGTTGGCGGATATATTTTTGCATATGAAAAAATCTATAAGATCCGGTATTTTCTGGTGGTCAGTGGGCCAGTACGTTGGTTTACCCGTGCTCATAACTTCTGAATGTGTTTCTTTAACTGCACTTAAGAGCTGCCTTCCCTTAGTTGTAGTAAGTCTTGACCCCCAATGCGTGTGCTTAGCATTAAAATCGCCGCCTAGGATAAATTTCTGGCCTAGTAGTTCAAAGAGATGTAAATATCTCTCTTTTCTTATCATATGCCGTGGAGGACAGTATATGGCTGCAATAGACACGTGACAATATTTGGTTTTAACAGATACTGCCACAGCTTGAATGTCTTGTTCTTCATATTTACACTGCACGTAGTGACGAATGTTGTCTTTGATTATAACCGCGCTACCACCTCTGGCAGAGTTGTCAGGGTGGAGCGAATTATATACCATGTATCCTCTAAATTTGACAAAAGATTGCTTAGTGAAGTGCGTTTCAGAGACCAAACACACGTCTATATTTTCTGTGTCTAGGACCGCCTGCAACTCATTTTGATGTCTGAGGAGCCCATTAGAGTTCCACGCCATTATTTTGAGAGTATTAATCATTTTGGATTATTTAAAACAGCTGTTTTAGTGCTGGATTCTAGTTTCTCTAATCTCTTGTCAAATGAGGTAATACACTTTAAGATCTGATTAATCTTATCCTCTAGATTCAAGGGCTGTGGTCTTTGTTTTGCAGCTTCCGCATAGGATCCAATGTTGGTTACTTGCATGGGTTTTGCAGTTGACTGGACACTTGCTTTCTGTGCCTTTTTGTCGAGATTTTGTGCGGGAAGAGATTGCTGGGTAGTTGGTACCACATGTTTCTTTTTAATATTTTTATTTTTCATAATTTGTATCTGTTTAGCTACTTCACACCCTCTATAGTTGGCAGGGTGAGGAAGACCACAGTGAACACATTTTGGCTTCTCTTCCGGAGATTTGGTACAGTTGGCTGTAAGATGCTTGCCAGTGCATTTTACACACCTTGGCTCTTTTCTGCAGTATTTATGAGTATGCCCATACGCCTGGCATCTCTTGCATTGGGGAATGAGTTTAGGATTTTTGAGTGGGTGTATTTCAATTTTACACCCTAAAATGTACTTTATGCCATAGATTTTGTTGACATCTTCATCATTATTAAAAGATAAAACGAACATATTGAGTGGTTCTTTACTCTTCCAGCTCAATTTGTTGTCTACTTTTTCTATTTTCAGTCCTTGTGATGTTCGATCGTCTTTGATACGATCAGGTTGACAAGAGGAATGTAATTTCTTTACAACTACTCTAATAGGTCTAGCCTGCTTATTCTCATACGAATGCCAATGGTGGTCTTTTTCTGTCAAAAGCCTGGCAATTACTCTATAAGAGTCTTCTGTTTTGGCGTTCACCTTCACACAATCCCCATTCATCATTTTAGCGGTAAATGATTCAGCTGGTATTGTTTCAGTCAGCGAGTCGTAGAACGTTTGGTAGTTCTTAACTCGGTCTATTATGATTGGCGGCGGTGGGGGCACCTTTTTGACAGAAGTCTCTTTCGCATTTTTTTGCTGTTCTTGTTGGGCACTTATACCGGGTTGTTGTTTTGGAGAAAGGGAAGTGTTAAGCTTCCTCTTCTTCCTGCTCTTGGCCCTTATCCACTCAGTCTCTTTAGCGAGTTCATCCTCGTCTGTGCAATATTCAGCGTCACTTTTAGTACGCTGGGCAAATATTGTTCTCTCGCTTTCCTGTTTTTCTAAGGGTTGTTTAGTTTCTTTTTTTTCCTTCAAGCAATTTAATTCTCCTTGAAGGACTTGTACTTGGTCCTGCAAGCTATTAATATGATCATTCAGTTTACGTACCATAAGTTGCAGGTTTTCTCTATCCGTTTTCTCCTGGATGTAACAGTCATACAACCGCTTTTCCAGGTCAGTTTTTATCTTAAATGACTGTGTAGCCATTATTTAGTTGTCAGGGCGAGTTTAACACCTAAACAATAATTTATTGTAAACACTTCATGATTTCCGCACTTGTAACTAGGTCATGGCAATGACACCGATAGATCGACGTAGGTACACCGCGGCGACGCGACGGTGTTGTGCTGCGTCTGCAAAATACTCTTAACTAGAGCACGCGCGCGCGATCGTACGTCCGTTCACTATTGTAATTAAACAACAACTGAGATGCAAGTAAGATGAGATTGTTTAGCAGCAGGAGCACAGTTTAAAAGGGTTTCCATGTATGCTCGATAGGCATAGGTATTATTAGGTGGCGATACAAGTTTTTGGTTTAAATAAACATCAAGTTAACTAAAAAGTGAGTGCAACCAATTATTTATGGGTGCTACTACTGTAGCCGATACTAAGTTAGTTGAATCTTGATTTAATACTTTTGCCTTTATGTGGAATAATGTATGAGACAAATCTATGTAGTCATCGCCTGTACCAGGAACTTGAAACTCGATAGGTCCATCATCAGCAAGAGATGAAATTGGTTTAAAGTGAATCCACAATCCATTTTCAATGCTTGTTTGTGTAGACGGAAGTGCAAACAAATCCAATTCTGACTTAGCGCACTCACAAGAATTATTATGAAGAAAAGACATTTAATTTGAAAATATATCTTTGATATTCTTTGGTTTTAGACCAAGATTTTTCGCAGCTTTTACTTTAGCAGATAATGGTGGAATGAGCGAGGGCAATCGTTTTCTTTTAGTTATATACCCAGCTCCTGTCATGTTAAATCAATCAATTTTGTCATCAGCCTTTAGTTTTAAGTTCGTGCTAACTTTCTTTAGACGATCTTTTATTGAGGCTTCCATAGGACGCGCTTGAGCCATATCCGATAGAAAAATAGATCAACTCAACAACATATCAACCTCGATCATATCAACTTTTTAACAAAAAAAAGGACAAAGAACAATCATTATTTGATTAATTAACAGTTATTTTAATTAAATTCGATGGAAATATATTAACATGCAAAACATAATTATGTAAGTAAATAATAACAAAAAACATAAGTACAATTTTTTTTTTTTTTATTCACTTCAAATCTTTTTATAGTTTATAATCGTGAGCATCTATTTGCTTAAGTACTAGGTAGATACCTATATTATATATAAGTACACGTTTTTTTTTTTTTTTCTTTTTTTTTTTTTTCATATTTTTCAGTATCCCCACTTATCCGGAGGCCTCACTGTCCTGCCAAAACGAGTGATATAATTATTATCGCTGCTATGAGTGTCACTAACATTAGGGACAGAATTATTGGTATCGGGGGCCGAGTTCAACGATTCACCTGACTGACTAACAACAATGTCCTCATAATGATCTTGTACGTCATAGCTAGTGTTAGGTTGCATTGGCTGTGAATCTATGATTATGTGACGTCTATTTCTCACTATTATGCTTCCCGTGTGTAACTTTATTTGGTAGCTGCGGTCCCTTAACTTTTTTAATATTATACCTGCTATCCATTTCTTATTTTTCTTATCTTTTATTTTTACTGGTTGCCCTGTATAAAGAGTAGATAAATTCTTTGCATTCCTATCGTAATATTGCTTATACGTCTGTTGTTTTCTTTGTAATTCGTGCTGAATGGAATCATAAGGCGGTTTTATTTTTCGGACTAATGGAAAAATACTGCGTAATTTTCTACATTGTAGTATTTCAGCAGGAGAGGATAACTTGTCACTAATTGGTGTGTTTAAATATTCTAATAGTGCCAATCTAAAATCTGATTTGCAGTGATGACTTTTCTTCATCATCGTTTTAATAGTTTGTACGGCACGTTCTGCTTGGCCGTTTGATTGTGGATATCGAGGTGATGACGTAACATGTTTAAATTTCCATTCACGGGCAAACTTACGAAACTCTTCCGATATGAACTGAGGTCCACAGTCTGACACTACTGTTTGAGGGATTCCAAATCGGCTAAAAGTGCATTTTAAGTGTTTTATTATTGACCCGGAAAGTGTGCTATTTAATTCCACAACTTCTATAAATTTGCTGTAATAATCTATAATCAAAAGGTAGTTAATTCCAGCAAAATAAAATAAATCCATTCCTACCTTTGACCATGATTCCCTAGGTAATTCATGCGGTATCAACTCTTCTTTGCTGTTATTTCTTCTATAAGTTAAACAAGTCTGACATTTGTCTATTAAGTTTTTTAGTTGATTATTCAATTCAGGCCAAAACAGTAACTCTTTAGCTCGAAGTACACATTTATCTAAGCCTAAATGAGCAAAATGTAACTTATTTAACATTTCTTTTTGTAATTTTTTTGGTATAATTATTCTGTTTCCTCTCCATAACAACCCATACGCCTCTGTCAACTCGTGTCTATATTTCCAATACGGTTCAATACCTACATCCACCTTACTCTTGTCTACGGGCCACCCTTTCATTATGTATTTTTTCACTTTTTGTAAGACTTCGTCTACTTCTGTCTCTTTTTGGAGTACTGTAAAATGCGAATCTGTTAACTCATTTGCTACTGATATAGATCGTATCGCTTCAATGATTTCATTTTGTAATGTGTTATCACTATAATTGGATGACTCATAAGCACGTGAAAGTGTGTCTGCGATGTACAATTGTTTACCGGGCTTATATATTAATTGAAAAGTGTATGGTTGAAGTCGTAGTAACATGCGTTGTAACCTTGGTGGACAATCTATAATTGCTTTCTTAATGATCGTTATCAGTGGCTTATGATCGGTTTCTATGGTGACGTCTGACCGTCCGTAAATGTATCCATAGAACCTTTCGCATGCAAATACACACGCATATAGCTCCTTTTCTATTTGTGCGTAACGTTGCTCCGTTTTAGTTAACGACTTTGAAGCGTAACAGATAGGGTGGCCGTTTTGTAACAACACGGCCCCTAGTCCACTTTTACTGGCATCTACTGATATTGTTATGGGTGTATGCATACTATAAAACTGTAAAACTGGTTTTTTGACAAGACACTGTTTTAATACAGTAAAAGCTTTCTCGTGTGTTTCCATCCAATGCCATTCTATATCTTTCTGCAATAACTCTCTGAGCGGCTTAGTCTTGTCAGATAAGTTTGGTATGAAGTTACCTACATATGTAACCAAACCTAAAAATCTTTCTAAATCTTTAACTGACTGTGGTTTCGACATGTTAATTATAGCCGACACGTGACTTTCATCCGGGAATAAGCCATTCCGTGTGATTTTATGGCCTAAATATTTTATTTCGGTTAGCCCAAACTTACATTTGGTCCTGTTTAATTTTAAATTAATTTTACGACATCGATCCAATACACGTTTTAATCTTTCATCATGTTCTTGACGTGTCCTACCACTAACCAACAAATCATCAACAAACAAACCTACCCCCTCTATATCATCAAAGTTTTCATGAACTCTTTTGTGGAAAACTTCACTAGCTGAGCATATGCCATAAGGCATCCTCAAAAACTTGTAACGGCCAAACGGAGTATTGAATGTACAGTAATCTGTACAATCGGGATGAAGTTTAGTCTGCCAAAATCCGTTAGAAGCATCGAGGGTACTAAAATATTTAGCCCCTGAAAGATTGGATAAAATTTCTTCTAGAGTGGGTAATCGATAATGCTCACGCTTTATTGCTAAATTAAGCTCTTTGGGGTCGAGGCAAATTCGTAAGTCACCATTTGGTTTCTTTACTATTGTTATACTATTTACCCAATCTGTAGGCCCTTCTACTTTGGCTATTACACCTTTTTGCACCATTTCATCTAATTTTTTCTTTACCTGGTCTTTAATAGGTATTGGTATTTTTCTTGGAGCATGTACTACTGGTTTTACCCGATCATTTAATTCAATTTTGTATGTTCCTGGCAAGCAACCCAAACCTTCAAACACATCTCCATATTCAATTAATATATTATTATGAAAATCTTTGTCACTATCTATCGAATATATTCGTTTCACTAATTTTAATTCATCACAGGCGTATTTTCCTAAAATTGGTTCTGAATTCACATTTGCAACTTTAAACTCTAAAATGTAATCATTATTTTTGTACCCTATCTTAATAAAACACTTACCGATTACATCTATCTCCGTGCCCGAATAGCCATGCAGTTTACTAGTTGTTGACAGCAAGTCCTCAGGTTTAATGTTCAACCTAGATAAATAATGCTCGGGTAATACATTGACGTCGGCCCCCGTGTCAATTTTAAAACTTATTTCATTATTGTAAATTTTTATTTTAACTGTCCATTCATCATAATTATAATTATTATTTACAGTATAAATTACCTGTTCATCCGATTCTACGATCTGATATACGTTACACATACGAGCGAAGTGATTCAAACGCGTACAGCGCGCGCATCTCTTTCCATATGCTGGACAGGAATTCTCGAAGTGTTTCATACCGCACCGTGTACAGTTTATTGGATCATTTTGTACATTCCTATTGCCTTTGTTGCTGCTCACGCCACCCAGTGTCCATGCCGTCGATGTATGCCTCGCGTCATCAGCATTACCGTTACCGCTGCGTTTCGCAAAGCTCGTTCGGCTGCCACGGTGGCGGCTCGCACGACCCCGTACTGACGATGACGTGTACAAGGCACCGCGCGCGCCCCGATTGCCTCGGGACTCGATCCTCCAAACGTTATCCTCTTGAACATTGTCCACCGATTTCGTACTCGCTCGGTTTTCCGTGCACATTTTTTCAGAATTTTGTTTGGAAATAATTACTGACTGACAAATGTTTATCGCTTTTTCCAGCGTTAAATCTGCTTCCCTTAGTAATCTTTCTCTTATTCCTGCATTCAAAATTCCACAAACCAAACGATCTTTTATCAATGACTCACGCAGAGTTTCAAATTCACAGCTAATAGCTAATTTCTTAAGCTCAAACACATATTGCTCAATCGATTCATTTTCGCCTTGGTTCCGTGTAAAGAAATTATTTCGCTCCACCGTCAAATTCTTTTTCTTTTCGAAGTAATCTTTGAATTTACTTAATATTTCATCGACTGTTGAACATTTTGTGTTGAATTGTTCATATAACTCTCTGCATTGTTCACCAATTACATGTAGTAATATGTTTACTTGTATCACTGGACTTTTCTTCGATAGCTCACACGCCTCAAAGTATATTTTAAATCCTTTACTCCACTTATGCCAACTTTCACTTATCGCACCACTTGTTACGTTCGTCGTATTTTGATCAAAACAGAACGGAGACGGCGGAGTTAGTATTGTTTCCATGTTTTATTATTTACTAATTCTACGCTGTACGTATAAAACAAACTATTTCTTATAGCGATACCGACTGCGCCATGTCAAGGTATGCGTCAATCAAACACGGTAGATCGAGTTGAACTGATTTTATTTTATTATTTTACATGTACCGACAAACTCCAGCGTTTAATGCCTCCTTACCAATCACTCGAGCACCACTTGAAAGTAAAGGTAAAACTGATCTAAATAAACTCCCTTAGAAGCTCGCAATACCATGACCGCGTTGATATGGTGAACCCTTATAAATTACTCCAACTCCTGATACAGCTTGATGTGTATAATAATTTTCATATGGACAATTATGATGACAAATAGAATACATTATTATAATTTTCGGAAATGTAGTTTATTACACACGGTTCCAAACTGGAATGGTATTTTTTGTCCTGTGCTCGATCTTATATCTATTTCCAGCGTATCAAACTCTCTTCGCATAGCAGGTAAGTAATGAGGTGGGGAGTAAACGTGCATTTTATTTGCACCATAAATGTATTTTGATGGATCTAATGAAATGATTCTTAATAAAGGAGTCATAACATCACCTACAATCTGAGGATCGATTATATCACAATATACAAATAGTTGAGATGGTAACCCTAAGTGTAAATTAGCAGGACACTTTCCAAAATTAATCTCTAAGAGATTTTTATTTGGCTCATAACCTAGTTGTAAACTTAATTTGTGTGATTATGTTACGGATGTTATATTTTTATCCAAAACAGAAACATGCACAAATTTTGTTATATCATCATAACGAAATCTTAAGTTCTCTCTGATACCATTTAACGCTTTCAAAATATGCTCAACGTTATCATAGTTGGTAGATAGAATATTTTTTTTGTAGTACACAGTTGAGGATTAACTTCTACCCTACCTACCCCATAGATATAGTATGTACAATATAAACAGAGTCAGATGAAAAGCGAAACCAAAAAAATAAAATCTATGTGTTAGGGAATTGTCCATGTGTTAGTTAAAAAAGTGTTGTCAAAAAGTCCATGTTCAGTATCGATATCGATACTTGGTGAACACCATAAGAAATACGATTAAAGGGTTGTTGATTACATTGAACTGTAATAAGAGCTGGGAAAAAACATGCTTTGTTTTAATTAAAATACAAATTACAAAATAATATCTCGAATGTATTTAAAATACGAAATACAAAATATTTTTAAGTCGTGTAATTATTTAAAATATAAAATACAGTATTTTACATATTTTTATTTAAAATACAAATTAAAAAATACAGTCGGTCATCCATCGTGACATTCGTACTAATAAACTTAATCAATACACAGAAGTTAGGTGTAAATAACCGTTTGAAATGAAAATTACAATTTACAAGGTACTTGACAATTTGACGTACGCCATTTTGCTTATTTTCTGCAGAACGCATCTATTAATAAAATCGCTAAATGTGTTTTGAAGCCAAAAGTATTTGAAATACTTTTTTTTTATGCTTTGTTAGTAAGAACAAAATTCTTAATAATTAATTACGATCTAGCCTAAAAGACTAATAAGCAATTTAACTCTAACTTAATATGTTACGTTATAGATTATGTAAAAACTAAGAATAGTGTCCATTTGCACTTTTACACAAGTCCGTAGCACTTTCTTAGAGTCTGATATAATTTATAAAAACACTATGTTCATGTGTCATTTCAGATCGTCATTTTTTATGTACCAGGGTGCATTTACAGCATCCCTAAGCACTTTATTTTGGAATTGTTGGATTAATATTACGTTGCTTTGTTTAGTACAGCCCCAAAGTTGGATACCAAACGTCCAAATTGGCATCAGTATATGCTTGTATATGGTTATTTTGTTATGTATTGATAGACAGGATTTCCTTCCGAGTAACCAATGCATACTTTTATAACGTATGTCGAGTGTCTGTCTTTTCTTTTTGTCATGGGCTTTCAAACGCAACTTGGTGTCGAGAGTTATGCCAAGGTATTTGGCTGTATTAGCATGAGGCACTTGCATGCCATTTATGTAGATTGGGTGATAGTCCAAGTATTTATTTGTGAAGTCAATGAGAATTGATTTTGACTTATTCAGTTTGATTTTCCATTTTTGTGTCCAGTCATAAACTTTGTTCACAGCTAGTTGAACTTTTTCTACTGCTTCTCTGTGGCTTGATCCGGTAGCCATAATTGCAGTATCATCTGCATAGGTCGCAATGGTGTTGTTTTCCAGTTCTGGGATGTCACATGTGTATAACAAGTACAAAGTTGGGCCTAGCACACTACCTTGAGGTACCCCAGCTTTTATAGCGTTTAGCTAGGAATAGGCGAAAAAAAAAAAAAAAAAATTTGCTGATGAGCAGAGCACTGATCTTCTTCTTCTTCATCGTGTCGATGATTCCATTTTTAGTTTTTAAATTAGATATTGTGTTTCGACCAGAACTCGGCCACGTCGACAGCCCTAGAACTGGCCTCGCATAGGTCCTTCATGGTGCAGGTGTTTGTGCACAGAGCAGCAGAGCACTGATGTATTCTAGACACTGTAAAACTAATACATGCAAACAATATAATGACATTCCTAAACCTACTCAAAGAAACAAAACATAATTTTTGAAAAAATAATAATAATAATAAACATGCAACTTAAAGTACAGTTTAGATAAAAACATCGTCTCAATCGTACCTTAAATCTATTTTAACAAAACTTGACTTAATAAGTTTGTACTCATGTCATGATGTCACTAAAAACGATTAAGTTTTTATCGATACTCATGACGTCACCGCTTTGTCAAGCCCTAGCGTAAACAAACAATTTACTCTTTTACATAATATTTTCGCAAATATTGTTTAAATATACTAAATATACTTATATAATACAATGGAAATCAATATACTATTGTAAGAATCTTTGTCTGAGCCGATTACTAGCAGAAATTAGTCAAAATATGGTTCGAAACAATCCAAGGACAAAATTGTATTTACCTATGAAACGTGTATTTATTGGGGTTATTTCGTCTTGTAACGTCACATTCACTCACAGAACAAGCCACGATAGTTGCATAATTAATATTATTAATTTAAATCTAAAGATTATTATTTAAATGCAAGAAATTCACCGCGGCGTAAAATAGATGGGCCGCTATGGACCCTTCCTCGCGAAAAAAGTGACATGACGACTTTATTCACTCTCTCTTTTTCTCTTGGGCGGTTTGTACTTGATTAGGATTTCTCGCTCGCACGCTTCGTGTATCTTTTGGCGTAGCAACCTACCCTACCCTACCCTACCTACCCTACCCTACCTACCCTACCCTACCCTACCTACCCTACCCTACCTACCCTACCTACCCTACCCTACCTACCCTACCCTACCTACCCTACCCTACCTACCCTACCCTACCTACCCTACCCTACCTACCCTACCCTACCTACCCTACCCTACCTACCCTACCCTACCTACCCTACCCTACCTACCCTACCCTACCTACCCTACCCTACCTACCCTACACTACCTACCCTACCCTACCTACCCTACCCTACGTACCCTACCCTACCCTACCTACCCTACCCTACCTACCCTACCCTACCTACCCTACCCTACCTACCCTACCCTACCTACCCTACCCTACCTACCCTACCCTACCTACCCTACCCTGCCTACCCTACCCTACCTACCCTACCCTACCTACCCTACCCTACCTACCCTACCCTACCTACCCTACCCTACCTACCCTACCCTACCTACCCTACCCTACCTACCCTACCCTACCTACCCTACCCTACCTACCCTACCCTACCTACCCTACCCTACCTACCCTACCCTACCTACCCTACCCTACCTACCCTACCCTACCTACCCTACCCTACCTACCCTACCCTACCTACCCTACCCTACCTACCCTACCCTACCTACCCTACCCTACCTACCCTACCCTACCTACCCTACCCTACCTACCCTACCCTACCTTCGCTCCGCACAAAACCTGTGCGATGGTCGTAACCAACAAGCGCAAGTATGATACCCCAAGGTTGAGCATGGCCGGGGTCGACATTTGTATGGTTAAGAAGATGAAGTTGTTGGGTCTAACCATAGACGAGAAGCTCACCTTCAACGAGCACACCGCGAACGTCTGCAGGAGGGCAGTTAACATTTATAAGCAGCTGTCCCGCGCCGCTAAAGTGAGTTGGGGATTGGACGCACAGATCATACACACAATCTACACTGCTATGATTGAGCCCATAATAACGTACGCGGCCGCAGCCTGGGCTCCCGCTACGAAGAAGCTGGGAATACGGAAGAAGCTAGGCTCGGTCCAAAGAGGATTCGTCCAGAAGATCTGTAAATCTTACCGTACTGTCTCCCTGAACTCGGCACTGGTACTTTCCGGAATACTACCTCTAGATCTGCGCATACAGGAGGCAGCCGCCCTGTATGAAGCGAGGAGAGGGCCATCCCGGTTTGTGCCAGGAGATAGGGAGATCGAAAGTGCGGTAAGGTTTGCAGAGGCTCCTCATCCAGCTACACAGATGCCCCTGGAGTTCATGTGCCTGACAGACCAACAGTTGCTAGACGGCAACAATGTGCAGGCGGTGCGAATCTTCACCGACGGCAGCAAGATTGAGGGGAAGGTCGGGGCCGCATTATCCATTTGGGATAATGAAGGCGAAGTCCGGAACCTCAAACTTAGCTTAGCCGCGTACTGCACAGTCTACCAGGCGGAACTCCTGGCCATCTGCAAAGCGACGGACGTGATCCTTACGCGGCAAGAGACGAGCTATGGTTTGTACAGTGACTCAATGTCAGCATTGCAGACGCTTGCAAGCCATGGCTCTCTCCATCCCCTGGCAGTTCGCGCGCGCGCCAATTTGGCTCAAGCCCTGGGCCAGAGCAAAGCTGTTTCTTTGTTCTGGATCAAGGCCCACGCGGGCCTGCCGGGGAATGAGCGAGCGGACGAGTTGGCAAAGAAGGCAGCATTGTCGTTACGGAGGAAGCCGGACTACGACCAGTGTCCGGTATCATTTATCAAGCGACAGATCCGTTTGGAATCGCTTGATGAATGGAACCGAAGATATGTGTCGGGCGAGACAGCTTCTGTGACGAAAATGTTTCTTCCGGATGCCATAGCGGCTTTCCGTATTATAAAACAGGTGCGGCCCACAGGCGTTCTCACGCAGGTTTTGACGGGGCACGGCGGGTTCTCTGAATACTTGAATCGTTTCAAGTGTAAGGATAACCCATCGTGCGTCTGCGATCCAGGCGTGGCAGAGACTGTCCAGCACATACTTGTAGATTGCCCGTTATTTATCAGGGAACGCTACCAACTCGAATGTGAGCTGGACAGGAGATTGACGAAGGAGAGCCTGCATGGGCTCATGAGTAAGCAACACAGGGAAAAGTTCCTGGTGTACTGTGTTAATGTGGCCTCCACCGTCATTGCACGAAACCGAAGTTGAAGCAGCACTATGCTTCACTAGTATTATAAGAATATTTGTAAGAAGCATAGAATAGCACGCACAAAACTGCAATGACGAACCCTGCACTGGGGTAGTACCTAAGAAAACAGATTGTCTGTATGGTGAAAAGCACTGTTGTGCTTCTCATCCCTAAATGTAAGGCATTATTTATATTGTGATATTCCCTGTGATAAACAGCACTTCTGTACCTTACCTGTGATCTGCAGCACTTTTTGCATATTTTACTGTGATCAACAGCACTTTTTTTTGTATTCTTGTATATATAGCACTTTTTCTTTTAACCTTACACCAAATAAATAAAGTTGCCTTTAAGTATTTATACAAAGTGGGAGTCCCACCCACTGTATACAAGAAGACGTATGCAAGAAGAACCATGGTATGAAGAATGAAAGTACGAGAGGCATGAAAGAGGAATGGAATGAAAGAATTTGCACAGAATAGGCGCCAACTTCGTTGAGCGGGATTAGTATTATAAAAAAAAAATACCCTACCCTACCTACCCTACCCTACCTACCCTACCCTACCTACCCTGCCCTACCTACCCTACCCTACCCTACCTACCCTACCCTACCTACCCTACCCTACCTACCCTACCCTACCTACCCTACCCTACCTACCCTACCCTACCTACCCTACCCTACCTACCCTACCCTACCTACCCTACCCTACCTACCCTACCCTACCCTACCCTACCCTACCTACCCTACCCTACCTACCCTACCCTACCTACCCTACCCTACCTACCCTACCCTACCTACCCTGCCCTACCTACCCTACCCTACCTACCCTACCCTACCTACCCTACCCTACCTACCCTACCCTACCTACCCTACCCTACCTACCCTACCCTACCTACCCTACCCTACCTACCCTACCCTACCTACCCTACCCTACCTACCCTACCCTACCTACCCTACCCTACCTACCCTACCCTACCTACCCTACCCTACCTACCCTACCCTACCTACCCTACCCTACCTACCCTACCCTACCTACCCTACCCTACCTACCCTGCCCTACCTACCCTACCCTACCTACCCTACCCTACCTACCCTACCCTACCTACCCTACCCTACCTACCCTACCCTACCTACCATACCTACCCTACCAACCCTTGTGGTTTTCATTCCACATGTCTTAGTTTACTTACGTTTTATAATATATTTTATCTACTCTCATAGCGTAATATTCGAATTATAAACTTCAAAACGAGTTTATATTGACATACTTTATAAACACAATACCGAAATTTAAAAATAGAATCTTATTATAACACTTTTTCTCTAACAAAATAATGCTATAATACAATTTTTTTCTATTACGATACAGGACAAATCCAAGAAGTTAATCACTAAGGAGTTTTCATCAATATTTTTTTGTAACGCGAATTTTGACTCTTTCTACCTGTTCATAGAGCTCAAAATATTTGCCCAAAATTAAATTCGCGCCGCGGTGCGGTGGATTCTGTGACAAAACACGGCTTTCTTGCGGTATTATTTCTGCACTATTTTTTTACCGCAATGCGAGCAACTTCATACAATTCCATAGGTCCAGGAATGGGAGGAAAAAATTCGCGCGAATAAAAATCGCAGTGCGTGCTAAACCTTAGCGATCTTGTGTTGGGTTTTGGCGCCATTTATACGTTTTGCAAGTTTTGCTGTATTGGATTTTATGTGTTTTTTAAATTTTTGCTTGAAAATGTCTGATATCAGTTAATGTGAAGAAAATTTGACTTCGCCTGATATTTTAGATGCAGCGAAGGAAATTACTCATATCTATTACCAGCAAAGACGAGAAAATTATATGATAAATGCTATCACTTCTTTATGGCATGAAAAATGCAAAAAAGGTATTTAGTAGATTCAATCCCAATGTATGAGTGTAGATAAAGTAGTGTATGAAACTGCACATAACTAGGTATTAAAACATTCGTGTGAATACTATTAAAAACCTCGCCTACGGCTCGGTTTTTAAACACACACTCATGTTTTAATACCCCTTATTATGCAACAGTTTCATAAACTACTATTACAAATTTCATCACCGTAACTTTTGAAATTGTATCATCTCATGTTTTCCATTTTTATGTATTCTTTAAATTGGTAGTGGAGTGGATTGATAATTTTTATTACTTGTACATTTTTTATTTACATTTAATTATTGACGTTCAAAAGTGCCGCTTATTGGCCTAATTGAAATAAATATATTTGAGTTTGACTTTGACTTTGGTATAAACCTGAAAATCATAAGATTAGTTTTAACCATAAATTTAGAATTTTTTTGCTACGCCAAAAGATACACGAAGCGTGCGAGCGAGAAATCCTAATCAAGTACAAACCGCCCAAGAGAAAAAGAGAGAGTGAATAAAGTTCGGTCATGTCACTTTTTTCGCGAGGAAGGGTCCATAGCGGCCCATCTATTTTACGCCGCGGTGAATTTCTTGCATTTAAATAATAATCTTTAGATTTAATTTAATAATATTAATTATGCAACTATGGTGGCTTGTTCTGTGAGTGAATGTGACGTTACAAGACGAAATAACCGCAATAAATACACGTTTCATAGGTAAATACAATTTTGTCCTTGGATTGTTTCGAACCATATTTTGACTAATTTCTGCTAGTAATCGGCTCAGAAAAAGATTCTTACAATAGTATATTGATTTCCATTGTATTATATAAGTATATTTAGTATATTTAAACAATATTTGCGAAAATATTATGTAAAAGAGTAAATTGTTTGTTTACCCTAGGGCTTGACAAAGCGGTGACGTCATGAGTATCGATAAAAACTTTCTTTTTTTTTTTTTTTTTTGTGATGGGCTTGCACTTGACTCTAGTCTAGGTCAGAGGTGAAAGAGACCAAGTCGACGATGGAGTGAGTTTGCCCAGAAGAAGCCTGTTCACTCTAACTTTGAAGAGATTCGGGTTGAAGGCGAAACCTAATCGAAAACGAACCGAACCGAACCGAACCGAACTCAAACGAACCGAAACCCCGAACCGAACCGAACTTAATCGTTTTTAGTGACATCATCACATGAGTACAAACTTATTAAGTCAAGTTTTGTTAAAATAGATTTAAGGTACGATTGAGAAGATGTTTTTATCTAAACTGTACTTTAAGTTGCAAGTTTATTATTATTATTATTTTTTCAAAAATTATGTTTTGTTTCTTTGAGTAGGTTTAGGATTGTCATTATATTATAAACGGTTAAAACCAGTAATAGAGGATAATGACCTTATTCCAAATCATCAATTTGGCTTTAGGGAAAAACACTCAACAATAGACCAGGTAAAAAAAACACTTGAAAATAAGGAAGTCTGCGCCACCGTGTCTTTAGATGTCACGCAAGCTTTTGACAAAGTTTGGCATATTCAAGCTCGGACGCATGCTACCAGCATTTGCAGATATCCTAGAGTCGTATATAACTAATATAATGTTTAGAATACGGCAAGAAGACGCATATTCCGAGCTAAACGCTATAAAAGCTGGGGTACCTCAAGGTAGTGTGCTAGGCCCAACTTTGTACTTGTTATACACATGTGACATCCCAGAACTGGATTGGCTTCAAAATACATTTAGCGATTTTATTAATAGATGCGTTCTGCAGAAAATAAGCAAAATGGCGTACGTCAAATTGTCAAGTACCTTGTAAATTGTAATTTTCATTTCAAATGGTTATTTACACCTAACTTCTGTGTATTGATTAAGTTTATTAGTACGAATGTCACGATGGATGACCGACTGTATTTTTTAATTTGTATTTTAAATAAAAATATGTAAAATACTGTATTTTATATTTTAAATAATTACACGACTTAAAAATATTTTGTATTTCGTATTTTAAATACATGCGAGATATTATTTTGTAATTTGTATTTTAATTAAAACAAAGCATGGTTTTTGCCCAGCTCTTATTACAATTCAATGTAACCAACAACCCTTTAATCGTATTTCTTATGGTGTTCACCAAGTATCGATATCGATACTGAACATGGACTTTTTGACAACACTTTTTTAACTAACACATGGACAATTCCCTAACACATAGATTTTATTTTTTTGGTTTCGCTTTTCATCTGACTCTGTTTATCTTGTACATACTATATCTATGGTTTTAATATCCAAAACTATTATATTATTTTTAACTCTTGACATTTTTATTTGAGGTGACATCTGTCTTTTTTATTTTCTTAAACCATAGACATAAGATACCATGGACAATACTTCTTAAGCTCGTTATACATTATAATTTTTATAATAAGGGCAGCGGCAGACTGCGCCTCTGTAAACCGTTTTTATACGTTCATGATTTCTGAATTGATATTTGAAATTAAAATTTAGAAGACATGTCGGAACGAAGAAAAACGGGTGTCACTTTTTTAGTTTGGGAATCTGGACTGAACGCGGAAAGTGCGTTTTTCTGTTTTTTACTACTTAGTACTACGTGGTGTACTATTGAATCTGAAAATCTCTTTAAAACTATTATATATAAGGCCTGTGAGTCTACCAAATTTGTGAAATGCAATAAATATTATTTATTGAGTGTGTTACTGGTTCTTTAACTTCGACGGTCACCGCTTCATATCAAAAGGGCTTGATTGATCAGCATATTAAGCCACAGCCTGACCTCCACACTCCTAGCTGCCTGTTCCTGCACCAGTGCTACTGCTACTGCTACCTGCCTGTTATCCTGACAATTGGTTCAAGCCTTGACTATCTAACTGTGTGCCAGCCCATTCGTCCTGCTGGCTACCCTACTGCCTACCTAAGCGATTCATCTGCGAGCTCATCTGCCTACCTCGGGCATTCCACGTCTTCGTGTCCGTCCAGCTGCCTAGCCTGCCTGCCTGCTATGAAAAACCTGCCCACGTCGTGCGAAGCCGGATCTTCCTAGCTGCTCACGTCGTGCGAAGCCGGATCTTTAATTTCTTTACCTATATCCTTTTTCTTTTTTTTTTTTAACTTTATTATTAACGTGGCTTACGTATAGTTCAACTGAGCTATACGTAACGCTACACCCTACCCTACCCTACCTACCTTACCAGTGTAAGTAAGGTAACATTTTTATTTCTTTATTTTTTTTTTCATAATTTCCTTCTCCTAACAATAACAAACACAACAAAAAAAGAATAAGCGAAATTGGATCAAAATTGAAATAAGCATAAAATGAAATGCCATCATGGATGGTATTAAATGAAAATTATTTTATATCATATCATATAGTACAATACAATTTTCTTATTTTCCTATTCTCACACACTATTGTCTACATTTCTTTTTAATTTTTCCTTTTCGCGGGTCTGCTGGCAGAAATTTCTTAAGAAATAAGCAGTGCCCTTGTACTCTATTGTCTTGATGTGTTGTCTTTATGTATTTTACTGTGTGTGTACATTAATTATTAAATAAATAAATAGTATGAATCATATTGAAACAATCCAAACCATCCATTGGTTTTTCACCGCAGATTCGATTGTTGTAAAATGGTCGTAATAAGGTCTACATCTCTTTCGGGTATCTCTGAACTTGTGTTTTGGCTTTCTTTGTGCATGGAGCCCACCCTCCGCTGCAGCGTCATCGGGTTGATTATCAGTGCTGGGCTTGCTAATCATCTCTTTTAGAATTTGTTACCGAAATTCTAAAACACTTATTTTTTTTTCCTTTTCCAAATTTTTGGTGAATAACCCAAGCATTTAATATCATTGTGCCACAGACAATCTCAATGATCAGCTTGCGGTACCACTTTAGGGTTTTCTATGGCTGGTATAGTACGACGCCGTCTGATCAGAAATATCTAGCCCCTTTTTCGCATTATTATAATCCAAAACAAGAGAGAGAAAGCATAATTCCTGTCCGTGTCTACCGGTGGCGCACCCCGTCCGGGCAAGACTTTTGGTTCATGGGGCGGTGATGTACCACCGGTGGCCAAATGAAGATTTGCGCCGTAGGATACCAAGTACCTACTCATGAGGTGCCAGTCTGAACGTGTTAATAAGGCTCAAGGACAAACTCTGACGTATGCTGGTGTAGATTTGAGGGAGAATTGCTTTTGCCATGGACAATTCTATGTAGCGTGTTCACATGTTAGCTCATCAAATAGTCTGGTGATATTGGCGTGGACATGCAAAATGGTTTAAAATGTTGTTTATAAGGAAATACTTTAATTTAATTACTTACTTATGCGTATGATTACTTATTATTAGTCATGGATAAACACAGAAATAGTGAAGGGATAGGGACGGGACAAGGATAGAGCGATAATAGTATATAGTGATAAAGTAGGTAAGTATAAGTCTGTCCTAAGAAACACTTTCGCATTACATTATTTTTTACTTTTTTTCTACATAATGTTAAAATATGATAAGGAGAAGCATGTAGTCTACGCGTGCGAAGCCGCGGGCAACAGCTAGTTGTATATACAACCCATGGAGATCTATCAATTATTGAACATATAATAAATACTTCATCACTCCAATTTGATTCATATTCTTTTTGGAAAGCATGTTTATATTTAGTTATGCGAACATAATCACATTGAAATTTGGTTTTGGATGTTCTAAAGAAACTTTGTTTGGCCCCCTATCATAAAGATTAGTCCAAACTGTCATACGAGTAACATTGTTGGAATTTACATCACATGGACACATCCTAATACTAGAGTGAATGCTGTGATTTTAAGAGTGTATTGATTCTTGTAAAACATATATATATCTATAAGTATTATTATGAGTGAAATAACGCCACATTTTCATATTTAGAGTTCTTTGAAATCGTTCAACAATACTAGCATTAATATCAGGATTGTTAGTGGTATAGTAATTAATCTTTTTGGATTTAAAGTATTTTTGTACATCTTTTGAAACAAATTCTGTACCTTTATCAGATTGTATGTTTAATATGCAATGTTTGTATGTAAGTCTCTTCATTCCTTTGTTTTATTTAGTTTCACCAGTCCTGATTTCAGTGTGTATGTAATCAAACCTTGCATGTTAAATTTGAAGGCAGATGGCACGTTTTTATCTCGCGACAGCTGGCATTTGAATGAACTGGCGGCCGTGTTACTGCCCGGATAATGCTATGATGATAATTCAATGTTAAATACCATCGAGCTAGTCTGATGATTGTGCCACATGTATTTAGTGTGGATAAATATTCAAAAAGGGTATCAAAAATATCATTCAATTCCAATAAAAAAAAAAAAAATTGGTAACATCATCAGAATCTCTGTCCGAAACCGAACTAGCTTTTATTATTCTTCCCACATTCAAATACCATTAAAACCATAAGATTCTAGAATTCTAGATTTAAAAAAATGTCAACGTTGATAAAGTCATTGCTAAATTCATCAACTTGATTGCAGATGCAGCTTACAAAATAATTGTAAATAGTATATTTAAATTATTTTACGTATGAAATTGGCGTTTTGTCGTACTTTTATCTCAAATATCTCCTCTTTGGTTTGGAACTCCAATTTTAAATTTATGCAGCTATTTACTCATGCTTTTGTGTTTGGAAAACACAAAATCATAAGTATCGCGCATTGAAATATCGCGTTATTTACGGGTACGAGTTCCATCGTGGCACCAGTGCTGCAGAAACGGCTCGCAGGATTAATGATGTGTATGGCGACGGTGTCGCAAAAGAAAACAGAGTGCGTTTTTGGTTCCAACGTTTTCGTTCTAGAAATTTCGACCTGCAGCCCCGTGGACGGCCGGAGACCAAAGTTGATAATGAAGAATTGAAATTGTGGAAGCGGATCCATCGCAAACCACGTCCGAGTTAGCTGCAGGCTGCGGTGTTAGTGATAAAACTGTTTCCATCCCAATCCACTTGAAGCAAATTGGGAAGGTAAAAAAGCTTGAAAGGTGGGTACCTCATGAATTGAGTGCAGCAAACCGACAAACGCGCGTCGACTGCTGCGTTACATTACTCAACCGGCACAATAATGAAGGGATTTTAAATCGAATCATAACCTGTGATAAAAAGTAGATCCTGTACAATAAACGGAAACGCAATGGCTGAACCCTGGCGAACCAGTCAAATCCTGCCCCAAGCGAAAATTTACTCAAAATAATTACTTATGAGCGTTTGGTGGACTAGTGCCGGTGTCGTTCACTACAGCATTCTTAAATCAGGCCAGACGATTACGACCGATGTCTATTATCAGCAACTGCAAACCATGATGGAAAAGCTAACTGCTAAACAGCCGAGGCTGGTCAATCGCTCTAGGCCCCTACTGCTTCAGGACAACGCTAGACCACACACTGCACAACTGACGACTACCAAATTAGAAGAGCTTCAATTGGAATGTCTAAGACATCCACCGTACTCCCCAGACCTTGCTCCAACAGATTACCATTTTTTTTCGAAATTTGGATAATTACTTGCAAGGGAAAAAATTCAACTCCGATGGGGCAGTCCAAAACGCCTTCAAAGATTTTATTGATTCCCGTCCGAATGGTTTTTTTTGTAAAGGGATCAATAAACTACCTATGAGATGGCAAAAGTGCATAGATAGCAATGGTACATACTTTGATTAAATAAATATATAATATTTTAAAAAATACGACTATGTACCTCCCTTACAAAACGCCAATTTCATATGTAAAATAATTTATTAATAATTGATAGAATGCCTCTAAATTATTATATTAATGAACAGATGCTTTTTAAGGACATCTCCGCCACACTATTTTCAGCCACTGCCACTCCTGAAAACTAGAATCAACAGTAGAATTAATATTTGTTTCGGGATATTTACCATGTATATTTTGTATTTTGTTGAGAGCTCGATATTTCGGCACCGTTACAAGCGCCATGAATGCGCCCGAAACAAATATGAATTCTAATGATTGTGACCATGTCAGCTTAAAAACTTAGAATCAACAGTGATGACCAACAGAAAATTGCCGAGGCAATGATTTACAAGTCCCGGTGAAACCATTCAACTATCTTGCATGGACCTCGTAACGAACATCAGAAAATAACAGTGGACCAGCATTTATTGATATGTTCTTCTCTTCGTGTAACTAGCACGACAGTTATCTGAATTTGTTTGACCCAAAAATTATCCGTTACCACGGCATCGTCGGTGGTAGAACATAGAATATTACTTGGCTACATTTTTTGGGGCACAAAGGGCAGGATAGGTGGTGGAGCATCTTTTGCGACTGAGCTGCACAGGTAGGATGATGTAGGTACTTCGGCACCGTTACAAGCGCCATGAATGCGCCCGAAACAAATATGAATTCTAATGATTGTGACCATGTCAGCTTAAAAACTTAGAATCAACAGTGATGACCAACAGAAAATTGCCGAGGCAATGATTTACAAGTCCCGGTGAAACCATTCAACTATCTTGCATGGACCTCGTAACGAACATCAGAAAATAACAGTGGACCAGCATTTATTGATATGTTCTCCTCTTCGTGTAACTAGCACGACAGTCATCTGAATTTGTTTGACCCAAAAATTATCCGTTACCACGGCATCGTCGGTGGTAGAACATAGAATATTACTTGGCTACATGTTTTGGTGCACAAAGGGCAGGATAGGTGGTGGAGCATCTTTTGCGACTGAGCTCCACAAGTACCTATACCATCCTACCTGTGCAGCTCCGTTGAGGTAGCTCCATTTTTTAATGTTGCTTACGGGTTGGGTAAATGCTCATGCGATCCACACCAGTTCCACAAGCAAGGCTAGCAGTCACCGAAGTACTTTGGCCAATATCGCCGGATATTCTTTGGCAGCTTAGGAACAGATGTGCTGCTGCCTTAATCGTGCAGGCTTTGCAGAGTGGGCTGTCCGTGACTCTTATGACAAAGAAGTTACGGCTGTGACTGCTCGCAACTGTAGTTTAGTCAAACGTAGGGCCTGTTTCGTGAAGCGGCCGTCGATAGAGGGAAGTGTCTCCTTGGTCTGTCTACACACGCCGGGGTCAATTCATAGCTTGTGATGTCTCTCTGGTGCATGTTCTTACCATGCAGATAGCATTGGTATCTGAAAGGTAACGGCACGGTGCTGCCATACTCGAACCCCTTTTAGCGAATTCATCCGCTGCATCATTGTCTTGGAAATCGCTGTGTCCTTTGATCCATTGAATGGGTACTTTATTGAGTATACTAATCTGGCTGAAGTATTTGTGACACTCGTCTATCAGCCCAAAATTAACTGTTTGTCTGTTCCGTGCTTGCATGACGTCCATGCTGTCCAAAAGTATACGTATAGAGAAGTCCTTAACTTCTCTAGTTATGATGGCTGAGATTGTGAGCGAGATGCGCAAGCAATCAGCTTGGAACACCGTGTTGTTGTCCCCGAATGGTGTGGCAAAACAATTTACAACAACAAAAACCCGTCCGTAAAAATAAAGTTACATGATGAAGCGGAATTTACGTCAAAAAGCCCGCCCCTTATCATGTTTCTAATTAGTACGCTTCACAATCACAAGTATCTCGGGATCCGCGTAAACAGCTGCCTATAAAGGTTAATGTTATTTTCAATAATTGTCAGTTTATCTCAAACAACGCACCGATAAATGAGTGCACAAAACCGCGTAGCAGACACAATAGTTATTAAACAATCAAAACAAATCAATTTGGTTCTACAACTGACAGTTTACACGTTTTAGTGCTTTGTTATTATTTTATTAAACCATAACTACAGAAGAGAACTTTAGACTTCTATGTAAAGTGTTTGCCTTTTCTTAAATTAAAAGGTGTGAAGACATTGTAAGAAGTAATTGAACTGTGATTTAGAAACCTACCGAAGATCAAAATGAAAGGAGAAATTCCAATGTGCAGAAGATGTTGCTTCTGTGTGCCGCTGCGATATGGTTTGCTTGCGTGGGGTTACTTCAAGATGGTGAGTATATTATATAATTATTAGAAACCGGATTATATGCAACACAAAACGATCTAAAAATGCTTAAAATATGCGTGAAAAGTGTCAAAATATGCAACATCAAACAGTAAAAATCTACCTAGTCCTGCTTATTTTATGAAAAAAAAAAACAACACTGTAAAAGTTAAATTTGTTTATTTATTTACATTATTGTACAAAAGTATCGTTTTCAAATCATTGTATATTTTGCTTCTTTTGTAAACAACGACGTAAATTCAAAATTTTCTTTGGTAAAATTGTCTCTTCCGTCGGTCAAAACATTTTTTAAGCAGGAAAATACCATTTTACGTCGAAGTATGTATAAAAATGTGCATATATCACTAGTTTTTTTGTTTGTTTGTTTTTGTTTAAATTTGCAATAACCCGTGAAAAGGGGCTAAATATGTGAATGCAAATGCGTATAATCTGGTCGCTAATAATTTTATTAACTTCAAATCAATGAAAGATTAAGATATCTTTACAAAGAAAAACCTTTAAATATAAAGAGTATCCGACTAATTTAAATCAACAATCATTTTACAATGTAATGTTGAATGATTTATTTTATTTTTACTCATTTATCCTTGTACTAAAACGCCTTGCAGCAATTAGGTACCCCAATGGAGCACCAACTTTACCTCATTATTTAAATAGAATTTGTCGTACTCTTTCATTGGCCGAATTCACTTACACAATTAGCCTGTTCGTTTTCTAACGATGTTTGCCGATGTCAGCAATATCCAAGATAAACTCAGAAGTATATATAAATTGAAAGAGTCACATTGGTACTTGCCCGGCTTCGAACTCACGACCTCAAGCATGAAGTTTGAGCCGCCACGACATATTCGATGAATGACTATATTTTATTTCTGCATACTATATCAATTGCCTTTTCTTTCAGATATCAGAAGCGTTCATCTTCTCCTTAATGACATATTCTTTAATATACGATTTGAAGAGGTTAGCAAATTCCGAGAATAAAGACTATGTCAACGGAATATATACAGACATGATTATAACAGTGGTCGCAATCACTGTATTCTTCACAGACTTGATAATGACCATCGTGTTTATCGTTGGAGGACATAAGGTGAGAACAAGAACATAGGATTCGTTGAGTAGAGGTTAGGAGGGTAGGATTAGAGGATTTGTAAAACGAAAGGTGTCTGAGATAAATTGAATCTGGAAAGCAGATAACGTCTCATCAGATGCGCACTCTAATTGCGTAACTTTATTACAATATTAGCTGTTCCCCGCGGCTTCGCTCCCGTGGGCCACCCCACAAGGTCCGTTTTCAGGATTAAAAAATAGCCTGTGTCACTCAAGAATAATGTAACTTTGTACCGGTGTAATTTTTTATAAATCGGTCCAGTAGTTTCGGAGCCTATTCGGTACAAACAAAAAAACAAACAAACCAAAAAATCTTTCCTTTTTATAATATTGGTATAAATGAAAAGATGCGCGGACGCTGCCATTATGATAATTAATTACATGATTTACGCTGTCGAGCAGACGGATTTTGGTTTTACATATGAAGAAATTAATACAAGCAAAGAATATATTGCGTGCGCGTTCTTTGATCGTTCAAAAAGTTACGCAATTAGGGGGCGTATTAAATAGAATGACGTATAGAGGATGAGCTGTGGATACTGATTTATTAGTAACTAAATCAGTATCGACAGCACATCCTCTTGTGCTTGTATCACTTGCGCATAAAGTAATAATGAGTCATACAAACCTTGATAAGAAAGCTAAAAAACTATCATTTTAAAACCAAGTTATTTTTATAACAAACTAACTGACCCGGCAAACTTTGTTTTGCAATAAAAACACCAAACATTCATCTACCCTACCTACCCTACCCTAACAACCCTACACTACCTACCCTACACTACCTACCCTACCCTAACTAACCTACACTACCTACCCTATCCTACCCTACCCTACCTACCCTACCCTACCCTACTTACCCTACCTAATCTACCTAACCTACCTATACTACCCTACTTACCCTACCCTACCCTAAACGGGATAAAAAGTATCCTATGTCTTTCTGGTTCTTAGCTACCTCCCTACCAATTTTCAGCCAAATCGGTTCAGCCGTTCTTGAGTTATAAATAGTGTAACTAACACGACTTTCTTTTATATATATAGATTTTTTTATTAAAATTGCAGTGTCACGAGACACAAACAACACGTTTATGTGTGCAAAATTTCAAGTCAATCCAACATCGGGAAGTGGCTCAAAGGCGAACGGCAGACTTGTATGGGCATTTCGTACAGCTAATAAAATTTCATGATTTGGAATATTTTTTTTTTGTTTTAATTGGTAGTTAATATGATAGATAATTCCTTTTTAAATTCATAGATTTTTAGAACTTGGGACGTAAAAGTTAGAACCCGTTTTATTTTTTAACGTTATGTACTAGTTTACCAATGTTACTAGTTTACATATTGTGTAAAGTAAATCTTCTAAATTGTTTGTTGCTATCTTTGTAGTGTTTTACTTACCATTAAGTAGGTAGATTCAGATGAGGATCAGATCGGATCTGCTAAGTGCATTAGGAGATACCTATATCCAGCAGCGGAATGTAACAGTTTGATAATGATAAATTTGTTGTTATTTATATTTCTAAACAATGAATTATCATTTTAGTATTTGTATTATTTTACATAAGTCAACTTATGAAAACATAACTGCGTTTAGTGTACGAATTTATTATTGATATTATTAATTAATCCGAAGCACTAAAAACAGTACACTTACATGAAAATAAATAGCTTAGTTGCCTTAATAAGTGGTACAAATTCTGTAACCGAACATAAACAAAAGTATGCTGTACAAAATCTGCCGTTTACTAACTTGCAAGATTTGATTACAGGCACCGGGACAGCTGGTGAAACTAATTAAAAGCTTATACTTAAATACTTTTTTCTTTTTCAGAAAAACGTGCAGCTGATTAGAGCATTCTATTACGTAAGCATGGGCATGTGGGTGTTGTCTTTCCTGTTGGCTTCATTCGCATTCGTTATATCAGTAAAGAGTTTAATATCGCTGCGGTATTGGTCTGTCTTTTTCTCTCTGACCACGATCTCTTTTTATTTCTTGGTAGTAGGTAAGCATATTTTTTTCTTGAATAATTTATTATTGCAATGAGTGGCTTATTCTGGCCTAGCCACCCAATCTAACTAGATGCTGCTGCCTAACATACCTCCTCAACCCAGACACAGGGTTAAACTACTCAAAACGACCGTCTGCTTGCCGAGCCATGGAGTGGTCTGGGATTTATGGTTACCCATCTACGAACACGTCATGAGTTTGGCTACGGGCACTGTTGTTCTATCTCAAAATGGTCAAAGTCGGTCTATCTCACAATGGTCTAGTCGTGTGTGCAGATGCATATGCACATTGTTTCTGTGTGCTCAAGCGTTACTGAGCTCTCCATAGCTTACGTGTACAGAAGCAATGTGCATCTATAAACACTACTAAGTCCAACCCGCCGTTGTGAGATAGAACAACTGTATCAGATTCGATTGCCAGGAAAAAATATTTTGTTGGCGATATACACAGCTATAATTATATTATAGCATCAATGTTGTCCCCCAGTTTTTGTTTTTAGTTTTATGGAACTGTTTGTAACGATTAGTAAAAGGGATAATTTGTGCAATAATAATAATAATACGAGCGTGTTACTGCCCCACTGCTGGGTAAAAGCCACTTCTCATACAGAGAAGGCACGAGCATTAATCACAACACTTGCTCAATATCTTCCAAAATAAGGTTAATTTTTACTATAATAGGTACTGATTTTATTTTATTCTAACACTTTTGGAGACGTCGGTATGAGGAATGCTCAAGTGTGAACTTTACAAATAAATACATTTTAGATTTTGGGGACGTTGGGAATTAATGTATAAAAAATAATTTTCGGGAACTTAGGAAAATAAGCATCACCCTTGTTCAATGTGGGTTGACGATTTCAAACTTATATTAACTACAAGTCCAGGTTTCCTCTCGATGTTTTCCTTCACCGTTGCCAGCGATATCCAAAATAAACTCAGAATGTGCAATAATGAAAAACAGTAATAAAACCTATCACTATGTTTTTTCCAGCTGTGCAAACTTACTTCCTTCTGCTGCTGAGGAGTGAGATCATCAAACTGAGGGACAATGGCGAGTTCAGATTTGTGAACAATGCGGCTGAAGCTAATTGTACCATGGAATGTGAAGAAATAGTAACTGGAGAGGAAACAGTGAAGCAAGAAGTTTGAAACGAACAAGGAACGATAACAACAACACGACTTTGGTGCCTGCGGCAAAGCAAACTGAAAACAAGACATTATAATGAAATAGTTCTGTTACATTTAAAGTAAAGGAAATGAGATAGTATATGCAAATATTTGCTTTTATTCTAGCTCCTGCCCGTTACTACGTCCGCGTCAAATTAATATCTAGCTTACTTACAGCATATATGGGTTATCGACGTAAAATAATATGTCATTTGCTTAAATAATAGAATACGTAATAGAATGTTCTTTTCGTGGTCAAACCACATTGAGTACTTGTGTAATAAACTTAGAATATTACTCGGTAAATTCTACCATCTAAGCTTTAAAGTACCAAGTAGTACACTTAAGTGCCTTTATCTACAATTAGCTGATCCCATATTAAGTTACGCCCTCGATTGCTATGGACTCACATTCAAAAGTAATTTAGAAAAATTAGAAGCACAACAAATTATATTTTTAAAACTATTAGTCAGCAAGAAAACTAAAAACAAATGTAAAGATGATTATAATAAGTTAGCTTGATAAAAGAGTACCCTACCTTCTCAACCAGTTGCCTGCTGATATAAGAAGTCAGGAAATAAAAGGTAAATTTGCCAAATCACTTAAGCGGTATGATCTTAAAAAAGGGGTTTGCAGTTTGTAGAGGGAGGGTTAGCAAATAAGTATATAAGTAGTTTTATAAGATATGGGTCATGTGATATATAATATGTTTTCATTATTTACATTACAAAAGTTAATATATTATTGTTAGTTATTGTAAAATTAAGTGTCCGCACATAAACATTATTTTTAATACTGTTTGTTCCGTTCCCACAGACAAACCGTGACAACGGTTTTGTGGGGCATAGTTCTTAAGTTAAGATGTTATAAACTTGTACTTTAATAAATAAATAAAAAAAAAAAAAAAAATAACATAAGATCGAAACCAGTAACTCGAATATATTGGATTCGAATGTAATAAGATTGCGATAGTTCGCTACCTCGAAATTTCTAATAAGCTCGAATCATCGTTACCGCCAACGACGGCATCTCGACACACTAACTCTCAAACGACCATTATATCAACAGCCTACTGTTAATGAAATTCAGCGAGCTTGACAATTTAGGAGATCACCTACGACGATCTATGCATTGATTCAGTGGCGCGTTTTATGAAACCGCCGGCATCACTACTATCTAAGAACGTTTGTCACATATGCAAACGTGCGACGGTATCGATGCTGCATCACTACTAACGCGCGTCTTCTTCGACTTGAATAACAGCGTCAACAGGCATTCACAGATAGTTACAACAGACTGTACTAATACTGCATTGCGTCTGTAGCCATGCTGTATCGCGATAGTAGCGATGCAGAATCATGGAAAGTACAAGGCAACTAAATCGCAATCTATTTTCGATTATATGCAAAAAACTGTCGGTGACCTCACGGTGCTTCCCACAGTTCCCCCCCGAAACCAAAAATACTTTTAGTAAATAGTTAGAGCCATAAAAGAATATAAGTTTCACGCGAACTAAGTAAGCTTGAATAAAACTACCTAATTTGGGTTTGGTTTGGTTGTTTTTATAATAATTTTCTTAATTACAGACATTTTAGTTTTATTAAAGAACTAGTTCTCCAAATAAGATATGTGGTAAAATAATATTTATTTTGCTATCAAAGTTAGGCTAATCTTTAATTTGTGCCAAAATAGTAACATCAAAGTGTTACGATATATATATTTTTAGAATGATCTATTTAGTAGCTTTCATTTGATACCCATATTGTTATGATAACGAAAAAAATTGTATTACCTTTTTTAAAGGGGATCATATTTTAAAATTATATAACCTATGTCACTCCCACAATTGAGACAAATCCAACGACACCTCAGAAATGGTCATGCTTACTAACATAAATACAATGATTCTCCTATACAGTCTAGTTGGTTAAAAATTAGGCACCCATCGGATCTTTAGATTATTTTTTGATAATTCACAACTTGTTAATGACGGGTAAATGTCAAAATAACAAAACAAAATATCTAATAATTTATTTGCATAATACAGGTTAATAAAGGTGTTACAAATATTATCTAGTCGATACTATACACTGTATTATAACCTAATGATGTGCAAATTAATAGAATTTTGGACTCACAAATCAAGTATTGCAGTAGTGTTGTTAATGAACTAATGTTATCGGTAATGTTGATCCTACACAATTTCACATTGTTTTATTTTAAAACCCATCTAAATTCTACGATTTTAAAGCAGTCAAGGATACATTAAGTTTGATTTAATTCGATCTGATCCATCAATCACTGCACACCACTATTCCATCATTCTGATCTGATCCATCATTCTGTGTACTCTATTGTACACAGAATGATCAAAAGCAGCAGAAGAAGTATTTTTTGCTTCGTTGGTATAATTCCTATAAGGCGTTCCATTATAAGGATAAAAATATGTTTATTAAAACTATCTAATAATATACTCCACAATACATGGTAGGTACCACATTTATATCTGTGGTACCTACCTACTCGAACAAGTTCAAGTTTTCGTTTCGTATTCCGCAGCCGCCATTTTGATTTTATAAAAAAAAACATAAAATATAACAGACTATCATCGACACCTCAGTAATTTAAATAAAAATAAAGTGAGTCATTAGAATGCTACGAGGGTATATAGTATCCTTCGTTCAAATAAGTAAAGTATTCACCAACAACACTGTCGGTCGTGGCGCAGTCGGGCCGTAAAAATATTAATAGTTTTTTTTTGACCGTGACCCCAACACAGAATTTGGACAGCGAAATCAGGGGAATACCCTGCTTATGATAGAGGCGCGTGGCTAAGGTTGCCACATTTTGAATGAATACAGTATTTTTCTCAAACAGTGTTAATAAAATTCGGTAGTTTTTGGTAGTTTAATAAAATCCTGGAAAATAAAAGAACTATAAAAATAGTACACCTGTACTATTACTACTACTACACTACTGTACTGTGTGTGTGTACTTGTTATTATTTTTGGCTTTTACCATCAAAGTTCTATTATTTTTAGAATAATTATAGCTGTTACCTGACCCACCCTATAAAAACAAACGAATTTGAAACCTCCGCTTGTAACATTAAGGATTATTTAATTTGTATGAGTTTTGTATGAGTATGAGTTGAGTATTGTATTATAATTAGTGTCATTGCTACTAATAGCTCATAATAATTATTTTATTCAAGAAGATTTTGGTCTCTTGGTTCTTGTATAAGGCTGAGACAAACAAGATGCGAGTTTAAATCCTGCGTTCAGGATATATTGTTTTGCTTACAATTTAGAATCTGTTCAATAAGTATTTTTAGCATTATTTGTATTAAAATGTAAAGAACTATAGATGGGCACATTCTTCAAATAAAAAAAATCTGTTTTGATGATATTTTTGCCTAACTTGTAATAAGTGGGTAGTTGAAAGACAAATATACGTATTCATTATAAAACTGGTAGTCAAATGTAAGTTACGGGTAGGAAAAAAGCAATGCCAGTCTACGCACAATTGCAGTCACTACGTATAGTAGTCACTACGCGTGAACATTATTTACCTTGCCTTACTAAATTGCGAAAAAATAACGACTTTTTCCATTTTTTTTTTTTAATTTAACTTTATCATAATTATTATTGGTTTTTATTTCTTTTGTTATTTGTATTTAAAAAGTAAAAATTATAAAAACTAAACAAAAAATTAAATAAGTAATTTAAATTAATTTTAAATTTGTTGAAATTAACAAGTCCTTCATGGTGACAAACCAATATTAAAACTCTTACCTTCCCTAACGTTACGTGTTAAAGATCAAATTTACATAACTGTATTCTATAATATTTGCTTACCTTGAACAAGTCTTTCTAGTTCGATAAACTCATGCGTATCGAATCGTATAATATACTTGCAGTAAGTTCAAAATCGTCAAACTTTTAGTAAGACGGCTAACGGTAGGGTGGGCCAGGTAACAGCTATTACCGACTGTACATTATGTTTAATTTATTAAATAAATACAAAGCATCCAATAGTTTATCTAATTGTTTAACTCCAAATTTCATTACATAAATTAAAAATAAATGGGTTAAAATCAAACCAAACTGGCGAAAATATAGTATTTTATGTACTATATTATTTTTCAGTAATATATTAGTACAATTGACGAAAACATAGTATGATACTATAATATACTACGGGTGGCAACCCTACGCGTGGCACTTGTTGCTACGCACGAAGCACGCCGACGCCGACGCCGACGCGACGCGCCTGTGGCCTCACGCGTCATTCTCGCTATGATAGTGATTCAGAGCGAATGTTCGTAACTGCGTTTTATTTACTAGTGGCGTGTGTGGCTTAAAAATAAAAACAATTTGGTTTCGAATGCAAAGTGTGTAAAAAAAAGGAAACAGAATATAACAAGTTGTCAACAGAACTGGTAAGTAAATCTATTTCTACTACCGTTATGTGGATTATCTACTAATATGTCGTCATCATAGCACTCCCAAATTAAAAATAGACCGGGGAACCAAGCAGAATCGATACAAAAACCGGCAAAGAGCGTGTAGACACCGCCGAAATATTCCTACTAATTTACTAAGGAAGAATTATATTTTTCGGTTTTCAAAGTAAACATTATTTTTGTAGACCGCATAACTATGTTTATTTATTAAGATTTTTTGCTGATTGCGTACCTAAAGTGTGCTAGTTAGAAACATCGTATATATTTTCCTGGAACATTTGCATAGTACCTCTAAACTAGATTTATTTCGGCTTCACTAACTAAAGTGATATTTTCAAGGTCTTATAACTAAAGAGGTATAATGAAGCTTCATTTGAATATTTTTTATCTAACTATGTTAGTAGATGATAAGAATTACTTTAACCAAAACATATCTTTATCAGTTTTTAGTTTAAAAGTTTAGTATTTACGTTTTTTATAATACAAATATTTATTTATCACTCAATGTAAGCATACGTCTAAATAATATATTACTAGTATATATAAAATCTACTCCAGAGAGGGGCAGCAATAGGTTCAACACGATGATGATTAAAAGTAAAACTAAAAAGTACTGGGTACTGCTCAAGTAGCAAAATTTAGTCCTGTAGTTACTCTAGGAGCATGCATTTTTTAGCCCTATAGAAATCCTATAAACGTTTATAGAACCGTATTTGGGGTGCAGTTTATAGGACTATTAGGTCCTGTGATCGTTGTGTTACAGTCCGGTAAAGTGCAATCGGATTTTATAATTACCTTATTAGGTGCTTTTACAGGGTACATTATCCTATACAGATCCCGTAAACGCACTGACTAAGCGCGATTAGTCCTCTAACGATCTAGTGCGTGACGCATACTGGTTTAAATAGTCCTGTAACGATCTAGTGTGTGTCACTACTGGTGTTATTGATGCCACATTGATCAGCGTGATGTTATTGTATTCTTTTAATAACGGTGCCGTGGTAAGTGTTGACAAAAAAAAATTGTTTAAGGGGTAAGTACTGAATACATTAAAATATATTATCTATTAGCATAACATAGGTAAATTTTGTCTAAGTTTTTGTGTAAAGAATGCCTAATCAAATTGCAATATAAATTGTATTGATACAATGTTCGAAGATAATAAACATGTCTTCATGCCCCTTCCAAATTAAACGTATTTATTAATTGTTTATTCGATAATAATTAACATACATATAAGCCGCCATGGGACGGATCGTGTGCCATTATATTGCATTTATCAAAACCTTTACAATACTATTTAGTCAACATACCTACTTCACCACCATATTTTAGTTTTACCTATATACATCGGTGGGCATGCTAGTTTCGTGCTAACAATACATTAGAAGTTATGTCTCAGACAAATCAATCCTTTAATATACTTGACCTATAGCACCTATATCTTTGTTGTTTTAACTTTTAATATTCTCATGTAAGTGAATTATTGTATTCTTATGGGAATATCAAACCTCAGATAGATTTAGTCTCAAAGAATAACATTTATAATAGCTAAACGTGAAACAAAGTTTTAATTTAATAGTAAGTTATGACTAGGGTTTCCGGGAATTTTTCCATACACGGGTATCGGGTATTTTTCCAGACACCCGGGTACGCCAATGTGGCCGGGTAACAGCATTTTACAAATAAATACCGCATCATTAGCTGTTTTGTGTTGTGTTTAATTATAAAAAACAAAAATAAGATACCTACTTCTTTAAAGTGCTGAAATAGCAGTACAATAAAGGGGCTTCTTCCGTGTAGCATATTTGTTGTTACTAAGAAAGAACAATGGCGAAATCTTAGCTGGCTTAAATTAATGTGTCTAAAAACGAGTTATTTATGAAAGAAATTCCATTAATTGAGTTTTTTTGAAAGTATAACATTAACTTGTTCACCACGGATAAAAAAAAACATAAAAAGTGAAAGTTATTTGATTTTTTCGTTACCTTTCATTAGCTTCATATTGCTATCATTATTGTATTTGTTATTATAATAAAACGGATTAAATGAATTTACAATACAGTTTATATCTAAGTGTAGGTGTTCCTTGCAGGTAGGTAAGAATAGTGTAGTGTAGTACAAATAAATGAATTACTTACTTTCAATTAATAATTGGCAAAAAGCCTAGTAACCAAGTCTAAAAAAATATAGCTTGGTTGTTGACGACGACGGCCTTTTGATACACGTCAAAGTCGCTTACGGCTTAGTATAAATAAATATACTCTTTCCAAAGACTATATTTTATGTTTCATGCTGAAATAACTAGGAAAGGGAAATACTAATGCGATATTGCCCTTTTACTTCCAAGAAATTGAATAATATTACCTATTAAACACATTATAATTAAAAGTTACCCAGACATAACCGAAAAAAGTTCATGACTATCTATCTATTATTCTCGGCGTTCTCGAACAAAAATTCTTGCACAAAAACTAATTCAGTCTGAACATGACCCTGACATAAATCAGATATTTTTTATTTAAAGATGTAGAAATTTAATCTTAGCTAAAACAATGTATAGGCCAATTCTGCCATTGTCCTGTCAAATAAAACCAAACAGCAAACAAATAATAAGTATTAAGGTAAACAGTGTTTTTATAAAACAAGCTTTTTGAACTGAAAGGTACTAAATACAATGACACTTGTCAATACACATCCAATGAGCCCAAACATGATGGTGCTGTCTTGTCTAGTTGAGGAGTTATTATGGCCACCTTCTGGCTCTATCATGAGACCGGCTCCATAGTACTATATTCTTTCAAAGTTACATAACATAAGTACGGCAAGTTTCAGCTTAATCGGATGTAAGGCACACATATAAAAGCAAGGAAATACAAAACTTGTAAAAGATATCTGACTATATAATATTACTAGCACTTCACCCGCGACTTCGTTCGCGTGATCCGTATTTTATCCTGTAGATGACTTTTTAATTTCACCTGCCTAAAGGTTGAATTTCGAAAAAATCCCTCCTCCCCCTACATCATAAAAAGAAGACCTGTACAGAAAAATTCTTCAAAAATCTTTAAGACCTCCTAAATCATATTTTAGGAGTACTTTTGGAAAACTAATAATGAAATATTTGCTATATACATAGGTATAGTATAGTATTTATGCCAAGTTTTAAATGTATATGCCAACAAATTTCCACCTTTTCACCTCCTTAGGTTTAGAATTTCCAAAAATCAATAAATACATGAATTCTTTTTACTATGTGTATAAATCTGAAAGTTCAGGTGTCCTACTTACACTGTAGAAATTTTATACAAACTTTCAAACCCTTTTTACTACCCAGGGTTGATATGATTTAAATCACTTGATTTAAATCAGTGATTTAAATCGCGATTAAAATCAAATGATTTTTATAAAAAAATCAGTGATTTAAATCAATACTCTTTTACTGCAACCAAATCAGCCAAAAATTATGACTTTGGTGCACAGCAAAATAAGAAATAGATTAGGCACCGAGAAAGCAGCCAAATTAGTCTTCCTTTTAAAAAAACCAAATTTAAAAAAAAATATAAGGCTAATAAAAATATATATCCCGTAAAACCCAAATGGCTGTATGTCCTTATTAATTTAAAGTCTATTTTATTATCCTTGTTCATATTTGATAAATATGACAAAAATTTGTGTGATTAAAAAAATATTGGATTTGAAAACTTTTTTATAATTTCATAATATTTTTTTTAAAGTAATACTTATGCTTTTTTCTTATTCTTATTCTTTATTGTACACAAAACATAAAAACATACAAATACAAAAGAAAGTTCATGTACAAAGGCGAGCTTAACCCATAGTTGGGTTCTCTGACAGCAAACCTCAGTTGCGTAAAGAAATATGCATAATATGAGGATAGTACATCCATGTGCACAACAAAAACTTATTAAAAATATAAAACAATTTTAAATACTTACTCACTAATAAACTAAACAAATACGTGTGCAATACACAATGTATAAACATAATACATACAGCATACTATAATTACAAAACTAAAATATTACAATTGTGAATACATAAATTTAATGTGTCATGTTGATAGGAAATATTCCTTAATTCTTCTCTAGAAAACCTCCAACGAAGGGCTATCCCGTATAGAGTGTGGAAGAGCATTCCAGAGGCGGACAGCGCGAACAGTAAAAGATCCACCGTAGCGACTTGAAGAGTGGGGAGGAAAACGAAGGAGAAGAGATGATGACAGACGACAAGGTTTTCCTCTTGGAACAAGATACTCAAAGCGTTCCTGAAGATACAAAGGAGCGTTAGGATTATGAAGAACAGAAAAGAGTAATGAAAGAATGTGAGCATCTCGGCGCTGTCGAATAGGCAGCCATTTCAACCGCTTCCGAAATTCCGACACATGGTCGTACTTTCGGAGGCCAAAAATGAAACGGATGCACAAATTCTGTAGACGTTCGAGCTTATCAAGAAGTTCCTCAGTCGCATCAAGAAAGCAGACATCAGCGTAGTCAAGAAGAGGAAGAAGGAGAGACTGAGCAAGAGTAACTTTAGTCGGAAAAGGCAGGAACTTCTGGAGACGCTTCAGAGACCGAAACGAGCAAAACACCCTCCTGCTTACCTCTGCAATGTGAACATTCCAAGATAAGTGGCAGTCAAGGAAAACCCCTAAGTTTTTAACTTTTTTGGAATAGGCTATGGTGACGGCATCGTACAAAACAGAGGGGAGAGACTGGCTACTCAACAGATTGATGTAGTATCTGCCACCAATAATGAGAGCTTGTGATTTTGCTGGGTTCACTAAGAGTCCAAAACTTTTAGCCCACTGACAGATGTTTCCAAGATCATTATTGATGGCCTCGATAGTTTCAGTGAGCTCTTCGATTTTAAAGTGGCGATAAAGCTGTAGGTCGTCTGCATAGAGATGAAAGTGTGAAGATAAGACCTTAGTGACCTTAGTAGCTTTTTTGTTAATTTTATTAATAATTAAAATAACCAAATATTATGTTGTGTTTTTTTTAAATAAATAACTGAATTCCAAATTAAAAAAGATCAGAAAGAAAAAAATCAAAAAAATCTGATTTAAATCAAATAAATCCGATTTAAATCAAATAAATCCGATTTTTTTGATTTTTTAAAATAAATCGTGATTTTTATCAACCCTGATTAGAGGTAGAATTGCCGAAATAAAAAAACAAACTCATTGTTTTTTTATTAACCAAGAGCGTAAACCAATAATTTCAGATGTTTCAAACCTTCCAAACCGAAGAAATTTCACATAAAGTTTCAACCCCTATATTATCCCCTTAGGGGTGGAATTACCAATACCAATAAATAAATAAATTCTTTTTATCAACCAACAGCATAAATCTAAAATTTCACGTGTCCTACTTACAAACTGTAAATATTTCATACAAACTTTTAACCCCCTTTTTTACCCCCTTACGGGTGGAATTTTCAAAAACCAATAAATACGTGAATTTTTTTTATCAACCAAGAGCGTAAATCTTAAATTTCATGTGTCCAATTTACAAACTGTAAAAATTTCATACAAATTTTCAATTTCCAAAACCAATAAATACATAAATTCTTTTATCAACCACCTTTCTTAGTGCGCACTTACGTCACTTGAGGAACCTCCTTGCCAAATTTCATCTTTATACGTCAAACGGTTTTCGATATTTCGTGATGAGTGAGTGAATGACCTTTTGATTTTTTTATTAATGTAAAAGTTTAAATAGATGTGTGTGTGGATGTTTGTTTGTTACTTAATCCCGCTAGAACAGCTGAACAGATCTGGATGAAATTTGGCACAGAGGGAGATTATATTCTGGAATAGCACATAGGCTACTTTTTTCACGGATTTTTTTTTGTTCTACTTGCGTTGGCCACAATCTCGCCTGATATTAAGTGATGATGTGGTCGACGGTGAAGCACGCTTACCTAGAAGTAACATATACTCTTGACTTAAAGACCCCCAGGTTGTAGCTATAAGGAAACAAAGCGCGGGATACACCAATCATACGAATCTGTTCAAGCCTACGTCTTAACACAACGAGTCTTGTAGCCAATCAAATACGTTATAAGGCGCCACGCCACGCCATGACGTGTAAGTATATATGTTGCCGCCTTTACCCGCTAATATAAAAAAAAACCTAGTAATGACAACGGTGCAGGAAAACATCATAAGCGAACAAGCCAAGATAACTTTCTACAATCGATAACGATACTCATATAACGCTAATCAATTTATGGGAATGATGCATCTGAACGTTAAGTCACGTGGTCAAACCAAACGAATAGAAGACGTAAACGATGGTAGATAGAGATTCGATACGAAACGTTTGTTACTTGGTTAGGGGCTAGACAAGTGTTATTCGATTCCAGCGATGGCTTTTATTGAAATGCTAATAGGGCTTAACAATCCCATACATTTTTCGTTTGTTCCCACTAGTTCTACTGAACAGTTCTACGGTAGAACTAATGGGGCTTTTTTTCCCATTAGTTCTACGATTTTAAGGTATAACAAAATAGTAGAACTATTGGGATTTTCTATTCCCACTTGTTCTACTGAACAGTTCGACGGTAGAACTAATGGGATATTTTGTTTTTTTTTTATTTTTTTTTTGCCTCAGTACAATGCTCGATGACCTCAGTAGAGCTTCCGAAAGAATGGGTTTTAAAATGAACATGGACAAAACCAAGGTCATGTCACCAAGTCACCAAAATGGATGTGTGCAGGTCACGGGGCCAGGCTCGAAGATGATAGATGGGCAGCTAGAGCAGTAAAATGGACCGGCCCACGAGTAACTAGAAGCAGAGGCAGGCCTAACGCTAGATGGGCAGACGAGATAGTGGAGATGGTGGGTCGAAGCTGGCTACACGCTGCCAGCAACAAAACCCAATGGCACTCCTTAGATGAGGCTTTTACTCGAAGGGTGTCCGTACAAATTACTTAAGTTGCATGTTTCTTAATAAACTTAGTATATATTGTTCTAATAGATTGTAATTTGCATTATTATTGTTAGATTATTATCATCTTCCTGCCCTTATCCCATGTTACTTGGGGTCGGCGCAACACGTTTGTTTCTTCCATACCGTCCTGTCCTCCGTCACGTTATTCCTAACTCCCTTTTCATTCATATCACTCCTCACACAATCCATCCATCTTTTCTTTGGCCTTCCTCTCCCTCTCCATCCATCCACATTTATATTCATAAATCTTTTAGTAACATGCGTTTCATCCCTCCTCATCACATGACCATACCAGGACAAACGGTTTCCTTTCAACTTTTCTGCCACTGGCGCCACTTTCAAACTGCCTCTAATATACTCATTTCTCACTTTATCCAATCTCGTCACGCCGCACATCCATCTCAACATTCTCATCTCTGCTACATGCAATCTCCTTTCATCCATCTTTTTCACAGCCCAACAATCCGATCCATACAGTATGACAAGTCTAATCACGGACTTGTAGATTTTCCCCTTTAACTTTTGTATTGTTATCTATATATATAAAATGCTTTGTCCTGAATGACTGACTGACGGATCAACGCACAGCCCAAACCGCTCAACGTAGAGACCTGAAACTTGAAAGGTGTATTCTTTGTATGATGTAGGCATCCGATAAGAAAGGATTTTTCGAAATTCTACCCCTAAGAGGGTTAAAAAGGGGAGCAAAGTTTGTATGAAAAATCTAATTCCTTCGGTTAATATTATTGAAACTTGGCACAAATAGTAATCCAAGTACATGATAAAGATTGACATTATTAGTTTTTTGAAACTACCCCCTCAAGTCGAATTAGGGGGTCATGAAATTTGTATGGCAGAATCTTATTTCATGGGTAACTAAACTTGAAACATTACACCAATACTAAAATAAATAAATAATAAAGGTTGTTATTATTAGTTTTTCGAAACTACCCCTAAAAGACGATATAGGGGGTGTTAAACTTTTTTTTGAAAAATCTTATTATTAGGTTAATAAACTTGAAACTTGGCATAAATACCCAACTAAGTAAGCAACAAAAGGTTGCAATTATTAGTTTTCCAGAAATACCCCCAAAATTCGATTTATGGGGTGTTAAAGTTTTTTTAAAGAATCTTATTTCTATCTATATAAATGCGAAAGGTCACTCATTCACCTATCACGAAATATCGAAAACTGCTTGACGTATAAAGATGAAATTTGGCAGGGAGGTAGTTTATAGTTAGTAGACGTCCGCTAAGAACGGATTTTACGACAGGGCCGGACTTCGGGGGTCTAAGGGCTCACGCAAGTTTATATGAAGGTGCTTCATTATTTGAAATATAATCTTGAAATTTGGCATGGAGGTAGTTTATAGTTAGTACGGATTTTGTGACAGGGCTGGATTTAGGGGTCTAAGGGTTCTCGCAAGTTTGCATGAAAGTCCTTCATTAGACGTCCAAACAAACTTGAAATTTGGCATGAAAGTAGTTTATGGTTAGTAGATGTCAGCTAAGAACAGATTTTGCGACAGGGCCGGATAAAGGAGGTCAAAGGGCCATCGCAAGTTTATATAAAAGTGCTTAATTTTTTAATAACAATCTTGAAATTTGGCATGGAGGTAGTTCATAGTTAGTAAACGCCCGCTAAGAACGGATTTTGCGACAGGGCTGGCTTTAGGGGTCTAAGGGCTCGCGCAAGTTTGTATGAAAGTCCTTCATTAAATGTCCAAACAAACTTGAAATTTGGCATGAAAGTAGTTTATAGTTAGCAGATGTCAGCTAAGAACGGCTTTTGTGACAGGGCCGGATAAAGGAGGTCAAAGGGCCATCGCAAGTTTATATAAAAGTGCTTAATTTTTTAATAACAATCTTGAAATTTGGCATGGAGGTAGTTCATAGTTAGTAAACGCCCGCTAAGAACGGATTTTGCGACAGGGCCGGCTTTAGGGGTCTAAGGGCTCGCGCAAGTTTGTATGAAAGTCCTTCATTATTTGTGCTACTAACTTGAAATTTGTCATGAAAGTAGTTTATAGTTAGTAGATGTCAGCTTAGAACGGATTTTGCGACAGGGCCGGATAAAGGAGGTCTAAGGGCTCTCGCAAGTTTATATGAAAGTGCTTCATTTTTTTTAACTACTATCTTGAAATTTGGCATGAAGGTAGTTCATAGTTAGTAAACGTCCGCTAAGAACGGATTTTGCGACAGGGCCGGATTAAGGCGGTTTAAGGGCTCTCGCATGTTTGTATGAAAGTCCGGATGTCTTTTTTTACTACTGTCCTGAAATTTAGGAGGTCTAGAGTTTATGAGTAGGAGTCATATGCTAAGAAATAATTTTGTGATACTCTATATTTTTTTTCCTAATTCGTGCTTTAAAAATGATGCTTAGTGTGATAGGCATTTTCTGTAAACTGAAATATAAAAATAGTTTGCGTTAAACATAATTAAACTTTATATCTTCTTAACCACGCGGACGAAGTCGCGGGCAACAGCTAGTATTATTATAATGCAGTTTAATTAGTAGTGCCATAAACGCAAAGGTAACAATTTCGAGAGTAACCACGTCCAGTCTGAGGTTGTACAAGTTGGTTACGTATACCAGGTTAATTTTCAATGACCAACCAAATTTCCCCAGGAATTAATTGTCGGACTTCCTTAATGAGCGGTTGGTCCGAGTCATTGACGGCTGCTCCTCTGACCTTATAGCTATTGATGCCGTAGTTCCTCAGGGGTCTGTTCACTCTGCAACTCTTTTCTTAATGCACATCAATGACCTACTTTGCTTGGTATTGTTGGTTACGCAGATGATAGTACTGTTTCAGAGAGTTACTTGTCCAGCGCAAAAACCAGTGGTGAACAAACATACTTACATAGACTGATAAACACACTACCCAAAGTCAATTGCCGAATATATGTAAGCACACCACTTCAGAATGGCTGCTTAGTTAATTCTTTTTTTGTAGTGTTTGAAATTGTCAGGACTTAGTATGAAAGAAAATTTTAGAAAAACTTTAAAATAATGTTAAGGTCGTACGAAGTTCCGTTATTCTCGCTAAAACTCATAAACGGCTTGACCAATTTGAATAATATTTTTTTTTGTTTTATAGGTAAGGTAGGTAAATAGGTAAGGTAGGTTGGTAGGAAGGTACGTAGGTTAAGTGGGATGACGGGAGCATAGCCGCGGGGTACAACTAGTATCTTCATCATCATTTCAGCCGAAAGACGTCCACTGCTGGACATAGGCCTCCCCCAGGCGTCGCCACATTGACCGATCCTGTGCGTCTCGCATCCAGCGCCTTCCCGCAACCTTAACCAGGTCATCGGTCCACCTAGTGGGAGGCCTTCCAACATACCGTCTTCCGGTTCGCGGTCGCCATTCCAGAACTTTTCGGCCCCAACGGCCATCCGTTCTGCGAGCAATGTGCCCTGCCCACTGCCACTTAAGTTTGGCAATTCTTCGGGCTATGTCGGTAACTTTGGTTCTCCTGCGGATATCATCATTTCTGACGTGATCACGCAAGGAAATTCCGAGCATAGCCCTCTCCATTGCTCTTTGGGTGACTTTAAGCTTTCTGATAAGGCCCATTGTGAGCGACCACGTCTCGGTCCCATAGGTGATCACTGGCAACACGCACTGGTCATAGACTTTTGTCTTGAGACATTGCGGTAAATTGGACGAGAAGATACCACGCAACTTCCCGAACGCCGCCCAGCCGAGTCGGATTCGACGGTTGACCTCTTTCTCGAAGTTGGATCTACCCAACTGGATTGTTTGTCCCAGGTAGACATAATCATCTACAACTTCAAGTAAACAGTCTCCGATCTTGATAGGAGTGGGTGTTACATGGGCATTCATCATGACCTTGGTTTTGTCCATGTTCATTTTAAGACCCACTCTTTCGGAAGCTCTATTGAGGTCATCGAGCATTGTACTGAGGCTCTCCATGGTCTCAGCCATGACCACTATGTCGTCGGCAAACCGAAGGTGAGTGATGTACTCGCCATTAACGTTGATGCCAAGCGACTTCCAATCCAGAACCTTGAAGACATCCTCCAGCGCAGCAGTGAACAGTATCTTCATTTGTATTTAAACTCTATTAAACGGCACCACGTGACCTCAAAATCCAGTAAGTGCCTCGAAACTATTACATAACTCAAAAAATATGTTATGATTAGAAGTAGGCTATGTGAATACATTCTGTGTTAGGTAACTAAACAAAATAATAATATTCCAAGAGAATGGTGAGCACCTACATAATAGCACGAATAATATTAATAGTGTCCTTAATTCTATTGTATATTTTAAACTTGGCTGAACAAGATAATTCAAAATCTAGTAAATGCCGGATATTTGCTAATTTAACGTTTTTTTAGGGTTCCGTACCCAAAGGGTAAAAACGGGATCCTATTACTAAGACTCTGCGATCCGTCTGTCTGTCTGTCTATCTGTCTGTCCGTCTGTCACCAGGCTGTATCTCATGAACCGTGATAGCTAGACAGTTGAAATTTTCACATATGATGTATTTCTGTTGCCGCTATAACAACAAATAAAATAAAATAAATATTTAAGTGGGGCTCCCATACAAAAAACGTGTATTTTTTGCCGTTTTTTTGCGATAATGGTACGGAACCCTTCGTGCGCGAGTCCGACTCGCACTTGGCCGGTTTTATTTTTATTGTATCATAAGCCCCTCTTAGTAAGGACGCAGTGACGGGCTTGGCACGCACACGCACTTGGTCGGTTTTTTATAACTGCTTGTCGTATAACTTGTCACCTACTAGTACTCGAGTACTAAAATTGAGGCATCCTATGATTTTTTTATGATGAAAAATAACCTATGTGCTATTCCAGACTATAATCTATCTCTGTGCCAAATTATTTAACGTTCATGTTTCTGTAGCGATAAGCAGCCGTATTGCATAATGAATTCGGCAAGGCAAAGGGCAAATACGTGGGCAAATAGTATGAAAAATCGACCAATCACATAGACGGCAATCCACATCGCGTATTTCATCTCGCATGTGATTGTTAGATTTTTCATGCTCTTTGCCTTACCGAATTCATTACGCAATACGGCTGCAGGTGTACACAATAAAGATAATTGGGTTGTTGAACCAAGTTTATTTTTTAATAAATGGAAAGATCATATTATATAAGTTTTTATAACAAAACTGCTATTATTTTTTTTTGCTTTAATTACAAAGTAATATCAAATTTGTTTTTTTTTTCAATCCAGTACCTAAAACACACCGATAGTTCACGAACAAACCCGAGCCCGTGTGACGTCACGATGTTCATTTCTACTCATTGTAGCACACATCTGATACCTACAAAGTTTTTACTTTTAATCGATTCAGTCTTGTTACTATCGTCAGTAAGTATAATATTGACGAATAAATATCAAACAAATCGAACCTTAAAAGTTAAGGGCTTATTACACTACACGGTATTCAGGGCCCTAAACCCTAATTTAGGGTAGTGTAATAGCTGTTAGGGAATTAGGGTTCTCATAATATCGACCTTATTGCTTCAGACTGATTTAGTGACCCGGTATTCAGGGCCCTGAATACCGTGTAGTGTAATAAGCCCTTTATCGTGCTTGCTTCGTACCATTATGTAAGAATACTACAAAATAAAACCTTTTTACATAAAAATACTATTACTATACTGTTATTTTTCACTTTGTAGTTTTCTTATTTGGAAGCCGGTTTTTTTGTAAAAAAAGCTTTTTTATTTTTCGCTTTTTAGTTGACCTACCTAATAGGCAAGTAGTTTAGTAAGGTACCTATAATGCCAGAATAGATTACCCGAATATCATGAAACTGAACATAACCGGTGAAATGAGAGTGTACCAAGGTCAACTGTACACATCTGCGTACCCCTTTAGAGCGTACTGGCGTGATGTTATGTTAAGAAATCGGATAAGAAATAAACAGACATGCGATTGCAGCAATCTCGAGCGATTTGCCGTTATTTCTAAGAAGAAGAGATTCCGTTCGTCCGAAAGGAGATTTCATTGAAGAGTTCTGTTGTATATCTCCGAAGTTCTTCATCAAATCTTCACCAAATTAAAATGGGACCAATTTCGAAACATACTCTTTTGAACAAAAAATTTCGAAATCGGTCCACAATGGACGGAGATATCGGTGAACACACACATAAAAAAAACGAACATAAAGTCGAACATAGAACCGCCTCGTTTTTGTTAAGTCGGTTAAAAATCCCCAATAAATGTGATCAAGTTTTGAGAAATGTTCTATATCTAACAAGATTCTAATAAGAACGTGTTAATTATGTTGTTATATTGATCTAATTTAATATTAGATTCGTATTAGTTTCTTAATTTGATCATTAAAGATTGAGAAAAGTAAATTTATAAGGGAACTTTCGAACAAAGTTGACATTGTTGTATAATTACGTAACTTGAAAACATGATTTTTTGTTTATGGCGATATTTTAATTATTTTAGTCTATAATTATAGAAGCCTATATCTGTTATTTAAAACTAAATATACAAGACTAAGACTAAAACTATACCAACAAAAATAATTGTTCGTTAAACTAATATTTCTGTTTGAATTGTGAAAATCGGTCGACGCATTTAAGAGATATTTTACTGGAGAAGAGTGTAAGGAAAATGTACCGAGTTAATATTTTCACGATTATGTTCTAAACAATTTTTTTGTGTTTTTTAATATATAATATAGATATTAGTGTTTAATATTATTAAGGGATATGTAAATAATGGGAATTAACGAAAATTTTATGTTTATGTGTATCATATTTAGTGGTATCTAATGAATTTTTTTGATATCCAAAGTCGAAGTTTCGCGCCAATCGTTTTTGTTTACTTTTTATTTTACACCAATATCACCTACCCATAATATATGTAAAAACGATTACGTTATGACAATTATGTTTCTAAATGTACCTGGTAAACAACAATAACTAACACCGATCCACTAACACGTAATATTCATTACGACTACTTTATTTATGCTCAAAACTTCCAAATCGTCCATCAGGTGCGTATATTATCGACATTAGCCTTTATGAATCCTTTATCTATTACACATGACTAAATAAAATTTGTTGTTTAATAATATTTTTGCTCTAATTTTCGGCTATTTTTAATCAATCCACGTGTAGTTGCAACCACTGCATTATCGTGATTTCTTTGAACGTTATGACGTCACCAACATGGCGACCAATTGTGGCCCGTTCGTAGTCACGTGGTTCTTTTCAAAATTTTATCGATTCTCAATTGCTTATAAAAATTTGAAAAAATTATTTAAGAGTTATTTGAAACGACAATATAATTTAAGATATGTAAAGTTTCGAAATACATAACAAAAAATGTTAACTTTTTTTAATTCAACATCCCAATTATGTTTCTAAATGAATCTGATAAACAACATTATCAAACACCGGTAATGGGTAATATACGTAATATTCATTACGACTACTTTATTTATGTTTAGAACTTCCAAATCGTCTATCAGGTATATTATCGAAATTAGCCTTTATGAATCCTTTATCTCACATGACTAATTAAAATTATCTGTTATAAATAATATTTTTGCACTAATTTTCGAATATTTTTAGTCAATTTACGTGTTATTGACACTTACCTAGACTCTGTACTATCATGAAATTCTTTGATCATTATGACGTCACCAACATGGCGACCAATCGCGGCGCGTTCGTAATCCGGTGGTTCTTTTTAAAATTGTATTGATTTTCAATCGCTTATATTTAATTTTAAAAAATATAGAAGAGTTTTTCGCAACGAAAATATAATTTATGATATTTAAAGTTTTAAAATACATTAAAAAAAAATTGTCAACAACCCAATTATCTCTGTCTATCTTAAAACTAAACAAAAATAAGTCAAAGAAAGAAACTACCTAACCTATGTCTTAAAACTTTTCAGACATAAATCACGAAAAGTCAGATTTCAACCAAAAGGAGATTGATATGGCGCCGTTACCGAGTTCGAAAAAAACTGTGAAGAAAAAAGAAAATAAGACAAAAACAGAAAAGAAAATTAAGAAAATCCAATTAGACACTTTAACTGAACGTGAATACAATGACGTTTCAACGCAGATGGAACAATCCAAGCAAGCAGTCCACCGCAATGACGCCCAAGATACCAACTCTCTCTTGAGCGTCGCGATCACCAGTGAAGAGACAGGGATCCTCTCGAAGGAGGAATCGGAACTGATACTCACTGCTATCCAGAAGCAGATCATCGCCGAAGCCAACGCCGCCAATCCAAACACAAATACGCCCACCTTCAATTCCGAGCCTCTATTCGAAAAGGGTGTCCTCAAACTGTGGTGTGGCAATGACCACACATTAGCATGGCTGAAGAACACAGTCTCCGATTTATGTATCCCGAGGATCTCGCTAGTCGTCAAGAGCCAGTTAGAACTCCAAGATACCAGCTCTCCCTTGAACGTAGCGATCACCTGCCTCGAGACGGGGTTCTTTAGCAGCGAGGAATCGGAACTGATAATTACTGCTATCCAGAAGCAGTTTACCTCTGAAGCCAATTCCACAAATCCAAACACAACCAGGTTAATCTTCAATGCCGAGCCTCTGTATGAAGAGGGTGTCGTCAAACTGTGGTGTGGAAATGAATACACATTAGCATGGCTGAAGAACACAGTCTCCGGTTTACATGTCCCGAGCATCTCACTAGTCGTCAAGAGCCAGTCAAAGATCCCAAAACGAGTATGCTGTAGATTCGTGATTCCAAATGAGCAGGGGGCCTTCGAAGGTTTGCTCGATTTTGGGCGGGCGGTGTGGTACCAGAACCCTTGGGTCGAGGTTCATAGGTGGGAGTTAATTTATTGGGGCACGGAAGATAACGGCACATGGTTTGTGATGGTCGGCATCCCTGAGGACCAAATTCCGACTCTCATGAAGGCCGGACGCCGTCTCTCAATTGGTTTGACGGCAGTGCATATTTTTTTTGAAGGACCGGACGGCCAATTTAGCTCCTGCGTCCCTCGGGGATGGGACCCTGTCACAGAAACAATTATCAAAAAACCAACAACCTCAAGGGAGTCGAAGAAGGTTCAACCATCGCATTTTCGCTGTTTCGTTATACTCACTGATGAGCAAGACGAATACTTACATGAAATGCAGAAAGTTTTGAATCAGTCTAGCTGATATTAACATAAATTAAATTATATTAAATTATTACGTCATGTAATAAGTTATTATTATTAAATTAAAATGTATTATTTTAAGTTCAATTAACTTTTTTAGCATAATTAAAATTGTAATTTTGTAATATTGTAATTTTGGCATCCAATAAACTAAAGTGTAGATTGACTTGTAACTTTTAGCTGTAGGAAAGCGGCGGTGTCTGTAACACAGTTTATACCAGTACAGACATCGCCGTTCACTCTATCTTTAAAAACAAATAACCTTAGTATTTCAGTGTTTTTGATTAGGATAGATAAATTGTACCCATTTTTGATGTTTTTTTTTTTTTTATATATACTTAAATCATAATATGCAACATGTAAGGTTAGATTAAAGTTTTTTTATATAAATAAATAAACATGCATTTGGACCCATCTATGTTTTTGTACAGTGTATATATGTCTATATCTATAAAAATGTCTGCAGTTATAGAGCTATCGTAAGAGCTCTTTTTAGAGAAACTTCACGATTTTTATCCAACAATGAAAATGAAACCAATGTTTTTTTTAGTGTTGCCAGTTTGATGAGAACGAAGCCGCCGGGAACAGCTAGTTATTAATAATATCTAGGGTTTGATTCTGTCCGAGTTGTACAGGAGTTAGTAGATTTTTCCATCTGGAATGCCTTTGAAGTTGAAATAGAAATAATAGCAAACTCTTTATTACATGAGACATAAACATAACAAATGTTTGATTATTGATGCACGTCAATTATTTATTTGTTGCCCGCACAGGAAAGTCAAAGTGAAATCGTTTATGCCAATTAGGCCACTAAGCGGCTCTTTTGTATGACAAAAATTTAAATTGAGAAAATAATAATGATTCTACTGTGCATTCGCAAAGGTAATTTATTGCCGCACAGGAATGTCAATGTCAAATCGTTTTTTCAATTAGGCCACTAAGTGGTTTTTAGGGTTCCGTACCCAAAGGGTAAAAACGGGACCCTAATTACTAAGAGTCCACGATCCGTCTGTCTGTATGTCTGTGTGTCCCTCTGTCACTAGGCTGTATCTCATAAACCGTGATAGCTAGACAGTTGACATTTTCACAGATGATGTATTTCTATTGCCGCTATAACAACAGATACTAAACACACTATACAAATAAATACAATTAAATAATACACATAATACAAAATAAATATTTTAGTGGGGCTCCCATACAACAAACGTGTTATTTTTTTGCCGTTGTTTGCGATAACGTTACGGGGCCCTTCGTGCGCGAGTCCGACTCGCACTTGGCTGGTTTTTATTTTATGTCAAAAATTTTAATTGAGGAAATTGTAATAATTGATTCTACTATCCATTCGCAAATGTAGATTATTATGAAGAAGAACGGACAAGAAACTCCACACCATCTCCTTTAAAAAGAAGTGTTTTACAATATTTACAAACATATATTAATTAAAATACGTGAGGACGAGGACGTGTTTGTCTGTCTGTCCGTATGTCCGTCATCTATCACACAGGTTTTATAGTTCAACGGTTGTAGCTATAGTCTTCAAATTTTCACAATATAAGCATCTTGTTAACCTAAAGACAAGCAAATTGGCAAAAAAATATTTTTAAATGTTTTTAAGTGGCCTCCCATACAGCAAAAGGGGAGCGCGAAAAAAAAATGACCTACACCGTCGAATGGGCTATTATTGTTTACAGCTCGCTGAGTAGATACATACAATACCTTTTGTTTTAAAAAATATTGGAAAACTAAGAAATGAGAAGACCAATGTCAGCTTTATTACAATTTTTTTTTACTAAAGAATTTTTTAACTGCTTCTTGAGCTATGAATTTGAAATTTGGTGGTAATGTTCATTATTACGTATATTTTACCAACAAATACCAATATATTGATAAGTCAGCTTTTTGATTGTGCATTAACTTTTCGAAGGGGCCTTTAATTGATGACTTATTTGCTACCCCGGGTCCAGAAAACTCCTTGATCGACAGTGTGGTTGTAGTGTTAAATATGAAAGCTAAAATGCGCGCAATATTTCCAATTCTATATTTACAGTCAGACTTACAGAGAAATGAGACATTAAAAATTATAGGTTTACAGTAGGGGTTGCAAACTGGGATCAAAATATAAAAAAAATACCGGGCCAGATGATGAACTTAGGGTTTTAATTTCGCTAAAACCGGGGTTTTCGGTATATGATAATGTTTAAATTAAACGCTATGCTAGGTGAGTCAGTTGCTGGTGAACTTAAATATCACCTCCTTCAATTGTAGAAGTAAGGAACGAAGGTTGTTGCTTGAAGTTTACAGTAACATTTATATATATAGAAGTTATAATATTTGAATACCGACCGCATTCCGAATTTGAATTTTGAATACTCGTACATAATAGAAAATTCGGCGCGGGAAAAGCCACGGGTCCAATAATTTTTTGCCCAAAAAATATTAAGATGACATCATATGCGTACATAATTATTACTAGTATTTTATGCCTAACTAAAAACAAATTTGTTCTAATTTATAAAAATCAATTTCTGAAAATCACTTATTTATTTAAATGAAGCGAGTCGATCACAATTAATAAAAGATTAGATATTATCGATTGCATACTATCGAATGCTATTTTTTATCAATTTTGAGACTTGGGTGAATGGACATCATAAAAAAAAACAACAAAAAGGAAATTTCATGTTGCTAGTTTTCAACATAATTTCGAGTACATCCTTAGCGACCGCCAATACGGCTTCCGCCGAAATCGGTCCACTGGGGATCTTCTAGCGTATGCCATTCACATCTGGAGTGAGGCCATCGAGAGACATGGGGAAGCGCTTGCCGTCTCCCTCGACATCTCGAAGGCTTTTGATAGGGTCTGGCACGAAAGCCTTATTGGTAAGCTTCCTTCATTCGGTCTGCCCGGTGGTCTGTGTGACTGGATTGCAGACTTCCTGAGGGGTCGGTCCATTCGAGTAGTAATCGATGGCTGCTCTTCGGACCTATTGGATATTAATGCCGGGGTCCCTCAGGGGTCGGTACTCTCAGCGACATTGTTCTTGTTGCACATAAATGAACTGCTGAAACCCGGCACCTTTGGGTATGCAGATGACAGCACTGTTGCTGAGAGATACTTGTCCAATGCTCGTGCTACCGGGCCTCAGATCCAGTCTCTCCGGGAGGCCATGGTGGAGCGCTTGAACCTGTCCTTGCAGGCAGTCTCCGAATGGGGCGATGCCAATCTGGTCAAGTTCAATGCCGCAAAAACACAGGCGTGTCTCTTCTCCGCGAAAAAGAGCCAATTTCACCCGGCTCCATCTTTCCGAGGTGTAACCGTACCGATAACAGATCATCTTGAGCTTCTTGGCGTAACGTTGACATCGACACTTAATTTTGGCCCATACATTGAGGCAAAGGCTCAACTGGCTGCCAAAAAGTTGGGGATCCTTGCGAAGGTGAGACGGTACTTCACGCCAGAACAACTGCTTAAGTTGTATCAAGCGCAAGTTCGATCTTGCATGGAGTACTGTTCTCATCTCTGGGATGGATCTGCCAAGTACCAGCTTGATGCTCTAGAGTCGATCGAAAAACGGGCCAAGAGGCTCATCGGCAATGAGGCACTGGTCGAGTCAAAGCTCCAGAGCCTTGAACATCGTCGTCGAGTTGCCAGCTTGTCGGTTTTTTATCGGTTGCATTTCGGAGAGTGTGCGATGGAATTGCATGATCTAATTCCGCCTAGCCCGTTTCATCATCGGACTACAAGACGTACGGCGATGCGCCATCGGTACATGGTGGACATCCCACCCATGCGCACTAAACGTTTTGGAAATACTTTCATTATGCGTACAGCTAAGGAGTGGAATTCCCTGCCGGAGTCTGTGTTTCCAGATAGCTACAACCTCGGAGTCTTTAAGTCAAGAGTGAATAGGTTACTTCTAGGCAAGCGTGTTACACCGTCGACCACATCATCGCTTACCATCAGGTGAGATAGTGGTCAAGCGCGAGCCTATCCATAATAAAAAAAAAAAAAAAAAAAAAAGAGTATTTTATCCAGATTTTGTCGTGTTTTTTTATAAACTATGTACAAAATTACAAAAATAAGGACACAAATAGAATGATCATATCTTTATTTTGTCCTTTTGCATCTTTTCAGCAAGCGAAAAGGTTGTTTTATGCACATATTTTGAGCGAATCTATTTTGTCTACCGTCTGGAAGGGTCTAGTAATTCGTATTTTGCACAAATTTTGCAGTAGACTGACGTGGTATAACTGACCTCAAAATATAAACAAAGATATTTTTTACAAATTTACTGTGTAAAATAGCTGCCTAAATTATTTTTCTGAATTATTTCGAATGTTGAAAGTTCATGTAAATTCTTGAATTTCATGACGTAATTTACATGTTTTATTGGTATGTCATGTGTCAAAATCTTGTCGAGCAGATATGTTAGGCTTGTTATACTACGCAAATTAAATGCTGTTCTATATAAAAACCCGAGTCTTGACAAAATAAAGAAAGTTAACGCATACATCAACCGCACTGGCCAAATCCTACTACTTAAGGAGGTTTCTGCCGAAATGGTGCCAAGATGACGTAGAGAGATCATTTGCAGCCAACTAATTTACAAAACTTAACATAGATATGCCTAAATAGTAAGTATCGAATCCCCCTCTTAGTAAGAACGTTTTGGCAGGTAACGCACGCACTTAGTCGGTTTTTTATAACTGCTTGTCACTATTATTAACTTTTTAGTACTCATATCTATGTCTAGGAATTAAAATTGACCCCCTATGCAATTTGTTTATATATTCTGTTAAGATCAGATGTAGATAATATCATAAAGAGTATTCTCTGTCTATCTCAAAACTTAACAATTATAAGTCAAACAAAAAATAACTATCTAAATATGTATGTACTCAAACTTTTCAGACATAAACCACTGAAAATCAGATTTCAACCAAAACGAAATTGATATGGCGCCGTTAAAGAGTCAGAAAAACGCTGCAAAAAAAAAAGCTGTCAAGAATAATAAGACAAAACCAGCAAAGAAAACTAGCAGAATCCAATCAGCACAAGATACCAGCTCTCCCTTGAGCGTCGCTATCACCTGCGGGTGGACGGGGATCCTCTGGGAGGAGGAAGCGGAACGGATACTCACTGCTATCCAGAAGCAGATCATCTCCGAAGCCAGCTCCACGAAGCTAGATACATCCAGGCCAACCTTTAATTCCCAGCCACTATTCGAAGAGGGCATCCTCAAACTGTGGTGTGATAACGACCATACCTTAGCGTGGCTGAAGAACACAGTCTCCGGTTTAAATTACTCGGGCTTCTGGCCAGTCGTCAAGAGCCAGTTAGAGATAAAGGAACGAGTACGCTGTGGATTCCAGATTCCAGATGAGCGGAGGATCTTCAGAGAGTGGAAAGATATTGGGCGAGCGGTGTCCTACCAGAACCCCTGGGTCGACGTTGGGAGGTGGCAGTTAATTGATGCAGAGCAGAATTATAATGACACATGGCATGTGGAGGTCGGCGTCCCTGAGGACCAAATTCCTACTCTGTTGAAGGCCGGACGCCGTCTATCAATTGGTTTGATGGCGGTACACATTTTTTTTGAAAATCCGTGTGGCTTTTTTACCTTAGACATCCCTCAGGGATGGGACCCCGCTACAGAAACAATTGTCAAACAACCAACAACCACAAGAAGGCCGAAAAGGCGTCGACCATCGACCGTCGTCCCTTTCGTAATTAAGTCAGATGCACAGATGCAGGTCAAAGATAGTACCTAACATGTAAAGAACACAAGTAAACTTAAATCATACATACAACAAGTGATGATAGATTTAAGTTTTTTTTTATTAAATAAATAAAATAAATATGCAGTTGGAGCCTACCTATAGTTGTTTTTTTTTTTGTTACAGTAGGCTCGCGTTTGACCACAATTTATGATAGGCTGAGCAGAAACAGAGCTCCCACCTCTCTCATGCCTTAATTGGCTGGCTTGAGTAAAGATTCGTAAGAGCAAACGTGTTCAGAGGAAGGAGGTATAATCCAGTAAGATGCTGGTAGGGATCTTAACCGTACTGCCGGTTCTTGGGAGCACATACGTAGTGCATACAATCGTCGGTTGGTTTCACATTACTTTTAAAGATGTCTTACAAGGCCTCTGCGAATTGGCTTTTGCCCCCTGGCACGCCTTTTAAAGGTCCGGGACCCTAGGGACCCGAGATTGACAAAGATATTTAAAAATAATAGTAAAAATATAATGGGGTGTAAACGAAAGGTAACGATTTGCCCATTTTGTTTTCAGCCTGAAGTTGCACAAGTAGTTTACGTATATTAGGTACAACTTCAGTCCTAAAGTAGAGTAGTATTTTGGGGCCAATGTTTTTCCTGGTACCCGAAACTATACTTTTGACTCTGACACAGTGTGTCCTATAAGACAAGTAGTCCGCAATTCAAGGTAAAAGGATGGCCTCTAATAAGAACCAATATTTTCCATCCATCTTTTTTAGCACTATGACAACCGATAATTTGCCGAACGCTTTAACCAGATCTAGAAACACTCCAGGTTTTGTAGGGTTCCGAAAGTCAACAAGGAACCCTAAGTCCCTTATCACACGCTCCGGTTGCCGGGTAGCTGGTTGCCGGGTACCCGGCGGCGAATGTATAGCCATGGACGCCGGAACGTGTAAAAACTAACATACATGCCGATACACTTCGCCGCCGGTTACCCGGAAACCGGAGCGTGTGAAAGGGATTTATAGTTTCGCTCTGTCCGTCTGTCTGTCCGCAGCTTAGCTCAGAAAAAATTAAACAAATCACGGCAGTAGTAAATATAACGCAATTAAAAGGAAAACTATCACAGATAAATAGGCTTTACAAGTTTACGAGTAATAGTCGACCAACTTATAAAATGTACTTGGTACAGTAAAAATGTTGTACAAATGCCATTGAAAAATTACGTAAATAACGTTGTTAGCTGTGTAAAACAGAGTAAATATATGCTTATGAACCATGTATAAGTATACAAAAATAAATAAAATCATAACAGGCTTTCAAGTTTACGAATAATAGTCGACCAACTTTTAAAATATACTTGGCACACTAAAATTTTTGTACAAATGCCATTGAAAAATTACTTAAATAACGTTGTTACATAAGCTTATGAACCATGTAAAAACATACAAAAATAAAATCATAAAATCGTTAATTATCATCATCCTATCATCATAAGAGCTTCCGACAGAGTGGGTCTTAGGATGAACATGGACAAAACCAAGTTGATGTTGTATGCCCATGTTACACCCACACCTATCAAGATCGGAGACTCTACACTCGAAGTTGTGGGTGACTATGTCTACCTTGGACAAACGATCCAATTGGGTAGGGCCAACTTCGAGAAAGAGGTCAACCGTCGAATCCGACTCGGCTGGGCAGCGTTCGGGAAGTTGCGCGGTATCTTCTCGTCCAACTTACCACAGTGTCTCAAGACGAAAGTCTATGACCAGTGTGTGTTGCCAGTGATGACATATGGCTCTGAGACGCGGTCACTTACAATGGGCCTCATCAGAAAGCTTACAGTCACTCAAAGGGCAATGGAGAGGGCTATGCTCGGAGTTTCCTTGCGTGATCGAATCAGAAATGTAGAGATCCGCAATAGAACCAGGTTTACCGACATAGCCCGAAGAATTGCCAAACTCAAGTGGCAGTGGGCAGGGCACATTGCTCGCAGAACGGATGGCCGATGGGCAGAAAGGTTCTGGAGTGGCGACCGCGAACCGGAAGACGTAGCGTTGGAAGGCCTCCCACTAGGTGGACTGATGACCAGCAGCCTTATTGCGTAAGTGCGCAAAGAAGTTAAACTCTATCCAACCGACCAAATCGACCAATCACATGCGAGATGAATGACGCGTCCGTTTTGTGTGATTGGCCGATTTGGTCGGTTGGATAGAGTACAACTTCTTTGCGCACTTACGCAATACGGCTGCTGGTGAAGGTTGCGGGGATCCGCTGGTTGCGAGACGCACGGGACCGGTCAATGTGGCGACGCTTGGGGGAGGCCTATGTCCAGCAGTGGACGTCTTTCGGCTGATATGATGATGATGATGATGATCGTTAATTATAATGATTTCAAAATTAATAATGTTTAAGCTCGAATAACGCATTGGAGTGGCCGGAGTCGTTGGCAGTATCGGTCCGTAGTCTATACGGCGCATGCGCGTGGGCGAGTCTACTTTATGTTAGTGCAGAAGTATTTAGTATTTCTACGTTTTGTAATCTAAAGTCAAATTAGATTCGATTGCCAAGCAAATTTCTTATTTTCTTTTGTCCATATCCAACCCGATAGATTCAATATTCGACCCGACTACATCACTAATTGAGTAGCGTAAAACTTTCCAGAACGAAATAGTGAATACCGCAGATTAGAGGTGAATCCATACGAAATTTTGCAAATTCCGAATGAAAAATCAACAATGAGCGTGCGCGCAAGGATCCAGGAATGAACCATACCATTCCCCGTGGCTCTCACGCACGCTCGTATCGGCTCCTTTCGCAATTCGCACCCGCGGTGGTACTCAAATAGATAATATATTCTAACTTCAGTAGCAAAGTTGGATTTTATAACTCCTTTTTCAGTAACCAGTTAGTCTTTCTTTAGTTTAAGTCAAGAGTGAATAGATTACTTCTAGGCAAGCGTGCTTCACCGTAAACCACATCATCGCTTACCATCAGGCGAGGTAGTGGTGAAACGAAGCGAGCATATAGATTAAAAAAATCATAATTCTATGTGGGCCCGTTTTTAGACGTTGTGTGCCGCTGAAACCGTTTTAATGTTTATGTAACAACAACAAAACCCTCTTCTTAGTCCGCATTATTATGCAACTTCGGAACCCTATTACTGCGCGTGGCCCGATATGCACTTGGCCGGTGTTTTTATTTAATCTTTGCTCAATACGAGGAATGACTGCTGTGTCGTGTGTGCTTTTACAAACATATTCGCAAACAAAAACAGCCAGACTCGGAACAACTATCTGCGGGCTTAGTGCGAGTTTTGTCTCACGCTGGATTGCGTTAACGTTAACGTCAATTTGTATTAAAACTGGATAAACGCTGCCTGGTGATAGTAAGGAGAAACCAGTATTTTTTTATAGAAATTGAACTATGAGATTGTTTACGTTAACGCGATAACGTGCGGATACTCGCAATAACGTGCGGGCAGCGAACCAGCGACACGCAGTGCAGCAGCAAATCGCTCAGCCACTGCCCGAACCGTGCTGAAATATATATTGTTCTTCATCCCCATCCATTCCCTCAGCAATAAAATATGTAATCTTATCTACTGTTTGAGCTGTTGATTTGTTTTCCCCAAAATCAAATTGATTAGCTGTTAAAAGGTTTTTGAAGTGAAACCTCTTTATTGACGTATGGGAGAAATTTTGTACGTAAAGTCCGTCCAACGAAAAAAGTCCCGCGTAAATACATGGAACTAACAAGATTTGTTAGAGGACAGCGTACAGTCGCATAGAAACTAGCACCGCGTCTACGGGACTTCTTTCGTTGGACGGACTTTATCGTCACGTTTTTCGGTTACGCGCCATGTTGCTATTTTTATCATAGTTTAGTAAAAAGACTTATTCAAATTTAAGTGAATTTACAAGAAAAGTGAGAGTGATTATATATTTCGTTTTATAAATTCAACACGTATGAGCATGATTTTAATATTTATATTTTTTTTTTTTTTTTTATTTTTTTTATTTATATATATTTTTTTTTTTACAACCATAGTAATAATGATGCTATCATTATTGATGAAATACAACAATAGCAATGATATTATAATAAGAACAATGATAAAATAAATTACTCACTAATTGTATGCATGTCTATAATAATAAAATAGCTTTAATTTAATACGGAAAAAATTGTTTTTCTTAAGGCTTAAGCCTTATCTACCCCATTTTCGTGAAGTTGCAAATAGTAGAAAAATGATATGTCGTAAAGAAGTTTCACTTCTTACCTGTGTACTCTGGTACACTCACACATTTTTTTTTCTTAGTTACCTTTGTTGTTCAGAAGTCGGTGTCTTTGGTACCTATTGTTTTTCGGATTTTTGACAGCGACGTCGGAAAAGAAAGTTATTTTTCGCTTTGTAGTGTTTTTATTTTACATTTAACAGCTTAAAAACTTATCGTTTAGTGAAGTCCCAATGCGTTACTGATTCGCTTTTTTTACAACAATCGAATTTATTTACGATTAAATTTTAATTATTTTACCAAGATGGACCGTTTAGTATCGTCTAATACAAAATAATTAAGAATTTAAATCAAATCAAATCAAATCAAATCAAATCATTTATTAAGTGTGTTTTTTGGTGAGGTTACATGGTCTTATAAAATACAAACATTGTGCTCAAAAAACTACCCATAGGGCTTACACTTTTTTAAGAAAATTCGTTCATTATTACTGAAGTATATTATATTATTATGCAAAGTACATGAAGCTATATAAAGTAATGTCAGATAAGCAAATAATCAAATTGTCAATTAAATATTTCCGTCATAAAGAAATTCAGTAATTGAATAATAGCATTTTTGGATTAATAAATTATATAATTTTCGTTTAAACTGCAATAAATTACAATCTTTAACGGAATTAGGCAATTTGTTATAGATTTTAGGTGCCATGCACAGTATGCTATTGTGCATGAGGGCGGTTTTTGAAGGCCTTAAGTACAATTCATGACGATAAACTTGTCTTGTTAATTTAGGATGATGTTCTTTTTTTTTGCGAAATAGTTCAATATTTTTCTTTACAAAAATTGCGGTTTCATATATATAGAGACATGGCAGTGTTAATATTTTGAGCTCAATATAATATGGTTTACAACTATCTATCGATTTCAAACTGCATATGGACCTTAAACAACGTTTTTGTGCCTTGAAAACAGAGGTTTTTTCACAGGAGTTGCCCCAAAAAATTATACCATAGCGAAGTATGGAATCAACATAACCAAAATAGGCGGCAAACGACTGCTGATCTATTAGCTACTTTGCTAAGTTTATATAAAACAAATGAATATTTACTAAGTCGTGCCATTAGTAGAGCTGCATGTTCTTTCCAATTCAATTTGTAGTCAATTGTTAGGCCTAGAAATTTAGTGCTTGAAACTGCTTCAATTTTTTCCTTATTTAAAATTATATCAGACGCAGTAGAAGCAGTTCCTTGTCGGAAATTTATAATTTTAGTTTTGCTTAAATTTAAGATAAGATTATTTTGGTCCAGCCATTCAGTCGATTGTTTCAATGCATTTTTTATTTCTGTCTCGCGGTTATTCTCATCAAGTTGTCTTACTACTAAAGTACTGTCATCAGCAAAAAGAATCATCGGATGATTCACGTGCCTAGGAAAGTCATTTATATACACAAGGAAAAGCGGAGGGCCCAACACGCTGCCTTGTGGCACGCCATAAGAATTTGTATATACTTCAGATATATATTTAATTTCTTTCTTGGTCTTTTTACAAATTCGTCTGATTTCTGTGAATTGTTTCCTATTACAAAGGTAGGAATTTATTAACGAGAGTACATTTCCTCTTATTCCATACATATTTAGCTTATTTATTAATATATCGTGGTCCACTAGGTCGAACGCCTTCGTCATATCCATAAATATTGCACTGGTTCTGGTTCTTTTGTCCATATCTGGCACTACTATATTAAGTAAATCATAAATTGCTACATTCACTGTCATGTTTTGTCTGAATCCTTTCTGCTCCTTTGCTAGAATTTTATTTTTAGTTAGGTAGGACTGTAAGGATCGGTAAATTACCTTTTCAAATATCTTTGATATAACAGGTATGAGCGCAATAGGTCTATAATTCTGCATGTGAGATTTATTTCCTTTTTTGAATAGCGGTTTTATAATAGTCTGTTTTAATCTTTCAGGAAATATTCCAGACGAAATACATAAGTTTATTATATGGCTAATATGACCTGATATTATTTGTGACACGAATTTTAAAACTTTTGTAGAAATGTCGTCAGACCCGACGCTAGTTTTATTTTTTAGGTCTAGAATAATACGATGTACTTCGTATGGGGTGGTAGGGGCTAAAAACATGGACTGACTAAACAAGGGATGGTCCACGTGTGGGGACTTGTTATATTGAGACTTTGTGGTGCTTGAAAGTATTCGTGGTTGATTTACAAAATACTCGTTGAATGCATTTGCAATTTTACTGGGACTTGTTAATGTAATACCATTTTCCTTTATTTCAGTAATGCTTTCAGTGGGTGAGCGATATTTATTCTCCTTTATGATTTTCCACGTGTCCTTTGATTTATTTGTGGATGTTAAAATTTTATGGTTATTTTTAGCTTTTTGAGTTAAATTTATAATTTTTTTAAGTTTCCGTGAATAATTTCTATATTTATTTATGTTATCGTTATTAGGATTTCTTCTTAATTGCCATAAACAACGGCGTTTGACTTTACTGCAACGTTTTATGCCAGGCGTTATCCAATCAGGAACAATCTTTGACTTAATTTTTACATTTTTCATGGGGAAACATAAACCATAAAACAGTTTAAACAAATCAATAAAGTCGTTGTATGCCATATTGGGGTCACTTGTATGATAAACATCCCCAAATGATAATGCAGCTATACAAGATTTAAATTTTAGAAGGTTATCATGGCTGTAGTCACGTAATCTAATAGTCCAACTGTCTAATGTACAAGTATTTCTTACGGGAATTTTTAAAGTTTGAGCTGTATGATCTGAAATGTTAAGATCTATTACTTGATGGACACACTTTCGTTGCAAATTATGAGCAAAGTTGTCAATACATGTGCCACTTTTTAGTCTAGTTGGTTGGTGAATTTGCAATTTTAGGTTGTAGCTTAATAAATAATTTGTAAATTCAAGAGAATTCCTATCCTTTTTCAATGTATTAATATTAAAGTCACCACATATAATGACACTATTGCGCATCTTATAACAAATCTTTGATAGAATAACATTTAATTTTAAGTAAAATGTATCAAGATTACTGGATTTAGGTACCCTATAGATACACAAAATGATGATACTATGCTGCGTTAGCTCGATTGCGCAACATTCAAATACACCTTGGACTGATAACTTCTTGATATCTTCTAGCTCTTTATATTCATGGTTGTGTTTTAATAATATGCATGCTCCTCCTCTTTTTGTGTCTCTGGAGTAGCAAGCTGCTAACTTATAATTAGGAACACATAAAATATCTTCATGTCCAGCTTCCATGAAGTGTTCAGTAACACAAATAACATCCATGGTATCGGTTAATTCATGTACATGCAGTAACAATTGGTCACACTTATTTATTAGTCCGGCGATATTCTGATGCATAATTGAAATATGATTATAGAAAAAACTGATCAGATTGTGCTAAGTGATTTTTCGGACATTTTAAAACGTTAGGTTTTACGTTTTCGTTGTATAAGTCTAGGTCAACCAATATGTTACTCTTGATCCTGTCATATATTTTTCTTACCCCGTATTTATTTATCTTGCCATTTTTGTATGAAAACATTTCATGAGATAATTCACTATTGCTGTCCAGGAAGTATGCATACTTGTGGTTCTGCAGGTCTGTATATAGGAGGTTGTTGAATATCTCCACTTTAAAGTTATATATCGGAGCACCAGCTATATACGTAGGTAAACAGAGAACCACATTGGTATGGGTAAGGCTTTGTACTGATTGTCTTATATTGTTTATTATATTTAAATAGTTACCATGATCCCTGATATCGTCTCCTCCAATAAAAATAATGCAGTAGTCATTTAGGTTAAAATCTTTCAGTTCATTTTCCAAATTTTTCAGAAGATGCTCTATGTTGCAATGGGGCATGATGTAATGGCAGTAATCAAAGCCATTTGAGAAAATTTCTTCAATTAATGTTAATGATCCTATGTTTTTATCGTTGCTCAGAATACATAGTTTGTTTTTTTGTTTCCATCTTCTTGATGTATCATTTCGCTCATCACTTTGAGTCTGTAGATGATCCGAATAAAATTTTGACTGAGAGGTACTCATAGTATTATTGTTAATATTGGTATTATTATGCAGACGATGAGTTAGGGATGTAAGTTGTTGTGTGAGGTTTTTAATATCCTGTTCTGCATTCTTTAGTTGCTGCTCCAAATTTCCTATTTTTTGTTCCAGGTGTATTATGTGTAAAGGATCTAAGTTTTTCCTCGATGAAACTGGTGTAGACTCATGTTGTCGTAAAGGAGTTTGAGGATACTTTTTCTGTTTCAAGCCCGGAGAGTTATCTATTATCGATGATGAATTACACAACGATTTTAGTATATTTTTTTCCGCGGTCAGCTGGTCTATACGTTTATGAAGATTGTTATTTTCCAATATCATGTTATCCAGCTCCTGTTCCGTACTATTAAGCTTTAAAGTGCGCTGTGTTAAAACTTCTTTTATCTCCGTTATGGAAATTACGTCAGATATTGTACCATCTAAGCTCCTCGATAGTTTATTGGGTGAGATTATTGAGTCTTGTGTTGTTTCTTGGTCTGAAAGAATTCGAGAATCCATCAATGGTGCATTATTTGTTAGGCTCTCTTTGTTGCATTTCTTGGTTTGTTTCGGCGAGACTGTGAGTAGGGAAGGATTCTGTTTTTTTCTCGTTGTGATATTGGATGAATTGTTGTCATTGGTAGTCATTTCATTTTTTCCTCCAATTTTTGCACATTTTTTGCAGCGCCATTTCTTTTTTGATTCCTGGTTTAATAGTCTATATGTTTGTTCAGGATATCCATCACAATCCGGTTCAAATCTATTATTGTTAAAACATACAAAATTATATTATTATATTATTAAACTAAAACATACAAAATTACATACAGAACAAAATACTAATTACAAGTAATGAGTAAGAATATCTAGGGTTACTCGTTCATCGCACAGTCCATTTAATTTAAAATAAGCTTAAATAGTTATTTTAACCAATCTGTAGAAATTATACCCAGCATTGCAAAAAAATATTCGGACGCATGTTTGCATACCTAAATTTAAATTTATTATGTTGTGGTATGCAAATGCATACCTTTGTAAATGCAGAAAACTCTTTGTCAATAACGTTATTGCATATAAAATACTTTTTATTGATGGTGCTTAATTTAGTAGTTAAAATTGTTAAGCGTATTGTACTAAGCAAATCCATGATGTTCTATAAATAAAAACCTGAGACTTAGAGAAATAAAGAAAGTTAACGCATCATCAAATAACAACGGCATCAGCCAAACTCTACCTAAGAAGGTTACTGCAAAAACGGCGGCAAGTCGATGTAGAGAGTTCATTTTCAGTTGAGGCTACAAAACCTTATATAGATATACGTATAAATAGTAGGCATCAAAAGCCCTCTTAGTAAGGAAATAGTGACGGGCATAGTACGCACATGCACTTGGTCGGTTTTTGTAGAACTGCTTGTATAACTTGTAACCTAATAGTACTCGTATCTATGTTTTAAATAGGACTTCAAATTGAGTCATCCTATGAATTTATAAAGTGAATTTTCTCTGTTTATCTTAAAACTGAACAAATATAAGTAGGTAAGTCAAAGAAATAAACTACTCCAATATATACATGTACTAATTTTTTTCAGAAATAAACCACAGAAAGCCAAATTTCAACTAAAGAGAGATTGATATGGCGCCATTACCGAGTCCGAAAAACACTTCGAGAAAAATACCTCCCAAGAAAAATAAGACAAAACCAGCAAAGAATATTAACAAAACCCAATCAGAAAGTACAACTAACTGTAAGGACAATGACTTTTCAACGCAAACGGATAAATTCAAGCAAGCCGTCCACCGAAATGACGCCCAAGATAACAGCTCTCCTTTGAGCGTCGCTATCACCTGCGCCGAGACGGGTATCCTCCGCAAGGAGGATTCGGAACTGATACTTACTGCTATCCAGAAGCAGATCATCTCCGAAGCCAACTCCACCAATCCAGACACAACCAGGCCAACCTTCAATTCCGAGCCTCTATTCGAAGAGGGTGTCCTCAAACTGTGGTGTGGCAATGACCACACATTAGCATGGCTAAAGAACACAGTCTCCAGTTTATGTATTCCGAGGGTCACGCTAGTCGTCAAGAGCCAGTTAGAGATCCAAAATACCAACTCTCCATTGAGCGTCGCGATCACCAGTGTCGAGACGGGGATCCTCTCTAAGAAAGAATCGGAATTGATACTCACTGCTATCCAGAAGGAAATCATCTCCGAAGCCAACGCCCCTAATCGAGTTACAACCAGCCCAACCTTTAATTCTGAGCCCCTATTCGAAGATGGTGTCCTTAAAATGTGGTGTGACAATGACCACACATTAACATGGCTGAAGAACAAAGTCTCCGATTTATGTATCCCGAGGATCTCGCTAGTCGTCAAGAGCGAGTTGGAGATAAAGAAACGAGTTCGCTGTGGATTCCAGATGACAGATGATCAGAGGGTCTTCGAAAATTCGGACGATATTGGCCGGGCGGTGTGGTACCAGAATCCTTGGATCGAGGTTCATAGGTGGCAGTTAATTTATGCGGAGAAGGATGTGCCAAAAAGTCCGTCATTACCTGACACATGGTTTGTGATTGTCGGCGTCCCTGAGGACCAAACTCCGACTCTGATGAAGGCCGGACGCCGTCTCTCAATTGGTTTGACAGCGGTTTACATTGTTATTGAAGGACCGGACGAAAAATTTGACGGCAACTTCCCTCGGGGATGGAAGCCTCCTACAGAATTATATGTACATCAACCAACAACCCCAAGGACTTCAAATAATTATCGACCACCGATCGTTTACCCTTTCGTTATCCTGACTGATGCGCAAAAGGATTACCTACATGAAACGCAGAAAAACAATGTAGGTAACTAAACTGATAAAATAATATATATATATATCTAGCTGATATTGTAAAAACAGTAAAAACTTATAATAACATGTAAAGAAAACATTACTAGACTTAAATCATAACACAACAACATGTAAGGATAGTTTTTATTTTTTAAATAAATAAATAACCATGTGTTAAAGCATCAGTTAGCTCGGCGCAATTTGTAGACAGTAAGAAATTTAACTATAAGTATTTTATCAGGCGTTAATCTTACGGTCCTTGAATTCATGTACTGTCATTTTGTAGTCAAATAAAAAAGGTGGATCACCTCGTGCTACATCCTGAGTTTATAATTCCCTAAATTCCCAAGAAATTAATCCAGTTTTTATACATCGTCCATACGAACCGCATTATTAGCTTTATACTAGCAAAGTGAAATAAGCTGGCATTGGATATTCTGGAAATAAGATATTGAATGAGTACCGGAGTGATGAGGTAACGAACACGTCTTTGGAAGAAAAGTGTATCGGACTTTAAGTTTTTTTTTTTCCTTTTCTTGATTTCATCAATAGGACGGACCCTAATCTTATTACAATCTTGTCTTATAAATAGACTAATAAGTAATTTAATTATAACCTAAACTATTACATTGTCTTTACTAAGAATGTTTCCAGTAGCACTTTTCTTGTTGTTTCTATTAGGGCGAATACACTTCGTTCTTGTGTTTATTTGGTAGCACTTTCATAAGTTACACTATTCACATTCACTAACACTAAACACTAAATCGAACGGTTTTGTTCTTTTTAGTCTTCTCACTATATTTGTGTGGTCGAGAAGCTGGATTTCTTCGACGTTCACATGCTGATGAAGTCTCTTTACGTGAGCTTCTGCAAATTTCTGGATCACTTTTTCTTGAATTCAACTTTTAGGTCCCAATGGAGGTCATTATTTTGTATGTACCAAGGTGCATTTACAATTGCCCTTAGCACTTTGTTCTGGAATCGTTGTATAATTAATATATTACTCTGTTTGGTGAAGCCCCATAGTTGAATGGCATTAGGACTTGTTTGTATAGCAACAATTTGTTTTGCACAGACAGCATGGAGTTTCTTCCAAGCAGCCAATACATTATTTTATATCAGAAGTTGAGTCCTTCTTTTTTCTTCTTGACGTGGGCTTTCCAGCGTAACTTTGCGCAAAGATCATACCGAGATATTTGGCTGTATTCTCGTATGGGACTTGTTTATTATTAATATAAACTAGAGAATACTTGGTAAAATCTATGTGAACAGATTTGGATTCATTTATTTTAATCCTCCATTTTTGGTCCAGTTATAAACATGATTAACAGCCATTTGAACCTTTTCTACTGCTTCTACGTGGCTGTTTCTTACTGCCATTATGGCTGTATCATCAGCAAAGGTCCCAATCGTGTTTTTCTCTAATTCAGGAATATCACAAGTGTATAGGTGTGCGGTACGCCAGCTTTTGTTTGTTTCAGTTCTGAGTTAGCATCTTCTTGTCTTATTATAACCGAATATTAAGGCAATCTGCAACGAAATCAATTAAAATAATTCGTTTTTAAGAAGTTATGCTCAGATTACGCAATTATTTAGTTTAGTTTAGTAATATTTAACGTACCTTTGTTGCTAGGTATGACTATCCGGTGACTAAACATTAGATTTCCGACCAATATATCCGTCCGAGCCGTCTCTTCATAAATGCTATGCTAAAAATCAGGTTACAGTACGTTTTGATATCAGCACCATGTATGAGCACCACCAGGAATAGATGCACCACAGGCAGCTGGGCTTTTATGCATTGGCGAGTTCAGAGAAATACGCCAAATACATATTTTCACCTTGCTCTTCCATTGTAGGAAACTATCGTAGGCTGCTCATTTAGTTTTTCTGGCGGGGTTAACTCTATCAATAATGTTCATCTTCGGCACGAAAACCTAACATTTCTAAAATAATTTACCACAGCGACAAATACGATAAAAACAAAATATGAAAATTATGAGATATGGTGCGCAAGGGTGGTTTTTTCACGCGCCAAATGCAAGGTGAGTGAACATACATCCTACTTCAAAATTATAATTTTAAGTGATAAAATGCAAATATTTTATAACAAATTATTGTTAATTATGAATTTGATAATAATAAATGTTTTTTGACTTAATTAAGGATGTATATATGGATTTTCAATGGCATAAAACCTCTTTGTCGTTACAAAAAAAAACTGTTTTACCCGGTTGAATTGAAAAAACCCTCTGTTTACTCGCATATAACTTACAGAAAGATACTAATTTAACTTTGTAGGGATTTGGTGGGGCATTTCCCCACCTGAGCAACAGACATACGCCACTCGACTGCTGAGTCGAACGCTCGTACTTGACGGTCTCTGCTACGCAGCTAAACGTTGTTCCTTTTTGGCGCGTAACCGTCACATAGTTGTTCGCCTCGCAATATATTGTAAAGTATAATAAGTGATTTTCCAACCCAAGCTTGGGGTTCAAGATCCGGGTTAGAAAATACCCCGCGGCGCTTCCAGCTGGACTCACCAGCGACCAACCTACGCCCTACTCCAGACTACTCGCCGAGCGCGTGCTTCCACCTTCGGCTTGATTTAGGACAGTACTGGACCACTGAGGGATAAATAGAATACAGCACCTAATTGTAGAACGGCCCGAACACCACCATTGTTGCCCCTTCGGCTTGACTTGTCTTTGGGAATTAAATATTTATTCGTTAAATGGTTTCCGCCTTCTTTAACGCCTTATCCCTAGGGACGTCGGAAGAAGGTAGGAGCACTAACCGTTTCACTGGCACATGTGGCGTTTTGTCACATGTGTTTATGGAACCAAACCAAACTACACTGACTTCTGCTAAATGACTGCACTGACTAATGTATTGATAATGTTTTTTGTTGCTGTAACTACTTGGACAAGGCCATTATAAATTATCTGCCTTCCGAACATAGTGGGCTACTGGTGACACTTGAGTCCATTATGATAATAAAACAAGTGCAGATTCAATCCTTAAAAACAAACAGTACTTTAATCAGTGTTTCAATCTTTACGCGACGTTGACGTCGCGTTTTACGAGCGTTGGCATCTCTCCAACGTCTGCGTAGCGTCGACGCTGCGCAGACGCGACGTTGACGTCGCGAGACTAGTGGCAAGCATGCGCTGTGACTTCACAACGTTAACGACGCGTCAACGCGACGGTACCGTTACGTTTTTTGGCAACAGGTACAATCACACACAGGCGGGGGTTACGGCCGGCCAGACACATTGTATAACTAGATGGAACATATTTAAGACGCAATTTTAATATCGGTATTCACTTTCGCACTAACAGATAACGTCATAAGCAATAAGAGATAGATATATTTTTGTCTATGCCATATTTTGTACCAGCGTGGCCGAGTATGCTATAGATACTTATCTATAGACATATTTTTTTATTTTTTTTATTTATCGATAGGCTCGCGTTTGACCACTATCTCGCCTGATGGTAAGCGATGATGTGGTCGACGGTGAAGCACGCTTGCCTAGAAGTAACCTATTCACTCTTGACTTAAAGACCCCAAATTCAAAATTCAAATTCAAATTCAAATTCAAAATGTTTATTTGCAAGAAAATACAGTTTACAAGTGAAGATCTTACAGCCTTAAAGTCATTGTATTCTGCCTGCAAGCAAGCGTGCAAAATTATTTGTTTAAAAGTAATTATTAAGCATAAACATTATTATATTATTAGTACATTATTATTACATTATTATTTCATACAAATGTCATAAATTTATATACAATACATTAATTAATACTCTGATCAAATATTTTTATAATCCAAAAATTCCTTAATGCTGTAGAAACACCTTTTTTGTAACCACTCAGACAATTTTGTTTTAAAAACATTACCCTGCAACAATTTCAATTCGTTTGGTATCGTATTATAAATGATTATACACATATTGAACACATTTTTCTTATACATATCTTTATGTGCAGCTGGCTGATATAATAGGTTGTGAAACTTAGCCCTTTTCTGTCGTGGTATAACCTCGGTATGTAGCTTAAAATATTTCATGTGTGTTTTTGTAAAAGTGCAGATATCTCTAATATACATGCAGGGCAGTGGAAGAATTTTCAATTTTTGAAAGAGCGGTTTACAGCTATCTAAGAACCATGCTCTGTTTATTACCCGGATGCAGCGTTTTTGGAGCTTAAAGACTCTGTCCCAAGGTTGTAGCTATCAGGAAACAAAGACGCTGGCAGGGAATTCCACTCCTTAGCTGTGCGTACAATGAAAGTATTCGCAAAACGCTTTGTACGTATGGGTGGGATGTCCACCATGTACCGGTGGCGAATTGCCGTACGTCTAGTTGTCCGATGATGGAAAGGGCTAGGCCGAATCAAATTCGCACACTCCCCGAAATGTAACCGATAGAAAACCGACCGACATATATCAGTACTAGATCTTTGTCATATCGATATTATCGATTTTAGTTTTGGTGCGATCTACAAATTTGGCTAAAATGTCTAAGAATCGTCCCTGACTAGGGCTAATAGTTTTTACGTTTTTTTAGGGATTCTTAATAAGTAAGTTCTTAAAGAGAATGGAAAAAACCGTAAGACAACAACATAAGAATTTTAACCAGCATCTTAATAAAATAGATAACTTAACTAATAGTATGCAAAAACAAATATCTGAAAACGCATATATCAATGAATTTACCTTGTCTTCAATATCAGCCAACGGTATACTTATGAATCTGAAGGATATACAACAAATGTTATTAAACACAATCACTGACATCTTCCATGGTACATTCAACATACATCTACTACAACCAGAACAATTAACCAAAGAACTTCATATCATCTCAACCCACATCTCTAAGGAATTATCGCTACCAATCGATAACATTCAGACTGACTTAACCAAACTTTACCATTTATTAACGGTTAAAACAAGATTTACAGGGGACAATTTGATATTCGAAATAAAATTACCGTTAGTAGGCAGAGACACCTTTGAAATATACAAATTGACACCAATTCCAATAGCAATCGGCGACAAAATGCGACAAATAATTATTGCATCTGATCTATTGGCCATCAACTATCAAAAGGACTTACAAATACCACAATCTAGTCTACAACTACAACAATGCGTTCATTATGATTTAGACATCTTGCTCTGTGCCCATCAAATACCTATTTCAATAACCAAAACAGAACCAATTTATTGTGCTAGAGAAATTGAGTCCTTAAGTTGTAAGACGGAAAGTAGAAAGTGCAAGAATACCTGGGTACAATTAAACAAGGTAAACAATTACTTGTATTCATGTTGCGGGCAATGCTCCATACAAGTCATATGTGACGATCAAATTACCATTGAGCGATTAGACAAGGTCGGGATACTCGCATTAGCAAGTGGATGCGTCATCAAAGACGACGGGATCACATTACTTTCGCGCAGACAGTCGAACAATGACTTAAGGTTGAAACCAGATATCATAAACATTGATATACCTACCATTAACAATATTGTAAATGTGACCATGCCCTTACATGTTTATGAGATAGACACTAACCAAACAGACATCCGCTGGAAATTAAAAATGATCGGCGATAAAATTAATCAAGTAAAAAATAACACCAAAACAGATTTAGAAGACGAAACATCTTTAAACTACCACGATGTTCACCACTACATCGCAATTTACATAATAGCTGGAGCTATTCTATTAACATGTTTGGCGTACGGAGTGCGGAGGATCCGCGCACGAATGCAGTGGCGCGCGGAAGCGACGCCAACGTCCCGGACGCTGCCACCGCCCCAACCGCAACCGAGAACCCGCCGCGTTGCTGATCACCAGTGCCAGAGTGAAACTAATCAGTGTTTTAGTGTTAGTGATGAATACAATAGAGTGAATAACCATCCCTGTACGAGGGCGACTGACCATTTATATGCCCGAGTGAATAAAGTGAAATTCCCAAACTCATTCAGTTTTAGTGTAGTGGAATAGAGGCTGTAATAAATTGAATCTTTAAACAAATAAAAAAGTTAATTAAAAAATCAAAATACCCGACTGCTTAAAAAGCGAACTAAAAAGACGTAAACAAGAAGAAAATCATGCTGTGCAGTCGGAGGATACATATTCGCGAGCTGGCTGACCAAAACCAGATGTATCCTCCGACTGCACAGCATGATTTTCTTCTTGTTTACGTCTTTTTAGTTCGCTTTTTAAGCAGTCGGGTATTTTGATTTTTTAATTAACTTTTTTATTTGTAACTTTTTAGTTAACATTTTTTTCGAATTAGGTACATTTAAATATATAAGTGTTATATATTTTTGAAATCACCTCTTGAAACCCTTTATTTTGATACCCCACACGATGGGTTTGGAAGAAAAAATAATATTGGCCCCCCACAATATGGCGCCCAAAAGCCGCCATTTTTCTATTTTCCAATTTTAATGTAGCCTATGACACTCGCAAGGTTAAGACGAATCGATTGACGTATGAATCATCAAAATTGGTCAACGCGTTTGGTCTCTGGAACGCCATATAGGAACAAACATACATACATACATACATGCATACATACATACATACATACATACATACATACATACATACATACGTACATACATACATATATAGACTGATAAACACATTACCCTCCTTCGGCAGTCGGGTAAAAAGAAGGTAAAGAGCGGAAAACATCGGAAAGTATTAAACGTCGTTTACAATCTTTAGAGACCTTCTGGAGAGAATTCTCGCGTAACCATGACAATTTAGAGAATTTATGTGACGAAACTGAAGATAATGAGTACTTCGGTGACGATTCGTACACTAAAACTAAAACATTTTATGACGACGTTAAGAGGCATTTATTAAGAGTTCTTGAGGGAACAACTACTCGGTCTCCATCACCAAAGAACCAACCACCAGCACCACCATCGCATGCAACGACCGTTCCACAGCCTAGCACATCAGATAACGGGTTTCCAAGTACCGGAACAGTACCCAAAAAGGTTTTACCACTACCACGATTCGTTTTCCATGACGTCGACGAAACAAGTAAAATCGAGGAAATGATGAGAAAACAGCAGAGTAACTTCAAAGCATTAGCCCGAACTATTTCTCAGATCAATCTTAATGTTTTGTCTGAAAAATGGGAGTTTAAAGATGTTTTGAAGAATATTGAATCACGTTGGACAGCAATTGATTCCTTACATTGGGAAATCGACTGTAACTTACAAGGAGAAAACAGTAACTATGAAGATCTGTTTAACAGGTATGAGGATGAATATTGTGAAATTAAAAAATCTATTAACCAAAGAATGTGGGACGCTAAGCACAGAGATAATTCTACACCAAAAATAGATATACCAATTTTCAACGGAAATTACCAACAATGGATTTCTTTCAAAGACTTGTTCAATGAATCTATCCACAATAATAATTCTATTTCTCCGGCCCAAAAAATGCAGTTTTTAAAAATGAAACTACGTGGAGAAGCTGAGAAACTGATACAACATCTTCGTGTAAGCTCCGGCAATTACCAGACCTGTTGGGACATCCTAAATCAAAGATACAATAATAAAAAACTAATTTTTAATTCACACATGAATGTTCTCATGTCTTTGCCAGTAATGCACCAACAAACAGCTTCCAACATAAAAAAGCTTCATGATACCACTAATGAATGCCTCAACGCATTAAAAAATCTAGGCATAGACATATCTACCTGGGACCCGATAATCGTATACCTTATCACCCAGAAAATGGACGCCGAAACGTATACAGATTATATTGACTCATTGCCGGACCCTCGAGACCTGCCACATCTGCAAGATTTTCTAGCTTATCTTGAAGGAAAATTTATTGCCTTAGAGACAGTTCGTCGCAAAACTGAGACAATTAAGAATACGCAACCATTCCATAACCAACAAAAACATTCTAACCAAAATTTTAATACCAGTACTCAACGTAAAAACCCAAGAGATTCAGGATTCAATAATGCTAATAGACATGACGAATGCAAACCATTTATTAATCATTCTGCTATCAAACCATATCAAAAATGTGTAATTTGTGACGAAAATCATGCACTGTTTATTTGCAATAAATTCCGTGAACTAAATAACCAAGAAAAACGGAAACAAATTGCGCAAAATAACATTTGCAAAAATTGCCTAATTAACCATAACGGCAAAGAGTGTACGTCGCAAAAAACATGTCGCCATTGCCACGAAAAGCATAATTCGCTATTGCACAATGCCTACGTGATTACTAACCCTGTTACCAACCAGACTCATACCAATCAGCATAACCAATCAAAATGTGTGTCACACGTGTCAAAAGACAACAAGCCAATGACGGACATTCTATTAGCAACAGCCCAAGTTAATGTTTTAGGAGCTGACGGAACCTACAAAACTATGAGAGCCCTCATTGACCAAGGGTCTCAAACATCCATTATTTCCGAAAACGCAGCACAACAACTTGGAATCCCTCGCCGAAGGTGTAAAGGTTCCATCTTCGGGATTGGAGCGAAAGAAAGTAACTGTAAGGGAGTAATGACAATTACCATAGCATCAAAACATAATGAGTTTACCACGAATATTGATGTATTAATAATGAAAAACTTAATCAAAAAGCTACCAAACCAATCTTTCACCAAACCATCCTGGCAGTACCTCAAAAATATACAGCTCGCAGACCCTGAATTCAACCAAAGCCGCCCTGTCGACCTATTACTAGGTGCAGAGGTGTATTCTGAAATTATCCTACACGGCATTATAAAGGAAGATCAATCACAACCCATCGCACAACAGACGCAACTAGGATGGATCTTATGTGGTAACGTGAAATCGTACTACTGTAATGTGATCTTGAACAACTGTGACGATATAAAAAGGTTTTGGGAAATAGAAGATTTGACAGACCAACCCGATAACCAATCTAGAGAAGATTTATACTGCATACAACAGTATCAATCCGAAACTAAACGTCAACCAGATGGCCGTTATGTCGTAAGATTGCCAATGAAACCAGAAGTAAATGAACTATTGGGGGAGTCTAAGTCAAAGGCCATAGCTCAATTTCACCAATTAGAAAGAAAATTTAGAAAAAATAACCAAATAGCAGCTGATTACAAACAATTCATGAACGAATATTTTAACCTTGGTCACATGAAAATAAGTCGTAATAACCAACCAATAGAGTACTTTTTACCACACCACTGTGTAATACGAAGCGAATCAACAACGTCTGCAATACGAGTTGTATTCAACGGGTCAGCGAAAACATCTACTGGATATAGTGTGAATGACCTCATGTACAGCGGACCTAACTTACAACTTGACCTATTATCTGTAATTATAAAATGGAGACAGTACAAAGTAGGTTATGTAGCAGATGCTGAGAAGATGTTTCGCCAGATAATCGTAAATGAAGATGACCAACAGTACCAGAAAATCATATGGAGAGATTCTCCGAGTAAGCCATTAGGTCAATACCAATTAACAACTGTTACCTATGGAACCAAAGCGGCACCATTTTTAGCACTTATGACTATGAAGCAGTTAGCGAAAGATGAAGCTCACAAATATCCAGAAGCAACGAAGGTTCTGGAAAATAACCTGTACATGGATGATGTTTTACATGGGCAACACAACCTCGACTCTGCCAAAAAGATTAAGGGTCAATTAATCGAATTATTTAAGGCCGGTGGGTTTAATCTGCGTAAATGGAAATCAAATGAAACAGCCTTATTAGAAACCACTCCAAACGATAATGAAAACTCATTTCAGTTCAAACAGCAGGAATCAACTAAAACTCTAGGATTGAAATGGACACCATCCACTGACCAATTTAGTTTTGAAATAAAAATGTTACCATTTGTGCATGATGAACGCATAACCAAAAGAGAGCTTCTCTCAGAGATATCGAAAGTATTCGACCCTCTAGGATGGCTCTCCCCTGTAACCACAAAATTAAAGCTCCTATTTCAGTCAATTTGGCAACTAAACCTCAACTGGAGTGATATTTTACCAGAAAATATACACAATGAATGGAACCAAAATAAACTAGACCTACAACAGCTAAATGACATACGAATACCAAGATGGTTGCAATGCCATGAAAACGATAACATCGAGCTGCATGGATTTTGCGACGCTTCAACCAAGGCCTACGCCTGTGTCATCTACTGTAAGGCGCATAATTCAGTGGTGCTCGTAGCTGCAAAGTCCCGTCTCGTACCGTTGACAAAAGATGTGACGTTACCGAGATTAGAATTATGTGCTGCGCAATTAATGACCAAGTTAATGAACAAGATGCAATTGTGTCTCACAGAACACCATATTAAAACATTCGGATGGTCAGACTCCACAGCGGTACTAGGGTGGATTAACGGTAACCCAAACCGTTGGAAACCATTCGTAGCCAATAGAGTTGACCAAATCGTCAAATGTATACCACCTGAACGTTGGAGTTACGTAAAATCAGACGAAAATCCTGCCGATTGCGCAAGCCGAGGGATAACCGCTGCGCAACTGTTAAAACATCCCATTTGGTGGAGTGGTCCTAACTGGCTTCTAACGTCGAAACCAAATCCAAGTACCAAGAAACCAAAATACTACACGCACGAAGAAACTAGAAAACAATACCAAACCAATGTCATCACTAAACCATATGAAAATGACGTCATAGGTAACTTGATAACCAACAACAGTACTTATTTACGAACGTGTCGAGTACTCGCGTGGATATTACGCGTGTTCTCACATAACAATAACAAACCAACATACCTAACCATTGGAGAATTGAATAGAGCTGCTAACCAATTAGTAATGCACGTACAAAGAACAGAATTTTATGAAGAAATTACCAATCTTAAAACCCAGACTAATTTGAGTTCAAAAGGTCGTTTATTACCATTACACCCTTACATTGACTCTGAAGATGTTTTACGAGTTGGCGGGAGAATAAAACATGCCAATCTCAGTGAAGACATGAAGCATCCGATGATATTACCACACAATAATCAGCTTACTGATATGCTTATTGACCATGCACATAAAATGACATTCCATGGAGGACCTCGACTTACGTTAGCTTGGTTGAGGAGGAAATTTTGGATCATAGGTGGCAATAATGCCGTAAAGAAGCGTTTACGTAACTGTGTGATATGCCGACGAGCTAAATTTGAAAACCAAAACCAGTTAATGGCAGACTTACCAGCTGCGCGGCTCACTTCCCTCCGCGCGCTCGCATTGGTTAGCGGTGATTTGTTCGCTCCCTGATTTTAATTGCAATTGTCGTGTTCCGAAATTTATTTCCGGCTTGTGAGTTGCTGTCGATTGTTTATTTTGTGATAAGTGCTGGTATCGTAAGTTTTTAAACGTGTTTACGTCCGTTTTTTACTTGTAATTGTTAATTTCGTCAGCTATCGGTGAGTACATTTACTTTTCTTGACGTGTGGGTATATCGAAATAATTGTATTCTCCGTTAATCTTTCACTTTTTTCGTTCTAATCCGTTTATTCATTTGATTTGCGTATATAACTATGTTGTCTATTAATGATGACCCACCTGATCGTGGTGGAGATATATTATTTCAACGTAACAATAAACAAAGGTCGCCGTCGACCTCCGCTAATGCTAAACGTTTGTTTAGTGAAATGTCTCCTTCGTACATTTCACCCGAAGTCAGATCAAAACGACTGCAAACATCGGAGTCCATTGAAAGGTCTTCGCCGATATTAAATGCAAGCAGTGCAAGCAATGACGACTATTGTGATTTGGTTTCTCAGGCGTCTGCATACCTGTCTAAAATTAACGACCTTGTTAATGACCAAGGGTCCCGCATAAATGTTGCAAATAAATCCGCTATTATGGACATGACTCAACGCATAACGGGTATTGTTTCCTTGCTAGCCATAAAATCATCTGCTAACGAAACCAAATTGGCCAATACGGAACGCGAATTAGACAAAATTAAATTTAATTCCGGTGTCAACATTGCCAAGTCTGATGTCAGTAATATTTCATATGCTGATAAATTAAAACTTCGTTTACCCAAAATTGCTCCAGTGGTAGACTCACGTGCCAAACTTCCGTGTCTTGTGGCTTACCCCACTGATGAGCGATCAAATGATTACACAACTTCTTCCGCGACTAAACAAGCGCTCATGAAAGCAATAAATCCTAGTGACGGTTTTCAAATTGTAGGTGTCAAGAAAGCTGCGAAGTCTGGTGTCGTGTTACGTGTCGCTAACGATAATCAAATAAAAAAATTACAATCGGTCGATGCCATTAGGTCCGCTGGCTTGCGACTTGAGAAACCAAAAGGCCGTAGGCCTCGTATTTTAGTCAAAGACGTCCCATCGTCAATGGAGGACAGTGCCTTTTTGCATGCGTTGTACTGTCAAAACATTAAAGACGAGTTGCCATTAAAAGAAGACGACTTTATTAAATCAACAAAAATTATACGTAGGCGTTCGCTAGACAACGGTCGGAAATGGATAGGCATAGAACTCGAGTCCGCGGTCCGGAAACATTTAGTCTCGACTAAAGATAAATTGTTTATTGATTGGGCGACTTGCCGTTTCATTGATGATGTCGACGTAGTACGTTGTGCACATTGTCAACAGTTCGGTCATGTTAAGAAACACTGCACTATTAAATCACCTACCTGCGCTAATTGCTCTGAGGCACATGAAACCAAAGACTGCCCGCATAAGGATAATTTAAATTATACACCGTCTTGCGTAGCGTGCAAACGATCAAAGAAACCATCTGACCATCGCTGTGGGTCACCTGGGTGTGCTACTTATAAACTTAAGCTCGAACAACTGATCCTCAACACCAATTACTAAGAAAATGGATAGATTAACCATAGGACAATTAAATCTCCACAACGATAGGGTGGCGACTTCTGAACTGGACAAACTAATTATCGATTATAACTTAGATATAGTGCTCGTTCAAGAACAATATCAAAACGTGCGGTTACGTCACAAAGTAGTACAGTTGGATGGCAAAGCACGAGCTGGAATTTACGTGGCGCGTTCTTCTAACTTCACAGTAACGTCTTTACGTAACCTTATGACACCCCATTGTGCCGTTGCGGAGGTCTCATCGTCTTCTTTTAAAGTTTACGTTGTGAGCTGCTACTTTCAATATTCAGACCCTGTTGCTCCTCATATACATAACCTCCGTCATGTCTTGCAGTCGCTCGCGGGCTGCAAAGTTATCGTTGGCGCTGATGTTAATGCGTCTTCGAGTCTATGGTATGGCAAAGTTCGGTCTACGGATTATGAACGACGCTGCGCTGTTGAAGATTTCATTGCTGAAATGAATCTGACTATTCATAATACCCCTGACGCACCACCAACTTTTTGCAGCCAAATGGGCGAATCTTGTATTGACGTCACACTTTCTAGTGCAGACGTACGCTTGGATAGGTGGCGTGTCCTACCGGACGCGTCTTGTAGTGATCATCGTTTGATCGTGTACGAATTTGTTCCGGTTTTTACTCAGGGTACGTCACATGTCATTGGCAACTTTAGGTATAAATGTAAGGGTGCTAATTGGGAATTCTTTAGCTCGCTTCTTGCGTGTCACGCCAAAGACTTCACTCGTGTTGGGCTGTCAGCTGAAGAAAGTGCTGAAATTATGTCAGACACCTTCACTTACTGTGCTGACATTGCCATTGGTCGTGCATCTGTGACCAATATACGTAGATGTGATTGGTGGTGTGACTACCTAAATGAACAGCGTAAAAGTTATCGCCGAGCGCGTAAACATCTTAACAAGCTTAAAAAACGTAAGGTCACCGGTGACCCTCTTTCCATTGCGTTAAATACGTTTAGAGTTGCCAGGTCCCGCTACAGAGCTTCGGTGGAAAAATCTAAGGGTAATTTATTGCGTAAAATAGTAGATAAATTAGATAAAGAAGGTCCGTGGTCTCCTTTATATCATGAGTTTAAAGCCAATCGGTCAGTCGACCTCGCGTTTGTTCAGAACATTAAAGTAAATAATAAACACACCACCAGTATTGAGGAAACAACTGAAGTTTTGCTGAATACTCTTATACCTGATGACTTACTTGCTAATGACAACGACTACCATCAACAGATCAGAGCGTGGGCAGCTGTACCACCTGAATCACCAGCGTCAGACCTTCCATCCACTGACGAATTTATAAACGTTGTCAAGAGGTTACCACTCAACAAGTCATCGGGTGAAGATAAAATATCTAATCGGATGATTATTGAAGCGTGTAAAACAGCCGCTGATGCGATTTTGACCGTTTACAACCGTTGTATTGCGGAGGGCGTTTTTCCTCGTATATGGCGTCGCGGATTTATACGAATCATCCCGAAAAATGGCGACAAGCCCCCGGACGACCCTAAGTCGTACCGGCCCATAACATTACTTCCATCTTTGGGAAAACTCCTGGAGCGCCTTATCGTTCCACGTTTGCTACCGGACGGACCAAAATTTCATAACAATCAATTCGGTTTCACTACTGGAAAATCTACCGTAGATGCGGCCCTTACTGTTAGGCAAATAGTTAATACATCTGAACATAAGTACGTAATTGGGATTTTTCTAGATATTTCTGGGGCTTTTGATAACGCATGGTGGCCAATGCTACTACTTAAAATGAAAATTCGGGGCTGCTATAGAAATATATATAATCTAGTTTACTCTTACTTTTTGAATGGTTCCGCGAAGCTCAAACTCGGCCATCATTCCATGTCGAAGTCTCTCACCATGGGATGTCCTCAGGGTTCGGTTATTGGTCCGCCTTTATGGAATTTAGGCTTTGATGATTTCCTCGCGATTCCTCTTCCAAGCGGCTGTTCATTAACTGGTTACGCGGACGACGCTCTTCTGCTCATTCAATCAAGTACTCGAGCTGGACTCGAGAACTTGGCTGACACTTGCCTACGATTGGTATCTCAGTGGGGCGATCGAAACCGCCTGACCTTTGCTCCGCACAAAACTTATCAACTCATTTTGAAGGGTAATCTTAAATCGTGTCCTACTATTAAATTTAATAACGTTCCCGTAAAAAGGAAGCAGTCCGTGTGCTATCTTGGTCTCGTGTTAGAGAGGAATTTTGCATTTATAGATCATATTAAAATAGTCGGTGAAAAAGCAAAAAAAAATTTCTATGCCTTAACGAGAATATCTAAATCTACGTGGGGTCTGTCTTTTTTAACTTTAAAAACTATTTATGGGGCTACTTACTTGGGTTGTATTTGCTACGGGGCGCCAGTTTGGGCTGATAGGGCCACCATAGGGGCGGTGCGACGTGAGTTGCTTCAGAGTCAGCGTTTGGCTTTGATATTCTTATGCAAAGCGTACAGGACGGTTAGTACTGAGGCCTTACCGGTACTTGCTGGCGTACTTCCGGTCGACCTTGAAGTGCAGCGACGTGCTGCAATGTACTATTCCGCACGAGAGACCACGGACGCGAACTTTTTAACGCGGTGTGACCGTGAGAAAATCTCTAGATTATTTAAACCACCTATTGACGTCTGGGAGGAACTTTTATCCGAATGGCAATGTAGGTGGGATAATTCTATCAAGGGCCGACATCTCCACCAATTCTTTCCATCCGTTCGCGTTCGGCTGGCCAGGACGTGGCTGGAGGTGGATCACTGTGTTGCCCAATTTCTCACAGGGCATGGTAACTTTAAAAGTAAATTGTTTTCCTTCAAGCTCGTTGCCTCGCCTTTATGTCAGTGTTCTACATCTGACTGCGAATATGTACAATCTGCACATCATATCTTATGGGAGTGTATTCTTTGGCAGAATGAACGTAATATTATGTTGAATAATGTAGAGGCTACCTCAGGAGTTGTTTACTATACGGACCTTGTGGAAACTAGAACAAATTTCCGTGCGTTCAAGCGTTTTTGCCATACCTATTATTGGAATCAAACATAGCAGCTCACAATGTTAGGACCCATTAATTATTAATTCTTATTTTTATCCGTGGTGCTAGGCAACTGGGCTTATCCCAGTTGTAAACGACCCTTTGTGCCTAGTGGCCTTGTTTGTTCTGTCTCCTGCTTGATATGGAGGGAAGTGGAAATTTATGTTTTTTTCCTACTCCTCCGTTATTCTTTTCTGATTAATTTCGTTGCGGGATCCAAGACAGTTAAATTCATTCTCCGGGACTTCGTCGAGCTTCATTGCCTCGGCGCTTTTCTGGTGGTCGCCACTGTTGATTCTGGCTTTCAGGAGTTGCAGTGGTTTGGGAATAGTGCGGTGGGTTTGTCCCAAAAAAGAAAAAAAGAAGTAAGTTCTTCTTAAGTAATAATTTATAAAATTCCGATTCATTATTTTTAATATTATTACGGTACATTGCGAAATATTCACTTTCTTGTCATAAAGGTTTTTCCCAAAATTGACGATGATAATTTCTTTTACGTAATTTCGTCGAAGTAGGAAAACCAACAGTAGCGTTTCCTCGTCGAAATCCATTTTGTCTCTGATTGTATGCCTCAAATTGTAGCACGTGCGCCAGTGCTCGTAAAACGTGACGTCAACGTCGCGTCTGCGCAGCGTCGACGCTGCTCAGACTTTGGAGTAACGCCAACGCTCGTAAAACGCCAGTGGGATAGCGGCCTAGGTGTCATCTAGTGTTGTAAACTTTACTTTGTACGCGCTTAAAATTTCAGATGGTTTTTTCTTCTTTCTTGATGTCTTGTTTAGATTTCGAAAAAGATCTGGTCGAAACTGCTATGAAATAGTGTTTTTATTGTAGTTTACTTATTAATTCATTGCTTATTACCTGAATTTGCAATAATAAATAAAATAATAATTGGAAATGTCCCATCACTAGTGAAAATGCCCACCGCATATAATTTTTACTAGGCTTGGCGTCGGGGGTGAACGTAAAAAGGCGCTGGCTTGCAAAAGGTTAAATATGAAAGCTAAAATGCGCGCAATATTTCCAATGATATATTTACAGTCGGAGTTACAGAGAAATGAGACACTAAAAATTATAGGCCCATTATAGGTTTACAGTAGGGGTTGCAAACTGGGAACAAAATATAAAAAAATACCGGGCCAAATGATGAACCTAGGGTTTAAATTTCGCTAAAACCGGGCTTTTCGGTAAATTAAACGCTATGCAAGGTGAGTCAGTTGCTGGTGAACTTAAATATCACCTCTATCAAATGTTGAAGTAAGCAACGAAGGTTGTTGCTTGAAGTTTACAGTAACATTTATATAGAAGTTATAATATTTGAATACCGACCGCATTCCGAATTTGAATTTTGAATACTCGTACATAATAGAAAATTCGGCGCGGAAAAAGCCACGGGTCCAATAATTTTGTGCTCAAAAAATATTAAGATGACATTATAAGCGTACAAAGATACAAGTATATACACTGTATAAAATACTTAATTAACTAAGACTACAAACATAAACACTTAAACCAAAAACTACTCACTTACCTAATCTAAAATATGGCGTCAAAAAACTCCTCCACATCGTTGTCCACTGGTAATGTGCCCAAAAGACTGGCAGCATTGCCACGTTGTATGGCAATGCTTATTCTCTGACCGAGATAAAAGCCAGCCCTTGGGTCACGCGAAGTGTCAACTAAGCGTTTGGAAAGATCTTTAAACAAAGCGTGAGCACTCGGACCCCACGGACCAAGAGTTTCAACCCCAAACGGCTCGAAAATATAACTACCGATGAGGTTATTATATTTCCGCCGCTTGAGGTTCTCTGCAGCCGCAGCGGCAGCGCCAGCACAGCACGACGAGCTAGGAAGATGGGATGGCGCAAGAGTATCGACACAAGTAGCGTCCCACACTAAAGGCCTACCCAACTTCCATGGAAACAAAGACATCCCGTCCGGTCTTTTGCCATCGTCACGTGCCAGGCCATGGGGTTCCAATACGGCCGGAACGCCGACGGTGACGAGAGCACGTCGGATGATGTCGTTTAAGTTTCCGTGACGCGCTATTCGACCCGCACTTCGGCTGCATGATAGACCGTGGTGACCGAGGCTGTTGACAACTTCGCCACAGTGACAACGATGAGGAGTACAGCAGGGAGCGCCAAGACGTAGGGAAGCAGCGAGGCGGAAAGTAGTGTCGTCAAACAAGGTGCCTATGTTCGACGACGGTAGTGCGTGAAGCCAGAGGCCCGACTCCCACTCACCCACAGCCAGCAGGCGAGCGCGCTCGGCAGGAGTGGCAGAAGTGGCAATTTGGTGCTCCTGAACTGCTCTGCATAGCGGCTCATCCCACCGTCTCTGGGATGATGGGTAGTCGGGGATATTACAATTCGGGCAAGCGAGTCTCCAAGCATCAATAGCCTCGGTGAAGCACGGCACATCAAAATTAATCAGTATGGGTGCTAGGATATTCCTGATTAATTTCTCAGTACCGTGGACCGAGGATATAAATGCCGGTAAACTAATACTAGAAATTTTGCGGAATTAAGCGTACATAATTATTACTAGTATTTTATGCCTAACTAAAAACTAATTTGTTCTAATATATAAAAATCAATTTCTGAAAATCACTTATTTATTTAAATGAACCGAGTCGATCGAAATTAATAAAAGATTAGATATTATCTATTAGGGTGAATGAAATTTTTTATCGATTATGAGACTTGGGTGAATGGACATCATAAAAAAAAAACAAAAAGGAAATTTCATGTTGCTAGTTTTCAACATAATTTCGAGTATTTTATCCAGATTTTGTCGTGTTTTTTTATAAACTTTGTACAAAATTACAAAAATAAGGACACAAATAGAATGATCATATCTTTATTTTGTCCTGTTGCATCTTTTCAGCAAGCGAAAAGGTTGTTTTATGCATATATTTTGAGCGAATCTATTTTGTCTACCGTCTGGAAAGGTGTAGTAATTCGTATTTTGCACAAATTTTGCATTAGACTAACGTGGTATAACTGACCTCAAAATATAAACAAAGATATTTTTTACAAATTTACTGTGTAAAATAGCTGCGTAAATTATTTTTCTAAATTATTTCGAATGTTGAAAGTTCATGTAAACTCTTGAATTTCATGACGTAATTTACATGTTTTATTGGTATGTCATGTGTCAAAATCTTGTCGAGCAGATATGTTAGGCTTGTAATACTACGCAAATTAAATGCTGTTCTATATAAAAACCCGAGTCTTGACAAAATAAAGAAAGTTAACGCATACATCAACGGCACTGGCCAAACCCTACTACCTAAGGAGGTTTCTGCCGAAATGGTGCCAAGATGACGTAGAGAGATCATTTGCAGCCAACTAATTTACTAAACTTAACATAGATATACCTAAATAGTAAGTATCGAATGCCCCTCTTAGTAAGAACATTTTGGCAGGTAACGCACGCACTTAGTCGGTTTTTTATAACTGCTTGTCACTATTATTAACTTTTTAGTACTCATATCTATGTCTAGGAATTAAAATTGATCCACTATGCAATTTGTTTATATATTCTGTTAAGATCAGATGTACATAATATTATAAAGAGTATTCTCTGTCTATCTCAAAACTTAACAATTATAAGTCAAACAAAAAATAACTATCTAAATATGTATGTACTCAAACATTTCAGACATAAACCACAGAAAATCAGATTTCGACCAAAACGAAATTGAAATGGCGCCGTTAAAGAGTCAGAAAAACGCTGCAAAAAAAAAAGCTATCAAGAAAAATAAGACAAAACCAGCAAAGAAAACTACCAGGATCCAATCAGCACAAGATACCAGCTCTCCCTTGAGCGTCGCTATCACCTGCGGGTGGACGGGGATCCTCTGGAAGGAGGAAGCGGAACGGATACTCACTGCTATCCAGAAGCAGATCATCTCCGAAGCCAGCTCCACGAAGCTAGATACATCCAGGCCAGCCTTTAATTCCCAGCCGCTATTCGAAGAGGGCATCCTCAAACTGTGGTGTGCTAATGACCATACCTTAGCGTGGCTAAAGAACATAGTCTCCGGTTCAAATTACTCTGGCTTCTGGTCAGTCGTCAAGAGCCAGTTAGAGATAAAGGAACGAGTACGCTGTGGATTCCAGATTCCAGATAAGCAGAGGGTCTTCACAGAGCCGGAAGATATTGGGCGAGCGGTGTGCTACCAGAACACCTGGGTCGATGTTGAGAGGTGGGCGTTAATTAATGCAAATCAGAGAGAGGATGGCACATGGCGTGTGGAGGTCGGCGTCCCTGAGGAACAAATTCCTACTCTGTTGAAGGCCGGACGCCGTCTCTCAATTGGTTTGATGGCTGTACATATATTTTTTGAAGGTCCGCGTGGCATATTTGTCTCCAACTTGCCTCGGGGATGGGACCCCGCCACAGAAACAATTGTCAAACAAGTAACAAACTCAAGAAAGCCGAAGACCGTCATCCCTTTCGTAATCGCGTCAGATGCACGGATGTTGTGAAAACAGTACCTAACATGTAAAGAACATACGTAAACTTAAATGAAAACATACAACAAGTAAGGATAGATTTAAGTATTTTTATTAAATAAATAAAAAAATCATGCAGTTTGAGCCTAAATATAGTGTTTTTTTTATGGTTCCGTACCCAAAGGGTAAAAGCGGGACCCTTACTAAAACTCCATGATCCGTCTGTCCGACTATCTGGCTGTCTGTCCGTCTGTCACCAGGCTGTATCTCATGAACCGTGATAGCTAGGCAGTTGAAATTTTCACAGATGATCTATTTCAGTTGCCGCTATAACAACAAATAAAAAAACAGAATAAAATAAATATTTAAGTGGGGCTCCCATATAAGAAACGTGTATTTTTGCCGTTTTTTGCGATGATGGTACGGAACCCTTCGTGCGCGAGTCCAACTCGCACTTGGCCGGTTTTTTTGTAACATTAGTCTCGCGTTTGAGCACAATTTATGATAGGCAGAGCAGAAACAGAGCTCCCACCTCTCTCTTGCCTTAATTGGCTGGCTTGAGTAAAGATTTGTAGAGGAAGGAAGTATAATCCAGTAAGATGCTGGTAGGGATCTTAACCGTACTGCCGGTTCTTGGGAGCACATACGTAGTGCATACAAGGATAATCGTCGGTTGGTGTCACATTACTTTTAAATATGTCTTACAAGACCTCTGCGAATTGGCTTTTGCCCCCTGGGACGCCTTTTAATGGTCCGGGACCCCAGGGACCCGAGATTGACAAAGATATTTAAAAATAATAGTAAAAATATAATGGCGTGTAAACGAAAGGTAACGATTTGCCCATTTTGTTTTCAGCCTGAGGTTGCACAATGCACAAGTCGTTTACGTATATTAGGTACAACTTCAGCGTAGTATTTTGGGGCCAATGTTTTTCCTGGTACCCCACACTATATTTTTGACTCTGAAACAGTGTACTCTATAAGACAAGTAGTCCGCAATTCAAGGCAAAAGGATGCCTCTAATAAGAACCAATATGTTCCATGTTTTTTAGCACTATGACAACCGATACTTTGCCGAACGCCAGATGTAGAAACACTCCAGATTTTGTAGGGTTCCGAAAGTCAACAAGGAACCCTTATAGTTTCGCGCTGTCCATCTGTCCGTCCGCAGCTTAGCTCAGAGAATCTAAGTACTAGAAAGCTATAATTTGGCATGGATATACATATTAATAATTCCGGCAAAGGGGTAAAAAAAAATTACGAAAAAGAAATTATTATTTTTCATTCCTCCTATAGACGTAAAGTGGGGATGTTGTTTTTTCTCATCTATCCCATTGTGTGGGGTATCGTTGGATAGGCCATTCAAAAATATTACGGGTTGTGAAAACCATTTTTCTAAGCTTTAAATTGCAAATTTATGTTAGAGTCAAGTGTGTGTCCCCTGCCAGCGACATGGTTGCTCTTGGCTATGTGAAAAATATCACGACAGTAGTAAATATAACTCAGTAGTAAATTTCGTTACATTAAAAGGAAAACTATCACAGATAAATAGGTTTTACAAATTTACGAGACATAGTTAACTTATAAAATGTACTTGGTACAGTAAAAATGTTGTACAAATGCCAATAGAAAATTACTTAAATAACGTTGTTAGCGGCGTAAAACATAGTAAATATATGCTTATGAACCATGTATAAGTATACAAAAATAAAATCATACATGCTTTCAAGTTTACTAGTAATAGTCGACCAACTTATAAAATATACTTGGCACAGTCAAATTTTTGTACAAATGCCATTAAAAAATTACTTAAATAACATTCTTAGCTGTGTAAAACAGATAGTAAATATATGCTGATGAACCATGTAAAAATATACAAAAATAAAATCATAACATCCTTAATTATAATGATTTCTAAATTAATAATGTTTAAGCTCGAATAACGCATTGAAGTGGCCGGAGTCGTTGGCAGTACCGGTCCGTAGTCTATACAGCGCATGCGCGTGGGGGATTCTATTTTGTGTTAGTGCAGAAATATTTTCGACGTTTTGTAATCTAAAGTCAAATTAGATTCGATTGCCAAGTAAATTATTTTTTTTCTTAGTTTTGGTAGGTTAGGTACCATTTTCATCAGTAGGTACCATTTATTTTTATAAGTATTTGCTTCATCATAGTCGGTTAACTATTCGAGGTGTCGGTATCCGTGACATACTTAGCAATAAGGAGTTCTGGTGGCCTGTGGTCTTCTTCATCAGTTCCATTTCACCAAATGATACCTTATGAGTGCAAATGATTGCTTTGTTAAAGAAAATACTAAAATCGCTATATGTTTGCCTATAATATTTGAAGAGATCTCTCGATTTCTCTAGGATCCCATCATCAGATCCTGACATGATGATCATGGGACCACCTGGAAAGCACAATTTTCCAAATCAGTCCAGGCGTCTTTGAGTAATCGGGAAACATTTTTATGTACAAAAAAAGATTCCGACGAATTGAGAACCTCCTTCTTTTTTTGAAGTCGGATAAAATAAGGAACCCTTTCCCCTTAACCTGTCTGTTTGTCCATGTGAGACCTTTTTCTCTGGAACACCTGGAGATATCAAGTTGAAATTAACATCATAATATACTCAGGTCTACAACTCCTTGAAACTGTGATTTCTAATTTCTAACGTAACGTATGTACAGCATCCATTAAAATCCACTCGGAAACTTAATAAAAAGTGAGTATGGCTTTTACGTGCCTTTAGCACCTGATACCTAAAAATTGGCCTTCGGTCCAAGTTTGCGTAATGCGTACGTTCAAAGTACATACTAACACTACTGAATCCTATAGTTTTTGTATAAAAAGGAATGAGTAAAGTCTGGGGTATCTTAGTTGTCGGTCCATAAATAATATAATATGAGTCATCATCATCAGCTTTTTAATGTTTCCACTGCTGGGACACGGGCCACCTCTCTGTGAGGTGGAATGGGCCGTAATCCACCACGCGGGCCCCAGTACATATCGGTGGATGTCACATGTCTTCAAATTTTTGGTTCTAGGACATGCCAGTTTCCTCACGATGTTTTCCTTCACCGTTTTGGTAGCAGTGGTGATGACATAATTTATACAAAGTAAAGCGCCTGACTAGGATCGAACTCACGACTTACAACTTGTAAGCCGCGGGCGTTACCAATTGGCCACCACTGCTCTATACGAGTATTTATACTAACAAGTAAAATTTAAAATCTCCAGACATTTTTATTTTACACTACATAATTTATCTAGTTAGTAGATACGTGTTTCGATAGGATTGCTATGACACGAAATCTTGCGAAAAACCCAGATACAAAGAGCGGATAACTTGCGGATAACTTTTGAAAGTCTGAACTGATTTTAATCAAACTTAGCTAAGAACACTCTCGACAAAATCACCTTTCAAACAACAAAACCCAAATCAAAATCAGTTCAACCGTTAAGGAGCTATGATGCCACAGACAGACACACACATACACAGCAACACACGTCAAACTTATAACACCCCTCTTTTTCCTTCGGGGGTTAAAAAGTACTGGGCTGTGTGGGCAGTATTATATTCCGTCCATTCTTTTTTATTTTACATTTAACAGCTTAAAAACTTATCGTTTAGTGAAGTCCCAATGCGTTACTGATTCGATTTTTTTACAACTATCGAATTTATTTACGATTAAATTTTAATTATTTTACCAAGATGGACCGTTTAGTATCGTCTAATAAAAAATAATTAAGAATTTAAACTAAAAACATACAAAATTACATACAGAACAAAATACTCATTACAAGTAATGAGTAAGAATATCTAGGGTTACTCGCTCATCGCACAGTCCATTTAATTTATAAAAAGCTTTTTACAAAAAAATAGTACCGACTTCCAAATAAAAAGACTACAAAGTAAAAAATAACTTTATTTTTGGAAGTCGGTGGCTTTGGTAGGTACCTACCATTTTTTTTGCGTTATTGACACCGATTTCCAAAAATAAAGTTATTTTTTACTTTGTAGTCTTTTTATTTGGAAGTCGGTAGTATTTTTTTGTAAAAAGCTTTTTATTTTTCACTTTTTAGTTGTACAAGTTGTTTAGTAAGGTACATAGGTACCTTACTAAACCACTTGTACGAATAGATTACCCGAAGGAACGCCAGAATAGATTACCCAAATATCACGAAACTAGATCATTACCGGTGAAATGAGAGATCTGCGTACCCCTTAAGAGCGTACTGGCGTGATGTTATGTTATGAAATGGTATAAACAATAAACAGACATGCGATTGCAGCAATCCCGAGAGATTTGCCGTAATATATTGAAGAGTTCTGTTGTATATCTTCGAAGTTCTTCATCAGATCTTCACCAAATTAAAATGGGACCAATTTCGAAACATACCTTTTCAAACAAAAAAAGAATTTTCAAAATCGGTCCAAAATTGACTGAGATATGCGTGAACAAACACAAAAAATAAACAAACATAATGTCGAACATAGAACCTCCTCCTTTTTGGTAAGTCGGTTAAAAATTAGCGTAAATAGTTATTTTAACCAATCTGTATTGAATTGTTGAATATTCTGACGCATGTATGCATACCTAAATTTCAATTTTAATTTGTTATAGTGTGGTATAGTGTTCTGCATTTACAAAGGTATACATTTGCAATGCATACCTTTGTAAATGCAGAAAACTCTTTGTCAATAACGTTATTGCATATAAAATACTTTTTATTGATGGTGCTTAATTTAGTAGTTAAAATTGTTAAGCGTATTGTACTAAGCAAATCCAATGATGTTCTATAAATAAAAACCTGAGACTTAGAGAAATAAAGAAAGTTAACGCATCATCAAATAACAACGGCATCAGCCAAACTCTACCTAAGAAGGTTTCTGCAAAAATGGCGGCAAGTCGATGTAGAGAGTTCATTTTCAGTTGAGGCTACAAAACCTTATATAGATATACGTATAAATAGTAGGTATCAAAAGCCCTCTTAGTAAGGAAATAGTGACGGGCATAGCACGCACATGCACTTGGTCGGTTTTTGTAGAACTGCTTGTATAACTTGTAGCCTAATAGTACTCGTATCTATGTTTTAAATAGGACTTCAAATTGAGTCATCCTATGAATTTATAAAGTGAATTTTCTCTGTTTATCTTAAAACTGAACAAATATAAGTAGGTAAGTCAAAGAAATAAACTACTCCAATATATACATGTACTAATTTTTTTCAGAAATAAACCACAGAAAGCCAAATTTCAACTAAAGAGAGATTGATATGGCGCCATTACCGAGTCCGAAAAACACTTCGAGAAAAATACCTCCCAAGAAAAATAAGACAAAACCAGCAAAGAATATTAACAAAACCCAATCAGAAAGTACAACTAACTGTAAGGACAATGACTTTTCAACGCAAACGGATAAATCCAAGCAAGCCGTCCACCGAAGTGACGCCCAAGATACCAGCTCTCCTTTGAGCGTCGCTATCACCTGCGCCGAGACGGGTATCCTCCGCAAGGAGGATTCGGAACTGATACTTACTGCTATCCAGAAGCAGATCATCTCCGAAGCCAACTCCACCAATCCAGACACAACCAGGCCAACCTTCAATTCCGAGCCTCTATTCGAAGAGGGTGTCCTCAAACTTTGGTGTGGCAATGACCACACATTAGCATGGCTGAAGAACACAGTCTCCAGTTTATGTATTCCGAGGGTCACGCTAGTCGTCAAGAGCCAGTTAGAGATCCAAAATACCAACTCTCCATTGAGCGTCGCGATCACCAGTGTCGAGACGGGGATCCTCTCTAAGAAAGAATCGATATTGATACTCACTGCTATCCAGAAGGAAATCATCTCCGAAGCCAACGCCCCTAATCGAGTCACAACCAGCCCAGCCTTTAATTCTGAGCCCCTATTCGAAGATGGTGTCCTTAAAATGTGGTGTGAAAATGACCACACATTAACATGGCTGAAGAACAAAGTCTCCGATTTATGTATCCCGAGGATCTCGCTAGTCGTCAAGAGCGAGTTGGAGATAAAGAAACGAGTACGCTGTGGATTCCAGATGACAGATGATCAGAGGGTCTTCGAAAATTCGGACGATATTGGCCGGGCGGTGTGGTACCAGAATCCTTGGATCGAGGTTCATAGGTGGCAGTTAATTTATGCGGAGAAGGATGTGCCAGAAAATACGTCATTACCTGACACATGGTTTGTGATTGTCGGCGTCCCTGAGGACCAAACTCCGACTCTGGTGAAGGCCGGACGCCGTCTCTCAATTGGTTTGACAGCGGTTTACATTGTTATTGAAGGACCGGACGAAAAATTCGACGGCAACTTCCCTCGGGGATGGAAGCCTCCCACAGAATTATATGTACATCAACCAACAACCCCAAGGACTACAAATAATTTTCGACCACCGATCGTTTACCCTTTCGTTATTCTGACTGATGCGCAAAAGGATTACCTACATGAAACACAGAAAAACAATGTAGGTAACTAAACTGATAAAATAATATATATATATCTAGCTGATATTGTGAAAACAGTAAAAACTTATAATAACATGTAAAGAAAACATTACTAGACTTAAATCATAACACAACAACATGTAAGGATAGTTTTTATTTTTTAAATAAATAAATAACCATGTGTCTTAAGCATCAGTTAGCTCGGCGCAATTTGTAGACAGTAAGAAATTTAACTATAAGTATTTTATCAGGCGTTAATCTTACGGTCCTTGAATTCATGTACTGTCATTTTGTAGTCAAATAAAAAAGGTGGATCACCTCGTGCTACATCCTGAGTTTATAATTCCCTAAATTCCCAAGAAATTATACCAGTTTTTATACATCGTCCATACGAAACGCATTATTAGCTTTATACTAGCAAAGTGAAATAAGCTGGCATTGGATATTCTGGAAATAAGCTATTGAATGAGTACCGGAGTGATGAGGTAACGAACACGTGTTTGGAAGAAAAGTGTATCGGACTTTAAGTTTTTTTTTTCCTTTTCTTGATTTCATCAATAGGACGGACCCTAATCTTATTACAATCTTGTCTTATAAATAGACTAATAAGTAATTTAATTATAACCTAAACTATTACATTGTCTTTACTAAGAATGTGTCCAGTAGCACTTTTCTTGTTGTTTCTATTAGGGCGAATACACTTCGTTCTTGTGTTTATTTGGTAGCACTTTCATACGTTACCCTATTCACATTCACTAACACTAAACACTAAATCGAACGGTTTTGTTCTTTTTAGTCTTCTCACTATATTTGTGTGGTCGAGAAGCTGGATTTCCTCGACGTTCACATGCTGATGAAGTCTCTTTACGTGAGCTTCTGCAAATTTCTGGATCACTTTTTCTTGAATTCAACTTTTAGGTCCCAATGGAGGTCATTATTTTGTATGTACCAAGGTGCATTTACAATTGCCCTTAGCACTTTGTTCTGGAATCGTTGTATAATTAATATATTACTCTGTTTGGTGAAGCCCCATAGTTGAATGGCATTAGGACTTGTTTGTATAGCAACAATTTGTTTTTCACAGACAGCATGGAGTTTCTTCCAAGCAGCCAATACATTATTTTATATCAGAAGTTGAGTCTTTCTTTTTTCTTCTTGACGTGGGCTTTCCAGCGTAACTTTGCGCAAAGATCATATCGAGATATTTGGCTGTATTCTCGTATGGGACTTGTTTATTATTAATATAAACTAGAGAATACTTGGTAAAATCTATGTGAACAGATTTGGATTCATTTATTTTAATCCTCCATTTTTGGTCCAGTTATAAACATGATTAACAGCCATTTGAACCTTTTCTACTGCTTCTACGTGGCTGTTTCTTACTGCCATTATGGCTGTATCATCAGCAAAGGTCCCAATCGTGTTTTTCTCTAATTCAGGAATATCACAAGTGTATAGGTGTGCGGTACGCCAGCTTTTGTTTGTTTCAGTTCTGAGTTAGCATCTTCTTGTCTTATTATAACCGAATATTAAGGCAATCTGCAACGAAATCAATTAAAATAATTAGTTTTTAAGAAGTTATGCTCAGATTACGCAATTATTTAGTTTAGTTTAGTAATATTTAACGTACCTTTGTTGCTAGGTATGACTATCCGGTGACTAAACATTAGATTTCCGACCAATATATTCGTCCGAGCCGTCTCTTCATAAATGCTATGCTAAAAATCAGGTTACAGTACGTTTTGATATCAGCACCATGTATGAGCACCACCAGGAATAGATGCACCACAGGTAGCTGGGCTTTTATGCATTGGCGAGTTCAGAGAAATACGCCAAATACATATTTTCACCTTGCTCTTCCATTGTAGGAAACTATCGTAGGCTGCTCATTTAGTTTTTCTGGCGGGGTTAACTCTATCAATAATGTTCATCTTCGGCACGAAAACCTAACATTTCTAAAATAATTTACCACAGCGACAAATACGATAAAAACAAAATGTGAAAATTATGAGATATGGTGCGCAAGGGTGGTTTTTTCACGCGCCAAATGCAAGGTGAGTGAACATACATCCTACTTCAAAATTATAATTTTAAGTGATAAAATGCAAATATTTTATAACAAATTATTGTGAATTATGAATTTGATAATAATAAATGTTTTTTGACTTAATTAAGGATGTATATATGGATTTTCAATGGCATAAAACCTCTTTGTCGTTACAAAAAAAAAACTGTTTTACCCGGTTGAATTGAAAAAACCCTCTGTTTACTCGCATATAACTTACAGAAAGATACTAATTTAACTTTGTAGGGATTTGGTGGGGCATTTCCTCACCTGAGCAACAGACATACGCCACTCGACTGCTGAGTCGAACGCTCGTACTTGACGGTCTCTGCTACGCAGCTAAACGTTGTTCCTTTTTGGCGCGTAACCGTCACATAGTTGTTCGCCTCGCAATATATTGTAAAGTATAATAAGTGATTTTCCAACCCAAGCTTGGGGTTCAAGATCTGGGTTAGAAAATACCCCGCGGCGCTTCCAGCTGGACTCACCAGCGACCAACCTACGCCCTACTCCAGACTACTCGCCGAGCGCGTGCTGCCACCTTCGGCTTGATTTAGGACAGTACTGGACCACTGAGGGATAAATAGAATACAGCACCTAATTGTAGAACGGCCCGAACACCACCATTGTTGCCCCTCCGGCTTGACTTGTCTTTGGGAATTAAATATATTTGTTAAATGGTTTCCGCCTTCTTTAACACCTTATCCCTAGGGACGTCGGAAGAAGGTAGGAGCACTGACCGTTTCACTGGCACATGTGGCGTTTTGTCACATGTGTTTATGGAACCAAACCGAACTACACTGACTTCTGCTACATTTATTGATAATGTTTTTTGTTGCTGCAACTACTTGGACAAGGCCATTATAAATTATCTGCCTGCCGAACATAGTGGGCTACTGGTGACATTTGAGTCCATTATGCTAATAAAACAAGTGCAGATTCAATCCTTAAAAACAAACAGTACTTTAATCAGTATGTTAAGCGATCAGGACCTCACAGTGAATGATGGTAATGGTTTGAATAATGAAGTTTTCTCAGTGGTTCAAAAAGAGTTCAATAACACTTTTAAGATGAAAACTAAAACTATATGCCCTAAGTTTTTATTCAGTGATTGGGCGACTACAGGACTTAGAAAAAGTAGGTGAAGACTTTACGAGCTATATGGCCTTAAGCCTTGTATTAACACTGAATCCTTTAATAAGTATGTTGCTACTTACTCAAGATTTTTTTTTAAATACATGCAAGGCAGCTAAGGCCTTGTACATTAGCAATAAGGTTAAATTAGCAGAAAATAAAATCAAGACGGTTTGGCAAATTATAAACAATGAAATGAATAGGAATAAAAGAAATAACACTGATTAAACGCTTCAGACCACACACGGAATTATTAGAGATAACAAAAAAGTTGCGCAAGAATTTGTCAATTTCTTTACCAAGATCCCAATTAAAACTACTGAAACCTTAAATTCTTCGCCCTCGCTTGCTTTTGGATTATTAAACGCGAACGTTTCAAACTGCCCGAATGTATTTAACTTTTTACATATAAACCCCATAACAATAATAAAAGCTTTTAAACAAACCAAGATCAAACCGACTGAAGATCTGTGGGGATAATGTCCATCAAAGCTCCATTATTCAGACTATAGCGCCGTACTTGGCTTTGATTTTCAATTTGCAACTATTTAAGATTATTTTTATATCAATCGATATTATAGTAATCCCAACTCTACTTTTTCTAAAAAAATACATATATGTGACGCCGTAGGTAACTAAGGCCGCTAACCCACTTGCGTTTTACGAGCGTTGGCGTTACTCCAACGTCTGCACAGCGTCGACGCTGCGCAGACGCGACGTTGACGTCGCGTTTTACGAGCGTTGGCATCTCTCCAACGTCTGCGTAGCGTCGACGCTGCGTAGACGCGACGTTGACGTCGCGAGACTAGTGGCAAGCATGCGCTGTGACTTCACAACGTTAACGACGCGTCAACGCGACGGTACCGTTACGTTTTTTGGCAACAGGTACAATCACACACAGGCGGGGGTTACGGCCGGCCAGACACATTGTATAACTAGATCGAACATATTTAAGACGTAATTTTAATATCGGTATTCACTTTCGCACTAACAGATAACGTCATAAGCAATAAGAGATAGATATATTTTTGTCTATGCCATATTTTGTACCAGTGTGGCCGAGTATGCTATAGATACTTATCTATAGACATATTTTTTTTTTTTTTTTATTTATCGATAGGCTCGCGTTTGACCACTATCTCGCCTGATGGTAAGCGATGATGTGGTCGACGGTGAAGCACGCTTGCCTAGAAGTAACCTATTCACTCTTGACTTAAAGACCCCAAGGTTGTAGCTATCAGGAAACAAAGACGCTGGCAGGGAATTCCACTCCTTAGCTGTGCGTACAATGAAAGTATTCGCAAAACGCTTTGTACGTATGGGTGGGATGTCCACCATGTACCGGTGGCGCATTGCCGTACGTCTTGTAGTCCGATGATGGAAAAGGCTAGGCGGAATCAAATTGTGCAGTTCCATCGCACACTCTCCGAAATGTAACCGATAAAAAACCCGACCGACATATATCAGTACTAGATCTTTGTCATATCGATATTATCGATTTTAGTTTTGGTGCGATCTACAAATTTGGCTAAAATGTCTAAGAATCGTCCCTGACTAGGGCTAATAGACGCTACTTCCATAATTCTCTTGACAACCGGCACTCCTCTGAAGTCTGGAAGTTTTTGAAAACTGTCGGCATTGGTAAGTCTCCTGCCGCTTCTAGCAAAGGCATTGACGTGTGTGCTCTAAACAAATATTTTTCACTTTCACCCGTTACGTTGGATCCACACGTCAAATTATCTACATTAAATAAACTTTCCGTTTTGCCAGTGCCGCAGTGTTCGTCTTTCGATTTCAGTCCTGTGAGTGAAAGTGATGTCAAAAAATCTATTTGTGCTATCTCCTCCTCCGCTGTTGGGAATGACGGGCTTTGCTCAAGAATGATTTCTCCTATCCTCTCCACATTACTTCCCGTTTTGACCCACATTTTTAACTTCTCCTTGTTTTCTTGCACTGTTCCCGATGCTTGGAAGTTAGCCCATATTATTCCACTACCTAAAATCCCTAACCCGGTCACACTGACCGATTTCAGACCCATTTCCATACTTCCTTATCTTTCCAAAGTTCTTGAGCACATTGTCCATCAGCAATTGTCTCTGTTTCTCTCTAATAATGATCTTCTTAGTCCTTTTCAATCTGGTTTCCGGCCCGGTCACAGCACTGTTACAGCTCTTTTAAAGGTAACTGACGATATCCGCCGGGCTATGGACCACAAATCTCTTACTTTACTTGTACTTCTCGATTTCAGCAGCGCTTTCAGCTCTGTTGACTTCGATATCCTTCTTGGGATCCTTAAATCTTTCAATTTCTCCTCTTCCACTATTGATTGGTTCAACTCCTATCTTGGAGGTCGCTCGCAGCGGGTACACCTCGACGAGACTTCTTCGGATTGGTGCTCTCTTACTGCGGGTGTGCCACAGGGTGGCGTTCTCTCTCGTCTTCTCTTTTCTATTTTTATTAACTCTGTCACTAGAGTAATCTCGTGTAACTTCCATCTCTATGCTGACGACTTGCAGCTTTACCATCATTTTCCTATTCAAGATGCGGAAGCCGCTGTGACCGCCATTAACAGTGACCTGGAATTAATTGGGGAGTGGTCACGGTCCTTTGGGCTGCAAATCAACCCTAAGAAGTCTCAGGCCATGGTTATCGGCGGTAGGCATATGCGAAACAGGCTGGATGTTGCGGTGCTGTCTCCTCTCAGTTTGAATGGAGTTCAAATTGAATACGCTAGGACGGCTAAAAACTTGGGGGTGATCATGGACTCCTATTTATCATGGACTGCCCACGTCGCTGAAGTCAGTCGCAAGGTGCACTACACTTTCCACTCGCTGAAGTGCCTCCAGAGCTTTTTGCCCTTGAACACCAAAATTTCCCTTGCCCAAACTCTTATTCAGCCCATCATCGACTACGCCGACGCCTGTTATTTGGATGCCACCGAGGAGCTTTTAAATAAACTTGAGCGTTTGCAAAATATATGTATTCGTTTTGTTTTCAATCTCAAAAAGTATGACCATGTTTCAGACTTTCGCAAAATGCTCAAGTGGCTCCCTATTCGACTTCGCAGGAACTCTCGGATTTTGTGTTTGCTATTTCACGTCCTTCACAACCCTAAAATGCCTTCTTACCTCCGCGAACGCTTCTCCTACTCCCGTCCTTCCGATGCACTTTGCAGGTCGCATCTTAAGCATCTCCTTGAAATACCTTCCCACACTACCGACTTTTACTCCTACTCCTTTACTGTGCACGCGGTGCGGTTGTGGAACTCGTTACCGCCTGATATTAGGGACTGCCAAACTCTTGCAGTTTTTAAAAAGAGAGTGAAAGAGCATTATCTTTCCATTCCGTCTTAGTTGCATATTAATATGTATTATTATTTAAGTATTTATGATATTAGTTAGTATTTATTATTGTAATATTTAATTTAATAATATGCATGTATATAAGAGTATATATTAATTATCTATACGGTATTCTTCTTTATTGTGAATTGTTTAATATATTTTTCTTTTTATCGTTCTACACACGATGTCTACATATCTTTTTTTGCAACTGTCCTCTCGCAGGTATGCTGGAAGAGATTTCGTTAGAAATAAGCATACCTTTGTACATATTTTCTGTTCCTTCTTCTTGTCTATTTATTATGTGTGTACATTAATGGTTAAATAAATAAAAATAAATAAATAGATATGCCTAAATAGTAAGTATCGAATGCCCTTCTTAGTAAGAACGTTTTGGCAGGTAACGCACGCACTTAGTCGGTTTTTTATAACTGCTTGTCACTATTATTAACTTTTTAGTACTCATATCTATGTCTAGGAATTAAAATTGACCCCCTATGCAATTTGTTTATATATTCTGTTAAGATCAGATGTACATAATATTATAAAGAGTATTCTCTGTCTACCTCAAAACTTAACAATTATAAGTCAAACAAAAAAAACTATCTAAATATGTATGTACTCAAACTTTTCAGACATAAACCACTGAAAATCAGATTTCAACCAAAACGAAATTGATATGGCGCCGTTAAAGAGTCAGAAAAACGCTGCAAAAAAAAAAGCTATCAAGAAAAATAAGACAAAACCAGCAAAGAAAACTAGCAGAATCCAATCAGCACAAGATACCAGCTCTCCCTTGAGCGTTGCTATCACCTGCGGGTGGACGAGGATCCTCTGGAAGGAGGAAGCGGAACGGATACTCACTGCTATCCAGAAGCAGATCATCTCCGAAGCCAGCTCCACGAAGCTAGATACATCCAGGCCAACCTTTAATTCCCAGCCACTATTCGAAGAGGGCATCCTCAAACTGTGGTGTGATAACGACCATACCTTAGCGTGGCTGAAGAACACAGTCTCCGGTTTAAATTACTCGGGCTTCTGGCCAGTCGTCAAGAGCCAGTTAGAGATAAAGGAACGAGTACGCTGTGAATTCCAGATTCCAGATGAGCAGAGGATCTTCAGAGAGTGGGAAGATATTGGGCGAGCGGTGTCCTACCAGAACCCCTGGGTCGACGTTGGGAGTTGGCAGTTAATTTATGCAGAGCAGTTTTATAATGGCAGATGGTGTGTGGAGGTCGGCGTCCCTGAGGACCAAATTCCTACTCTGTTGAAGGCCGGACGCCGTCTATCAATTGGTTTGATGGCAGTACACATTTTTTTTGAAAATCCGTGTGGCAATTTTACCTTAGACATCCCTCAGGGATGGGACCCCGCTACAGAAACAATTGTCAAACAACCAACAACCACAAGAAGGCCGAAAAGGCGTCGACCATCGACCGTCGTCCCTTTCGTAATTAAGTCAGATGCACAGATGCAGGACAAATATAGTACCTAACATGTAAAGAACACAAGTAAACTTAAATCATACATACAGCAAGTGAGGATAGATTTAAGTTTTTTTTTATATTAATAAATAAAATAAATATGCAGTTGGAGCCTACCTATAGTTGTTTTTTTTTTGTAACAGTAGGCTCGCGTTTGACCACAATTTATGATAGGCTGAGCAGAAACAGATCTCCCACCTCTCTCATGCCTTAATTGGCTGGCTTGAGTAAAGATTCGTAAGAGCAAACGTGTTCAGAGGAAGGAAGTATAATCCAGTAAGATGCTGGTAGGGATCTTAACCGTACTGCCGGTTCTTGGCAGCACATACGTAGTGCATACAATCGTCGGTTGGTTTCACATTACTTTTAAAGATGTCTTACAAGGCCTCTGCGAATTGGCTTTTGCCCCCTGGCACGCCTTTTAAAGGTCCGGGACCCTAGGGACCCGAGATTGACAAAGATATTTAAAAATAATAGTAAAAATATAATGGGGTGTAAACGAAAGGTAACGATTTGCCCATTTTGTTTTCAGCCTGAAGTTGCACAAGTAGTTTACGTATATTAGGTACAACTTCAGTCCTAAAGTAGAGTAGTATTTTGGGGCCAATGTTTTTCCTGGTACCCCAAACTATACTTTTGACTCTGACACAGTGTCTCCTATAAGACAAGTAGTCCGCAATTCAAGATAAAAGGATGGCCTCTAATAAGAACCAATATTTTCCATTTTTTTTAGCACTATGACAACCGATACTTTGCCGAACGCTTTAACCAGATCTAGAAACACTCCAGGTTTTGTAGGGTTCCGAAAGTCAACAAGGAACCCTTATAGTTTCGCTCTGTCCATCTGTCCGTCCGCAGCTTAGCTCAGAGAATCTAAGTACTAGAAAGCTATAATTTGGCATGGATATACATATTAATAATTCCGGCAAAGGGGTAAAAAAAAATTACGAAAAAAAATATATTTTTTTTCATTCCTCCTATAGACGTAAAGTGGGGATGTTTCTTTTTCTCATCTATTCCATGGTGTGGGGTATCGTTGGATAGGCCATTCAAAAATATTACGGGTTTGTAAAAATCATTTATCGATGCAGAGATCCGTTTGCGTAAAATTAAGCTTTAAATTGCAAATTTATGTTAGAGTCAAGTGTTCCCCCCTGCCAGCGAAATGGTTGTTCTTGGATATGTGAAATAAATCACGGCAGTAGTTAATATAACGCAATTAAAAGGAAAACTATCACAGATAAATAGGCTTAACAAGTTTACGAGTAATAGTCGACCAACTTATAGAATGTACTTGGTACAGTAAAAATGTTGTACAAATGCCATTGAAAAATTACTTAAATAACATTGTCAGCTGTGTAAAACAGAGTAAATATATGCTTATGAACCATGTATAAGTATACAAAAATAAATAATTTCATAACAGGCTTTGAAGTTTACGAGTAATAGTCGACCAACTTTTAAAATATACTTCGCACACTAAAATTTTTGTACAAATGCCATTTTTTTTTTCTATATTAATAAAAACTACGGTTCTTAATAATAAATTACAATCTAGCCTTAATAGACTAATAAGCAATTTAACTCTAACTTATTATTATATTGTATAATGTTATGACTAAGAATAGTGTCAATTTGCACTTTTATACAGTTCGGTAGCACTTTCTTAGAGTCTGATACGTTAAAAACACTTAGTTCACGTATTACATGTATAGCACAATCATGTTTGCTATTATTTTTTCACTTATAACACACTTTTACTACACTAACTCAAATGGTTTAGTTCTCTTTAGCCTACGCACTATGTCCGTGTTATCTAGCAGCTGGATTGCTTCCACATTCACATGTCGATGAAGTCTGTGTTCGTGGGCTTCAGCAAAGTTTTGAATAACGGTGGTGACGAGTTTTATTTTAAGGTCGCGGTGAAGGTCATTTCTGATGTACCATGGTGCATTAACAGCATCTCTGAGTACTTTATTTTGGAATTGTTGTATAATTTTAACATTGCTTTGTTTAGTACAGCCCCATAGTTGGATACCATACGTCCAAATTGGCATAAGAATATGCTTGTATACTATCATTTTGTTGTGTATTGATAGACAGGATTTCCTTCCGAGTAACCAATACATATTTTTGTACCGTATATCGAGTTCCTGTCTTTTCTTTTTGACGTGGGATTTCCAACGCAACTTGGCGTCAAGAGTTATACCAAGGTATTTGGCTGTATTCGCATAAGGCACTTGCATGCCGTTTATATAGACTGGGTGGTAATCGCGGTGTTTATTAGTGAAGTCAATGTGAATCGATTTTGACTCATTCAGTTTGATCTTCCACTTTTGTGTCCAGTCGTAAACTTTGTTCACAGCTAGTTGAACTTTTTCTACTGCTTCTTTGTGGTTTGAACCAATAGCCATAATAGCAGTATCATCAGCAAAGGTCGCTATGGTGTTGTTTTCCAGCTCTGGGATATCACATGTGTATACCAAGTACAGGATTGGGCCTAACACACTTCCTTGTGGTACTCCGGCCTTAATAGATTTTAGGTCAGAATATGCGTCCTCTTGCCTTATCCTGAACATTCTGTTGCTTATATATGACTCTAGAATATCTGAAAATTCGGGGAGCATGCGTCTGAGTTTGTATATCAGACCCTCATGCCAAACTTTGTCGAAAGCTTGTGCGACATCTAGAAATACGGTGGCGCAGACTTGCTTGTTTTCGAGCGTTTTTTCGATGATGTTTGTTATTCTATGTACCTGGTCGATGGTGGAATGTTTTTCCCTGAAGCCAAATTGATGGTTCGGAATAAGGTCTTTTTCTTCTATAATTGGTTTTAGCCGTTTTAATAGGAGCTTTTCAAACAATTTTGATAACACTGGCAGCAGGGAAATGGGTCTATAAGATGATGCTTCATGGGGTGGCTTCCCAGGCTTCGCAATCATAATGACTTCAGCAACTTTCCATGGCTCAGATACATGTTTTAGCATAAATGCAGCATTAATAAGTCTGGTCAGCTTAACTATGGCTTTGCGCGGGAGGTGTTTTAGAATTTCTCCTGTTATGAGGTCATAACCCGAGGATTTCTTCGAGCTTATGTTGTTTTTAATTTCTCTCACAACTTCTTTAGGAGTTACAAGCCGAATTCTTTGGTTTTGTGATACATTTTCACTCTCAGATATTTCTATGGAACTTTCATTGGGTTGAAAAGTATCTTCTAAGTATTGGGCAAACCTTACCGCTTTTTGTTCATTGCTTATGGCCCATTTTCCATCGCTGTTTCTGATGGGAGGTATTTGCATAATCGGCCTTTTTAGTTTTCTTGTAGCTTTCCAAAGAGAGTAATCCGTTGATTGGTCGTTGGTTAGCTGCACAAGGTTGGAGTTCAGAGTTTCATCCTCAAATTGTATAATTTTCCTCTTTAATTGTTTGGTTAGGTTATTTAATAGTGTTTTATCCCGCGGGCACCTTGTTTGCTGCCAGCGCTTTCTTTGTTTTCTTTTCTCTGATAGTAAGTTAACAATATCCTTGGGATAGATATGCCCCTTATATTTCCGTTTTAATTGTGGAGTGTTGTTCCAAGCACATTGTTGAATGTTAACAACATATTTGTTTACTTCTGAGTCAAGCTGATCCTGATTTTGTAATGGAGTTTTTAGGTCGATTATTTTATCTAGATCAAGCGCAAAGCTGTCCCAGTCTGTACACTTGTTAACCAGAGTTAGATGGTATTCTCTTAATTGAATTTTTTGACTAAGTCTTAGTATTATCGGGGAGTGATCCGAATTCATCAGAAACTCTTCCTCCAAACTAACATAATTGGTGGATATGTTTTTACATATGAAAAAGTCTATGAGATCCGGTATTTTCTGATGGTCAGTTGGCCAGTATGTTGGTTTCCCAGTGCTCATAACTTCACAATGTGTATCTCTAACTGCGTTTAAGAGCTGTCTTCCCTTTGTTGTAGTCAGTCGTGACCCCCAATGCGTATGTTGGGCATTAAAATCACCGCTTAGGATGAATCTTTGACCCAAAACTTCAAAGAATTGCAAATATCGCTCTTTTCTTATCATATGCCTTGGAGGACAGTAAACAGCTGCTATAGAAACGTGACAAAATTTAGTTTTGACTGATACTGCCACAGCTTGAATGTCTGGTTCCTCGAATTTACTGTGCTCGTAATGGTTAAGGTTTTCTTTAATTATAACCGCGCTACCTCCTCTGGCAGAGTTGTCAGGGTGAAGCGAATTATATATCTTGTATCCATTAAATTTAACAAAAGATTGTTTAGTGAAGTGCGTTTCAGAGATTAAACACACGTCTATATTTTCTGTGTCTAGGACTGCCTGTAACTCATTCTGATGTTTGAGGAGCCCATTGGAGTTCCACGCCATTATATTTAGTGTATTAGTCATTTATGATTATTAAGAGCAGCTGTTTTGGTGCTGGATTCTAACTTCTCTAGTCGTTTGTCAAATGTAGTAATACATTTTAAAATCTGATTTATCTTATCTTCTAGATTTGAGGGTTGTGTGCCTTGTTTTGCAGCCTGAGCATAGGATATATTTTTGGTGGCTTGAACAGGTTTAACAGTTGACTGGACACCTTCTTTCCGTGTGTGTTGGTCAGGATTCCCTATTGTAGAAAACTGTTGGGCTGTTGGCACAACAAGTTTATTTTTTATTTTTTTATTTTTCATCATTTGCGTCTCTTTGGCTACTTCACACCCTCTGTAGTTGGCTGAGTGGGGTAAGCCACAGTGGACGCATTTCGGTTTCTCATGCGGAGATTTAATACATTCGGCTGTAAGGTGCTTGCCAGTGCATTTTACACACCTTGGCTCTTTTTTACAGTATTTATGAGTATGCCCATATGCCTGGCATCTCTTACACTGTGGAATGAGTTTCGGATTTTTGAGAGGGTGAATTTCAATTTTACACCCTAAAATGTGCTTTGTTGCATAGATTTTATTGACATCTTCGTCATTATGAAAAGAAAGAACGAACATATTGAGCGGTTCTTTACTCCTCCAGCTCAACTTGTGGTCAACTTTTTCTATTTTAAGACCTTGCGATATTAAATCATCTTTGATTCGATCTGGCTGGCAAGAAGAATGTAACTTTTTCACTACAACTCTTATTGGCCTAGCCTGTTTGTTTTCATATGTGTGCCAATGATAGTCTTTCTCTGTCAAAAACCTAGCAATCGCTCTATAAGAGTCATCAGTTTTAGCGTTGATCTTCACACAGTCTCCATTCATCATTTTGGCGGTAAATGATTCAGTTGGTTGGGTTTCAGTCAGTGAGTCGTAAAACATTTGGTAGCTTTTGACTCCGTCTATAATGATTGGCGGTGGTGCACGCACTTTTTTGACTAATGTCTGTTCTTTCTCCAATGATTTTTTTTTTGGGCGTTCGTTCCGGGTTGTTGTGGGGGAGAAAGGGAAATGTTTAACTTCCTTTTTTTCCTACTTTTGGCCCTTATCCACTCAGTCTCTTTAGCGAGTTCTTCCTCGTCTGTGTAATACTCGACGTTTCCTTTTTCAGACTGAGCAAATCGTATGTTGCTCTTAGCTTCCAACTCCTCGGGGCTATTATTTCCTTGTTCCTTGCTTGAGCTGGGATTTTCATTTTGGCGGCTTTGTAGTTGATACTGAAGGCTTTGTATTTGGACCTGCAAATCATTAACAAGAAGTGCCAGCTTTTCTCTTTCTGATTTTTCTTGGATGTAACTGATACAACAGCTTTTCCAGATCAGATTTAATTTTTATTTTAGTTGGCGACATTGTAGGGTAAATAGGCACTACACCTTCACAATTAACTGATTGCACTGTTTACACTATAATAAATAAATAACTGGGTCATCGCGGCGACCTTGACCAGCCGATTTCGCAACGCAGCGACGACGGCGTTATTCTGATGCGCCAGCGAATTACGCTTACGTAGCTCACTCGCGCGAATTATAGGTATACGACCGTTCTCGATAGAAATCAAACGGTAACTGATGCAGTACAAATTTCATTGAAAAATTACTTAAATAACGTTGTTAGCTGTGTAAAACATATAGTAAATATATGCTTATGAACCATGTAAAAATATACAAAAATAAAATCATAACATCGTTAATAATAATAATTTCAAAATTAATAATGTTTAAGCTCGAATAACGCATTGGAATGGCCGGAGTCGTTGGCAGTACCGGTCCTGTACGGGGTGGACGTGATCGCTGGCGGAGGATAGGGCTTCTGGAGGTTGTAAGGCTCCAGCACCAGCGCGTTGACACCCTTGCACCTATAATTCAGTTGTCATCAAGAATTCTCGCCTCTGTGAGCTGCTTGAGGTCTGCCAGATGTTCACGGGTGAAGATATGATGTCCAGGAAATAAAAGACTTTATTCTTCTTAGTGTTTTGCGATGTTTTCACAGGGTCTTCGTGACATAAAGTTGCGTGGATTCTTCTAATACAAATTTGGCTACCGAATTGCTCGATGCGCATGCGCACTATCGTACTACCAAACTTTACCGTCACGAGGACCCTGATTTTTTAGTCGCACAAGTTTTTTATTTACTTAATTTTTTATTATAAACTTATGCTATAAATCAGCAGAACCTCCCTTCCCGATGTCATGACCATGGCATGACCTATATGGTTGGAAGCGCCTTGAAATGGCCCATCCAACGGACCTTGGTCCAGGTCCCTGACTATCTCCTCCGAGGAGTTCTGCTAGGAAGAACGAGTGATGAAGGGAAATTCTGCTGGTTTTTCGAACTTATGGCTATTACATGCTAAAGTATACATTTTTCCACTACTTTCATCGCGGGGGTTCGAAAGCCCTTTCCCTAAGCTATAGGAATCCAGTGTTTCTATAGCTATATCTATAACCTTCAGGCGTGTAGGTGCCTGGAAGTGTGCGTGAGTAGTGAAAGATGTTATTTTCTAACATAAAGTTAGTTTGTACTCAAGGTATTCGTGGAATCCACGACCACCAGGCATTAATCGATGGCCATCATGACAGGCCACCCTATGGTGCCACTCTGGTGGGCGTGGGTTCAACCCTCGAGTCAGTATTCACCCTGAAGTGTCCGAAAATGAGAATGTCCCGGGGCCGGGCAATATATTTCGGTGGTTATCTCCCTGGTCACCAGAGCTGGGCTCCTTACAAAAGTGTGATCAGGGAGGCCAAGAAACAAGGAATCGAATGGTGTGTGTAACTAGGGTATACCACCAGCCCTTCTGGTGGTTTTGGTGCCGGGAAGCGGCCGAAAAGGGAAATATTTGCCAGACCCAGGGAAACCAACAGGTTTTATGATATGCCCGAAGGTCAGAGGACCTGGGGCCTATGGGAGAATCCGAGCGCCTGCCTGCCAGTCCCCGAGGGTGTTGCTTCAGTAAGCAAATCTATATTCCTTCAGGTTCAGAAGGTACCTGAAGGCGGGCGGGCCGCCGACAAGCGCTCGAAACCCTTGTGTTCTATGTATACAGACACACCATCTCAAGCAAGTGGCCTTTATGTACTAGAACTATGTGAGTACTATCTGTTTACATGTCCTAGGCAGATATCTAGGTTACCTAGAAGTGCTGAATCGCTTATAACGAGTTCATCTTACCACTTACTTGAGCGAAATGTGTATGTATCTAGTGTTTTCAGGGTGATACTCTATAGTCCCTGGCTATGTACTGTTGTTAGGTATAATTTTTCAGTCATAGCCTTAGGGCATCCAAGTTAGAACACCTAGATTGTGTTTCCTAACAGTGTAGTGTATGTAAAGGTAAATAACACACATTGGTGCGTGAATATGTCGCACCCGGCGCTACTTGCGCTCCCGCTTTTTAGGGGACCCCTAATCGAAAAGAATTAAATTCTTTATTTACCTATGCTATTACATACATTGCTTACTTAAATAACTTAAGTATTTTAACGGTATATAGGCAAGTATATAGACTATAAGCTATGTGTCGCTTCGTCGCGAACAGGTCCGTAGTCTATACGGGGCATGCGCGTGGGCGAGTCTATTTTGTGTTAGTGCAGAAGTATTTTCTACGTTTTGTAATCTAAAGTCAAATTAGATTCGATTGACAAGCAAATTTCTTATTTTCTTTTGTCCATATCCATCTATAGATTTAATATTCGACCCGACTACATCACTAATTGAGTAGCGTAAAACTTTCCGGAACGAAATAGTGAATATCGCAGATTAGAGGTGAATCCATACGATTTTTTTCAAAGTCCGAAAGAGAAATAAACAAGGAGCGTACGCGCAAGGATCCAGGAACGATCCATACCATTCCCCGTGGCTCTAACGCGCCCTCGTATCGGCTCCTTTCGCAATTCGCACCCGCGGTGGTACTCAAATAGATAATATTTATCTAACTTCAGTAGAAAAGTTGGATTTTATAACTCCTTTTTCAGTAACCAGTTAGTCCTTCTTTAGTTTAAGTCAAGAGTGAATAGGTTACTTCTAGGCAAGCGTGCTTCACCGTAAACCAAATCATCGCTTACCATCAGGGGAGGTAGTGGTGAAACGAAGCGAGCATATAGATTAAAAAATCATAATTCTATGTGGGCCCGTTTTTAGACGTTGTGTCCCGCTGAAACCGTTTTAATGTTTATGTAACAACAACAAAGCCCTCTTCTTAGTCCGCATTATTATGCAAACTTCGGAACCCTATTACTGCGCGTGGCCCGACACGCACTTGGCCGGTGTTTTTATTTAAGCTTTGCTCCATACGAGAAATGACTGCTGTGTCGTGTGTGCGTTTACAAACATATTCGCAAACAAAAACAGCCAGACTCGGAACAACTATCTGTGGGCTTAGTGCGAGTTTTGTCTCACGCTGGATCGCGTTAACGTTAACGTTAAATTGTATTGAAACTGGATAAACTCCGCCTGGTGATAGTAAGGAGAAACCTGTTTCTTTTATAGCAATAAGCCCACAGATGGGTGTTCTCAGATACTCGCAATAACGTGCAGGCAGCGAACCAGCGACACGCAGTGCAGCAGCAAATCGCTCAGCCACTGCCCGAACCGTGCTGACATATATATTGTTTTTCATCCCCATCCATTCCCTCAGCAATAAAGTATGTAATCTTATCTACTGTTTGAACTGTTGATTTGTTTTCCCCAAATTCAAATTGATTAGCTGATAAAAGTTTTTTTTTTCTTAGTTACCTTTGTTGTTCAGAAGTCTGTGTCTTCGGTACCTATTGTTTTTCGGTTTTTTGACAGCGACTTCGGAAAAGAAAGTTATTTTTTGCTTTGTAGTGTTTTGTTTTGGAAGTCGATTTGATTTTTTTGTTAAAAAGTATTTTATTTATCTCTTTTTAATTTTGGTAGGTTAGGTACCATTTTCATCAGTAGGTACCATTTATTTTTATAAGAATTTGCTTCATCATAGTCGGTTAACTATTCGAGATATCTTATAGGTATCCGTGACATACTTAGCACTAAGGAGTTCTAGTGGCTGTCTGTGGTCTTCTTCATCAGTTCCATTTCACCAAATGATATACTTTATGAGTGCAAATGATTCCTTTGTTGAAGAAAATACTAAAATCGCTATGTAATATTTGAAGAGATCTCTCGATTTCTCCAGGATCCCATCATCAGATCCTGACTTGATGATCATGGGACCACCTGGAAAGCCACCCTTACATACAAAAGCAGAATTTTCCAAATCAGTCCAGGCGTCTTTGAGTAATCGGGGAACATTTTTATGAACAAAAAAAGATTCCGACGAATTCAGAACCTCCTTCTTTTTTTGAAGGCGGTTAAAAAAAGGAACCCTTTCACCTTAACCTGTCTGTTTGTCCATGTGAGACCTTTTTCTCTGGAACGCCTGGAGGTATCAAGTTGAAATTAATATCATAATATACTCAGGTCTAGAACCCCTTGAAACTGTGATTTCTAATTTCTAACGTTATATAAGTTTTTAAACTGTCATGGTCACTAACACTAACATTAACATTAGAAACGGGATATTTACCATGTTTACTGTTTGTTGCGAGTTTCCGATATTTCGGTGCTGTGGCAAGCACCATGATCACGGATAAACTGAAAATATTCCGCCCATCCATTTTTATTTTACATTTAACAGCTTAAAAACTTATCGTTTAGTGAAGTCCCAATGCGTTACTGATTCGATTTTTTTACAACAATCGAATTTATTTACAATTAAATTTTAATTATTTTACCAAGATGGACCGTTTAGTATCGTCTAATAAAAAATAATTAAGAATTTAAACTAAAACATACAAAATTACATACAGAACAAAATACTAATTACAATTAATGAGTAAGAATATCTAGGGTTACTCGCTCATCGCACAGTCCATGTATTTTAAAATTACCGTAAATAGTTATTTTAACCAATCTGTAGAAATTGTACCCAACATCAGCATTGCATTATTATATTGTGGTATGCAAATGCATACCTTTGTAAATGCAGACAACTCTTTGTCAATAACGTTATTGCATATAAAATACTTTTTACTGATGGTGCTTAATTTAGTAGTTAAAATTGTTAAGCGTATTGTACTAAGCAAATCTAAAATATAAAAACCTGAGACTTAGAGAAATAAAGAAAGTTAACGCATCATCAAATAACAACGGCATCAGCCAAACTCCGCCACCATTTTTGCAGAAACTTTCTTAGGTATAAGGTTTCTGCAAAAATGGCGGCAAGTCGATGTAGAGAGTTCATTTTCAGTTGAGGCTACAAAACCTTATATAGATATACGTATAAATAGTAGGTATCAAAAGCCCTCTTAGTAAGGAAATAGTGACGGGCATAGCACGCACATGCACTTGGTCGGTTTTTGTAGAACTGCTTGTATAACTTGTAGCCTAATAGTACTTAGTGTTTTAAATAGGACTTCAAATTGAGTCATCCTATGAATTTATAAAGTGAATTTTCTCTGTTTATCTTAAAACTGAACAAATATAAGTAGGTAAGTCAAAGAAATAAACTACTCCAATATATACATGTACTAATTTTTTTCAGAAATAAACCACAGAAAGCCAAATTTCAACTAAAGAGAGATTGATATGGCGCCATTACCGAGTCCGAAAAACACTTCGAGAAAAATACCTCCCAAGAAAAATAAGACAAAACCAGCAAAGAATATTAACAAAACCCAATCAGAAAGTACAACTAACTGTAAGGACAATGACTTTTCAACGCAAACGGATAAATCCAAGCAAGCCGTCCACCGAAGTGACGCCCAAGATACCAGCTCTCCTTTGAGCGTCGCTATCACCTGCGCCGAGACGGGTATCCTCCGCAAGGAGGATTCGGAACTGATACTTACTGCTATCCAGAAGCAGATCATCTCCGAAGCCAACTCCACCAATCCAGACACAACCAGGCCAACCTTCAATTCCGAGCCTCTATTCGAAGAGGGTGTCCTCAAACTGTGGTGTGGCAATGACCACACATTAGCATGGCTGAAGAACACAGTCTCCAGTTTATGTATTCCGAGGGTCACGCTAGTCGTCAAGAGCCAGTTAGAGATCCAAAATACCAACTCTCCATTGAGCGTCGCGATCACCAGTGTCGAGACGGGGATCCTCTCTAAGAAAGAATCGATATTGATACTCACTGCTATCCAGAAGGAAATCATCTCCGAAGCCAACGCCCCTAATCGAGTCACAACCAGCCCAGCCTTTAATTCTGAGCCCCTATTCGAAGATGGTGTCCTTAAAATGTGGTGTGAAAATGACCACACATTAACATGGCTGAAGAACAAAGTCTCCGATTTATGTATCCCGAGGATCTCGCTAGTCGTCAAGAGCGAGTTGGAGATAAAGAAACGAGTACGCTGTGGATTCCAGATAACAGATGATCAGAGGGTCTTCGAAAATTCGGACGATATTGGCCGAGCGGTGTGGTACCAGAATCCTTGGATCGAGGTTCATAGGTGGCAGTTAATTTATGCGGAGAAGGATGTGCCAGAAAATACGTCATTACCTGACACATGGTTTGTGATTGTCGGCGTCCCTGAGGACCAAACTCCGACTCTGGTGAAGGCCGGACGCCGTCTCTCAATTGGTTTGACAGCGGTTTACATTGTTATTGAAGGACCGGACGAAAAATTCGACGGCAACTTCCCTCGGGGATGGAAGCCTCCCACAGAATTATATGTACATCAACCAACAACCCCAAGGACTACAAATAATTTTCGACCACCGATCGTTTACCCTTTCGTTATTCTGACTGATGCGCAAAAGGATTACCTACATGAAACACAGAAAAACAATGTAGGTAACTAAACTGATAAAATAATATATATATATCTAGCTGATATTGTGAAAACAGTAAAAACTTATAATAACATGTAAAGAAAACATTACTAGACTTAAATCATAACACAACAACATGTAAGGATAGTTTTTATTTTTTAAATAAATAAATAACCATGTGTCTTAAGCATCAGTTAGCTCGGCGCAATTTGTAGACAGTAAGAAATTTAACTATAAGTATTTTATCAGGCGTTAATCTTACGGTCCTTGAATTCATGTACTGTCATTTTGTAGTCAAATAAAAAAGGTGGATCACCTCGTGCTACATCCTGAGTTTATAATTCCCTAAATTCCCAAGAAATTAATCCAGTTTTTATACATCGTCCATACGAAACGCATTATTAGCTTTATACTAGCAAAGTGAAATAAGCTGGCATTGGATATTCTGGAAATAAGATATTGAATGAGTACCGGAGTGATGAGGTAACGAACACGTGTTTGGAAGAAAAGTGTATCGGACTTTAAGTTTTTTTTTTCCTTTTCTTGGTTTCATCAATAGGATGGACCCTAATCTTATTACAATCTAGTCTTATAAATAGACTAATAAGTAATTTAATTATAACCTAAACTATTACATTATCTTTACTAAGAATGTGTCCAGTAGCACTTTTCTTGTTGTTTCTATTAGGTCGAATACACTTCGTTCTTGTGTTTATTTGGTAGCACTTTCATACGTTACCCTATTCACATTCACTAACACTAAACACTAAATCGAACGGTTTTGTTCTTTTTAGTCTTCTCACTATATTTGTGTGTTCGAGAAGCTGGATTTCCTCGACGTTCACATGCTGATGAAGTCTCTTTACGTGAGCTTCTGCAAATTTCTGGATCACTTTTTCGTTGAACTCAACTTTTAGGTCCCGATGGAGGTAATTATTTTGTATGTACCAAGGTGCATTTACAATTGCCCTTAGCACTTTGTTCTGGAATCGTTTTATAATTAATATATTACTCTGTTTGGTGCAGCCCCATAGTTGAATACTCCAAACTGGCATTTGGACTTGTTTGTATAGCAACAATTTGTTTTGCACGGACAGCATGGAGTTTCTTCCAAGCAACAGTCGAGTCCTTCTTTTTTCTTCTTGACCTGGGCTTTCCAGCGTAACTTTTTGTCAAGGTATGACCCTTGATATTTGGCTGTATTCTCGTATGGGACTTGTTTATTTTTAATATAAACTAGAGAATACTTGTGTTTTTTATAACTAGAGAATACTTGGTAAAATCTATGTGAACAGATTTGGATTCATTTATTTTAATCCTCCATTTTTGGTCCAGTTATAAACTTGATTAACAGCCATTTGAACCTTTTGTACTGCTTCTACGTGGCTGTTTCCTACTGCCATTATGGCTGTATCATCAGCAAAGGTCCCAATCGTGTTTTTCTGTAATTTAGGAATATCACAAGTGTATAGGTGTGCGGTACGTCAGCTTTTGTTTGTTTCAGTTCTGAGTTAGCATCTTCTTGTCTTTTTCTAAATACTCTTTTTAGAATGTAGGACTCTCATATATCTGCAAATTGCTTCGGTAACAAGCTCTTCAATATATGTATAAGGCCTTCATGTCATAATTTGTCAAACGCTTGCGCCACGTCTAGGAATACAGTAGAATATACTTTCTTGTCTTCAAGGGCGTTTTCTATTACATTTGTGATCCTATGCACTAGATCAATAGTAGTGTTTTTCTCTGAAACCAAATTGTGCTTTGGTATTATATTCTTGCTATCTATTATAGGTTTTAGTCGTCTGAGTAACAGCTTTTCAAATAGCTTGGTGTTCAGCGTATTAAGGTTTACTTTCAGTTGGCACAGAAACTGGAGATGAAAGACGTGTGTTTGCTTCAAATCTTTATTTTGTACTAATTATTCTAACATGACATGCATCTATTTAAACCGTAAACAATCTTTCCCAACATACCGCCCACCAAAAGAGCTTTAAGTTCTTTTAAACTAAATAGTAACGTTAAATTCATTTACACATTGCAAATAACAATCAAATACTAGAAACAAAATGGTACATAGTCATAATTATAACCAACTGTTAACTAATGAAATAGCATGTTCAGTAAATCAATCTTACTTCATTAAATACAACAATTAAATAAACCTACACGGTATGCATATTAAAGAACAATGGCGAAATTTTAGCTGACTTAAAGGAGATGTATCATTTTCGGCCATGAGATGTACATTTATCAAAAAAGTGGAAAAAATCCCACGAATTTAGGAAAAATATTCTTTCATGAATTTAAGCCTGATTTCTTGCGTACAAAAACTAATAGTTTTTCAATTATTGCCATAATCTATTCAACATGGCGTCTCTCATAGTTGTCATTTCGATTTCGTTCTGAAATCATGTCACATCAAAGCATAAATAAAGTAGATGTTAAATATGAAAGGTAAGTGTTCTTGTACTAGTAAAAATTACTATTATTCTCATAAACATCTTTTACGACTAATATAAAAGTAAGTGTGACGATTTCATCGTTAAAAATAAGTATGTTTATTTTACTCCACTGAAGTGTATTTCTGAACGAATAATTCAAAATGACATTTTGTTTGACTACTGAGTGTCACATCACTTTCTAGGTTACCTAAACGTCAAAACTAAAACCTCTCATGGCTGTCAAATAGCTGTCACGATAAACGTCAAACATTATTATTTTTTATTATTGTACCTAAAAAACATTGGATATTGTGGAAAAAATGTTACTTTATTATATTCTGGGGTTAGTTTCCCAGGTTTCCTTAAAGGTACAGGTTATGGCCGGAGTCCCATACAAAAATGAAACATCTCCTTTGAGCGTCTGAAAGTGAGTTATATACGAAATACATTCTATTAATTGTCCATGTTTTTTAAAGTATAATTAGGCCTGGTCCAAAATAGATTAAAAAAAACATAATAAATAAAAAGTTATTTGATTTTTTAGTTCATTTCTTTAGCATAGTGTTGCCATTATTTATTTTATCTGCTAAGTGACAAGTAGTAACTATATTAAGTAATAATATCATTATTATATTTATTGCAGTAAATGAGTTAATAATACAGTTTATGTCTAAGTGTAGATGTTCCTTGCAGGTAGGTAAGAATATTGTAGTGTAGTAGAAATAAATGAATTACTTTCAATTAATGATTGGCAAAAAGACTAGTACCCAAGTCTAAAAAAAATATAGCTTGGTTGTTGACGACAACCTTTTGATACATGTCAAAGTCACTTAGTTTAAATAAATATACTCTTTCCAAAGAGGCCGAGTATAAGGCCGCCCATTGTGTCACCCAGTGTAATATTTTCTTCGTCTATAATTTCTGTAACTTATATGGTGTACATAATAAAGAGTATTCTATTCTATTCTACTAAACATTTCATGCTAAAATAACTAGGTAAGGGAAATACTAATGCGATATTCCCCTTTTACTTCCACGAAATTGAATAATATTGCCTATTAAACACATTATTAAAAGTTACCCAGACATAACCTACAAAAGTTTATGACTGAATATCTATTATTCTCTACATTCTCGAACAAAAATTCTTGCACAAACTAATTCAGAACATCTCCCTGAGTTAAACCAGATATTTTTCATTTAAAGACTTTCGAATTTAATCTCAGCTAAAACAATGTATGGGCACCTGCCAATGTTCTTTAAACCTTTGTGTCTACAAGGAGACATAATTTAGCAATTGATCGCTTAACTATGTGGTTACCGGTTTTCACACTATACACTCTAGTAACTGCATCTTGGCCAGGGTGTTTATCTACGATGCGTCCAAGTGGCCATTTCCCTGGAGCGTATTGTCCATCTTTACGAGCACTATCTGACCAATCTCTAAGTCTGGGACTGTCTTTAACCACTTCGGGCGTTGCTGTAGTCTGGCTAAATACTCATGGTGCTATCGCTGCCAAATGTCATTCAAGAGCTTTTGTGTGTGCTGCCATCGAGATAGTCTGCTAACAGGTACGTCTTTCAAGTTTGGTGAAGTTACTGTGATCGGTGCTTCCCCGATCAGGAAGTGTCCTAGAGTAAGTACTTCCATGTCATCTTTGTCTGTATCATCGATGGGGCACAAGGGTCGCGAGTTTAGGTAAGCCTCAATCTGGCACAAAAGCGTGGTCATCTCTTCAAACGTCATGTTCAAAACTCGTTTGAGGTGATATTTAGTGGATTTTATACCGGCTTCCCACAGACCACCGAAGTTCGGACTGTATCCCGGAATAAAATGCCACTGCTTGCGTGCTGCCTTGGCCAAAGTATTTACTATATCACCTTGGAATTCACACCGAGATAATAGTTCAAATTCTACGATGTGATTTATGTGTGTCTGTTTCCCTCCAACTGTGGTGATTGTTCCTCTGCTTGATTTGCGTTTTACTGCGTCTCACTGATAAAACTTTCACGCGAGCCTTGGTCGATTAAGGCGCGCAATACAGTTATGCGACCATTATCATCCTTAATATTCACTAGTGATGTTGCCAGCAAAGCTGTGGACTTCTTCGTCGTGAAGTGTGATGCTATTGCGACGTCTTCTTTTTTATCTTCTTTATTTGGTTCCTTTCCTTCGATATGAGTGAGTGGAGTTTCTGAATTGTCTGACTGCTTGTTGTTAATTCTCTGCTGGTGCAACAGTGAGTGGTGCCGGCGGTTGCATCGACGGCAGAACACAGGTACGTGACATTTCCAGGCTGAGTGTCCTGGTGCCAGACAATTGTAGCAGAGACTGTTCTTCCTTACAAACTCGTTCCTCTCCGTAGGTTGAAGCTTTACAAAATTTTTACAGTGGCATAGGGCATGGTCTTCCTTGCACATTGTACACGTCTTCACCGGTGTGGTTGCAGAAACATGGCATGACTTATCTTTGATAGTTTTCTCCTTTGACACAGCTGCAGAACTACTAGCGGTCACCAACCCCAATGTACGGAACTTATACTCTAAAAATATATAAAAATCTTTCAAGGTGGGTAACTTGTTAAACTTCTGAGTGTAAGTATGCTCCTCCCAATCTTTATGGGTCTCAGGGTCTAATTTCTGTACCACTAAAAATATAATTAGAGGGTCCCAATTGTCAATAGATAAATACTGATTTTGTAGACTATTCAAACATTCAGTCGTAATATCTAGCAAGGACTTAATCTGATTTGCCGTTGGTGACTTGATCGCCTTTTGTCCGGTAAGTCGTTTCAACAAAGTATTTACTATCACTCGTTTATTCCCGAAGCGAACTTTCAGTATATTCCACGCTTGTACGTAGTTATTGTTCGTAACCCTTATATGTTTCAGCAAGGCTTCAGCTTCTCCGGTAATACTTGATTTCAGGTATTGCAACTTCTGTACCAAACTTAGCGACGTATTGTTATGTACTAGTGATATAAACAAATCAGGATAAGTGGGCCAATCATCGTAATTACCATTAAACTCAGGCAGGTGGATTCTCGGTAATTTAACTTGAGTTTGGTTAATGGTCGCGATGTTACTACATACTTCTCCTGATGATGACAATGTAGAAAATATATTATTTAAGTCTCCTTGTAAACACAAGAACAAGTCTTCAATAATGTAATAATCTTCGTTAACAAAGTACTAAATGTTCGCACGTTGATCTTTCGGTGTGCACTTAACAAGTCCTTCATGTGTTGACTTAAAACACTGCCAATATTCTTCTATACATTGTAATCTTGCTTGGATGTAACCCTTAGTAAATCGTGCCTTCGGACATTTTTTCTTATTTACTTGGGCTTTTTGCATTTTACTAGCCGTTTTTTCAAGAAGATTGAGTAGTTGACTACTTGAAGTACTCATTTTGGTAAAAAGTCACTTATAATCGGTTGATTTAAACCCAAAAATACGTAAATACACGTAAGTAATGGCGGTGCAATAACTCGTAGTTTTATAAAGTCTTTACTACTTAGCTTGTTATTCACTCTTATCGCTGAGGAATGTGCGATCCTTTTGTATTCGATCGGCCGGTCAGTTTTCGTAACTTTAAAAAACAACTTTAATGAATCCGGTTCGTTTGGACCATATGTTTAGCGTGTTAAGGTTTACTTTCGGTTGGCACAGAAACTGGAGATGAAAGAAGTGTGTATGCTTCAATGCTTTATTTTGTACTAATTATTCTAACATGACATGCATCTATTTAAACCATAAACAATCTTTCCCAACACTTGGACATTATTGGTAGCAAGGAAATCGGCCTATATGATGATGTTTCGTGAGCCGGTTTACCTGGCTTAGCTATCATTATTACTTCAGCCACTTAATTAAGGACTTTAACCACTCTGCTCGACAAGATTTTGACACATGACACACCAGCTGAGTCGACAGGTTGTGGCAAATTACGTCATGAAATTCAGGAATTTACTTGAACTTTCAACATTCGAATTTATTCAGAAAAATAAGTTTACGCAGCTATCTTACACAGTAAATTTGAAAAAAATATCTTTATTTACATGTTGCGGTCGGTTAAACCGCGTCAGTCTACTGCAAAATGTGTACAAAATACGAATTACTACACTTTATTAGATTTGCTCAAAATATGTACATAAACAACCTTTTCCCTTGCTGAAAAGATGCAAAAGGACAACACAAAGATATACTCATTTTATTTGCGTCCTTATGTTCCTAATTTGTCATACAAAAATTCATAAAAAAACAAGCCAAAATCTGGAAAAAAATTGCTTAAAATTTTGATGCAACCTTGCAACATGACATTTCTTTGGTGTTGTTTTTTTTTTTTGCTGTCCATTCACGCGTCTCATAATCGATTAAAACTGCATTCAGCCTAATCGATTAAGTGTATTTCGATTATTTAAAATTATTCATTTAAATAAAAAAGAGATTTTCAAAAATGTATTGTTTTAAAATTAAAATTAGTTTATAGGCACAAAATAAAATAACAACTTATAGTAATAATATATAGTAATAACTATACATAAATGCTTTCATAATGTTATCAGAAGAGTAAATTGAAAAAAAAATAGGATTCGTGGCTAATTTCGCGCCGAATTCGCCGAACGTAAAAGAATTCAAAATTCAAATTTGGAATGTAGTCGGTATTCAAAATATTTTATCGGGCACATTTTAATATAAAAGAGAGTTTTACATTGATCATTTCAGACGGTTTTATACAGAATGACCAGTATAAATATGAGTATGTTTATGTATGACTAGCACTCCGCCCGCGACTATGTTCGCGTGATTTCGTTTATCCTATAAATGATTTTCTTATATGCAGTTAGTAAAGGCAACCAAAAATAAGATATTATTAAAACTATTAAAAACTGGGTATCGTGGATTTGGGTTTGGGGTTGGTGGGTTTATTGGATTGGGACGATATTTGACTTAAACAATAATACATTTTAGGTTATCGCCACAAAGTAAAATCCTCCCCTAAAACTTATCAACCCTTTTTGCCCCGTTGAGGGTCTAGTTTTGAACAACCTAAATATGCTATTCACTCCTTTCTTCTCTTTTTACCCGACTGCCGAAGGAGGGTAATGTGTTTATCAGTCTATGTTTGTATGTATGTAAGTATGTATGTATGTTTGTTCCTATGTGGCGTTCTAGAGACCAAACGTGTTGGCCGATTTTGATGATTCATACGTCAATCGATTCGTCTTAACCCCGCGAGTGTCACTGGCTACATTAAAATTGGTAAATAGAAAAATGGCAGATTTTGGGCGTCATATTGCGGAGGACAATTTTTTTTTCTTCCAAACCCATCGTGTGGGGTATCAAAATAAAGGGCTTTAAGAGGTGATTTCGAAAATATAAAACACATATGTTTAAATGTACCTAAATCTTAAAAACAGATAACTAAAAAGTTATAAATAAAAAAAGTTAATTAAACTTAAACAAGGAGAAAATCATGCTGTGCAGTCGGAGCATACATCTGGTTTTCGTCAGCTAGCTCGCGAATATGTATCCTCCGACTGCACAGCAAGATTTTCTCCTTGATTAAGTCTTTTTAGTCGCTTTTAAAGCAGTCGGGTTTTTAGATTTTTTGAATTAAATTTTTTTATTTATCATTTTATGTTAGTCAGATTGCGCAGTGAGTTGCCTCAAAAAAAACTTTAACACCCCTAAACCCAATCTGGGAGGGAGTTTTCAAAATGTTTTATGTAAATTTTGATCATCAACTTTATCCCCAAAGAATTTGATTTTACAAACAAACAAATTTTTACCCTTTTCATTTCCTTAAAGGTTGAATTGCCGCAAAATCGTGCCTAAGTGCTTCCCTAGAAAACCACGTCAAAAACGAAACCCTGTCCAGTAAGATTCTTAGCTTTAGTTAGTTTCGAAAAATGTATAATGACCACCTTTATTGTTTCCTTAGGTTGGTATTTGTAGCACTTTAACTCCCCAAAAATCGTATTTTGGGACTAGATAAGTAAAACTCATAATGAAAACCTTTATGGTTCACTTAGGATGGGTATTTATGTAAATTTTCAAATTTATTAACCAAAGAAATATGTAATATGTGATTTATGGGGTGTTAAATTATTTTTTAAATATACGATATTTCAAAAATAATTTAACACTCCCTAAATCATCTTTTGGGGGTAGTTTCGAAAAACTAATAATTAAAATCCTTTATTGTTTATTTAGGTTGGTATTTGTGCCAAGTTTCATGTTGATTGACCCAAGAAATCAGATTCTCCCATACAAACTTCAACATCCCCTAAATCGTCATTTGGGAGTTTCGAAAAACTAATAATGGCAACCTATATTGTTTACTTAGAACAAGAATAATATATATAACTTAGCACAAGCTAAGTTTCAAGAATTATGGCCGAAGGAATTAGATTTTTCATACAAACTTTTTACCCCCTTAGGGATGCAATTTCCAAAAATCCTTTCTTACTGCACAATTACGTCACTTGAGGAACCTTTCTGCCAAATTTCATGCTTCTAGATGATTTTCAGCTTAGTTGGTTGACAACCATGCCATAACTCGCTTGGAAAGGAACCGCGCAAGAAGATACGCACAAGGTTATTGATATTAATAGTTTTCGGGGAATGCAGATGTAAATACAAACCAAACTTATGTTCTTAAAATGAATAAAAATAAAATTTTAAAAGTATGTATAGAATAACCAATTTTCATAACATTACAACAAACTCGACCGAATTCAAAACCTAACCATACCATACTCTCAACTCATTATTCAATATATAATTATAATAATAATACCAGCCTATAATTGTCCCACTGCAAGGCAAAGGCCTCTTCTCATACAGAGAAGGCACGAACATTCATCACTACGCTTGCTCAATGCGGGTTGGCGATTTGAGACTATAAGACCAGGTTTCTTCATGATGTTTTCATTCACAACGTTTTCTAAAATATACTTAGAAAGTACATTAATGAATTTGAAAATGGAAATCATTGGTATTTGTCCAGATTTGAACCCATGACCTCAGGCAAGGCGAGGCCTTTAGCCACTGGGCCAGCACGATACTCATTGCAATATAACGAATAATCACAAAATCGTTGGTTCCCCGAAACTAAATTTATCTACACTTGCGTTACAAACTTACATAAAAATATACTAGGCACTCTGTATACTTCTGAGACTATCAAACATAAAGACTCAATCATTATTATTTTTATACAAAATAGTTTTGAATAGCGAACGCATTCCGAATTTGAATTTTGAATCGGATAGATAATTCGGCGCGAAATTATCCACGGTTCGATGAAATTGTTTAGTTGGTTGTAGTCAAATAATGTCCAAAAATCTATTAAGATTACTTTTAGAAAAAATTAATAGTAATAATTTAAGTACTAATTGTATTTTATGCCTAAAACAGGATTTTTCTATTTTTTAAGAATCGATTTGGGATAATCGCTCATTAATCGAGTGGATAGCATAAATAAAATCGATTGCTAAAATCGTTTTGCCACACAACTATTACATTAAAAAAAAACAATCTACTTGACGAATTGGAAATTTAACAAAAATAAAGTAGTGGTAATGAATTTTACGTATTATTGGACTGGTGTTTGTTAATTACGTTAAAATCAGGGTTTCTTCTTGTTGTTTATTATATTTAGAGACATAATTGTCATATTTGTAATCAATTTTACATGTGGAAGGGTGATATTTGTGTAAAATAAAAATGTAAACAAACACGATTGGCGCGAAACTTCGACTTTGAATAACAAATAACTTCATTACCACTAATTATTTATTTTGAAATATGGATGAATTCGACTAATAATTAAACAATTAGCAAACCTTTACCCCTGTCGTGGAGTTTGGGTGTCCAAAATCTGCATTTTTATGTTTTTTAGCTTCGACCACCACTGTCATCAAAATGGCGATTATCGTATTATTACACTTGTTTTTAACAAATGTAAATTAATAAACTTGCGCACTTAATCTAAAAAATATATTTGCGCTAACATGTAAGCTTTTTATCCAACTATTTTAATTAAAGCCCCCACATAAGATTCGTTAGGTATCTTAATCAATAATTAAGTTATTAATTAGGATGTCGTATGACGTAAATCTGGGGTCCAAAATGAGCCGCGGCTGAGCCAGCGGAGGTATGCTTGTCAAGCCCCAAAATGTACCCCGTCCGAACTATACGGTTAAGTGAAATAAAACAGGAAGCGTTTAAGCATTTTAATAATAACTAGCTGATCGGGCAAACTTTGTTTTGCCATAAAAACACCAAACATTAATTTACCCCACCATACCCTACCTACCCTACCCTACCTACCCTACCTACCCTACCCTACCTACCCTACCCTACCTACCCTACCCTACCTACCCTACCTACCCTACCTACCCTACCTACCCTACCTATCCTACCTACCCTACCTACCCTACCTACCCTACCTACCCTGCGCTACCTACCCTATCCTACCTACCCTACCTACCCTACCCTACCTATCCTACCCTACCAACCCTACTCTACCTACCCTACCCTACCTACCCTACCCTACCTACCCTACCTACCCTACCCTACCTACCCTACTCTACCTACCCTACATACCCTACCCTACCCTACATAAGAACCTTCTCCTAACAATAACAAATCGGTTCGTGCGTTCTGGAGTTATAGCGTCAGGAAGGAAAACCCGACTTATTTTTATATAGTAGATTAAATTCAGCCAACATTCATTAATATTAAATCAGGTTAAATAGAATATAGGTAATAAGAACTTAAATAAGGTTAGCAACAAATTTTTGTATTACATTCACAAAGTTATGTATTTAATTGATTTTTTCTTTTGTGTAGGTATACATATTTACAAGGGTTAATATGTGCTTAAAACACAGTACAGTCGAGTTATTGTTAACCTACATTAGTTAGTTATTTATTTTTCAATATACAATATTATTATTTACTAATTTAAACCTTTAAAATTAATTGTTGTATTGAAAACCTTTTAACAGGCAGATAATTATGTTATTATTATGTTTGTTACGTTATTTCTTAGAAATAGTAAACCTTACATACTTTCCTATTCCTAATTGTATAATTAATTAATTATTAAGAAAAAATACAGGTCTACGACACTCTCCAATTGAAATGACTGAGATTAAAGAACTTAAAAGGAAGCGTAGCAGTTATAAAGGGAGACTAACAGTATTTGAAACCTATTTAAGTAATCTAAAAGATTCCGATGTTCAATGATGTCTCTGTGATCAATTCGGTGAAAACCGGGAGCGATCACCGCATGGTAAGATGTCCGTCCAGCACATATCCAGATCCAAAACCCCAAGAACTTCACCCAACATCCACATATTTGTGCCGTTTATGAGTTACCAGGGAAGCCGCATGCACAGAAGGAGCTAAAGCTAAAATTTTTATCTTCAACGTAGTCCTTGATTTTATAATATGCTTTTTTAATAAGGACACGTTTGATGTAGTTTATGAACTTTCCATCGGTCAGTTCTATAACTGACTTTGGAAACTTGTTATAGAAGCGTATACTGTTTATAAGAAAAGACTTGCTAGTTTTCGTTAATCTGATTTTGGGTATTACAATTTCGTGCTTACTGCGTGTATTTAAATTATGGAAGCCGCTTCTAGTTTTGAAAAGCCCTCGATTTTTGCGGACATACAAAATACATTCCAAAATATAAAGTGAAGGAAGAGTCAGTATATCGATCTCTTTAATTCTCTGAAAGACTCGCGAAGACCCATTTTATAGATGGCTTGAATTTCACGATACCTTCGCAAGTGTCATTCATGGCAATGCCGATATAGACGAGATTAATAAATACCATTACCTCAAGTCATCATTAGCGGAATCCAGCTAATTGTGTTTTCTGCTCAAAACTACAATGTGGCATGGGAGCTTCTTTGTGGGCGATTCGATAATGAAAGATTATTGTTTGAGAGTCACGTTACGACGTTGTTTAACGTCGAGTCGATCGCTAGGGAGTCCTCAACTGCATTAAAAGGTATTATAGACAATGTAAACAAAAACATCTAAGCGTTAAAAACATTAAGCGAACCTGTTAGTAATTGGGACACTTTACTTATCCATATAATTCAATAAAAACTTGACACTACAACATTCCTAGAATGGGAGGAATACAAAGGACCTATTGATAAATCTAAACGAATCACTTTTGATCAGTTCATTGATTTTTTGCGTAATCGGGCCAATTTAATAGAAACACTGGAAAAGTCACGTCATTCTACAACTAACATAAAACATAATACTAAAATAAAAGCCTTTGTCACAACACAAAACACTATTAGTTCTTTATAAAATAGTTATACGTGTATCGAACTTTGAAGCTAACATAACAGAAAACAATAAAAAATTAAAGCTCACTATTTATTAAAGATGCGTTCGGATATTTCACCCAGCAGGTGCAATTATGAACTATCACTAAATTATTCTGTCACAATAAAGATTGTTATAACTTTAAATAATTATGTAGATACATGATAAACTTCGTATTTTTCTTCAACATCTCTTTATTTGATTATAAATAAATGTAATTCGATTATTAAGAAAAAGTATAATAATTACATTTAAACCTTAACAGATGATTTAAAATTTTACAATTAAGATGTGTATCCGAACGTTTTATTGTTGGTTTATTTTTTGGGCCTTATATAGAATTTGAAAAAAAAAAATTACTTGTTTCTATCTCTCGCTTTTTTCGTATCGATGTGAAAGTGACAGAACAAAGTGAAGTTCAAATCTTTCGAATGTTGTGAGCATAAACAGCAATAAAAAAAAAAAAAAAAAAAAAAAAAAAAGTATGCTCTAAACGGGTACGCAGATGTGAACTGTTCACCATGGTACACTCTCATTCCACTGGTTATGTTCAAGTTACATGTAATTCGGGTAATCTATTCTGGCATTACTGTGGGCATTATAGATACCTTACTATAGAACTTGTCCAATTATGTAGCACTAAAAAGTGAAAAATAAAAAACTTTTTAACAAAAAAAAAAGGTCAACTTTTTTTTTCCGAATTACACCGAATTAAACGAAAAACAGTAGGTACCAGACACTGAATTTGGTAAAAATGGTATTTTTCGCTTTGTAGTGTTTTGCTTTAGAAGTCGGTTTTATTTTTGTGTTAATACGTTTTTTCTAAGCAGGTGACACCTTCATAGCGTCTAGAATTTTCGGGACTGTCTAGCTAAGGAACCGGTATTCCCGGTACTTTCGATACTTTTGATACTTAAGTAAGCCTTTATAAAAGAGTACAGAGTTTTGCAAATATGCAAATATGTTAAAATTTATGTTTCCGGCAGTCGACGTGGTCTGTATTTATTTTTCAGCATCATCAACATTTTTGCGGCTATAATGTTATTTATGGTGGAAAATTAGGCTCTCTGACCTAGGCTAGAGTCAAGAGCAAACCCATAATAAATAAAAAAAAAAAAAAAAAAAAATTCTTTAATGCAAATTTTACAGCTAGGTATATCCACAGTCGGTAGTATCGCATCTCGCCGGATAACGTATAACGCTTCCAAAATAGTTCTTATAATGTCAAGTACCTCGTAAAGTTCTGTTTTATAAAAGCGAAAGGGCACTTACTCATCACGAAATATCAAAAACCAATTCACGTATGAAAATTAAATTTGGCAGGGAGGTTCCTCAAAAGTGACGTAAGTGCGCACTAGGATTTCTGGAAATTCTATCCTTAAGGTGATAAAATGGTTGAAAGTTTGTATGAAATTTCTACAGTTTGTAAATTGGACACGTGAAATTTTAAATTTATACTCTTAGTTGATAAAAGAATTCATGTATTTATTGGTTTTTGGCAATTCCACCCTTAAGGAGGTAAAAAAGGGGGTTGAAAGTTTGTCAGAAATTTCTACGCTTTTAAGCGGGATACGTGAATTTAAAGATTATTGGAACTAACCTAAGTAAATAGTAATGGTTTTCATTGTAAGTTTATCAAAACTACTCCAAAAATACGATTTACGGGGGCGTTAAATATTTTTAAGAATTTTACTGTACAGGGCTTCTTATTATTTATTTATTTATTTAGACTTCATGCACAAAAGGTACAAAGGCGGACTCTCTTCTCTTCTCTTTCTCTCTCTTTTATGATGTAGGGGAACTCAAAAGTCATCTGTAGTATCCTATATATATAAATACGGATCGCGGGTAAAGTGCTAGTAAAACAAATATCAGACTTCACAATTAATGCCCTCACTATGCACGTTCGAAGTTTCAGAAACCGCTCAAAAGTAATTTGCTAGACTCTCCCATCGAGCTTTCGAGTCACTGCAAATTCTTTATTAAAATCAGCGATGTCATATATTTGCAGTATGTCGTCGTTTTATGTTAATGATTTCCTGAATAACTTGACAACGGTTTTAACCTTTGAAATTGGATCGTTATGTGCAAACTCTCGTTCGATGAGCGATTAACTATTTGATTATAATACTTTCGCGGCATCCGAGCCGTCAGCAGAACCGTTGTTAGAAGCGACACATTCATTGGTGTTGATTTTCCGAGCTAATTCCTCGCGCAGCATGCTCTTGTACTCCTGGGTAGCAAGTGTATTCCACGCTTTAAGCGGTCGGGCTTTAGGCAATAAAATTAGAAATATTCTGAACGCAAAGTATCTTTTCCCGAAAGTACCGAAAGAACCGGGATATGGTTATGCAAATACCGGTTCCTAAAAAGAGGCGAATTTCCGGGATTTCCCGGTACTTTCGGTTCCGGGATATCCCGGGACTATTCACTAGTCTAGATGTCCTCTCTGCGCCTCGCATGCCGCTACTTTATATCTGTCATGGCCTAAAATCTGTGTCACTTCAAAAGGGCCTTTAAATACTGGTAACGATTTTGAGCTCTGGCCATCATTAGATGTCATCTTTAAAACCACCAAATCGTCTACTTTGAATTGATAAGCAGCTTTCCTTTTCGCATCAACATTTTATTTTTGTTCTTGCGCTCTTCTTTAAATTTTATCACCAACCGCTTTTCGAAATACTGTTACATCCACAGATTGTTGTTCATTGCCTGCGATAACCTTATCAGACTCCATTTGTAGTCTGCTGATGTGGTCTTAGTAACAGTGCTATTGATCCCTACTGTATTTTATCAATGTGTTTAACCCATTGATTGTAGTCAGTGTTTGCGCCCATGCCGCGTAAGGCTTCCAAAATTGTCGCATCGTAACGTTCTACTTGTCCATTAGATCTTGGCATCACAGTAGTAATAACATGTTGCCTAATATTTTTGTTCCTGCAATATTTAACAAATGACTTAGATGTAAATGCAATACGTGCATTACATATAAATCTTTTAGTATATACAAATATTTAAAAAAAATCAGTTCCTCATTATCCAATTTACTTTTTGTATTGCAGATTGGTTACTATCTGTCCAGTCATCACAGTTTCATTTGTGACAGGTAATATACAGACTGGGTTTCTGCTTATAGCATCGACATGCTGCATCTATGTTCCCGGTCTATGTGCTACATCGAATTTAAATTCCTGTTTACAACACCTATTCGTGAATTTATTTATTTTTTATAACAAAATATTTGACAGCTTTGCAGTCTGTTTGCGCCTAACGTCTGTTGTGTTTGTGACGTGCTTGAGGGTAGGGAGAGAAACGCGAGATGTTTGGCTGGAATCGTGTCCTACCCTTTTTTACTGCCTCCAATTTTCTGCTTCCTGGGCGAATCCCATCTTTATTTTTTTATTTGGCTCATCAACAATTGAATACACTGATACAAAGATATGAGATACATACATCCAATACTAGCTTCTGCCAGCGGCTTCACCCGCGTGAATGTCGAAAATTGACCCGATAGAACATATTCCCGGGATAAAAAGTATCCTATGTGCTATTCCTGACAATAATCTTTCTCTGTGCCAAATTTTATCCAGATCCGTTCAGTAGTTTTAGCGTGAAAGAGTAACAAACATACATACATCCATCCTCACAAACTTTCGCATTTATAATATTAGTAGGATACATATATACCAGTGTACCAATTTCTTAATGGTAAGCACATCATGCATTCATTATTTGCTGATTGACATTGGGCGCCTACTTAAAATTACATAAGTTCTTATACTCATCCAATTTCAAGTCATGATTATGCTTTCGAGCAAACTCCAGATTAAAATCCAAATTAAGATTACATAATATCAAATCAAAATGAAAGTTAAAACAAAAATCAAAATAAAATTGAATGATATTTATAACAAATTTAAAACTAAAATCATTATGAAAGTAAAAATCAGTACTTACCAAAAAATAAAATCAACACTAACCAAGATAACTTTTAAATGACAATATTTTGTACATAATACTTCGGAACCTCCCAAGTGCAGCTACTCGTATTTAATAACTGCGGGGGATTATAGAATTAGCACCAAGGACAGTTCTGCGAAAAGGAGGACATAGGAGCTCGTGGGCTTTTTCTTTTTTTCTTTTTGGGATTTAGATCGTGCTCAACAATTGGTGACAGTTAATTTTACATCTCAAAATTATAAATAAAAAAATCGCCCAAGTGCGTGTCGGGCCACGCGCATTAATAGGGTTCCGAAGTTGCATTATAATGCGGACTTAAAAAGAGGGTTTTGTTGTTGTTACATGAACATTAGAACGGTTTCAGCGGCTCACAAAGTCTTAAAACGGGCCCACATACGATGATGTTTTTTTTTAATCTATATTCTCGCGTTTGACCACTATCTCGCCTGATGGTAAGTGATGATGTGGTCGACGGTGAAGCACACTTGCCTAGATGTAATCTATTCACTCTTGACTTAAACTAAATAAGGACTAACTGGTAACTGAAGAAGGAGTTATAAAATCCAACTTCACAACTGAAGTTAAAAAAATATTATCTATTTGAGTACCACTGCGGGTGCGAATTGCGAAAGAAGCCGATACGAGCGCGCGTTAGAGCCATGGGGAATGGAATAGTTCGTTCCTGGATCCTTGCGTGCACGCTCCTTGTTTATTTCTCTTTTGGAATTAGAAAAAAATCGTATGTATTCACCTCTAATCTCCTCTAATACCGCAGATTAGAGGTGAATCCTCTAATCTGCGGTATTCACTATTTCATTCTGGCAAGTTTTACATTACTCAATATTAGTGATGAAGTCGGGTCGAATATTGACTTTAAAGAAGGATATGGACAAAATAAAATAAGTAATTTGCTTGGAAATCGAATCTAATTTGATGTTACTTTTACGTTTTAATTACAAAACGTCGAAAATACTTCTGCACTAACACAAAATAGACTCCACCGCATGCATGCGCCGTATGGACTACGGACTGGTACTGCCAACGACTCCGGCCACTCCAATGCGTTATTCGAGCTTAAACATTGTTAATTTAGAAACCATTATTATTAAGGATGTTATGATTTTATTTTTGTGTATTTTTACATGGTTCATAAGCATAAATTTACTATCTGTTTTACACAGCTAACAGCGTTATTTAAGTAATTTTTCAATGGCATTTGTACAAAAAATGTACTGTGCCAAGTACATTTTATAAGTTGGTCGACTTTTACTCGTAAACTTGTAAAGCCTGTTATGATTCCATTTTTGTATATTTTTACATGGTTCGTAAGCATTATATTTACTCTGTTTAACACAGCTATCAACTTTATTTAAGTAATTTTTCAATGGCATTTGTACAAAATTTTTACTGTTCCAAGTACATTTTATAAGTTGGTCGACTATTACTCGTAAACTTGTAAAGCCTTGTTATCCGTGATAATTTTCCTTTTAATTTCGTTATATTTACTAATGCCGTGAATTTTTTCACATAGCCAAGAGCAACCATTTTGCTGGCAGGGGGGGGGGGACACTTGACTCTAACATAAATTTACAACTTAAAGCTTAATTTTACGCAAACGGATCTAAAATGGTTTTAACAAACCCATAATATTTTTGAATGGCCTATCCAACGATACCCCACACCATGAGTTAGATGAGAAAAGAAAATACATCCCCACTTTACGTCTATGGGAGGTAACCGAAAAAATTTTTTTTTTAATGATTTTATGTTACCACTTTGTCGGAATTATTAATAATAATAATATATAATAATATACGTATGGTCTAGAACAAGTCCTGACTTTTATACTTTACTTACTATATATATTTTTATATACTTTTATATATACTTATTATAAAGAGGAAAGATTTGTATTTTTGTATGTAACGAATAAACTTAAAAACCACTGGACCGATTTCAAAAATTCTATCACCGTTGCGAAGCTCATTATCCCCGGGTGACATAGGCTACTTTTTATCCTTGTATTCTCACGGGAACGAGAACTACGCGGGTAAAACCGCGAGGCGTATTAGTATTTGCTATAATTTGAGAAATTTGTTTACATAACTAAAATCAGTTAACACGTGACTAATACCTGGAGCCACATAACCACTATCCAACTCACTTACCGAGCTCCAATCAATATTACATAAGTTAAAGTCACCAACTATACACTACTTCAAACCCGACTGTTCAAATATGGTATTACAAGAGTCCAAGAAGTGTTCCAGGGTTGAACGAAATAGGTACAGGTGGAAGCAAATAGACTGCGTACAGAGCTAGTTGACGGACAGACATTGTAATTGAGATTTATTAATTTCATACCCCAAAAAGATTACTGAACTTTGAAAAAAAAATACAATTTTCCAAGTTTATAGTTAACCCGTTTTCTTGTAGCACTCCTAAGACTTGCTCCAAACATTTAATATTTTCCTCTAAGGACCCAGTTGCTAACAGAAGGTCACCCATATAACAAATAACTCGGTCAAAATCAAAACGAAGCTTTCCCAATATAGTGTTCATTAATCTTTGAAACACAGAGGGCCCGTTATGCAAACCAAAAGGCTTTCGTAAAAGCTCATATTGACCATCGGATGTGATGAACGCCGCTTTTGGGATGGTTCCTTCAATAATTTTGCGATGGTAATAACCATTTTTTTATCTAAAGACGTAAAACATATGCAATCCTTTAGCCTATCAATTAACACTTCAACTAACGGCATCGGATATTTCTCTTCTACAGTTTTTTTTTTTTTTTTTTTTATTTATTATGGGTTTGCTCTTGACTCTAGCCTAGCACAGATATGACGGAGACAAAGTCGACGATGGAGTGAGCTTACCCAGAAGAAGCCTGTTTACTCTAACTTTGAAGAGATTCGGGTTGTATGCGTTTGGAAACACAGACGCAGGTAGTGAGTTCCACTCTTTTCCTGTGCGCATTATGAAGGATGTTTGGAAGCGCTTGGTGCGAATTGGCGGAATGGCAACTAAGTGAGGATGGTAACTTGCAGTGCGTCTAGATGTCCGATGGTAGAAGGGGGCCGGTGGGATGAGGTCGTGGAGTTCCAGAGCACACTCGCCAAAGTAGAGTCTGTAGAAGACCGACAAGCAGGCAACCTTACGGCGATGAGCCAAGCTGTGAAGCTTGGCATCCACCAGTTTGACGTCGCCAATTAGTCTCTTAGCTCTGCGTTCCACCGAGTCAATAACTGTCACTTTATTTAAAGACTGATGGTCAACAAATAATCTCTTTTGACCATTTGGTTTATCTACCAGAAGTACGGGACTTGCATGTGGTGAATTACTTGCCCGAATTATACCTGCATCTAACAATTCGTCAATCATCTGGCGTGTAATCTGTTTTTCAGACTTTGACATTCGATACGGGCGTTGATACACTGGTTTATTTGTTGTCAACTCTATGATCAGTTCTACACAAGATGTTTCACCCAGAGTAAAAAGATCATTAGAAATACATTGTGGATAATTAAACAATGTTCGTTCTAACAAATCAGTATGTTCAGCGAATTTGCCAGATATTACTGAAAATACCAGTTCTCTTGTTGTTCTTGTTGTTAAAAACTACACAATCACCGACCTTAGAATTCATAATATCTCCATTCTTCGCAAAATTCCCTTTTAGTATGTTGCAATCAGTCAAAGACCTTATTATATAAAATCTTACTACAAATTTCTCAGTATCTACTTTAAGAAGTACCGAAACTGCCTCGGTAACTTGACTGCGTGAATCATAATTAAAACCCGTCAAAACAACAATGTTGTTTAGTTTAAACGGAATTAGATTTAATTCAAGTACATTGGCACTTGTAATCAACGAACAATCGGTTCCCATATCAATAAAAGCTTTACACGTAACGTTGTTTTAACTGACCTTTATGAAACTTATCTTTGTTGCCAGATGTGCTTATCCGTTTCACCTCAGAATCCTTCTCGACCTTTGCACTTGTACTCGGTTTTGATCGACACGCAAGCTCTAAGATGCCCGGCTTTTTACAAAAATTGCATTTTAAATCATCTATTTGTTTTTTACATTCAAAACCCTTATGTCCCAGTTCCCCACAAATACAGCGGTGGTGCCGAGAGCGCGTTTTCCTATTTATTTTCCGATTAACGTTATCACTAGGCCAAACACGGAGGCATTGCGTTTGATCTGTTTCACTTCTGATATAAAACAATCAAAGAAGTGGTCCGGTAATATAAGTTTATTAAAAGTAATTTTCACAATTGTCACAGATTTTATAATAAGGTATCGTAATTTCACAATTCTTTAATAGTTCGAAGGCACTCGCTTAGAGTTCTGTCCGCGACTGCCTTTTCCTATGGTTACGTAATATAACTTCCTCCAGACCCCCCTTCCTATCCTTATACATTCGTTTTGGCCACCTAAGCTCATTATTACATTGTAAAGCCCTAATTTGCAACTAAGCTAGAGTACATTGTTACTCAAGTCCCCTTCTTCTTCTTCTTCTTTCTGAGTCGATGGGAAACTCTTAATAAATTTTGAGCACAGTAGGTGGCCACCCCGATTGTGGCGTCAGTGGCGAGCATAAGGTTTTCCAAAGTACAGGTGTATGGGCACTTGGGACACTCCAGCATGTGTGCCATATTTTGCAAAGGCATACCGCACTCACACTGGGTATCAGAGGGGTCTATAAAACACCATTTTTCCAAATTGTGTTTGCAGCGGGCTACTTGGGTTCGCAAACGATTGAGTGCTTTCCATATAGGCCACTGCAGTTCACGTCCAGGTGGCAGGTTACTGGCCATACCAAAGCCTATTTCTGAATTTATATAATGAAATTTGGATTTAAACAATTAGAGGAACTATTGGATGCTTTGAATTTAGTTTATAAATTAATCATAATGTACTTAAACAATTTGTATTCAGAAATAAGTAAGTCAATGATTTTATTTCAAAAGTCAGCTTCCAATCTAGAACTAGTATCTATGTTACAGTGTATTTAAGCTGAGTGGCAACGTTTATCACTACAATATAGGAATTGTTTCAGTTTACCATCGTGGTGAAAGAATTAGCGTCCCCGAGTAGCGTTAATCTTAATCGCATCGCGATTCCAAACGCCCGGCGCACCCTGGACAGCTAGAACTCGGTAACGCAGAGTCTAGTTAACTAATCCTTTCACCACGATGGTAAACTTAAACAAGTCCTCTATTGTAATGATATATTTTGCCACTCCGCTTAACTACACTGTAACATAGGCACTAGTTCTTTAGGGCGACAGCACAGACTACGAGTATCATCACCAAACCTGTATAAATCTATCGGTGCCTCATTTAATTTAATAAAAATAAATCGAGACATTAGAATGCTACGAGGGTATGAAGTATCGTTCGTTCAAATAAGTAAAGTATTCAACAACAACACTGTCGTTCGTGGCGCAGTCGGGCCGTAAAAATTTTAATAGATTTTCGTCGACCGTGACCCTAACACAGAATTTGGACAGCGAAATCAGGGGAATACCCTGCTTATGATAGAGGTGCGTGACTAGGGTTGCCACATTTTTTGAAGGAAAATAGAATTTTTCTCAAACAGTGGCAAAAAATATAGTATTTTAATAAAATTCTAGCAAATAAAAGTACTATTTAACTAACTTAATTTATTTATCCAGGTGTCCTTGTTTTTATTCTTGGCTTTAACCATCAAAGATGTATTCTTTTTAAAATAATTATATGACAGAAAAAATATTTCGATATTAAAACAAAGCGTTTTTTAAATCAAATTAATAGATGCTGTATTGCTTTCTTCTCTCTATTTTATATTCATTACTAAAATATCCTTTTAGTAAAAGCGGATCTAGCGGCCATGAAGAGAAGAAAGGAAATTAATTTAAACTTATTTGATAAATCAGTATCTTATTTAATTGCCATTGTTCAGCAGTATTTTTAGATTGGAAGCTGACTTTTGAAATAAAATCAATGACTTACTTATTTCTGAATACAAATTATTTAAGTACATTATGATTAATTTATTAACTAAATTCAAAGCATCTAATAGTTCCTCTAATTGTTTAAATCCAAATTTCATTATATAAATTCAGAAATAGGCTTTGGTATGGTCAGTAAGTGGGGTTATAATACTTATAATCAAACCTACTTAGTGATAAAAATATAGCATTTTTCTGTAATATATATTAGTACAATTTACAAAAACATAGCACGATACTATAAAATAGTACGCGTGGCAACCCTACGTTTGCTAGTTGCTAAGCACTAGGGATGGGCGAGTGAAAATATATATCGATATTTTTAATTATTGGGTGAAAAATATCGATATATCACGGTTCAGTTTTTGCATGATTATTCATACATATTCTAGAATAGACATGAAGAAAATTGTATTTTTTAATCATGCTGGAGCCTAAACAATTATATTATACAATTTAATCAAACCAGTAGTCATCAAATATGGACATTAGGATCATCCCCTTTTTGATGTGCTCGCCTGTCAACTATACTGACAACTGTACTGTCAGATTCACGGCTAAAGGCAAAGTTTCGTTAAAAAAACGAAATTGGTACGAATTCGATACTCTTAAATAAATGTCGAATATCAATATATCGCGATTAAAAATATCGCCGATATTTATCGACAATTGTATGGAAAATATCGATATTTTGATATACAGATATATTTTGCACATGCTTATTACGCGTGATGTCGTCATCGTCCGTCATTCTCGCTATGATCATGATATGACTCAGAGCGAATGTGCGTAACTGCGTATACTTTACTAGTGGCGTGTGTGTGTGGCTAAGAGATAAAAACAATTTGGTTTCGAATGCAAAGTGTGTAAAAGGAAACGGAATATAAGAAGTTGTTAACAGAACTGGTACGTAAATCTATTTCTATTACCGCTATTTGGAATATCTACTTATTATGTCGTTATCACCGCTCGCCCAACCTAAACATAGACTGGGTACCAAGTAGAATCAATAAAAAACCGGCAAAGAGCGTGTAGATACCGCCAAAAGATTCCTACTACTTTACTAAGATAGAATTTATATTTTTCGGTTTTCAAAGCAAACATTATTTTTTAGCTACTGCTTAACTATGTTTATTTAAAACGATTGTTGCTGATTGGGTACCTAAAAGTGTGCTAGTTAGAGATATATCGTACATCGTATATTTTTTCCTGGTAATTTTGCGTAGTATCTCTAAACTAGATTTATTTCGGTTTCGCTTTATAAACTTCATTTTCAAGGTCTTTTAACTCGGTGATATAAATGAAGCGACATTTGAATATTTTATATAGATCTATGTTAATAGATAAGAATTACTTTAACCAAAACATACCTTTTCATTTTCCCATTTTCACTCATTGCAAGCATACATCTAAATAATATATCTCACTGTACTATAATCTTACTACTATTATTAACGTGATAGTTTGTGAGGATAGACAGACAGATGTTTCACGCAAAAACATTTGAACGGATTTTGATAAAACTTCATAAAAATATACATCACATGTATAAACATCATGTGACGTGTACCGTCGTCGTCGTGTGTCGTCATCGTGTGTTTGTGTGTGTGTCATGTGTCATTATATGTATATTTATAAAGACATTGGAAGAAGTACTAATACCACGCGGACGGCAGTTAGTATTATAAATGTTTGGATGTATGTTGGTTACTCAATCACGCCATAATGGCTGAACGGATCTGGATGAAATTTGGCACAGAGATAGATTATAGTCTGGCAGAAGCTAGTTATGAATATAAAAACTATACACAGCGAGAGGAGGCCTGTGTCCCAGCAGTGGCAACATTAAAATGCTTAAGATGATGATGATGATAAAAACTAAAAATTACCTACTGGGCAGTGTAGGCAGTATACTTATCGACGATACAATGTCACACGACACTAAGTCTTATTTCGCATTTCTGTGAAATCAAGAAAAGTGTATGTATTTTACAGCTTACATATCAGTACCTCGGCATTTTCTTTTACGTTTTACAAAATATACAACTGTATAGTTAAATTTAAAAATGCAAAGCCTTATCTAAATACAAAAAAGTAGACACATTCACCAAAATAATTCAATAACATAACTGAATTTCATAAACTATGAGGCACCGAACATTGCTCTAACGTTAGGATAAAGAGAATTGAGAGACAAAATTAAATTTGGCGTTGGAAAACTGTAGTCCGCATACCATGGGGTCATGTTACCAACTGCAAATACCTAAGTTATAATTTTTTTTTTTAATGTAGCTACAAATTAACGGTTTTCAGTTTAGGTTTAGGTGTCGCCGGCGATTTGTTAAAATGTCGCAACAGTTGGTTGAGCGTTATCTTTTCGAGGTGGCCTATAATTGTTGGTTTCTTTTTTATCCCGAATTTGCACAACGGAACTACTTGCCGTGTTTCATTTGGTCCGGAAAATCTCCTTAATCGACACTAGCGTTAAATAGCGTGCAATACTTCCAATGATAGATTTACAGTCAGTGTTACAGAGAAATGATTGAAAAAATAAACAAAAAAATTAACACAAAAAAATCTCAGCATGTGCAGCGATACAGGTATACAGTAGGGATAATACTAGTTTTAATTTCACTTAAACCGGGATTATAAAAAGACGATGATAATATTCAAATTAAAAGCTATGCAAAGTGAGCTAGTTGCTGCTGAACTTATAACCTCTTTGAAACGTAGGATTAAGGAACGAAATTCAACCTTTAAGAGGGTGAAACTAAAAATTCATTTGTACAACGAAGTCGCGGGCGAAGTGCCAGTCTTAAATATTTTTTTAGAATTATCTGCTATAGGTATTGAAAAATAGGCTTCTTTCAAATCAATAGACGCCGTAAAGCAATATTTTGATATAAATTTGCAAGCTGTTCTAATATCTTCTAATTTGAAGTGTTCTGTGTCTATAAAACTATTGAGTTAATTTGAATCAATTTGAATGAGTTTAGTCAATGACAACCGGAAATATATAAATTTATATAAACGACCTTCCAAAAACTATTGAGGGGCCATGCGTTTTGTTTGCCGACGATATTTCGATCCTTACTTCATGCCGAAGCAATGATGGTTTAAGCGAGGACCTAACAACTACACTTAATTAAACAATAACTTGGATGAATGACCATAACCTCGAAATAAATTTCTCTAAAACTAAAATAATACCCTTCCACCCCCGTCAAAAAACCGCATTAGATATAAATTTCACTTACAACGGCAAAACAATAGAAGTCGTTCATGAATATACACTACTTGGCCTGTCTATAGATACAAACATTAATTGGAAATCACATATTGATAAGATAAAATCAAAACTATCCAAATTTGCATATGCCCTTCGTGAAATCAAAAACCTACTACCTACTATGCCTATGCATATATAGGCATAGTAGGTAACAAGTGCAGTTTTTAGGTTAGTGGTTTTTTTGATTTCACGAAGGGCATAATGCAAATTTGCGTGGCTCAGTTACCGCGTGATATTATGGGGAAACAGCACAGATGCAGCAACACTTTTCACAATGCAAAAAAGACTCATAAGAATCCTAGTAAATATAGAAGATACCGATAGCTGCAAACCTCATTTCCAAGAACAAAAATGACTTACCCTCCCCTGCCTATACATTCTAGAAATGTGCAAATTCGTTCGAAATAACCAACACTTTTACACGACAAGAGAAAATATACAATCAAGATATACATTACGCCATAAAAACAGGTTAAACCTACCAAGCTCTAAGCTAAAAATGCACTCAACAAGTAAATTAGTAATGTCAATGAAAATATATAATAAATTACCAGAAATAATTAAGGAACAACAAAAATTTAATCTATTCATTAATAAATTAAAACAATTTATATTTACTAAACGCTATTACAATTTAAATGAATACTTAAATGACAAATTTTAAATTAAACTAATTGCAATCTAATAAATAAATAAATACCTAGTCATATAAAAGCCCTCTTCCTCTCTCCTACTTTTGCAGTGCCCGACAGGGTCCACAATGGTCTAAATTTGTAAACTACCATCTAAGTTCACATGTGGAAGCAATAAATGTATTGAGTATTGAAATAGTCTTTTGACCTAAAGAAATACGAAAAAAATAATTGTTTATACTATTTTAGAATATAACCTTTAATACTATGAATTCTTCGTAGAATTCGTATATTACTTTAAATCTTACCCTACTGATGCTTCAATAAAATTATCGTTCTTCATAATTTCAATAATACCATAGCTTTTTCCTTCGTAAACAAAACCAAAAGTAAACAAAACTCACGCCGGTACCTGAGTTCACTGCACTTGTTATTTCAATAAATAATGGACTAAACACCTCTTGTATCATGAATATAACCATGGCATGATAAGAATATTTACTAATATTTGTATTTTGTTGAGAGAACGTAGTGAGTACAGTCCTACCAACTTATCTGTGAACTGAAAGAGGACGGCACCCTCGATAATCTTGATTACCGTCGATTATTATTATCGCTAATATGCAGGCATGCAAAATTATAATTACAATAATAATTAAAACAATACAATCTTATAAATTCAATTAAAGTTACAATTTGTACGTATGTCATAAATAAAAAATATTTCGTATATAATATCATAAATAAAAATAAAAAAACTAAAATGTATTCAAAGTCAAAAAAAAAATGGTATGAAATGTCTTAAATTTAAAATTAAACCCCCGTCCGTCAAAATCACCGTAACGGTGAACGATAATGATAATTTCTATTGTGTCTGCTAATTAGTGGTTGCATTTACAGTGTCAAAAATTAAAACATATCTGTCTATGACACATTCGCTGTTCATTCTTAAACTTTCATTCTCCAATGTACTTCATTCCTACCTACATTCGTTCAAAATCATTCATACAACTCTGTACGTTGCTCGTTTCCAAATTATAAAAAAAGATTGTAAGGTCTTTATTAAACCTACTTATTTCTACAAAATTATTTGTTTAATTTATCATAAACATATCCAATATCATAAATTAAAATCCTTTAAGATGTCATTAATTAAAGAAATTAAATGTACGCTATGTCATAGATAAAATTTAAACTTATAAAATGTCATAAATAAATATTCAAACTTTAAAACGTAAACAATGTCATAAATTAAAATTGATAAGTAACGTCACACTTCAGATTATACAATTTTCTAGTAATTAACAAAATAATAAATAAACAAATCGGACTCAAGTATCGACCCTAATCACAACACTATTATATAGATAAATTTCTGTCTGACAGGTACTCATGTATTGTGTAGTATGTCTTGCTTATCAGTAAATTATACAATTGTTTTTTAAATATATTGATATCATTAATATTAAACAAAGAATTTGGTAGTTTATTATAAATTTGTAGAGCCATTCCTGTGAAGTTTTTATGAAACACAGTTTTTGTGCGGTCTACCTTATTTTATTTCTGTGTCTTGCGCTATGAAGTTTTTCAAATAAGTGAAAGTTTGTTGAAACAATATGAAACTCTATGAACTTAGAAATACCGGTTTTAATTTCACCAAAACTGGGCTTTACGGTATTTTCGATATTTATAGAAAGGCGGTGATAATGTTTAAATTAGAAGCTATGCAAGGTGAGTCAGTTGCTGGTGAATTTAAAATCACCTCTTTGAAACGTAGAAGTGAGGAAAGAAGGTTGTTGCTTGGAGATTACAGCAGCATATATATAGAAGTCAAAATATTTGAATTCCGCCGACTGCATTCCGAATTTGAATTATGAATCATCATCATCATAACAGCCGAAAGACATCCACTGCTGGACATAGGCCCCCCCAAACGTCGCCACATTAACCGGTCCTGTGCGTCTCGCAACCAGCGGATCCCCGCAACCTTCACCAGGTCATCGGTCCACCTAGTGGGAGGCCTTCCAACGCAACGTCTTCCGGTTCGCGGTCGCCACTCCAGAACCTTTCTGCCCCATCAGCCATCCGTTCTGCGAGCAATGTGCCCTGCCCACTGCCACTTGAGTTTGGCAATTCTTCGGGCTATGTCGGTAACCCTGGTTCTCTTGCGGATCTCTCTTCTGATTCGATCACGCAAGGAAACTCCAAGCATAGCCCTTTCCATTGCCCTTTGAGTGACTGTAAGCTTTCTGATGAGACCCATTGTAAGCGACCACGTCTCAGAGCCATATGAAAGCATTCGTAATTATAACTAGTATTTTATGCCTAAAAACGGGTTAGTTCTAATTCATAAAAATCAATTTCTAAAAATCACTCATTTATTTATAATGAACCGAGTCGATCGAAATTAATTGGATGTCATCCAAATTTTGAAGGCTGGCGTCCCTGAGGACCAAATTCCGACTCCATTGTAGGCCGGATGCCGTCTCTCAATTGGTTTGTCAGTGGTTTACATTGTGGTTTGTCATTGTGTTTGAAGGTCCGGGTGGCAAATTTTACTCAAACGTCCCTCGGGGATTGGACCCCGCGAATTGGTCGGGGGTCAATCAATCAACAACCTCAAGGAAGTCGAAGAGTGTTCAACAACCGATCTTTTACCCTTTCGTAATCATGACTGGTGAGCAAAAGGATTACTTAGATGAAATGCAGAAAAACAATGTAGTTACTTAGTTCAAATAATAATTAACCTTTCACAATATTACCTAGATTGTTATGTTAACGTTATTACGTTATGTTACAATCTAGGTAATATTGTGAAAGGTTACCTATCATAAGTTCGAAAAATGTTTGACCGAATTTCATTTCACCTAAAACTTTTCAACTATTATCGTTTAGTTTATCGTTTCGTTTTTTTTTACTTCATCGAAGTCACGCCTGCCTCTGTCTCAGTTGACGTATTATAAATTCGATTTTTTTCGTTACTCCGACGTTCCATTTGCCCATTAATTTACAAAAATTAACATAGATATACCTAAATAGTTGGTATCAAATGCCCCTTAAAAACATTTTGGCGGGTAACGCACGCACTTGGTCGGTTTTTATAACTGCTTGTCACTATTATTAACTTTTGAGCACTGGAATTAAAATTGACCCCCTATGAAATTTGTTAGTATATTCTGTAAAGATCTGTGTGATGTACACTATATTATAAAGATTTTTTTTTTTCAAAACTGAACAATTATAAATCAAAGAAAGAAACTATCTAAAAATAAATGTATTCAAAATTTTCAGACATTAACCACAGAAAGTCAGATTTCAACCAAAACGAGATTGATATGGCGCCGAGTAAGAAAAATACTTTGAAAAAAAAAGCTGTCAAGAAAAATAAGACAAAACCAGCAAAGAATATTAACAAAACCCAATCAGAAACTACAAATAATTGTGAAGACAATGACTTTTCAACGCAAACGGAACAATCCAAGCAAGCCGTCCACCAAAACGACACCCAAGATAACAGCTCTCCCTTGAGTGTCGCGATCACCTGCGTCGAGACAGGGATCCTCTGGAAGGAAGAATCGGAACTGATACTCACTGCTATTCAGAAGCAGATCACCTCCGAAGCCAACGCCACCAATCCAGATACAACCAGGACAACCTTCAATTCCGAGCCTCTATTCGAAGAGGGTGTCCTCAAACTGTGGTGTGGCAATGACCACACATTAGCATGGCTGAAGAACACAGTCTCAGGTTTACATCTCCCGAGCATTTCGCTAGTCGTCAAGAGCCAGTTAGAGATCCAGAAACGAATACGTTTTGCATTCAAGTTTTTAAATGAGCAGGAAGTCTTTGACGATTATACCGATTTGGGGCGAGTGGTATGGTACCAGAACCCTTGGGTCGACGTTCATAGGTGGGAATTATTTTATTGGGAGAAGTGTGATAATGTCACATGGTTTATTATAATTGACGCCCCTGAGGACCAAATTCCGACTCTGTTGAAGGCTGGACGCCGTCTCTCAATTGGTTTGATGTCGGTTTACATTCTGTTTGAAGGTCCGGATGGCAAATTTAACTCCGAAGTCCCTCAGGGATGGGACGCTGCCACAGAAACAATTGTCAAAAAACCAACAACCTCAAAGGAGTCAAAGAAAGTTCCTCTACAAACCGTTCACCCTTTCGTAATACTCACTGGTGAGCAAGAGGATTACTTACATGAAAAGCACAAAAACAATGTTGGTACTTAGTTCAAATAATAATAAAATTAGTTTTGAATCAGTCTAGCTGATATTGTGAAAACTGTAAAAATAATAGCATGTAATTAAAGAACATAAATTGAACTAAAATCATAATACGCAACATGTAAGGTTAGATTTAAGTATTTTTTATATAAATAAATAAACATGCAGTTGGACCCATCATTTCATTTCATTTTCAAAGACCTTTATTTAAAATAAAATTTAACAAAAAAGCCCTTACCCCAAGTCACATTAAAACAGTATAACACAGAACACTTTATGAGGTTACAAAATTCACCTTTCAAAGTTTATCACAATATGATTTTAACAAGAGCTGATTATAACATAAACTTTTAACTACATATTATGGTAACTGATTTACAGTTTTGCAAATTATTTAGAACACATTATTTTGCTGCTTGCATGTAGGTATGTCGAAGTAACTAAAAGTATAATTTTTGCTAAATATCAGCTGATCGCACGGTATACTGCAGAAAACTAGCAGCCCAGCGACCAGTAAACGATCCGCGGTCGGAACCTCCATGCCGCCCGCGCTCCGGTGCTCCTTTAAAAAAAGTGTTTTACAATATTTACATACATATTTAATTCACACACGTGAGGACAAGGACGTGTTCGTCTGTCTGTTCGTCGTCTTTCACTCAGGTTTTATAGTTAAACGGTTGTAGCTATATTCTCCAAATTTTCACAATATAAGCATCTTGTTGACCTGAAGATATGCAAATTGGCAAAAATTTTTTTTTAATGTTTTTAAGCCTCCCATACAGCAAAAGGGGAGCGCGAAAAGAAAAATGATCTACCCCGTTGAGTGGGCTATTATTGTATCCTATTTTTGTCAACTTGATTTTGCGGTCACGAAGTCCGACACGCACTTGGCCGGATTTTTTTCATTGAATACAAAATTGTTTGCTGTAAACCTAATTGGTTGCACCTGAGTTATTCACATCATCAAGATTTTGTGACCGCGGATTTATTGTAAATATCAAAAATGCGTGTTTCCTCAGCAAATAACATCATCTTCGGTTGATTTTGTAGTAATTGGGGCAAATAATATATGTAAACTAAACAGAGGAGTGTACCCAATATCGAGCCTTGAGGAACGCCCATTGTCATTTCAAACCCTAGTGACTTTACGCCGTTTACCTGAACGTTAACTTGTCGGTCTTTTAAGTATGATCTAAGGAAGTCAATGACCGTTTTTAACCGACTTACCAAAAAAGGAGGAGGTTCTATGTTCGACATTATGTATGTTTTTTTTTTTTTTTTTTTTTTATGTATGTTCACCGATATCTCCGTCAATTGTGGACCGATTTTGAAAATTCTTTTTTTGTTTGAAAGAATATATTCCGAAATTGGTCCCATTTTAATTTGGTGAAGATCTGATGAAGAACTTCGGAGATATACAACAGAACTCTTCAATAAATAAAGGCAAATCTCTCGGGATTGCTGCAATCGCATGTCTGTTTATTGTTTATACCATTTCGTAACATAACATCACGCCAGTAAGCTCGAAAGGGGTATGCAGGTCTCTCATTTAACCGGTTATATTCAAGTTTCATGTTATTCGGGTAATCTATTCTGTCGTTATAGGTACTTACTTAACTACTTCCCTATTAGGTAGGTACAACTAAAAACCGGCCAAGTGCGAGTCGGACTCGCGCACGAAGGGTTCCGTACCATTACCGCAAGTAATCATGTGTGACGTACGTTTGTTGTATGGGAGCCCCACATAAAAAAAAAATTATTCTGTTTTTAGTATTTGTCCTAGCGGCAATTGAAATAAACCATCTGTGAAAATTTAAACTGTCTAACTATCACGGTTCATGAGATACAGCCTGGTGACAGACAGACAGACAGACGGACCGCGGAGTTAAAGTAATAGGGTCCCGTTTTTACCCTTTGGGTACGGAACCCTAAAAAGTGAAAAATAAAAAACTTTTTTGAAAAAAATACTACCGACTTCCAAGTAAGAAAACTAGAAAGTGAAAAATAACTTTATTTTTGGAAGTCGGTGTCCATAACTTAAAAATTTGGTACCTACCACAGACACCGACTTCCAAAAATAAAGTTATTTTTCACTTTCTAGTTTTCTTACTTGGAAGTCGGTAGTATTTTTTTCAAAAAAGTTTTTTTTGTAATACCATAGTGCTCGAGCTTCAATAATGGTGCATCATGGTAATCGCATTCGAACGCCTTTGAGAGATGGCAAAAGATTCCAATGACGTCTTGTGCTTCTTCCCAGGCTTTTAAGATGTTCTATATTAAGGTGTCGCCGGCGTCAGTTGTGTTGATCATGAAAGATGGAATGTTTGTTAAAATGACGCAATAGTTGATAGAGCATTAATTATCTTTTCGAAGGGACCTATAATTGTTGTCTTCTTTGATACCCTGGATTTGAACCATGGAACAACTATCCATGTGGTATGAGATCTGGAAAACTCCTTGTTCGGCACTAGTGTTAAATATGAAAGCTAAATAGCGCACAATACTTTTAGATTTTAGATTTGCAGTCACAGTTACAGAGAAATGAGTGATAAAACGAAACAATACAAATATTTTAATTAAAAAATTTAACACCGCACGACACTAGAAATGCTTCTATCTCAGCATGTTCAGCGATGTGTCTGCTCTTTATAGGTTTACTGTAGGGGTCGCAAACCGAGATCACAGTATTAAAAAATACTGGACCAAATGATGAAATTAGTAAAAACGGTTTTAATTTCACTAAAACCAGGCTTTTCGGTATTTTTGATATTTATAAATAGACATTGATAATGTTCAAATTAAACGCTATGCTTGGTGAGTCAGTTGCTGTTGAACTTAAATTTCACCTCTTTCAATTGTAGGAGTAAGAAACGAAGGTTGTTGCTTGAAGGTTACAGTAACATTTATATAGAATTTATAATATTTTGATTACCAACCGCATTCTGAATTTGAATTTGAATTTGAATACTCGTACATAATAGAAAATTCGGCGCGAAAAAAGCCGCGGTTCCAATAATTTTGTTCCCAAAAAATATTAAGATGACATTATGAAAGCATACATTACTAATATTGTATGCCTAAAAACGAGTTTGTTCAATTGGAACAAACAATTAATATCTGAAAATCACCCATTTATTTAAATGAACCGAGTAGAAAGAATAAAAACTTAGATGTAATCGATTAGGATGAATGCAATTTTTTTAACGATTATGAGACTTGGGTGAATGGACACCACAAAAAAAACACAACAAGGAAATATTATGTTGCTAATTTTCAACATAATTTTGAGTTTTTTTCCAGATTTTGTCGTGCTTTTTCATGAACTTTTGTGTACGAAAATAAGGACGCAAATAAAATGTTCATATCTTTATTTTGTCCTTTTGCATCATTTTAGCAAGCGAAAAGGTGGTTTTATGCACATTTTTGAGCGAATCTATGTTGTCTACCGTCTGGAAAGGCGTAGTAATTCGTATTTTGCACACATTTTGACTGACCTCAATTGACCTCAAAAAATAAACAAAGATAGTTTTCTTCAAATTTACTGTGTAAAATAGCTACGAATTAATTCGAATATTGAAAGTCCATGTAAATTCCTGATGTCATGACGTAATTTACAAATTTTACTGGTATCATGTGTCAAAATCTTGTCGAGCAGATAGCTTGTTATACTACGCAAATTAAATGCTGTTCTATATAAAAACCCGAGTCTTGCCTGCCTGCCTGCCTGCCTGCCTGCCTGCCTGCCTGCCTGCCTGCCTGCCTGAAAAAAGAATCATCAGAATCGGTTCACCTAGTAAAAAGTTCTGATGTAACACATAAAAACAAAAAACCGCCAAGAGCGAGCCTGACTCGCGCATAAACAATGAAACATTGCTCTAACCACAGATAATATAATACTAGCATATAACGAAGGGACAAAATTAACTTTTCCGTTCGAAAATTACTGTCCCCATACATCAATATATATTTATTTTACTGTGCCGAGTACATTTTATAAGTTGGTCGACTATTACTCGTAAACTTGTAAAGCCTACTTAGCTGTGATAGTTTTCTATTTCATTTCGTTATATATGTCATGGACCAAGAGATTAATCAAGGCGCTATGTATAATGCCCGCGCAATATGAATCTAGTCAAGTCAAATCGGGCAATGTAATGAATACTGATTTGAACTTTTACATTTATCACATTGTCTGTTTATTATGAATATTGCTACGTAACGGTTGGGCAATTCGATCGTTATGATCAGTGAATAAGTCCAAGAGCGAGCGAAGCGAGGTCGGGAGCTTATGGCACCCCGAAACGGATAGGTTAGGTTCGAAGGAGATGATGGGAGCTCAAGTGATGCCTAGACCTCTCCAGTCCAGAACCTTGAAGACATCCACCACGTGACGTCCAACACCAAATTTCCCCACTTGCAGCTCATCATAGACTCATAGCTCGAATATCTTGAGAATATTCTTAGTATAAGGTAAGCCACATTATTGTTTTGAGGTATTGTTGGACCTGCTGAAGACTGTATGAATATATTTGTATTGTATAAACTCAATTTCCTTAGTATTGTATAACTGCACAGCACGTGTGTGAGTACTGTGTACCCAACTGTAAATCTACCATTTACTGTACCTATGCGTCGTTCGTTGACTTGTGTGTGCCCTGGCCGTTGAGTGTGTCATGCTCTCTCAAATGTCTCTCTGATGGTGGCGCGTGTGTTGGATCATCCGGTTCCCTTCATGATGGTTGAGCTGGGTGGTGCCAATTCATGCGTCATGTTCGTGAACGGACGCCGTCAGTTGGGATTGGTCATAACTTGACTGCTTCGGATGTTAATGTTTTTCTAGTATCTGTTATATCACTGCACAGTACATGTGTGAGTACATCTAGGTGTAGGTGGTATAGTGGGTAGTGCTATTCTGGGTGCATTGTCCTCACATGTATGAATTTAATAATGTATGTACCTATGTTCCTAAATATTGTAAAAAAACTTTTTTTTTTTTAAAATTTAATTATGGAGTTTCTTGTGCATTCTTCTCCATAACAAGCTACTTTCCGAATGCACGGTAGAATCATTTTGATGTAACGTTCGAAAGTGCCGCTTGGTGGCCTAGTTGAATTAAAATATATTTGTCTTTGTCTTTGTCCACCGGTCGACAGACTCTTGATCACCAGTGAATATTCACAAAGGACTTGTGGGCGATAAACCCGACACCATCCTGGGACAGTCGGTCACCCTCTCGGAAATAGAGCAAGTTACGTATTTGAGGATTATCGAGCGCCCCCCCGTCTCTTCGGACTTCAGATTACCCTTTAGTACGCAATCGTAACCTGCTCAATTCCTCTTCGAGTTCTATGATCCTCTCGTCGGTCCGAAGTGTACGCGTGTTGTATGTTACCAGGTCCTACCGTAGTTTAAAATAGACAGGCTGCCAGGCACTAGGGGCCATCTTTTCTTTGTGCTTTTCATGGGGGGTTTTGCCATAATCGATTGGCACTCGCAGTATGGTTGATTGATACAGTGCACAGAGAATGCTGCTACCCAAGGGCGTCGCCAGCCGATGGCCTAGGGGGGGGCAAGTTGATATGGAGAATGAGAAAAGTATGAATTGTAGGCAAAGTCGAGAGCACATGAAGCTTTTCACTTGTAGTACGAGCCTTACATCTACTGCCTGCCTGCCTGCCTGCCTGCCTGCCTGCCTGCCTGCCTGCCTGCCTGCCTGCCTGCCTGCCTGCCTGCCTGCCTGCCTGCCTGCCTGCCTGCCTGCCTGCCTGCCTGCCTGCCTGCCTGCCTGCCTGCCTGCCTGCCTGCCTGCCTGCCTGCCTGCCTGCCTGCCTGCCTGTTGGAGATAAAGGAACGAGTACGCTGTAGATTCCAGATGAGCAGAGGGTCTTCATAGAGATGAAAGATATTAGGAATGTGGTGTTCTACCAGAACCCCTGGGTCAACGTTGAGAGGTGGGAGTTAATTTATGCAGGGCAGAGTCATAATGGCACATGGTGTGTGGAGGTCGGCGTCCCTGAGGATCAAATACCTACTCTGTTGAAGGCCGGACGCCGTCTATCAATTGGTTTGATGGCGGTACAAATTTTTTTTTGATGGTCCGGGTGGCATAAATAACTCCGACATCCCTCGGGGATGGGACCCCGCCCCAGAAACAATTGTCAAACAACCAACAACCGCAAGAATGCCGAAAACGCGTCGACCATCGACCGTCGTCCCTTTCGCAGTAATGTCAGATGAACAGGAACAGTACCTAACATGTAAAGAACATTAGTAAACTTTATAAATCATAACATACAACAAGTAAGGATAGACATAAGTTTTTTTAATTAATAAAATAAAATAAACTTGCAGTTTCAGCCTACCTATAGTTGATTTTTTAGGGTTCCATACCCAAAGGGTAAAAACGGGGTCCTATTACTAAGACTCCGCGGTCCGTCTGTCTATCTGTCTGTCCGTCTGTCACCGGGCTATATCTCTTGAAACGTGATAGCTGAACAGTAAAATTTTTTACAGTTGATGTATTTCTGTTGACGGCTATAACAACAAATACTAAAAACAGAATAAAACAAATAATTAAGTGGGGCTCCCATACAGAAAACGTGTTTTTTTGCCGTTTTTTGCGATTTTTTTTTGCGTTTATAGGAGATATTGAAAAGATGTATCGCCAAATAATGCTCGAAGAAAGGCATAGACATTTAGAAGTGATCCTTTGGAGAAATAATGAAAATGAACCGTTGCAATACTAACAGTTAAATGCAGCCACGTACGGAACTTCTTCGGCACCATTTTTAAGTGTCAGATGTTTATTCGAATTGGCTGATTCTTGTGATGATGAATTCATAAACAATATAATAAAACACGAATTTTACGTCGCCGATCTGTATTCGGGACATCAGGATCCTGAAAAATTAAAATACATATTCGAATCAATAAAGAACACATTAAATACAGCTCAAATGAATCTACTTAAAATTAAATCTAATTTTAGTGACACTCGCAGGGTTAAGACGTATACGTAGATTGACGTATGCATCATCAAAATCGGCCAACGCGTTTGGTCTCTGGAACGCCACATAGGAACAAACATACATACATACATAAATGCATACATACATACTTACATACATAGACTGATAAACACATTATCCTCCTTCGGCAGTCGGGTAAAAAGAGTACCGGGCGGTTTTCGATTCTAAAATCCCAGCACTCCGTTAGTCTCTACCGCTAATGATTCTAGCCCTGTTCTTCATGATTCTGGCCAACTTGTAGTTTGGGTAATAAATGTCTTATCTAACTGGCATATCTCCACGTTTTGAGTGGTAATTACTTATTTAATTAATTGCTTGCCTAGTTTTTAGTAAAATATCTATTAACTTCGATTAATTTTTCATATTATTTCCGAGACGGGTGACCACGACTGTACTTTTTAATATTTCGTTCTCTAAAATTAACTTCGGGCGAATCGACACAGAAAAATTAATATTTTTAATAGTGGTCGATTCGCCCGATTTGGGCGAGTTAAATTCGGGCGAATCGTCCAATAACCCCACGAAACGTAGCATTTTGTCTCTGGTAGCAAGTATATTTGACCTACTTGGGGTTTTTAGTGTCTGTACAATATTATTGAAGAGTTTATTGCTAGAACTTTGGTCATTAAAATTACACTGGGATGATGATGGTACCTATCAATATAAAAAACGTATGGTTAAAATGTTTAAGGGTTTTCGTACACTGTCCATATTCGAAATTGAACGTTATAGTATGTGTGGTAACCCAAACCACATAGAAATTCATGTATTTTGCGATGCATCATTAAAGGTGTATGCCGCCTGTATATATATTTGCAGTATCGGTGATAACGGTGTAGCTTCTGTTAAGCTCCTATGCGCTAAAGCTAAAGTTCCCTTCTAGCGTTTAGACGATTTATTTCAAGAAGAGGAAAAGGAGGGTTTTTTCCGATGGAAAAAACTTTGTAGGGGCTAGCAAAGAGTTAGGAAAGTTTCTTATCGAATTAAGTGATTCTGTATCAGACAATTTTTCTTGTGAAGGTATACAATTCAGATTCTCACCCGCTTACTCACCAAACTACAGTGGGTATTATAAGGTCGCTATAAAATCGGCTAAGTCTCACATTAAACGTATTGTGGGAAATATACACTTAACTGCTGAAGAACTTGCTACTGTGTTCGTCCAGGTCGAGGCAATATTAAATTCTCGACCTCTCTATCCAATCTCATCCTATCCTCACGACCTCTCCCAATTGTCCCCAGGGCACTTCCTCATCGGAAGACCACTGACGTCACTGTCAGCTCCAGACTCACGGGAAGCCAAGAACAGACCAGCTGCAGCAGGGTGCGCGGACGTGGAAACCACATTGAGAACCATTCGCCGCGCAACCACCAGACTTTGTCCTCTTCTGGACGAGGACACCGAGGTACTTGAAGCCGCCTAGGCCTTCAAGGGCCGGGAGGAGGTTGCCGCCGCTACAAGTGTGCGAGTGGGAGGGGCAGTCGGCACCGCGACACAGTCTCGCTTGACCACCAGCAGAAACCTTTGAGACCACCGCGAAGAGCGCACGTAGTACATAAGACATAATATATAAGTTAATATTTGTAAAGTAAAAAGGAATACACCAGTCTTAGCTGTAAAAGTCCAAGTCGTTTCATTGAAGAAGCACCCATCAAAAAACCCAACATTTTGATTTCCACAAGGAAACTTATGCTGCCATTAAAACACTTTTTCTTAGTTGGCAAAATAACACAGATGACCTGTGTTTTCCTATGAATGTTCCTGAATGCATAGAAAATACTAAGCGCGATTATTGCTAACATGCCATGTTAGCAATAATCGCGCGAATATTTGATCCTCTAGGGTTGTTAGCACCGTGTGTCGTGAGCATGAAGATGTTGCTTCAGAAACTTTGGCTGGACGGGTTAAAATGGGATGACCAGTTATCACCTGAGGTTGAAACCATATGGGCGAACATAATTAAAGCCTCACCTTGCCTTCATAATTTGTATATTCGCAAGATCAATGAGACAGAGCAGGGTGACGACGCCGACGTGCGAATATTAATAGCCAAAAGTCGAGTAACTCCTATTAAACCATTAACAATACCGCGACTTGAGGTCTGTGCTGCTTTGCGTGGTGCACGTTTATATCAAAAGGTTGCTAAACTCCATTTGCGATGCGACGTTTAAATAAGCCCATTTTACAGCCCGTTCAACCTTCAACCGTTCATTTTGACTTCTATTGCGTTGGTGATACGACATATGGTAGCTGTAGTAAACAGTTGGTTATGGTAACAGGTTTATACTTTTTTTATCCTCCTTATGTTTACGGGATAGAACTCAAAATCAATTGAACGGACTATAAAAAGATTTGGAAACATATCTAATGTTATTTCAAATAGAATTATAGTTTCTATCGCATTAGACCACTTGGTTAAAAATGCTACCTATTAAATAAAATACTTTTGTTCGCAACCGTGTTCCTGAAGTATTAGAACTAACCGTCCCAGGCACATGGAGACATGTGTCGACCCAATGATCCCAAAAACAACAATCCAGCTGATTTAATAACACGCGGGGTGGAACCTACCGCTATGCAATCACTGGATTTGTGGTGGTTCGGTCCATGTTTCTTAAAGTATGACAGTGCTACATGGCCACGTCCTGTTATGAATCCAGGCATCTTACCAGACATTAAATCTAATATTTTGATTAATTTCGCCCAAGATCATACTAATGCAGATTTATTTTAAGCATTAATCGAGTTTAATCGTTTTTAAAAATTTTCAAATTTAACTAGATTACTCGTTCTATTTGTTATGTTTTTCGTTTTATTAATGCATGTAAAAGGCGTTCAGCAAATGCGCCCTATTTAAATGTTCAGGTTTTACCAAATTCGTTAAACTTAAGTCAAGAGTGAATGGGTTTTTTCTAGGCAAGCGTGCTTCACCGTCGACCACATCATCGCTTACCATCAGGTGAGATAGTGGTCAAGCGCAAGCCTATAGACAATAAAAAAAAAAAAAAACTTCATTATTATTCAATCTCAAAGGGAGACTTTTCCTGAATACAAATTACTATTAAATAATAAAAAGTCACCACATAAAAATCAATTATTAAGCTTAATTGTGTTTCTAGATGAAAATATAATTATTCGTTTAGGTGGTAGATTAAACAAATCCGAATATTCATTTGAAAAGAATCAACCAATCTTATTACAGTCCACTCATCACTTTGTGAAACTTGTATTTGTTTTGAGCATATCAGATTAATGCACGCAGGTCCTCAATTATTATTAAGTAAAATTAGAGAGACTTATTGGCCACTGGGTGGTCGCAATTTAGCCAGAGCGTGTTATCGTCATTGCGTTCGATGTCAGCGTCTAAAACCACAGGCTGTTGTCCCTCAGATGGGTAATCTAAGCAGACTCTCACCAGCTGACTTTTCTTTTCACAGCGTAGGAGTTAACTACGCAGGCCCTATAACCTCGTCTAGTCGTCAAGGTCGTGGATGTAGATTGGTTAAGGTATATATCGTTATTTTCGTGTGCTTCACTACAAAGGCCATTCATTTAGAGTTGGTAGGTGACTTGACGAGCAATAATTATTTAAAGGTTTTACGTCGGTTCATGTCTCGAAGAGGAAAACCTCTTAACATCTACTCTGATAACGGAACGTCGTTTGTAGGAGCCTACAATGAGATAGCTAATTTTTTGAAACGCAATTGTTACACCTTATCTGACAATGCGGCTCAAGATGGTATTAAATTCCATTTTATTCCAGCTTACGCTCCATATTTTGGTGGTGTTTGGGAGGTGGGTGTCAAATCGATCAAATTTAATTTGTTATGAGTGTTGAGCAATTGTCATCTAACATATGAGGAGCTTAACTCCGTTTTAGTTCAAATTGACGGAATTTTAAATTCTCGGCCGCTCACACCGTTACGAGTGCAACCACTACACCAACAAGGCTGTTACTGATGGAAAACTATACTATCCTTGAGTCAAGATGTTTCTGGTAACTCTATCAAACCCACAAGCCTGGAGATACCTCCTCCTCTAAGAACGAAGAGTTATATTATAGCTATTCTTGGTATCAATGATGCTCGATGCATTGTTATTGTTGTATGTAACCATATCTCAACCCCGAGGTTAGTTTGTTTCTTGTTGTATTTAACTCTAATTGAAGAAACAGGAACCATTTAACAATGGGACTTATGACACATTCCTAGAACTACCATCATTAAAATGGTAAACAAACAATTATCTCTGAAATGACTTAATCAGAAAGGGAAAACCATGTTTTGTAGTTTCGTTGTTGACGGCAATTTAGATCACCGGACATATTTATCGCTTATCTTCTTGCAGTTCGAAAACAATAATATAATTAATAATTTGAGAACAACAATATTAACAAGTATAGTTCTTACACGTCATTAAGAACCTAAAATATTTCAATAAATTTTAATAATAAAGGGAATGAATAGAAGAGGACCTGATGTTGCACCTTGTGGTAACCTAGATATAATATATTATCATGAGTCTGTTCATTAACCAGACTCATGACCACTGACTGAAACTGATTACTTTATGTTTTTCTCTTACTCGAATACATACAACATAAGCCAAACGAGAAGAGCTGAAACATATTTTAATATTCCAGCTTTGAAATATTGATGACTCACTGTATTAAAAGCCCAGGAAAAGTCAGCGTAAACTAACCCAAGTTGATTGCGTAATGTTAGCATATGTATATTTCTAGAAAGGCCAAAAATATATTAAAAATTGATAATCAAATAAAAATTAGTTTTAATGCATTTCAAAACTGCTATTTTGGAGCTTTTTTTTTTACACAACCCCGACAATTTCCAATTACTGCATATTCTGTAAGCCAGGATCAATTATATCAACCAAACCACATACAGACTGACAAACCAGAGATGTCCCGGAAAACAATTCAACTATCTTGGCTAACTATTAATCGGAAAATAACAACGAAACAGCATTTATTGATATGTAAAAATTTCAGGAATGTGTAGAACCAGACCAATTTCGCTTCACTAATAATGACTATTCCTTATTGTGCGGTTAACTGCCGTATATTATGAATGTATCCTTTAATCAACAATACCTATACATTTTTAAATTAAAGCAATTTAAATAAACTAAGGCAAAAGTACAGGGTTTTACGACGAAATTCCCACTCCTTATCATGTTTCCAAGTTATGTGCGCAGTAGTACATAAATCTCGGGAGCCTCTAGATAAAAGTTCAAATGACTATAAATATTTGTGTTATTAACGTCAGTTGTCAGTTTATACGAATCAACGTGTCCATTAACAAGTTCACAATCCGCGAAGCAGACAATAGTTAAACAATCAAAACAGACCATTTTAGTACATGGGACTGAGAGGTAACAAAATATAGCATTTTGTTATTTGGTGAGACTATAGGAGACAAATTTAGACTTCCATGTAAAGTGGTAGCGTTTACGTAAATTTAAAAGTGTGAAGAGCTTGATCAAAATGAAAGGAGAAATTCCAGTGTTCAGCAGATGTTGCTTCTGTTTGCCGCTCCGATATGGGTTGCTCGCGTGGGGTTACTTGAAAATGGTGAGTATATGTAAATTATATAAGCTGCTCATCAATGAAGCCCTAACAGCCTGTAGTGATCTTAATATTTTTTTTTAACCAACGATAATATTACACGATACAATGGTGTGGGTATGATTTGAGTATGTATGTGGATGGTAAGAGAAAGGCTATAAAGCGCTTGACAGATAAATCGAGTGAAAATCGATATCACTTAAACAGAGGTGACCTTTGAGATAGATAAAAAAATAAAACATGGAAGAAGAAAATATGCTGCACTGACACTAAATAAATTGGGATAATGGTAGAAAGTTGGTGAATATTGTATGGCTTTCTATTTGAACTAAATTATTGTATTTCTCTATTTATTTTTTAAGATCGGGTTGCAGAAATCTGCTGGATACAGGGTTTCTATTTAAACTTAATTTTCATAAATAAATAAAAGAAAAAAATATAAGTAAATATTAATTATTCTACTATCAAGAATCATTCACAAAAAATAAGTTTCTTCAAAAACAATATCATCATCATCAGCCTATTAATGTTCCCACTGCTGGGACACATCTTTCTGGGCCTCCTCTTTGTGAGAGGAAAACAATATACCTGCAGATTTTTGCAGTGGAACCTCATACTACTCTTTGTTTACTTTTTGTTCCAGATAGCAGATGCGTTTCTCATTTCATTAATGTCATATATATTAGTATACACTTTGGAAATGATAACGACACAAGAAGCTGCACCCTATGTCAGCCGAATGTATACAGAAATTATAGTGTCGGTGATCGCAATCGCTGTATTCTTCACAGACTTGATAATAACCATCGTGTTTATCGTTGGAGGACATAAGGTGAGATTTTAAACTTTATTTTAATTTATCTTATTAAGCATATGTATCGTGACATCGCGGCAGATGAAGATGGCGGGACGTATTTGACACCTATAGAAAGGACTGAGGCCCTAGACTATTGATATTCAACGTCAGTGATAACGATGTTCGAAATGCCAAAATATAAGGGATTGATTACATGGCACTTCGATAGCGTTTAACTATCCCATACATTTTTGACATATTTCCAATCGCTACCGCCACAGTGTAGGTATGGTAGGTCCAACACAATCGTTTGCTAATCGCTTGTTGTTTGTCAAATGCACTTATTACAAAAAAAAAACCGGCCAAGTGCGAGTCGGACTCGCACACGAAGGGTTCCGTACCATTATAGCAAAACACTGCAAAAAAATCACTTTTGTTGTATGGGAGCCCCCCTTAATTTATTTTATTTTAAACTAATAATAATTATTTTTGAAGAGAATATACAACTAAATAGCGCACGGTTGGCGCAGTGGTTGAGCGATTGACTGCTGCGCTGCGTGTCGCGGGTTCGATTCCCGCACGGAACAAATATTTGTATGACCTACAGATAGTTGTTTCGGCTCTGGGTGTTTGTGTATGTGAGTTGATATGTTTGTAAACGCACCCACGATACAGGAAGAAATTCCTAGTGTGGGGCAACGTTTTTTTAAATAAAGAAAGAAATATTCTGTGAATATTTCAAGCGTCTACCTGTTGCCGTTATTAATATCGAGCAAAAAACGGCAAAAATGTCACGTTTGTTGTATGGGAGCCCCCTTAAATATTTATTTTATACTGTTTTTAGTATTTGTTATTATAGCGGCAACAGAAATACATCATCTGTGAAAATTACAACTGTCTAGCTATCACGGTTCATGAGATACAGCCTGGTGACAGACGGACAGACAGACAGACAGACGGATCGCGAAGTCTTAGTAATAGGGTCCCGTTTTTACCCTTTGGGTACGGAACCCTAAAAACGCAAGTAACTTATGAATTCAAGAGCAATTATTGCGCAATAATCTCTTTCGTGTTGCTCATGCAAGGTAGGTAATAAGCATGCCGGTCTACATTTGCCACCTGCAAGGGAGACCTTTGTCCTGCATTGGGATGACTCAGACTGAAAGAAGACTCGTCACGGCCCTTACTAAATTTACCCAGCCCCGGCGCAAAAGATAGTATTCTCAAAATTTTGTATATATTAAATGCCTGACATTCACTATTCTTAAAAGTAATGGCTAAAATATTAAAATTACCTTCTACAGTATTTTAGGGTTAATTAAATGAGAAATATATTTATAATGAGGATATTTATAGAGATATATATATATATATATATATATATATATATATAGACAATTTGAAGAAGGCTCTCATATGGCCCTGATTAAATGAAATGACTTGAAGAGAATGGACTTTTTATTTTTATTTGGGAATACTTCAATATAGTTTTAAACTAGTAAAATTAATCATGTCATCAGTCATACGTTGACTCATACAAGCCTAACAGCTAATATATTTGTTTCTTTTGCAGAAAAACGTCCGGTTGATAAGAGTGTTCTATTTCCTAAGCATGGGGATGTGGGTGGTGACTTTCCTGTTGGCTTCTCTATCAATCGTTCTGTCAATACAGACTTTGGTTAGATTCAATATGCCTTATTGGGCTATTAACGATGCTCTGTTGACCATCGGCTTTTATTTCGTGACATTAAGTGAGTATATTTATTTATTTATTTATGTACACACATATCACTTAAAAGAGAAAATACATATAAAGATAGAAGAGACAGAGGTGCTGCTTATTTCTAGAGAAATTTCTTCCAGCAGACCTACGACAGGCGAATTAGATAAGAAACATAAGATAAGTACAGTGTGTATAAAACTAAACTAATACAAACATAATATATAAAATTACAATAAGTGCCTTAACATTACTATATATAAAATATTAGTGTCCGACCGAAAGTTCGGTTTCGGTTTCGGTCGAGTTTCAGCAAAAAAAAACGAGTTTCGGTTTAGTTTCGGTTTCGAGGGCAAACCTGCCAAAACTACGACCGAAACCGTTAAGCGTGCGTGGTGTCTTGGGATCGATTAGCAGGTTGGGCCAAACGTTCTGAAATGTCTCAGCAACAGCCCTGGTGGTATGAAACTCCTGTGCCTCGAAAAGCACGTAAAGGTTTTGGTGATTTTTTGCCGTGTAGTATTGACTTCTTACTTATTGTTATACTTAGAAAGTAAAGTTAGTCTAATCTGTAAATATCTTACCGTGAAAACTCAGATGGAGTGAGCTTCGTATGAACAATAACACTACATTAGTGTTATTCAGTAGACACCTCACCGTGAAAACTCACTTCAGCTAGAGGTTGAAGCGAGCTATCAACCGCTAGCATCGGTTGAAATGACAACTCGCTTCGCCTACGTCATCACGTTGAGATGTCTACGGCATCGACTCGCAGCCATTCCATATTGATTGGACGGATTCACAGCTCACTTCATGGTCAGAAATTCAGAATGGCACAGACTGCAGTTGTGTTTGCGCACACAAATGCACACAATAATATCTCCTGCGTACTTGGCTAGTCTCCGTTGAGATTGGCCGCCGTGGCCAAAATTCAGTCAGGAGAGTATTATCATTGTAAAGAAACTTACAATTGAGTTGCATCAATTACTGTAAGCTTAGATACAATTTATAAAAACAATATTTAACCAATCACTGTCTTTTCCAGCTGTACAAACTTACTTCATTCTGCTGCTGAGGAGTGAGATTATCAAACTGAGGAATAATGGTGAGTTCAGATTTGTGAACAATGCGGCTGAAGCTGAGTGTACCATGAAATGTGAAGAAGTAGTAGCGGGAGATAAAATGGTGAATCAAGACGTTTGAAACGAAAGAAATGTAAATAATAATGGGAAGAGAAGCTATAAAACTCCCGTATACAAGTGTAATGCGTTAATTTGACAAAGATGTAACGTGTTTTCGTATCATTGATCAACGAATTCGAAGAATGTCTACGAAAAATCTCTGACGCAATGACGCGTCCCGCTTGTCTGCGAGAGCCTTGAAAAATTCTTAGAGAAATAATTATATTAGGTATATTTAATGAAAGTGATATAGTTTAGTAATTTATTCTTCTCCTTCTTTCGTGTTAGGTTAGTATTTAAATAGTATTTTATTGTAGCATGTACTTATGTGTATCTTATGTCCATATTAATGTTTTAAATAATAAATGATTTTGTAAATAACTTAAGTATTTTGATTTATTCACTGTATTACAATAACGTTGGAGTATTACCACAACATGCAATACCGCCTTTATGCGTATACAAATAAGTTGTATTACACCACAACACATAGAAGTCCCCAATTTAATATAGAGCGAGCCTACGAAGGTAGGCAAGGCATCGGATAAATGATACTCAGTATATCATATAATGTATTTACTGGAGCACTTCAGAGATAACATAACATTCACAGACCGTATATATTATAGTTTTAAAGAGTTTTCAGATAAAATGGTACACTTGGTAATATTAAGTCGAAAAACCTACTTTTAGCGTTCAGTCCAGATTCCAAAATGAAAAAGTGACGCCCGTTTTTCTTCGTTCTCTGTCATGACTTATGGAATTCAAATATTAATTAAGAAATCATGACGAACGAAATAAAACGGATTACAGAGGGGCAGTATGCCGCTGCCCTTATTATGAAAATTATAATGTACAACGAGCTTTAAGAAGCTATAGAGTATGGTATCTGATATAACGCGATAAGATAAATAAGAATTCACTATAGAACATTTTAAGACTTGTATTCCCAAGCATAATAAATTGACATGACCTGACAATTAATGACATGCTTCATCTTTTTTACTAAGAAGGTTTCAAAGAAGCGTTTACAACATTTCTCCCTTCCTAAGTGAATTACATCTCCTCAATGAGTCTGCGAGGTGGCATGCCTAAACGCTTGCTGCGACGGGGTTGCAGCGGCATGGTACTGGTATCTGTTACAGCAAGATTAGCAGATGTTGGAGGTGTTTGGAAAGTAGGCTCAACTGGCAGTTCAGCAATCGGTGGTTCAACTATCGATGGTGTTTGAAATGAGGATCCAACTGGTAAATCATCTGGTTCGCGATCATTGTCTCTAGGTGGTGAATTTCCTGGCAGCTCAGGTGTGGGTGAGAGAACTAATACGCGAGGCCGTATATGATCCGCATGCCGACGCTTTTCCTCCCCACTGGGTGTAGTAACGACATAGGAATATCGGTGAGTGCGTGCTGAAATAGTAGCAGGCTGCCAAATCTTATCAAAGCGAGTTTTGATGAAAACTCTCTCTCCCGGACGATAGTTGGGTGAAGTTGACGCAATATTGCCTTGTACTTGTTTAAATTGTAGCTCTCTCCTATTGTTGGGCCGGATGTTTGAGAGAAGACAGTTCAATTGCCGACCAAACATCATTTGTGATGGAGACTTCCCTGTGGTACTATGAGGGGTATTCCGGTAAGAAAAAAGAAATTCATTAAGTCGATTTTTAGCAATTCCTTCACTGGATAGCATTCTCGTCTTGAATGTCCTCACAAGGCGTTCCGCCAAGCCATTTGTCCTAGGGTGGTATGGTGCTGACGTGACATTTACGATTCCGTGGTTTCTACAGTACTGTTTGAACTCATGGGCTGTGAATTGTGGGCCGTTGTCTGAAACAATCATTTCAGGGAGACCAAATGTGGAAAAAACTTCATCCAGAACATAACATAGGTTCCTTGTTGTGATATGTTTCATGGGCTTAACTTCGATCCATTTTGACAGAGCATCGCAAAGAACTAACCAATATGTTCCTTCAAAGGGCCCCGCAAAATCAATATGCAACCTTGCCCAAACTCTTTCCGGAATAGACCATGAGTAAACTGGCAGTTCTGGGTTGTACGGTCTGTTTTCTTGACATTTATGACATCTCTTGACGAATGCATCGATATCTTCATCTAGAGCTGGCCACCATACGTAGAAACGTGAGAGTGCCCTCATCGCTGATATGCCAGGGTGACCTCGATGAAGATAGGTAAGTGTTGAATGACGTAAGGTTTCCGGTATTATTATTCTGCCCTGCCACATAACTATTTTATTTTCGATCGATAATTCATTTCGCTTGCGGAAGAATGGATTCAAGAGATTGTCGTATTGAATATTACGCCATCCCGTTTTCAAATATTGTCGGACTTGAGAGAGGACAGGGTCTTTTGATGTTTCCCCTTTAATTACTTCTTCCGTCAACGCAAGATCTGTGATTTTGATGTTCTGCCCACGCACAGTTATTTTATGGACAGCACATTCGGCGGGGGACGGTTTTTCTCGGGCGTTAGGAAGTCTCGACAAGCAGTCAGCGATTATGTTTTTTGCCCCCTTCCAGTGGTAGATTTCATAATCGTAACTACCTATTATCAAGGCCCATCTTATTAGGCGGTTATTAACTAATTTAGGTAAATTTCGCTGTGGCCCCAAGATATGTATCAACGGTTTGTGGTCCGTTACTAATTTAAATTTAGTTCCTCGTAGGTATTGGTAAAATTTTGTGATACCAAATAAAATAGCTAATGCTTCTCGGTCGATTACCGAATAATTGCTTTCTGCAGAGCGCAGTTTTCTGGACGCAAATGCGATGGGTTGTTCAACTAAACTACATGATGGAACACCGTCAGCAACAAGGGATGGAACACCGTCCCAATCGGAAACATCCACCACGACAAACAAAATCATATATATACTAAATATTATTATATATACTAATATATACTCAAAAACTTTGATGTAGGAAAATTCGACCCAGACAGTTGTCGAATCGAAGATTTCATCGATTATTTCGACGCCAAATGCCAAATACTGTCAATAGACATCAACTTAAAAAAGGACCTACTGCTTAGTTGCCTTACTCCAGAAATATATCAAGACGTCAAAATAGCACTTATACCAAACTTTGACGCTAGCACCTTTACTGATATTAAAAGAAAACTATTGGACATATATCGAATTAAAAAAACAAGATACCGAGCATTAACTGAATTTTGGAGTTGTATTAGAGAGAACACGGAGTCAATGGAACGCTACGCTAACAGGCTTAAACAGTTAAGCAGGGACTGTGGATATGATGACCAACTCCTGGATCGCCAACTACGAGACCGATTTGCAACTGGCCTGAACCACACTGAATTAGAAACGGATTTAAAACAGAAATGGCCCGACCTTCAAGAAACATATGATGGTATAACAAAAGAGGTCAGTTTTATACAAATTTTCCTGGCAGCGGTGTTCCATCCCTTGTTGCTGACGGTGTTCCATCATGTAGTTTTGTTTCAAGTAACTGCAGTATTTGCGTGATTTGTTGTTGTTGTTCTTGTTGCACGCGTAAAAAATTGTTAAATTGCTCTTGGTTCATCCTCGTCGCTGTTTTAAAACTACTTGTTGAATTATAAAAACTCTTTATTTGTGAGAAAATGGAGTACACGTGCTGGCGTGAAACCTTCTGCTGGGCTCCGCCCAAAAGCAAAGACATTTTAAAACATAGAAGAGAATTCTTAAAACTAAGTAATGGCTACTGGCCTTTTGGGCCATTGCCAACATGTTCCTTTTTTTTATTTTATTTTTTGATTTTACAATTTCGACACAAGACACTAAAATTAGGAAACCAAGTAATTGAGAATGACTGTAGAACATCCAAGGTACAGTTACAAATATTAATAATTATTATTGTTAGACATTCATAACAAAGTTAACATTATTCACTTAATTAATACTTAAAGATAAACAATACATGATTAACTTAGGACATTTAACCAACATAATCTTTCAAATAAGAAGGTCTACGAGTTTCTCTCTTAGGTCTAGCAGGTGTATGACTATTTACAATATTGTTTTCAATGGCTGTTGGTACTGGAGAGCACATAAAGTTATCTTTATTGATTACAGAGTTAGAATCATCTCCTATTACACATGTGTCATTATTGGAGCTGGTTTCTATTATAGGGAAATTATCATGTGTATCTTTCATTGGAGAGTTTAACTCAACATTATCATAAGTATTGGAGTCATCCTTGCTCTGTGTAAGGTGTGTCGGAGATGGTGAGGGTAATGATAGTGGACGAATATGAGATAGGTTTCGTCTATACGAAGCGTTATTAACATTTACTTGGTATGACCTGTCTGATAGAACATCTGTAATAACGCCTGGAGACCAGAATTTACTTACCGAAGGTTGTAGTTGCACTGAAACTGGTTGGCCTATTTCTAATGAAATTGTTTTCTTTGTATTTTTATCATAAGATTGTTTGGTACCCTTACGTATCTTTTCTATGCTATTCGGAACATCTTCAATTACTTGTGGTTTAAGAAGGTTTGGAAGTACCGGCAGAAAACCTCGCGTTCTTCGAGAGTATAAACGCTGAACAGGGCTTGAGTCTACTTTATTTGGAGTATTTCTAAGACAGAGTAAATTCAACCAAAAATCTTCATTATTTTCTGCTGATTTTAATAATAGTTTTTTTGCTATCTTTACTGTGGCCTCTGCTTTTCCATTTCCTTGTGGATGGTTGGGTGATGAAGTAACATGAGTGAAGCTCCATTCTTTGGAAAAATCTGAAAATTCCCGGTTTACAAAATTGCTCCCTCCGTCTGTGATAACATTCTCAGGAATGCCATGTCTAGAGAAGTTTTTCTTGCAACATTCTATTACAGATCTTGCCGATAAATCTTTTAGTGTGTCAATTTCAAAAAAATCTGAATAGTGATCTACTGTAATTAAGTATTTAATTTGTTTACCATTAAGGGTTAAGAAAAATACATCCATGGATATTATTTGGTAAGGATATTCTGGTATTTTACTAGTTTGCATGGTAAATTTTTGTTGACTGGGAAGAAACTTATTACAAATAGGGCAACTTCTAACCATTTCTGTAATATCTTTGGACATAGAGGGCCAAAATATTGCTTGCCTAGCAAGCTTTAAAGTATTTTCAATACCTGAGTGGGCTTTATGTAGTTTAGAAAGCAATTTTGTTCTTAGAATTTCAGGGATTAGAATTGATTGACCCTTTAGTATAAGACCCTGATAAGTAGTTAAGTCATCTTTAATACTTAAATATTGATGTAAAGCTTCTGGTATATCCTTCGAATAAGTAGGCCATCCATATGTAATGAATTGTTTCAGTTTTTGATAAGTATGATCATTTATCGTTACCTGTTCTATTTCTTTTAAGCAGTTGTCAGATATTGGTAAATCTATGATGGGATTTATGTTTTCTATAATTTTGAATATTTTCATATCTTTGGATTTGTCAACATCATTGCAATCCAAATAAAATCTTGACAAGGCATCAGCCATAACATTGTCTTTTCCTGACACAAATTGTAATTCTAAGCAATATCGTTGTAATGTTAATAACATTGACTGAAGTCTTTTTGGGGCATTAAGTAAAGGTTTTTTGAATATACTTAGTAACGGCTTGTGGTCCGTTTTAATAATTGTTTTGGGATTGCCAATAATGAGTTGGTCAAACCTGGTACATGCAAATACTATTGCGAGCAGCTCCTTCTCAATCTGAGCATATTTCTTCTCAGTAGGGGTGAGGCAGCGTGAAGCATATGCGACTGGATGATCTTCCTGGAACACTGCAACACCCAGGGCTCCTTCGCTGGAATCACATTCAATAATTAGTGACTTATTTTTATCATAGTATTTAAGTGTCTTTATATCACTTACTATAGATTTAAGTCTTTCAAATTCTTTTTGTGCTTTTATGCCCCACAACCAGTCTGTTTTTTCATGTGTGAGTAACCTCAATTCAGCTGACTCTTCGCTTAACTTTGGTATGTATCTACTTAAATAAGTTACAACTCCTAGGAATCTTTGTAGTTCTTTTTTGTTATTTGGAATAGGTATGTTTTTGACTGCTTCTATTTTTGAAGGATCTGGCTGGAGCCCTTTGTTAGTAAATATATGACCATAGTATTTTACTGATGTTTGTAACAAATTGGTTTTACTATTATTTAATTTGCAATTATATTTTGTTAATCTTTGTAAGAGATGTTCTAGATTTTTGTTGTGATTTATTATTGCTTGTTCCATATTGTCTCCTATACCAAATATTAGTAAATTATCCACTAATACCTCAACTCCTTCTAGACCCTGGATAACTTCACTCATTTTCATTTGAAAATAGTCTGGTGAAGACGAAATGCCAAAAGGAAGTACTTTCCATCTATATTTTCCAAACGGAGTCCAGAATGTGGTTAGTTTACTACTATTTTCAGACAGATTCAAGTGCCAAAAACCTTTTTTAACATCTAAAGTGGAAAACACTTTAGCCATGCCTAGTTCAGGCAAAATCTCATCCACTGTTGTGAATTGATAACGTGGTCTCAAAATAGCCTTATTCAGTGGAATTGGATCCAAACAGATTCTGAATTTGTTTTTCTTTTCAACAACTAAAATGTTACTTACCCAATCAGTATGATTTTCTTCTTTGGTAATTATGCCTTCATTCTCTAATCTTCGAAGTTCCTCTTTTAGTTTTGACCGGAGAGCCACAGGGACACGTCGTGCTTTCTGAATAACTGGAGTAACTGTAGGGTTCACTTCAAAATCAACCTCACCTGTAAAACTTCCTCTACCTTCAAAAACAGACCTATATTTATTAATAATATTATGTGTTTCCTTTGTGTAACTACAAGAAACTTCTTTGCAAAATTTCACAAGACCCATATCAAGACAGGTCTTACACGAGAGCAGAGGGATGTGTGGAGTATGGACAACTTGAAAGGTTACTTTGTGTTTAGAAGTATGACCTGATACTTTCGCTTTGAGATTAATGTCTATTTCACCGTCGATAATAATATTGTGTCCACTGAAACTAAACAAGTTTTTCTTTGATGGCCTCATCTTCTTTCGCACAGCGTCCTCGCCCAGCATTTTCTGGACATTCCGGAGTCCGATGAGCGACTCATCTGCAGCAGTGTCGAGTAAGCATGTAGTTTTTTTCCAATCTTGATTTTTTTTAAATAGAACATTGCAATGTGCAAGATGTTTGTTTGGATCCTCCATTATTTTCTTAATAAATGTAGCTTCCGAGTCTGATTCTGAATCTGTGCATTCTTGACCTTCTTCATTAGTTGGGTGATCTTTAATTTCTCTGACCCTTTTCTTACATACTTTTTCTGAGTGATTACGGCCTTTGCAAGACTGACAGATTTTCCCCCATGCTGGACATTGTTCCTTCTTGAATATGTGTATATTAGCACAGAAGCGGCATTTTCCTTTTTTCGTTTCTTTTGTTTTCACTTTTTTAACTTCTGAAACGGTTGTAACTGATAGATTTTTTATCTGTATATTTGTGGCTTCTGAAGCTCTGCACAAATTTATGGCATCTTGAACCGTCAAATTATCTTTTTTTAATAGTTCCCTTTTAAGTGCCATATCTCTGATGCCAAGCACAATCTTGTCTCTTAACATTTCTTCCGTGTATGTCTTGTAGTCACAATCTTCAACCAGTTGCGACAGGTTACTATAAAAGATGTCAAACGATTCTTCAGATTGTTGGTAGCTCCAGAATTTGTATCGATTGTAAATAATGTTCTTCTTAGGAACCATTTTAGAACAAATTGTTTTCAAGACTTCTTCGCTTGTTGTAACGGTCGCTTGATTGACGCCAAAATGGCCATATTTTCTAAGGGCTTCTTCACCTATGGCGCCAAAGAGGATGCCGATCTTTCTTTGTTCTTTTTCTGCGGTCCAGTTATTCATTTGTGTAGCCCTGCAGTAGTTCTTCCAAGATGCTTCGAATATTTTGAATGCATCTTCCGGGTCGATGCTTGTATTGATGGGGCCCGGCCATGGCACGTTAATGGCTTGGTTAGAGTTTTGCAAGCAGTTTATTTGCTCCTGCATCTGTTGTAGGAGCCTTGTCTGCAGTTCGACGACTGCTGTTAGTGATTCGGTCATTTTAATTATTCACCAACCGCTGCCACCATGTTTTAAAACTACTTGTTGAATTATAAAATCTCTTTATTTGTGAGAAAATGGAGTACACGTGCTGGCGTGAAACCTTCTGCTGGGCTCCGCCCAAAAGCAAAGACATTTTAAAACATAGAAGAGAATTCTTAAAACTAAGTAATGGCTACTGGCCTTTTGGGCCATTGCCAACAGTCGCCAATTGATATAACGCGATAAGATAAATAAGAATTCACTATAGAACATTTTAAGACTTGTATTCCCAAGCATAATAAATTGACATGACCTGACAATTAATGACATGCTTCATCTTTTTTACTAAGAAGGCAAGAAGGTTTCAAAGAAGCGTTTACAACAGTATCTTATGTCTATGGTTTAAGAAAATAAAATAGACATATGTCAGAGTTAAAAATATTCTATAATTACACAAATTAGCAGTAAAAATAAGTTTCTGGATGTTAAAACAAATCGTATGCTTTCAGGTGTTAAAGAATACATAAAAATGGGAAACATGAGATGATACAATTTCAAAAATTATAAAGATGATATTTGTTAAATATATTATAAAACGTAAGTAAACTAAGACATGTGGAATGAACACCACATGGTGCATGTTCTTAGATAGGTGATACGGTGACAACTCATCAGGGAGCGCTGCAGTAAACATTTGTTTGTGCAAAACCAAAACTACTAGTCCGGTTTTGATGCAGTTTGTATCTATGCTCTGCAAATAAAGCAAAATTAAAAATTTAGATAAAACCTAAAGTAATTGAAAAAGGATAAAATTATTTAAAAATCCCCGACTTAAAAATAAATGTAACGCGAGATAATAAACGTAAAAAGATTTAATAAGTAGAGTTGATGTCTCGCGGAGTCGGTCATATGTGTAAACAATAGAGTATCAGTTTTCATAGCATTTCCTTACGTACCTACCTATTTGGTTCTCGATGATTGTAGATATGGCAATAACAAATTCAACTATCTATAAACTTAAAAACCGGCCTAGTGCGAGTCGGACTCGCGCACGAAGGGTTCCGTACTTGGTAAATTGCGGTTTACGATTTATGACGTATTAAAAAAAAACTACTTACTAGATCTCGTTTAAACCTATTTTTGGAGGAAGTTTACATGGTAATGTACATCAAATATTTTTTTTAGTTTTATGATTATCTTAGGGGGGAGTGGACACATTTTACCACTTTGGAAGTGTCTCTCGTACAAAATATTCAGTTTTGAAAAAAAAAACATTAGAAACCTTAATATCATTTTTTGAAGACCTATCCATGGATATCCCACACGTATGAGTTTGATGAAAAATAAATTGAGTTTCGGTTCTAAGTATGGGGAACCCCCAAAAGTTATTGATTTTTTCTATTTTTGTGTGAAAAATGTGAAAATCTTAATGCGGTTCACAGAATACATCTACTTACCAAGTTTCAACATCATAGTTCTTATAGTTTCGGAAAAAAGTGGCTGTGACATACGGACAGACAGACAGACATGACGAATCCATAAGGGTTCAGTTTTTTGCTATTTGGCTACGGAACCCTAATAAAAAACCCTACAATATCCGTAGGGGGCTGCCATCACTATTTTACATCGTAAATAAAAATAAGTATCATCATCAACGTCTAAAGGTCCCCACTGTAGAGGAACGACCCACCCATTAAGGGTGTAAGTATAGCGCTAAAAAATCTCCAATTATTCACGTTACTATAAAACTGCAAAACTAGTTCATTTAATGGCAGACCCTGACGGATATTCACGGGATTTTTATTAAATTTATAGGTAGTTGAATATGTTATTGCTACATCTACAATCATCTAGAACCAAATAGGTAGGCACGTATAACTTTCGTTTCGGAAGTCGGTGTTTTTGGTGCCTCTTGTTTTTTTCGCTTTGTGATATCGACTGCCAAAATTTTGGAGCAACTTCTTTAGGTACCTTAAGGATTGACAAAATACCCATAATAGCTCAATTTAGACATTCGTGTTGTTTGTCGCTACGGAGTTCGGTTGTAAGTTCCATATCTTGAAAACTGCTGAACCGATTTTGATGCAACTTGCACAGTTCTCTAAGTTACTCACTTATGACTTTTACAAAAAAAAATATTATTATACATTATCATAAAATTTGTCACACGTGTTTAGAAGCCCATACAGAGTAAATGTGAATATTGTGCAATTCCAACAATATTACATACACGTAAAACTATACTATACTAGTAACTAAACTACTAGACTACACTAGTACTACTACAATACTATACTAGTAACTATACTATTTTGATACGAAAGAAGAAGAAGAATAAAATACTAACTATTTCACTTCCTTTAATTAAATATACCTAATATAATTATTTCTTTAAGACTTTTCAAGGCTCTCGCAGACAAGCGGAATGCGTCAATCCGTCAGAGATTTTTCGTAGACATTCTTCTAATTCGTTGATCCACTCGACGATGACACGAAAACACGTCATATCTTTGTCAAATTAACGCATTACACTTGTCTACGGCAGTTTTCTAGTTTCTCTTCCCATCATTGTTTAAATTTATTTCGTTTCAAACGTCTTGCTTCACCGTTTCGTCTCCCGCTACTATTTCTTCACATCGTATGGTACACTCAGCTTCAGCCGCATTGTTCACAAATCTGAACTCGACGTTGTTCCTCAGTTTGATGATCTCACTCCTCAGCAGCATAAGGAAGTAACTTTGCACAGCTGGAAAAGACATAGTGATTGGTTAAATATTGTTTTTATAAATTGGATCTAAGCTTACAGTAATTGATGCAACTCAATTGTAATTTTCTCTACAGTGATAATACTCTCCTGACTCTCAACGGAGACTAGCCAAGTACGCAGGAGATATTATCGTGCACTTGTGTGTGTGCAAACACAACTGCACTCTCTGCAGTGCTATTCTATGAAGTAAGCTGGCAATCCGTCCAATCAATATGGAATGGCTGCCGGTCGATTCCGTAGACTTCTCACCGTGATGACGTCGAAATGAGTTGTCATTCCAACCGATGCTAGTGGATGACAGCTCACTTCGACCTCTAGCTGAAATGAGTCTTCACGGTGAGATGTCTACTGAATAACACTGCTGTAATGTTATTGTTCACATGAAGCTCACTCCACCTAAGTTTTCACGGTAAAATATTTACAGAATAGACTAACTTAACTTTCTTAACATTAACATTAGAAACGGGATATTTACCATGTTTACTGTTTGTTGTAAGTTCCCGATATTTCGGTGCTGTTGCAAGCACCATGATCACGGATAAACTGAAAAGTTGTTTTGTGTGTCGAGAACAGAATCGAATTGTGAGTGACAGTGGTAGCGGTACTGAGTGCAAAAAACGAACAAGAAACTGGGTAGACCGATATGTCTCCTCATAAACACCCACCCGCAATGACTTTTCAGTTTATCCGTGATCATGGTGCTTGCAACAGCACTGAAATATCGGGAACTCACAACAAACAGTAAACATGGTAAATATCCCGTTTCTAATGTTAATGTTAGTGACCATGACAGTTTAAAAACTTAACTTTCTTAGTATGATGGGAAGACATAAAATCAAGCGGAGTACCAAAACCTTTACGTGCTTTTCGAGGCACGGGAGTGTCATACCACCAGGGCTCTTACTGAGAAATTTCGGAACATTTGGCCCGACCTGGTAATCGAACTCACGGCAAAATTGCTTACAATCATCTGTTGGATAATATATCTAGAACCATTAGGTTTAACATTTAGGCAAATTCCGATGGTTACTCGTCCTTACAGTTAAATAGAGACTCCAATGTGATAACCCAACCATTTTAAAATGTCTATTTTAGGAACAAGTATATATACTTACTTAATTCTGTAAAAGAAAAGCTGAAAGTCATCAGAACATCTTTGATAGCCCAATAACGAATTTTGATACTAATCAAAGTCTGTATTGACAGAGCGATTGATAGAAAAGCCAACAGGAAAGTCATCACCCACATTCCAATGCTTAGGAAATAGAATACTCTTATTAACCGCAAGTTTTTCTGCAAAAGAAACAAATATATCAGCTGTTAGCCTTGTATAAGAGAACCTATATCTGATGACATGCTTGATATTACTAGTTTAAAACTATATTAAAGTAACTAATACTATAAACGACAGAACGTCTCGCATATTATTTTAGCATAGGGACATTTCTCACGGTAATTCTGTAAACAGTTATTTAAGGCCTGCCACATGTTTGGACCTTCCAACGGTATATGAATTACGCGAACATTAAGGTCTGTTGTCGGCATTTTACAGTGTTATAAAAATAAGTTAAATTCAATGCTTATTGTCTTCGGAACTGTAAACGAACCCTCATTAATCTAATGGCTAGCGGGCCGCCTTGAACGATCCCAAAGACATTACCGTGGCGTGAGAAAAAGGTTAAATCCCGTTGCATTGTCTCGTAGATTTCTCTTCTAAAAATACCACGTGGATATTTAAAATAGAATTGACATAGGTGCCATGTGAGTTTTAGATTAAGACTACACTTGTAATATATATAAGAACTAGAGAAAAGGTAGCTGATGTTTTCATAGCTCATAAGTAGAGTACTTAGAGTAGGTTAGGTTTAAGACTCTTGTATTGACCTTTTACACGTTTTATATTTTTTCCTAGGTAGAATTAAGTATGTAGATTAAGGAAATGTATAATTTGTGTAGATTTAAGTAAGATAAGTTTAATAAAATCGGCATTTCTGCGATGCCGGGCCCGAATACCGTTGAGGGAGAAGGGCGCTATTGTTTGCGGCTAACGGTTTTTTGTATAAAAGCCGGACCGCTTGGGAGTTGAGACACAGTCGGTCTCCTGCTCTACAAGGGGTAACAAGTAAGGAATAAATTGAAGATACGAATCAAGATAGTATTTTCATTCCTCCAACAAGACCCCAACAAAACAACACCAATATACAGTCCACTACAGTCTGGTCCCTCGAGCCCGGATAAAGAACGAGAACCCGCGGCAACCAGTCCACTACAGTCTGGTTCTACGAGCAACGGATACAAGAAAGAAGAACCTGCGGCAACCAGGCCCAATACAGTCTGGTCCATCAGATCTGCTGCAACCAGAACCTCCGCGCTGCAGACGAAGTACGAAGACCTGCGGCAAGAGCGAAGAAAGGTACCCGGCTGTCAACGAGCTGCAGACGAAGTAGGAAGATCTGCGGCAAGAACAAAGCTGTACGGAACAGGACCGGTTTCGAACCTAACTGGTCTTGAACCTGACCGGCTTAAACCCAACCGAACCCGACCGGCTCACCGAACCGAGCCGACCGGTTTCACCCGAAGTACCAAACCGAAGAGGTACTAACCCGCCGTGCCAAACCGAACGTGCGGCTATACTCAAGATGGTGTTCACAAGGAGCCAGGGAGACGCAACCGAGATGGAAGAACAGCTACGCATCCAAGAACAGGAAGCGCGACGCGTCCAAGAACAGGAGGCGCGCCGCCAGGAAGCGGAGCTGATCGAACGGGAGCGAAGAAGAAGACTCTCACCGGACCCACCAGCATCACTATTCTCGAGAACAGCACACAACAGCGCAGCGGGGCCTTCCAGTGCTCAGACGACAAACACCGCGATCCCACAGCGAATGACGTCACCGACCAGGACAATGAGGTCACAACGGTCAACGACAAGCGTCACAACAAGGCTACGGATGGCGGAACTGGAGGCTGCAGAGAAGCTAGCAGCCATCCGGACCCAGCAACTGGCACTGGAAGAAGAGCTAGTCAAGAAGAGACTAGCAGTGGAGGTGTCAGCGATCAACGATGAAGAAAGCGTACAAGAGGAACAAGAGCCCTCTCGTCCTCGCGAAGAGCCTCATCGAATGGTGGATGAATGGCTGAGGACGAATCCCCTCAACTCACGGGGGGAGGTGGGACCAAGAGAATCCAAACAGCTACGCTTCACATCTAGAACGAGATCGCCGACCCCCACAAGAGCGAAGGATAGCATCGAGCACTTGGCAGCAACGCTAGAAAAGATGGCCCGACCTAGGCCTAGGCACACGGAGCTACCTACATTCTCCGGAGTGGCCAACGAGTGGCTGCCATTCAAGGCGGCTGTACGAGATTCGACAGACATGTACCAGGTAACAGCAGCCGAGAACGTACAAAGGCTGAGAAGCTGCCTCAAAGGAGAGGCAAGAGACGCCGTGGCCGCCCTTCTACATACGGCCACTGATCCAGGCGTCATTATGAAGACCCTTGAGCAGTGCTTCGGACGACCAGAAGTCATCATCGACCGGGCACTGGACGACCTCAAGAAGCTTCCGAAACCTGGTACATCGGCCACAGAACTCAACAGTTTCGCTGTCAAGCTACAAAACATAATTTGCGTGCTGCAAACAATCGATCGAAGAGGTTACTTGTTCAACCCTTTTATGACCCGGGAAGTACTGGACAAGCTCAGCCCGCATCTCCGATCCCGCTGGTGTGACTACGCCTACGATCAAGAAGGGACAGCGGATCCGGAAATCGTCGTGATGTCACGGTTTCTAATGCGAGAGGCGGACCGAGCGTTACGATATACGTACGCTCCGTCTACAAGCGCCGCCGCACCGAGAAAGGAAACTAGACCCATCGTGACACTCAAGAAGAAGGCGAGCGTGTTCGCTACGACAGAGGAAAGGGAAGAAGAAAAGGACAAGTGCCCCAAGTGCGAGCAAACCCACGTGTTGACGCGGTGTCCGCAGTACAAGGCGCTCACGGTAGAGCAGCGATGGAGCTTCCTGAAATCTAATAAGATTTGCTTCAAATGCGCCCAGAAGCAACACAGGCGCATAAGTTGCAAGGCGCAGCTGTGCGGCGTCGATCAATGTCGCCGCCCGCATCATGCGACGCTCCATCAAGCGGTACGCGAAGCGCAGACCAAAGACACGGGGAAGGCTGACCCACCGAAGGAGGAAGCGGTCCTGTCCGTGGCTACCCGACCCGCTACCGGGCCACGAGCAGTCTTGCTCAAGATGTGCCCTGTCATCGTGTCCGGACCACGGGGGGAGGTCAAGACCTACGCGCTCCTAGACGAAGGGGCCACGATCACCCTAGTGGACGAAGCACTGGCAGCAAGCGTCGGGGCAGAAGGGCCATCAAGGCCGCTCCACCTGAGCGGGGTTAACATGTCGCAGCGAGATATGGGCAGCCAAGTAGTGAACATCGACGTGAAGGGACTGAAGAGTGAAGAGAGCTACAAGGTACGAGCGAGGACCATGAAGGATCTCCGGCTTCACCAACAGTCTGTTCCCGACACGCTGCTGGACTACGAGCACCTGAGGGACCTGACACCAGAAGAGGTGTGCTACGAACTGGCGCGCCCCGGGCTTCTAGTGGGTACAGACCACTGGGAGTGCATAGTGTCCCGCGAGCTCCGAATCGGCGGCCCTAACCAACCGGCCGCATCAAGAACGCAACTAGGATGGGTGGTGCACGGAACCGCACCACGCAGGACCATCATAAAAGAAGGGAACGTGTTGCATGTGTATGAACCCGACCGAACCACGGGTGCATGCAGCCAGGAACTCCACGACTTAGTCGAAGCCCACTTCAGGATCGACGCGCTCGGCATACAAGGAAAGCCGAGAGTCAAGGCGAGCGATCAACGAGCCATCGACATAGTCGGGAGGACAATCAGGAAGATTGACACCGGGTACGAGGTTGGGCTGCCATGGCGGCGAGACGAGGTCACTATGCCGCCCAGCTACAATCAAGCGTTCCGCCGGCTGAAGAAGATCGAGCAGAAGATGGACGCCGATCCACAGTTCGCGGCTGAGTACTCCAAGCAGGTTAACAACCTATTGGACAAGGGGTACGCGACGCCATGCGACGGGTCGGAGCGAGCGAGTGCCATCTGTTGGTATCTGCCACATTTCGCCGTGCAGAACCCGAACAAGCCGGGCAAACATAGGCTAGTGTTCGACGCAGCAGCGAAGAGCAACGGCGTCTGCCTAAACAACGAACTGTTGGAGGGACCCGACCTACTGCTGTCGCTACCAGGAATCCTGTTTAGGTTCCGAGAGAAGGCGGTAGCGATTACAGCAGACGTGCAGGAGATGTTCCTGAGGATCAGGATAAGGCCGGAGGACCAACCAGCGCAACAGTTCCTGTGGAGAGGTGACGACCGACAAGAGCCTCCGAGGAAATACAAGATGACCAGTATGATATTCGGCGCCGCGAGCTCCCCGTACATGGCCCATTACGTACGCAACTACAACGCAGATGTACATGGGCAGGAGTACCCGCGGGCGCTGGAGGCCATCAAAGGAAGTCATTACATGGACGATTTGGTGGCCAGCTATGAAGACGCCGAAGAAGCACGGAAGGCAGTCGAGGAAATGAGGGCAGTGCACGCGCACGCAGGGTTCACGCTGAGAGGTTGGAGCTCCAGCGACAAGACGGTGCTATGTGACGTGCCCACCGAGCTACACGCCACCTCTCCTACCCAATTAGGGGGTGAGCAGCCTGAGAGCAAGATCCTGGGGCTGCATTGGGACGCGGAGCGCGATGAGCTGGGGTTCAACACATCTATGAACCGAGTCCCGGCTGAAGTACGATCGAGAACGCGCGCCCCAACTAAGCGTGAAGCCCTCAGCGCCGTGATGTCCATATACGACCCGCTTGGGTTGCTGAGCCACTACACAATACGATCGAAGATCATACTGCAGAGCTTGTGGCGCCTTCAGACGACGTGGGACGAACAAATCCCCGAGGAAGAGAACGAGCTCTTCTCCTCCTGGCTCGCTCGCCTGACCGAACTCGCTCACCTGCGACTACCGCGCTGTTACGTGACGCAAAAGTATGAACGCGTCGACTTACACGTACTGTGCGACGCCAGCGAGCAAGCCTACGCAGCCGTGGCCTATTGGCGAATAAGAAACGTCGATGGGAGCCTGAAAGTCGTGTTGGTGGCCGCCAAAGCTAAGGTGGCGCCTCGTCGGGCGCAAACTATACCGCGCCTGGAGCTACAAGCCGCAGTGATCGGGGCGAGACTCGCCGAGACGATAAGGAAGGAGCACCGAGTCGACATCGGCCAGACGACCTACTGGACCGATTCATCTACCGTGGTGCACTGGATCCATCACGACGTGCGACGCTACACGCCATTCGTCGCGCATCGGCTGGGAGAGATCGCTGAATTGACCCAGAAAGAAGAGTGGCGTTGGCTGCCTACTGAGTGCAACGTAGCGGACGACGCCACTCGACTTGTCGACACGCCCATCTGCGCCACGGATAGATGGTTTCAAGGGCCGGACTTCTTGCTCCTGCCAGAAGAGCAGTGGCCCACGACGTCGACGGATGAACCAGAGGACGAGGAGGTCCTTCACACGAGTGAAGAAACGGAGCGAGACAGCTGGCTACCGAACCCGGCCCGCTTCTCAAAATATGAAGTATTGGTGAGAGCCGCCGCTCGAGCGATCGCTTTCACTGATATCTGCAGACGAAGAGCAACAAGGATGGAGTATCATCATATCCAGCGCGCCGAGACTGAACTAATCAAACAAGCACAAGAGGACAGCTTCGGGGAAGATATGAAGAAGATACGGTCTGCTCGCCCGCTCACGAGGGCGAGTCGATTGTACAGGCTGGATCCAGTGCTGGAAGACGGTGTCCTAAGGGTGAGGGGCCGGATCGAGGCCTCTCCCGCACCGACGGAGATGAAGCGGCCTATTATACTCGACGGCCGCCATCAGCTGACTAAGCTTCTTGTGCTGCGGGAGCACTGCGCTGCAGGCCACGCCAATAGAGAGCGTGTGACGAACGACCTACGACAGCGGTACTGGGTCATTCACTTGCGACCCACGGTACGCGCTGTCGAGAGGAGCTGCGCCTTCTGCAAAACGAGGCGGGTGACACCGCAAACCCCAGCTACAGGAGACCTGCCACACGCCCGCCTTGACCCTTTTCACCGCCCGTTCACCAACTGTGGGGTGGACTATTTCGGGCCAATAATGGTCAAGGTAGGACGCCGCCGAGAGAAGAGGTGGGGCGCACTCTTTACGTGTCTCACCTCCCGCGCCGTGCACATCGAGCTTGTCGCTTCACTCTCCACCGACTCAGCAATCATGGCGCTGAGACGAATGGCCGCGCGCAGGGGCTGGCCGAGCGTGATGTACTCCGACAACGCGACTAACTTCCGCGGGGCCGACCAGGAGCTACGCCATGCCTACGCCGAGTGGATGCCTGTCCTGCGAGATGAGGGGCTACTGCATCGCTTGGAGTGGCGCTTCATCCCTCCCGGCGCGCCCAACCAAGGTGGTGCGTGGGAACGTATGGTGCGCTCCGTGAAGACGGCACTCAGCGTGACCCTGCGAGAGAAGGCGCCGGCGGAAGAAGTACTGAGGACTCTGCTCTCTGAGGCTGAGTTTTCAATCAATGCGCGACCGCTGACACACGTTAGTGTGGATCCCAGCGACCCCGAGGCCCTAACCCCCAACCACTTCTTGTTGGGGTCGTCCCAGGGGCTGCCGACGACAGGACCCTGCGAAGAGGACGACCGGAGGACTTGGCGAGCTAGTCAGGCGCTCGCTGACCACTTCTGGCGACGATGGCTACGCGAGTACCTGCCCACGTTGGTACCTCGCGGCGAGCCACAGAACAACGTACGACCCATGCAAGCCGGCGACGTGGTCCTCGTGGTCGACAACACACTGCCACGGAACACGTGGCCGATGGGAATCGTCGAGCGCACGCATCGCGGACCGGATGGCGGCGTTAGAGTCGTCGAGGTGCGCACCAGGACCGGCACCTTCCGACGCCCCGTGAGCAAGCTCGTCGTCGTGTCAACGAAGGAGGCTACGCGAGCTGCGCCGGGGGGAGAACTATAAACGACAGAACGTCTCGCATATTATTTTAGCATAGGGACATTTCTCACGGTAATTCTGTAAACAGTTATTTAAGGCCTGCCACATGTTTGGACCTTCCAACGGTATATGAATTACGCGAACATTAAGGTCTGTTGTCGGCATTTTACAGTGTTATAAAAATAAGTTAAATTCAATGCTTATTGTCTTCGGAACTGTAAACGAACCCTCATTAATCTAATGGCTAGCGGGCCGCCTTGAACGATCCCAAAGACATTACCGTGGCGTGAGAAAAAGGTTAAATCCCGTTGCATTGTCTCGTAGATTTCTCTTCTAAAAATACCACGTGGATATTTAAAATAGAATTGACATAGGTGCCATGTGAGTTTTAGATTAAGACTACACTTGTAATATATATAAGAACTAGAGAAAAGGTAGCTGATGTTTTCATAGCTCATAAGTAGAGTACTTAGAGTAGGTTAGGTTTAAGACTCTTGTATTGACCTTTTACACGTTTTATATTTTTTCCTAGGTAGAATTAAGTATGTAGATTAAGGAAATGTATAATTTGTGTAGATTTAAGTAAGATAAGTTTAATAAAATCGGCATTTCTGCGATGCCGGGCCCGAATACCGTTGAGGGAGAAGGGCGCTATTGTTTGCGGCTAACGGTTTTTTGTATAAAAGCCGGACCGCTTGGGAGTTGAGACACAGTCGGTCTCCTGCTCTACAAGGGGTAACAAGTAAGGAATAAATTGAAGATACGAATCAAGATAGTATTTTCATTCCTCCAACAAGACCCCAACAAAACAACACCAATATACAGTCCACTACAAATACAGTTACAGTAGAGATATCAGCTTCACAAATAAAAATAAAAAGCCCATCCTCTTCAATTCATTTCATTTAATCAGGGTCATATGAGAGCATTCTTCAAATTGTCGCTCTATGTCCACGTGTTCTCCACGTTCCACTTTCAGTTTATTTCATGCTCCTTACATATTTCATCGGTTCATTTAATTGCCGTTTAATTACACCTAGACCTACTATACGTTACGTCGGAGCCGTTACTACTGGGCCACCACTAATTTACTAATTTATTTATCGTTATTTTATTTTCAGCAAGTATTGTCCCACTGCATTACCTGTTTAGGGCAAATTTAGACCATTCCTTTCTGTGGGTGTCAAGTTCGTTCCACCATCTTTGTCTGGTCTGCCTGATGTCACCGTAGATACGTGTCATCATCTGCCTAGCCTTTTCCCAACCCAACCCATATTGGGGTCGGCTTCCAGTCTTACCGGATTCAGCTGAGTACCAGTGTTTTACATGGAGCGACTGCCTATCTGACCTCCACAACCCAGTAACTGGGTAACACGATACCCTTTGGCAAGACTGGTGTCAGATCTCAGGCTTTTGACTACCCGTAACGACTGTCAAAGATCTTCAAATGACAGCCGGGACCAACGGCTTAAGGTGCTTTCCGAGGCACGGAGGAAACTCGGTATGTTGAAGTGGTCACCCATCCAAGGACTGACCTCGTCAAGCGTTGCTTAACCTTGAAGATCGACCCGTGCGGCTGTTATTATTAAGCCACGAGCTCCTCACCGTAGACACATGTAAAAAGATAAATTAAAATAAAGTTTCAAAACTCACCTTATGTCCTCCAACGATAAACACGACGGTTACTATCAAGTCTGTGAAGAATACAGCGATTGCGATCACCGACACTATAATTTCTTTAAACTTTTGGCTGATATAGGCTTCATTTGTTTGTGTCAGTATCATCCATATAAATAATGAAAGTATCGTGATTAGAAACGCATTTGCTATCTGAAACAAAAAATAAACAAGAATGGTAGTATGAGATCACACTGCAAAAATCTGCAGGTATCATTGATGTATTAAAAAAGAGGAAGATACGGTACTGGACACAGCGCTTGGTCCTACTAAACTAAATTAATGCCTGTAGCAGGCACTCAGTCGCGCACGTAAGGGTTGATCTCACAGCTCAATATTTTCAGTGTTTTTGTTTTTTTTTTTGCTATAAATACGCATCAAAATGACTTCTTGTGTAGCTAAACACTGTTTAAATAATACCAGGAAGAAAAATAAGTCACACGGGATCACTTACCACTCGTAAGTACAGTCAAAAATGTTAATTTGTTGAAAATTACAATAATTTTTAATGTTTGCTTCGCCATATTTGTGAGAGCGAGATAGATATTAAAAACATACGTGAGAGACACGATACGTGTCATTTCATTCATAATAGTAAACATTTGGTTAACATTTGATGGTCGCTATTTGGTATGGAGGCGTGATCGCGATTACTCCCGAACCTCTCAAAAGCGGGGTGGTGGCGTTTTGATAGCGGTAAGAAGTGAGCTTACTGTTGTAGAACGACATGATTGGCGAAGTTCTGCTGAAGACATTTGGGTCTCGCTTACCATAAAAAGATCTAGGCCTGCGGTAAGTTATAATTTACACATTTGTGCCTTATATCTTTGCAAAGAAAACCTTGGCAATTCATATTATAATCAATTACATAATTTTAGTATAAATATTAATCACTTGATTTTGACCCACCCATTAGATAAATTCATTATTATGGGTGATTTTAACTTTGGTAATAATGTAGACTGGATAAATTCTGACAGCAATGAGCTAATCCCGCAAAATGTGTCATGTAATTACTTGCGCGAATTTTTTGACGGGGTTCTCACTTCTAATCTGTCCCAATATAGCGGTGAGAGAAACAACAATGATAGATTATTGGACTTAGTTTTTTCAAATGACTCTGTCAATGTTACTGAATGTCAAGATCCTCTGGCATTACCTGTGGACCTACACCATAAACCATTGATGATTACTGCTGACTTTGTTGAGATTCACAAATTGACTGATAAATTGACTAAGAAGTATGTATTCTCTAGGGGTGACTACACGGCTATTAGATCTGAACTCGCCCAAATAAATTGGAATAAGTTTTTACTTGCTGAATCGCTAGATGGTGCTGTTGAAATCTTTTATAATAAACTGTATGAGCTCAGAGATAAGTACATCCCAGTTAAATCAGCTAGACAGTCAGCTTATCCACCTTGGTATAATTCAGCTTTGGTCAAAGTACTGAGAGAGAAATATAAATATCATCGCAAGTTCAAAAAGTACGGTAATGTGTCCGACTTTCACTCTTTTTCTATTTTACGGAATAGGGCAGTTAACTTAGAGAAAATTTGTTTTAATTAATATATGGATGAAATCGAATCTTCGATCATTGAGAACCCTAAATCTTTTTGGGCGTATGTGAAAAGCAAAAGAAACTCGGGTACTTTTCCAAAAGTAATGTATTATGGTGATAGGAGCGCGGGTACAGGTGAAGAAATCAGCAATTTATTCGCAACTTATTTCCATTCAACTTTTCAAGAACCTGATCCTGTACCCGCTACCTCCAACGGCATCAGTGTTGAGGATAGTGTGGCGAGCATAAGTTCGATTGGCGTGTCTCATTCTCAAGTTCTAAAGCTATTAAAGACCTTGGACCTCTCCAAATCTGGCGGTCCTGATCTTATACCTCCAGTATTTATTGTAAATTGTGCCGAAGGCCTTGTTACACCACTGTGTATTTTATTCAGGCGGTCACTCTCCGAAGGCATAGTTCCGAAAATTTGGAAATCTGCATTTGTTACCCCAGTCTTCAAGAAGGGTAATAGGTCGGATATCTCAAATTACCGACCAATATCCAAGATATGTTTGTTCTCAAAAATCCTCGAACGCATAGTATTTACTGATGTATACGCTGCTATGAAATGCAGCTTTGGTGATGAACAACATGGCTTTCTTAGAAAGCGTTCCACTACATCTAACTTAATCTTGTCCCATGAATTTATATCCGAAGGTATGGAGCAGCGTGCACAGGTTGACGTAATCTATACTGATTACAGTAAATGCTTTGATCGTATTGACCATAGGCTACTCTTAGAGAAGCTATTAAAAGCCGGAATACACGGAGACTTGTATCGTTGGTTCTCCTCCTATATTGATAATAGATCTCAGGCTGTGGTTCTGCAGGGGTACACATCTGGATGGAGTTCTGTCCCTTCTGGAGTTCCTCAGGGTTCGATTTTAGGATCCCTTTTATTTGTTCTCTTTATTGCTGACGTGAAACACTGTTTTGATAATTGTTATATTTTACTTTATGCTGACGATATGAAAATTCATAAAATTATCCGAAACATATCAGATACACACCTGTTACAAAACGATTTGAATAAATTTGAAGAATACTGTAGACGTAACAGGCTAGAATTGAATGTCACAAAGTGTTTCCACATGACTTTTACTCGTCAGAAGTCTTTGATCGATTCTACATACAAACTTTACAATATCGGGATAGGCAAAGTCGACAGTATTAGGGATCTTGGGATTACACAAGACAGTAAGCTTCTCTTTGATCAGCATATTGATAGTATAGTAATTAAGGCGTCAAGGGCACTTGGTTTCATAATGAGAACCTCAGCATGTTTCCGATCACTAAAACCGATCAAAGTCTTATATTGTTCGTTCGTACGCAGTCACCTTGAGTATGCATCACAAGTCTGGAACAGAGAAAGCCAGAGAAAGTTTCTTAAGTACCTTGATTGGAGGGCAAAACAAGTATCTGTAGATTATATTCACCGATGCAGAAGGTACCATTTTCTTCCACTTGACCGTAGACGTTATATTAATGACGTATGCTACTTGTTTAATATCGCTAATGGTTCAGTCGACTGTCCTGAACTTGTTTCTAAATTAACGATGCGCACTAATCAGATGGGGCTTCGACAGCGACCACTACTGCATGTACCTTATGCAAATACTAATTACAGGCGCAATGCATACTTTCCGAGAGCCAGTCGCAGTTTTAACGAGATTTCTTGTGAACCTGGTATTGATCTATTCTGCACCAATGCTAGCACAGTTAGGAAACTTTTAGCAAAGCCATTTTTTGTACAAGAGGCACCTGCATGCACTTGAATCGTTTATAGTCCAAACTGTTAATTTAAAATTAATAAAAATAAAATGAGCTAACTTTGATGAAGTACTCGTAGCTAGATTATAGGGAAATAATAATATATCTTTTTATTTATCTGTGGAAGCTTGTTATTAGCAATTTAGTTATATATTATTGTTATTATAATGTTATTAATCTGTAAGCTTTCCTAAAATGTAAAAAATAAAAATAAAATATAACATTCGGCAGCTAACGCGATTTCGCTCGCACTACAGCGCCGTCTCCTATTTTTGTCCTTGTCTTGTGGTGATGACACTGAATACAGATATGTGTGAGTTTCGGTGCATGTAGTCGTGCGCCAAGCCCAGGTTTTCTGATCGCAATGTTAGCGCGTAACGTATCTTCCTCTTTTTAATACATCAATGGCAGGTATATTGTTTTTGATGAAACTTGATTGTTATAAATGATTCTTTATATTAGAATAGAATTCTGCAGATTTGCCTGGCCGCATCTGGCCGCAAACAGTATTTTTTACTTTGCCCTACACTAGGAATTTCTTCTGTATCGTGGGTGCGCATGGAACATCATTTAGCTCTCAGTTAGCCGCCTTTAATGTGTTACCAGGTTTAGCAAGTAAACTGGCATACCACAGGTAATTGAGAGCTGGTAACCTTATTTTTGCCTATTTACTACATCACTGTCTTTCAAATAGATTCACTTGAAAAACTAATATATTTATTAGTTATTTCTTTTTTTGTTTTGTTGTAGGTTATTGCGGGTAGATTGCCCAAGCAACCCTGCAGAAATCTATTCTATTATCAAGTATCATTTAAGAAAAATAAGTTGAATCAAAACCCAGTGCCTTGCAGATTTCTGCAGTCGGATCATAAAAAAATTAAATGTTAATGTGATATATATGACCGGCGGAAGACGTAATAAAACACGGGCACTCGGTTAGATTTTATATTGCGAACTGTCGGCTGCTGCCGGCGCCAGACCTACCTACTTACACATATTTTTCGATATACCTACATTACATTCCTCCACCACTAATTAACAACAAAGCGACTAAACTTATTTTTTTCTTTTCAAAAATTTTTGCCCCGCACTAGGAATTTCTTCCTGTATCGTGGGTGCGTTTACAAACTTAATGTTAACAACTTAACTAAATCCATAACTAAATCCTAAAATAAATCCTAAATCCTTAATTAATTCCTTAACTAAATCCTTAATTAATTCCTTAATAAATCCTTAATTAAATCCTTAACTAAATCTTTAACAAAATCCTTAACTAAATCTTAAAATTAACATCTTTATTTAACCTACATTTCCTAATGGGGCGAGACTGGAACGGTACGGCATGGACGGTGGTGTGGAGAACTCTTCTGCCACTTGATCTCGGTCGGTCAGGTAGCCGGATCTCGTCCGGAGATTCTTAGCACCCCTTGCCATGCCGTAACCTCGACCGCTACCGTAGTCGAGGATAGGCAGGCTGGCGGGTACTAGGGGCCATTTTTTATTTGTGCTATTCATAGTGGGGGGGGGGGGTTTGCCATAATCAGGAATCCGGCAGGCGGGTTGGCGATCGCAGTATGGTTGTTATAGATGCACAGAGAACGCTGCTGCCCATTCTCTGATTACCCCTTAGTCGCCTCTTACGACACCCACGGGTAGACATGGGATGGTGAAATTCTTTACGTCCGACACCATACGGAACCAGTCTACGCCTTTTCGTAATAACCTGTTTAAAGGCACTAACATGGAACTACTTTTTTTATTTATTTTTTGAAAAATAATTACCATACCTATAAAGGAACGTAATTCACTGATATTATTTGGAGCTTCTAGTTTACTTTTAGCTTTAATCTTTCATTTGTTTGCGTAAGCGTAAGTTACTTCATCAATCAAGAAAACACATTTTTCTTGCTTTATCTTTAGCTCACTCTCAGATAGTCGCTGTAAGACTTGTTCGAGTGCATATAAATGTTCGCTTTTATTTTTCCCGCCAATTATGACGTCATCGAGAAATACTTGCACATTCGGTATATTACCTAACAAATTCGTCATTTTACGTTGGAAAATCCCCGAACTAGACGATAAACCATAAAATATCCTATTATACTGAAATAGACTTGGATGTGTATTAACGACTGTGTATTTTTTTGAATCATCTAGTTCAACTTGTTTGTACGAGTAAGCACGGGAAAGGTCAATTTTACTAAAAAACTGTGCCCCTTTCAGGCCTACTAGCACATCTTCAATCTTGGGAAGCGGGTATCGATCGATCAGCAAGGCGGGATTCAGAGTTGCTTTATAGTCTTCACAAATTCGCAACGTACCTACCGTCTCCCTTAGTCACCGGCACCAAAGGTGAGGCCCGGTCGGAGCAGTCAATGGGCTCGATGACGCCGTCGTCGCGCAGCATGGCGTCGAGCTCTACGTCGATGCGCTCGCGCAGCGCGTATGGTACGGGCTGCGTGCGCTGGAACACCGGCGTCGCCCCCGGGCGCACTCGCAGCGTTGCCTTGCCGCCCTTGTACCGACCCAGTCCGCCGCTGAATAACACCTTATGTCTGTCGAGAATATTTACAATTCCTTCATTCATTTGCACACAATTCATGTAATTCATACCTTTACATGAAAACGTAGGTATTCTTATTTGTAGCTCCGCTAACCATTGCCTACCTAACAAAGATGTAGTACCGTTTTTTATTACAAACAATTCTAGCTGTTTTACCCGTCCCCGGAATCGAACCCATGGGCGAATTATACCTAACGGTTTTATTTTAGTAACAATATAAAATTTTTAAATTGCATCGTCCTTCTTAAGACGCAGATGTGAAAAATAACGTTGATAGGTGCAACTATTTATACATGAAATCGCAGTTTCTGTATCTATTTCCATATTTAATACCACGCGGCTCGCGACTAGGCCGCCGCTGCCGCCGCCGCCCGTGCACTCGCATGCTACAACCGCTCCTGCTGCGACTCGCACCGCTGCTTTACCCCTTATTCGATGTGACCGTATGCACCGCTTCCGCCTGAGGACTTGTGGACGTTCCATCCACTACTGCCGCGTCTCTTTCTGCCGCCTCCAAAGCGTTCGCTAACTTCACGGCTTGTAAAAATGTTACCGAGTCATACTCCGCATACAGTCGTTGCCTGATGACGTCACTCTTGAGTCCGCACACAAATTGGTCACGCAAGCTCTCGCTTAAACATGCAAATTTACAGTGACGAGCTAATCTTTATAACTCTGTGTCGTAGGTCGCCACGTTTTCACCCGCTCCTTGTCTTTTTTGACGAAAATGATATCTTTCCGCTAATGAAGATGGCGTCTGCTGAAGGTGCTGACTCATTAAAGTAATCACTGGCTTCACTGTACTTTAGCTCCGACGGTTTCTTTGGACTCGTAAGGTTGACGAGTAACTTGTAGGCTTCGTCTCCGATTGTAGTTGGTAACGTACACAGTGATTTAAGAATAGTTTACGCCCGCTCGCCGCGTTGCCGTCCCGTGCACCTCCCTTCCCCGCTGGCTGTCGTCTGCCGCGTCACCGTTCGTTCGCGCGCGAAAAATCGTACAGTAATATTATTGTTGGGTGAAAAATATATAAATATCACTATAGGCTGTTAGGCCTTCATTGATAAGCTGCTAATATAATTACCATATACTCACCATTTTGAAGTAACCCCACGCGAGTAACCCATACCGTAGCGGCAAACAGAAGCAACATCTGCTGAACACTGGAATTTCTACTTTCATTTTAATCAAGCTTTTCACAGGTTTTACTTTTCGTAAACACTAACACTTTATATGGAAGTATAAAGTTGTCTTCTATAGTCTCACCAAATAACAAAATGCTATATTTAGTTAACTCTCAGTCACATGAACTAAAATGGTCTGTTTTGATTGTTGTCTGCTTCGCGGATATGGACACGTTGGTTCGTATAAACTGACAACTGACGTTAATAATTGAAAAAACAATATATCACGGGCATTTAACGCGATGATTTCGATTATTTATTTACCTATTTCGCCCGACGGCGACGTTTCGGCCGTGTTGCAACGAGCGTGGCCCCGGGTAGACTAGTGACGTTAATATCAAAAATATTTTTAGTCATTTGAGCTTTTATCTAGAATTCTAGACGATCCCGATATATGTACTAGTGACTGCGCAATTACTTGGGAACATGATAAGGAGTGGGAATTCTATCTACTTTTGCCATTGTTTATTTAAATTGCTTTAATTTTAGTATTTATATTGTTGAACATAGGATACATTCATTAAATAGGCCAGTTAACCGCCCAATAAGGAATAGACATTATGAGTTAAGCGAAATTGGTCTGGGTCTACTAATACTAATTCTTGAATTTTTAACATATCAATAAATGCTGCATGGAAGCATAAATTTTTTATTACAAGTAAATTTTAACGTTCAAAAGTGCCGCATAATGGCCTAGTTGAAATAAATACATTTGACTTTGACTTTGCTGTTTCGTTTTTGTTTTCCTATTAATTTCGGTGTGGTATCCAAGATAGTTGAATTGTTTTCCGGGACTGCCCTGCGTGTTCAGTCGTTGCTATTATTGGTCCTCGCTTACAGAATATGCAGTAATTGGAAATAGTGTGTCGGGCTTGTGTTAAAAAAAAGCTCCAAAATAGCAATTTTGAAATGCATTCAAAATTACTTTTCATTTATTTATCAACTATTTTGAATATATTTTTGACCTTTCTAGAAAATTATATTTGCTAACATTATGCAAACAACATGGTGCAGTTTACGCTGACTTTTCCTGGGCTTTTGATACAGTGAGACAATATTTCAAAGCATTAATATTATAATATGTTTCAGCTCTTCTCGCTTGACATTAGTATAAAAGTTATTTGTTGGGATGTTGAATGAGAGATTGAAATGTTTACTGAAAACTGCGTATTGTTAAGAAAAGATTACAATGTTTGTTAATAGAGCACTAAGTTCCGTCGCGCGTGCAGGGAGCACGCGCGACGGCACTTAGTGCTAACCGATCACGTACTGAAGTTAATTATTATTTGGGTCGCTTGACGTAAACGCGTATAGTGATGATTTGGTTTTAAATATTATAGTTATGATGTGTGGTTCACCGTACATGCTCCCGGGTGAAAATGTTACAAAAACTTATGCTAATAAAAATATAATAAAACCGGCAAAGTGCGTGTCAGGCCACGCGCAGTAATAGAGTTCCGAAGTTGCATAATAATGCGGACTAAAAAGAGGGTTTTGTTTTTGTTACATGAACATTAGAACGGTTTCAGCGGCTCACAAAGTCTAAAAACGGGCCCACATAGGATGATGTTTTTTTTTAATCTATATTCTCGCGTTTGACCACTATCTCGCCTGATGGTAAGCGATGATGTGGCCTAGATGTAATCTATTCACTCTTGACTTAAACTAAATAAGGACTAACTGGTAACTGAAGAAGGAGTCATAAAATCCAACTTCGCAACTGAAGTTAGAAAAATATTATCTATTTGAGTACCACCGCGGGAGCGAATTGCGAAAGGAGCCGATACGAGCGCGAATTAGAGCCACGGGGAATGGTATAGTTCGTTCCTGGATCCTTGCGTGCACGCGCCTTGTTTATTTATATTTCGGAATTAGAAAAACATTGTATGTATTCTCCTCTAATACCGCAGATTAGAGGTGAATCCTCTAATCTGCGGTATTCACTATTTCATTCTGGAAAGTTTTACGCTACTCAATTAGTGATGAAGTCGGGTCGAATATTGACTTTATAGAAGGATATCGACAAAAGAAAATAAGTAATTTGCTTGTAAATCGAATCTAATTTGACTTTACTTTTACGTTTTAATTACAAAACGTCGAAAATACTTCTGCACTAACACAAAATAAACTATACACCTCGCGCATGCGCCGTATGGACTACGGACTGGTACTGCCAATTACTCCGGCCACTCCAACGCGTTATTCGAGCTTAAACATTATTAATTTAGAAATCATTATTATTAAGGATGTTATGATTTTATTTTTGTATATTTTTACATGGTTCATAAGCATATATTTACTATCTGTTTTATACAGCTAACAACTTTATTTAAGTAATTTTTCAATAGCATTTGTACAAAAAATTTACTGTGCCAAGTACATTTTATAAGTTGGTCGACTATTACTCGTAAACTTGTAAAGCCTGTTATGATTTCATTTTTGTATATTGTTACATGGTTCGTAAGCATTATATTTACTCTGTTCTACACAGCTATCAACTTTATTTAAGTAATTTTTCAATGGCATTTGTACAAAATATTTACTGTTCCAAGTACATTTTATAAGTTGGTCGACTATTACTCGTAAACTTGTAATGCCTTGCTATCCGTGATAATTTTCCTTTTAATTTCGTTATATTTACTACTGTCGTGAATTTTTTTTACATAGCCAAGAGCAACCATTTCGCTGGCAGGGGGGAACACTTGACTCTAACATAAATTTGCAATTTAAAGCTTAATTTTACGCAAACGAATCTCTGAATCGAAAAATGGTGTAAACAAACCCATAATATTTTTGAATGGCCTATCCAACGATACCCCACACTACGGGATAGATGAAGAAAAAAAATACATCCCCACTTTATGTCTATGAGGAGGTACCCGAAAAAAATTATTTTTCATGATTTTATGTTACCACTTTGTCGGAATTATTAATATGCCTAATTATAGCTTTCTAGTACTTAGATTCTCTGAGCTAAGCTGCGGACGGACAGACGGACAGAGCGAAACTATAAGGGTTCCTTGTTGTCTTCGGAACCCTAAAAATTAAATAATATCATCCCCAGTGTAAAAGTTACGTCTTTGTGGCCTATGGGACGTTGCTTGGTCATGTACAATATTTAAGCTAGCGTTGCTAGCTATCACATTCACTTCACTGGGCTGACGGTCAGCCACTAAGCTCTGCTTTCGCGGAAGTTTCAATTGCTTCACTTCACACGAATTTAAATTGATGTTTTGCGAAAATTTTATGAGGTGAGGTTTCTGGTAGACGCCTTCCTCCTGTGCCACAAGAACACCGCTGCTGCTACAATGGACGCGCACAACAAGCCATAGCAAATATGGCGTATTGATGAACGTCATGTGTTGATAGGCTAAGGCTATTCTTAGTTATAACATTATACAATATAATAAGGGTGTCATTTAAGCTATCGCCAATTTAATTCGTTTTGTGTTTCTTAAATAATAGGGTTTGCCCGCTAAATAGTAGATTTGTCACCAAAATGTAGTCATCAAACAATATAAAATCAATTCCACAATAAATCACCTAAAATCATGGCGATATAGGGTCTAGTACCACATAAATGTTTTTGTATGTATTATAATAGGTTTGTCCTCGTCGACGGAGGCCCGCTGCGCGGGGCTCCTATTGTATGTATGCAGGGTCTAAAGTAACCTAACACGAAGGAGATGTTGCCGTGTTGGGGTGCCCTAAGCTCCCGAGCTCGCTTCGCTTGCTCTTGGACATTTGGTGACAGATCTACCATTCTGAGCACAAACCTATTATTTAAGTAATAAAACTATTATTATAAGAACGAAGTTTATATTCATCTAATGCACTAACATTTTATTGGTAATCCATCTCTTATTTTACATATATATTAACATTAATTTGATAATTCATACCTGGGAACACTTTTTGTTTATCTGAGAACGAAAATATTTCGTGGCGATAGATCTATTTCTTAGGTGATACAACTTGATGACAAATATAAATTTTAGTGACAAGAAATATAGTCCCCATATAATAATAAGTTAGAGTTAAATTGCTTATTAGTCTATTAAGGCTAGATTGTAATTTATTATTAAGAACCTTAGTTTTTATTAATAGAGAAAAAAAAGAAACTGTGAGGCAAAGTAAGAACAGCGCATCAGAATATTACCATTCTGATACGCTGTTAAATGTACTTCAATATTGCCGACGGCGCTAGCCTTTCGCGTTTAGGAGTAATTTGGTGCTATGTCACTGGAACTTTTTCATTGCTCGCGAGTGTATTAAGTAAGTTTTGATAATTTTGATAGTAACGGGAGAGGAAACGAACACGGAAGATGTTTGACAATAGAAAAATATGTACATCTATCGAAAGAAATATATAATGTGTAAATTAAAGGAACCTTATTCCCTAAACGGGAACAGGAAAGTTGAAATATTAAGGAAAACGAATAGAGATAACATCATTTATTATTAAAAGACGACTTTTTTTTAATAGGTAGGTGTTTTCTTATAAAATAAAACAATTTAGCTTAATAATAATAAGGGGAATTATAAAACGATCGAATAAAAAATAGCTTTGCGACTGATGATGAGATATTGTTTTAATAACTTGAGCTGTATGAATGTGAGTAAGCGAAAAATTAACTAAACTAAACAACGAATATTGATTAATAATAAAATCCAGAACGAGCTTACAAAAAGTGGGTTGTGATTAATCTAATATTTTTATCACTTAAAACTTTAATTTACAGTCACTCGTTTAAATACTACCCTAATAATAATGCGGTTATATTAATTTTATCGGAGGAATATTCTACATTCATTATAAATATAACCAGTGTTTTACAATAAATAAATAACATAACACCTGTATTCCGGAACAGTAAGGCAGAGACGTAGGTACATGTACCGAAATTCACAAATTTCCTGTTATGTTAAGTTCCATGTAGGTAATAATGGACGAGCCTGTTGCCGTCTACCAGACACAAAGCTGCTACTGAGAAATCACAATTGGAAAAGCCTTCATCACCACTGCTCTATTAACGGTAAAGGAAAACATCTTGAGGAAACCAGCATGTCCTAGAACCAAAAATTCGAAGACATGTGACATCCACCAACCCGTACTGGGACCGCGTGGTGGTCTAAGGCCCATTCCCTCTCCAACAGAGAGGAGGCCTGTGTCTCAACAGTGGGAACATTTAAAAAGATGATCATGATCATGATGACTTTACTTTGTGTTTGTTGCAATTGTCTTGTGTCTGTATCGAATAAATATTTTATATTCTATACAATGAAACTTTGCCCCAATGCAAGCCCACATGCCAAAAAGTAGCACTTGCATCTACTAGCTAGACCATCGATCGACCAGCAGTCAATAAACGTAGAAGATACTTTTCATTTATTTAGTATATATCTAAGTTAAGAACAATTTAAGGGCAATTACGCACTACATCCGATCCGTGTCCGTGATTTGAGTTTCGAGTTTAATCCGAATTGAAAATGTTCTGCATTATGACGGATAGAGTTCGGATGCAGTGCTAAAGTTTCTCTACAAGAAGTACTACGGCTATTTCGGAACCGAAATTGCTAAGATTCAGATCGGATGCAGTGCGTAATCACTCAGATTTTATATTCATACGAGTAACACTTGAAACCCAATTTATCAATGATATATTTTAAATAAGCAAACAACTTCGATTATACGTCGGAAAGTATTTCGTTCTATACATGCATTTATTCTATTAGGTATAGGTTGAAAAAATCTTTATTTTGTTTATGTCGCATCTGGTTAAATAATCCAGTCAATTGGATGCCTAGGCTGTTAGTTAATTGAACTAGAATCATTCAACGTTTAACAACTTGGCTTATTGAAAGTAAGCCCTTTGAAGATTGACCAAGACTCAGCCAAGTGATTGAAATTTAGTTCAGTTTTTTTGAGCTACGCTCAAATGTTCAAACGTGGCGCTCAATGACTTGGCTAATTGTCCTTCAGCCAAATATAATTTAACCAGATGGCTGCGACATTTACATCACTTGGTATCCTAACTATATCCATGAATTTACTAATTTTTAGATGTAGGTTGGTACTATTGTTTCAGTTACTGTTTCAAATGTGTCTTCTTGCCCCTTTTCATCATCTTCTATTCTAGTTGGTTGAAACATTCCTTGTTCCATTTCCACATCAGATACCATTTTACATTTTGCTTCAGCCACGTTGTTCACAAAGCTGAACACACAATTTGCCTCAAGTTTTTTTATCTCTTTTATTAATAGGAACAAAATGTAGCATTTCATTGCTGAAACAAAAATTTATATTTAGTTCAGTCAACATCTTACTTATACTAATAAATGTGAAAGTTTGGATGGATGTTTGTTACTCAATCACGCGGCTGTTTGTATCTGGATGAAATTTGGCACAGAGATAGATTATAGTCTGGAATAGCACATATACTTTTTTTTATCCGGGAGTATGTTTCCTTGGGATAGTTTTCGATATTTGCTTGCTAGATTGTTAGGTTCACTAGGCACCTACTCTTACTAACGTCATGTTGTGAAGCATGTGCTGGCGAAGCTACTATTCATTAGCACAATTTTACTTCACTACCTATTTCAAAAGCTAGTCGCTTACTTATCGTGTAAAATGCTCAATTTTATTTACCCTGGCTGGAGGTTTTAATTTCTATTAAGGCCGGTATAAGAAAGTTCGTCTAACACTTGACATCCTCATAGGGTGACTTGTGAGAAACCACTCTTAAACAAGAATTTTAAAAAAAATCTATATATTTTTATTAAATGCTTCATAATTTATCTAGTAGTAGACACGCTTTGATCGACAATCTATTGAACACGTAATTATATTTTGCGAAAACACCCCGATTTAAACAGTATAACACCCATAACTCATGTATGGCTGAACCGATTATCATCAAACATAGCTAAGAACACTCTCGTTAAAGTCACCATTCAAATAAAAAACTAAATCAAATACGGTTCATCCGTTTAGGAGCTATGATGCCACAGACAGATACAGGTACACACGTCAAACTTATAACACCCTTCTTTTTCCGTCGGGAGTTAAAAAATGCCTCTAGCATGTGCCAACGACACGATATTGTTTGCTATCCTTATTAGCTATACCAAAGACCCTAGTCTCGTGTTACCCAGGCAGCCGAGCATTACAGACATTCACGCCTTTTTGAGACTTTGAGATTTAAAAGAGCAAACTCACACAAAGTCAGTACATTAGAAACAAACAAACAATACTACGTGATTGATTGCAAAAACTTACAGATTTCAATAGCTGCTGCTACAGCCACTCCCGACATAGTCCAGTAGAGAGAGTTAACGGTCGACTTGTCGGACGATATTGCGGACAACAAGCTTAACAATTGCGCAGTTGTCCAAAACATATAGACATTCCATAGAGTGTACAATATCACTGAGGTTAAGTTGCCGATAAAGGAAATCTTCAACAGCTTTACGTTTTTCTGAAATGTACAAAAGATCAATCAATGAGCCCCTTTTCCCTGCTTTGTTGGAGTTGGCTTCTTGCTTCTACAAATGCAACTGAATACTAGTAGTTTAACTTAAAGCGACTCCTTATTCGTTGATTATTTAGACGAAAAAAGGCCCGACTGAAGATTAGACAATTTGATTCAGCCTAGCCCTTTACATCATCGGACTACATGACGGCAATGCGCCATCGGTACATGGTGAGCATCCCACCCATACGCGCAAAGCGTATTGCGAAAACTTTCATTAAGCGTACAGCTAAGGAGTGGAATTCCCTGCCGGAGTCTTTGTTTCCTGATAGCTACAACCTAGGGATAGAAATAAAAATAATAATAAAAGAAACTGTTTGCTGATGTCCTAAAAAACTCGATAACCATTCGGACCGGGGTATTGGAGTTTCAACCCCAAACGGCTCAAACATATAACGCCCAATGCGGTTGTTATATTTGCGTCCTTTGAAGTTTTCAGCACCTATAGCAGCCGCCCTGCTAAGAAGATGGAACGTCGCAAGGGTGCCGACACAATGTTGCGTCCAAAAGTTTACCCAACTGCCAAGGCGTTATGGTCATCCTATCTGGCCTCTTCTCATCTTGTACGTGCTAAACCGTACAAACCGTGGTAAAACAGCTGGCACACCGGCGGTGTCTAGAGCCTAAGGAAATTTGTCATTAATGCTGGCGTGTCGTGCTATCCGATCAGGGGCGACGCTCCTACTAGGATGGGTTACATTAGATAAGTTTAAATTATTCTTAAAAATAAAACTTACCAAATGAGCTGCAGCGACAAACAAAATGACCAGTAACGTATCTGCTGCCATCATCATTAACCCTTGGCACTCATAAAATACACTGTGGTCATGTTTTTGTGTTGTGTTGTCTTTTGTCAATATTTTATCAATCTTCTCTATTTTCCAAAACAAAAACATACAGTTTATACTCTGAAAATAAAAAATCACACAGAATTTTTGAAGACTCTAAGACAATATTGATTTATTTATTTAAAACTTCATGCAACATACAGGTACTACACAGGCGGACTTAATGCCTTAAACATTATCTACCAGTCAACCAAGGGTGCATGGTAACTTTGTATTGAAAAGATTAGAGGACTTACGTAAGATTTTTTTAAATGTTCAAACAAAATTTGGTTTCTAAATTAGGACAAGGGTATCACAGAATACGAGACTCACCAGTGTAACATATCCCCATACAATCAAGCCATATCGTAGCGGAATACAGAAGCAACATCTTTTAATCTCTGGCAGACCCAGATCGAAACACATTTTGACGAAAATTCTCAAAAATTAAAGAAACTACGAATTTTGAAATGGATACTCTTGTAAATCTGTTCTTTAATCTATTAGTACATTAAACTTTTAAAAATTTTTTGGTCAAAAATATTTGACATTATTTTAGAAACAACTAATATCGACCAAAGCTAACTGTTCATTGAAACTTGCTCGTTCATCACTCTTATATGAAAATATATCAAAATGATAAGCATGGGAAAACCAGAACCTAAAAATGGAAGTAACAATGCAAGCTTTCGTTGATAGTATTTTGTGCCTACTTGAATTCCACTGATGTGATAAAAGCGGATGTATGACCGGATAAGCTGATAGTTTCTGAGTCACAAATGATAAATATTAAACATGCACCAATTATTTGTGAGGAAAGTAGGAAGAACCTATAAAAAAGCAATATGACACTACAAGCATATGTAAGATGGAGCTGCTTATTCCTTATAAGCCCTTAGCCACCTCGTGTGACAGCGACACACACATGTAACGGCCGAATGTCATATTGATAACCAAGGCCACACAGCTAATCACACTAATATTATAAAGGCGAAAGTCTGTGAGTGTGTATGTTTGTTACTTCTTCACGCTCAAACTTTTTTTTTTTTTTTTTTAAAACGTTGCCCCACACTAGGAATTTCTTCCTGTATCGTGGGTGCGTTTACAAACATATAAACTCACATACACAAACACCCAGAGCCGGAACAATTATCTGTAGGTAATACAAATTTTTGTTCCGTGCGGGAATCGAACCCGCGACACGCAGCGCAGCAGTCAATTGCTCAACCACTGCGCCAACCGTGCGCACTGACTGCTGGACGGATCTGGATGAAACTCGGCACAGATATAGATTATAGTCTGGAATAACACATATGGTACTTTTTATACCGGGAATATGTTCCCTTGGGATCATTTTCGACATTCACGCGGGCGAAGCCGCTGGCATATGCTAGTAAATCATATTTATAACAAATTTTTACATGTTCGGGTAAGAAATTGATGTTTCCAAGAAACATGTAATCTGTCTACAGAAAAGTACACTTTTGTTTTATTCTCTATTCTCTTTAGAATATTCTGTACACTTTTGGGTACGGAGAATAAAACAAATCCACTAATCTGTCCACACAAAGTGACATGACTCTTCAATCCTGCGAATCACAGATTAACAAACTACGAACGTAAAAGATTAACTCGTTATTCATGTCGCCTTGAATTTATAGTGCTTTGATCAAAACGATTAATCGCTGAAATAGTTTGGAAACTGTGGTATTTACCAACAGTTATTTCCGAAAATAACTTTTTTTTCAGGTGTCAAAAAACGAAGAAACGAAAACAAGAACTTCCGAAATTGAAGTTATTTTTCACTTTGTAGTGTTTTTTTATTTGGAAGTCAGTTGTATTTTTTTGTAAAAGCGTATTAATTTTTTACTTTTTAGTGGCCTGTGTCCCAGCAGTGGGAACTTTAATAGGCTGATGATGTGATGTGATGTGATGTGGTACATAATGGACAAGTTCTATAGTAAGGTACCTATAATTCTCACAGTGATGCCAGAATAGATTACCCGAATAACATGTAACTTGAACATAACTGGTGGAATGAGAGTGTACCAGGGTGAACTGTACACATCTGCGTACCCGTTTAGAGCAGACTGGCGTGATGGTATGTTATGAAATGGCGTAAACATTAAATATACAAACGATTATAGCAACCCCGAGAGTCCAGAACAGAACTTGTGAAACGTTGTATATCTCCAAAGTTCTCCATCAGATCTTTACCAAATTAAATGGGACCATTTCGGATTAAACTTCTTTTGGACAAAATAGAATTTTGCAAATCCGTTTATATATGACGGAGTTATGCCCGAACATAAAAAAAAAATAAACATCCGAATAGAGAACCTCCTCCTTTATGGGAAATCGATTAAAAAGTGGAATCTCTTTACATTATTTTTTATACATGAGATGCCGTAGCCGATTTACTGATTTATTTATTTATTAATCACAAAATCCACAGCTCTTAATAATAAAAAAATTAAAAACCTTAACACACTTATTCACTTCTTCTTTTTTTCTTGTCTGATTACAGACAGGACTAGAAGACCAACACGTTTAATTCTTCCACCATCTGTCAACCATCACGCTATCATTCTCTTGTTTTCTTTCATATTATTCCGCACAGTCACACATTCCTTTCAGATACCTGGGTGCTCAAAATATGCTCATAAATATTGCCAGCATTACATATCAACATCACGGTTTCTGAAGTATTGGATATTCTCAATGGGTTAGTCTTAGATTACCCCGTCCCGGTAGACCCAGATTTATTTGTCCCGGTAGACCCCGATATATTTGAAATCAACGGCTATCCGTCCCTTGTCGAGGACGGCTTTGGCAGCGGCGACTGGGCACTCCAGGCGAATGGCGCCCATGCCGCCGCGGCCGGGCCTCATGCCCCGGCCTTGCACCGCTGCGACATCGCAGCCCCCTATGGCTGCGACCACCGCCACCACCTCCTCCTTGGTGACCGAGTCGTCCAGATCGGTCACCTCTATGGCCGCCGACTTGATTGGCCTGGCCACCTTCGCCGCGTCCGCTATGAACTCCTGCAGCTTTGCTGCGAAGAGGTCTGCGTTTTTTCTACCCTCGGCCCCCGGGAACTCGAATATACGAACCCCGGCCTATGTCCGGCGGCATGAAACTTTGCCTATCCCCTGCAGTTAGGTGGGATCGGCATCGGTACGCGCCCGCATCATAACGGACGCGTATGTCTCGCCCCGCTCCGTAGCCTCTGCGGTGAGCGTCACCACGACGGCTGCGGTCTTCGGAGGAACCAAGTTCCTCTTGGCGCCGGCTGGGAATATAGGGTCTCCTAGAGCAACTATAGGTTTTAATTATTATCACAATAGTTTCTTTTTCAATACATAAAAAAGCTGGCTGAACTGAAAAGACGTTTACAAGAAGTAGTAGTACAAGAAAAATACGTAAACAAGAAGAAAATCATACTGTGCAGTCGGAGGATACATCTGGTTTTGGTCAGCCAGCTCGCGAATATGTATCCTCCGACTGCACAACATGATTTTCTTCTTGTTTACGTGTTTTTAGTTCGCTTTTTAAGCAGACGGGTTTTTTGATTTTTTGAATTAACTTTTTTTATTTATTACTTTTTAGTTAACATATTTTTTCGAATTAGGTACATTCTAACATATAAGTGTTATATATTTTTGAAATCTCCTCTAAAAACCCTTCATTTTGATACCCCACACGATGGGTAACGAAGAAAAAAAAATTGAACCCCCACATTATGGCGCCCAAAATCCGCCATGTGCCTTTTTTTAAAGGCACTTAGCTAAAAACACTTGGGCGGTCAAGACCTATCTAACGATGTCTTAATTATAAAAATCCGCCAAGTAGTTTGAAAGATATGAGGTAATAAAGAATATTACATACATACAAATATACAAACATACAAGATACGCGCGAAAAACATAACCCTTTCCTTGCAGCCGGGTAATAAAAATACGCATGAACAGTCTCACTTTCAGGAATTATTTTTTATAATGTAGCATAATTAAAAGTTAACTTTAAAATAATATTTTAACATGCAAAATCAGTTTCACTTTCACTATTTGTGTAACATTTATTTTAGATTTTTGATACATTTTATTCAAACTGTAATTATCTTTATTAAAACAATGATTCGACATTGTACAAAATTACAAATAAACTAATTATTCGTCTTATGTATTTCAAACACATACATTTTAGTACTTTTTATGTCAACCGTATATGTTGAAAACGATAGAAAAAAAAAGCAATATCAATCATATTTATCGTATTCGGGGTCTAACGGGACGGGGTACTCTGGGACTAACCCTTCTCAATCGTACTGTAAGAGGTGAGAATGCGATGATGAATGGCATTGTGTAGACAAGAATCAAGCACAAAAGTAAACTACAACAACTGGAAATAATAGGTACAAAGTTAATGGTCACTTAAAATCGACAAACGAAAACTGGGGATACCTGAGGCCCTAGACTAGTGATATTAAATCGAAGAAAGCGTGGCGATAGCTATTGGGATTGTCAAACGCTATCGAAATGTTACATGATCAATCGCGGACATCGAATAACCCTTAACCTTATGCCTTTAGTAGGTATCGTAGCGTTCCAGATGTATATACCCAAGATCTTACATAATTTATTATGACATGAAGAAAGCGAGTTCTCAAACAAAACTGCCGCTCCATTATCTGTGCAATTCGTTCCCATTTGCCACAAATAGTATTTATCTCAAAAGATGCTCGATATAAAGGTTAGGTTACCGTAAACATCGTAGCGATATCATTAATTATTGTAATTTTAACAGTTCCGACGCCACGATTATCATTAATAGTTGTGTATAGTTTTGGAATTTAATTAAATTTGATTTGAATAGTCCAATTCTTAAATTTTGCGTTCCTTTTAGTGCAGCATTTGTGAAAATAAAAGTTGCTAATCTGATTATTTGAATTGAAAAGACTAAAAGTGAAAACATGAGTGAAGAAAATAAAGCAAACGAGGAAATTCAAGAGGGTAAAAGATGTTGCTTCTGTTTTCCTCTAAGATATGGATTGATTACGTGGGGTTACTTAAAAATGGTAAGAATGTACCTGTAATTGCTACTAATTAATGAAGATGCGAGTAACATTTTCAATAGTAATGAATAGCTACTTAATAAAAAAGTAGGCCATACTTAGGTTACGTGGAGCGATGGCTTTCATAGAGCTAGTAGCAATTCGAATTCGATGAGAGTTACTGATGATCGCGTTAAAAAGCGTGCATTTGGAGAAGCCAATATATAGCCCTCGCCAAACTTCTTGACCGCCCTGAAGTAGGTTTACCGGATGCGCGAGACTCGAAACGGTGCTGTTTTTTATGAGATTTTCTACTGCGCAGCCGTTGTAGCCAACTTCAGGGCGGCCAAGAAGTTTGGCGAGAACTATACCCAGAAGTTGGTTCAATCATACATGGATGATGAAGATAATGATTACAATTTTTATTATGTTACAGATAGTGTCAGCATTTTTCTTAATAGTCATATCGTATGCGTTGTTACATACTTGTATGATGATAGCTTATAACGGAGACAAAAAACGCTGGTTGCGGATCTATGCAGATATTGCTATCACAAGCATTGCGATTACTTTCTTCCTAGCGGATCTCCTACTGACCATGTTGTATATTGTTGGAGCTCATCAGGTGAGCTTTTAAATCTTAAGTAAGTAGTAAGTTAATATTTATTTATTAAAACTTCATGCAACATACAGGTACATAGGCGGACTTAATGCCTGAGGCATTCTCTACCAGCCCACCAAGGGTGGTGGAGAGATAACATGGCAGGTGCATAAAAAATAGACATTTAAGATTTTGCCTGTTTACCGTGAAACACACTATATAATTGTTAATTTTAAATTTTGTTGTCAATTTTATATAAAGGTTTGTTTATCCAAATAAATACAATTAAATTAAAATTGAGGAGAGTCTAGATCGAGAGGATCACCTTGTTCATGGAGGTCGATAGACAGTCACTAAACACTGAAATTCTGGATGCACTAGAAGCTGAACTGAGAACTCAAACATACCTGGGAATAGTAACTAGGCAGTTGATTGCCCCTGAAGATAATCAAGAGGATAAAGAAGGATTTACTAGATTAAACCCATTTCTTTATTCTATTTTGAGCATAAGTGGAAGTTAACATTAACATTAGAAACGGGATATTTACCATGTTTTCTGTTTGTTGTGAGTTTCCGATATTTCGGTGCTGTTGCAAGCACCATGATCACGGATAAACTGAAAAGTCATTGCGGGTGGGTGTTTATGAGGAGACATATCGGTCTACCCTCTTTCTTGTTCGTTTTTTGCACTCAGTACCGCTACCACTGTCACTCACAACTCGATTCTGTTCCCGACACACGAAACTCACCGTATCCACTCGCGAACTTTTTTCGGCACTTTTTCGGGTTTTACACAGCTGAACCACTGGATTCCAAGCTCTCGACAGTTGAAACCCATCCTCCCGGTTGAAACAGCATCCGCCACCACCACCAAGCACCACCGAACCCCCGGACGTTCGGTGGTGCTTGCAACAGCACCGAAATATCGGAAACTCACAACAAACAGAAAACATGGTAAATATCCCGTTTCTAATGTTAATGTTAGTGTTAGTGACCATGACAGTTTAAAAACTTATAAGTGGAAGTTACTAGCGTTTTAATTACATACCTGGATGCAAACATCACAGGACTGTGGTGGTGCGGCAGAGTCGGTGTTGCAAGCCTTGGGCACGTCTATCTGTGGACTTTGTCGGCTATTATAATGAGGACGAATGATCGAATGAGGAACACGTTAAGTTTTAAGTAGGAATATTGAATGTATAATAATCAAAAGAATTGTAAATGTTACTAAAGGTTTTGGCGCAACAATGTTTTATACCTCTATGCTAATACTGACCCTATTTATATGAAGGACCAAAAAAACGACACATTGTTTTAGATAAAGAAGATGGCTAGAAAGGTGGTTACTATTGAAATGACGGCAAATAGAAAAGTATGAAATGGATGAAGTTAGGGCTCTTTCAGTTTAGACGTTTGGTGTCGAACTGCTCCGGTGCCGCAGCAGTGCGGGTGTCGAACTGAGCACGACTGTTTTTTTTTATACAATTTACGGCGGGTCACATCGCCTCGGCGCGGCGCCGCCAAAGTCTAACGGCGCGGCGCCGCCATCGTGCAACGGCACGGCTTCGTACAGCGGCACGGTGCCGTAATGTCGTGCACAGTATGTCAAACCGCAAACGTCTTAGGTACTCATTAATTAATAAGTCATCTATATTTTCAGTAATATTTTTAAAATTAACACCTGCGAAATTAGGGACAGCGAAAGGTCAAATGACGTGCGGCACCGTGCCGCGGCGCGACGCCGTGCCATTTAACAGCGGCGGCGCCGCGCCACGCCTTGGTGATGTATCTAGGCCCTTAAACACCAAGAGCACGGTGCGGCGCCGCGCCGCACCTTCAGCAGGATGTGTGTGCATATTATATAGTATGGAAAAAATCAACTGGTCACTGCGGCACCGCAGTAGTCCGACACCAAAATCAAAATTCTCGTTTAAATTGAAAGAGCCTTAGGTGTTAATATGTTGATCATTTTGATGCCGAACGTCTCCATTGTGATAATCTTATATATTCTACAACTTCTATCTTATATCTTATACTTTCTCTTTCCAGAAAAACGTGAAGCTGTTAAGAGCATTCTATATCTATAGCGTAGTAATGTGGGCTGTGACGATTCTGTTGACTGCTGCTGCTGTCAGTTTGTCGATAGAGACCTGGCTGTCGCGATACATGTCGCCGCGTTCCTTAGTCGTCAATTTGCTGAACTTCACAGCTTATTTCGTGATTATAAGTGAGTACTTTGACTTTAGACAACAATCATTAGTTGGTCTTTTTGCTTTTTTATTAACCGACTTACCAAAAAAGGAGGAGGTTCTATGTTCGACATTTGTTCACCGATATCTCTCCGTCAATTGTGGACCGATTTTGAAAATTCGTTTTTTGTTTGAAAGAGTATACTTCGAAATTGGTCCCATTTTAATTTGGTGAATATCTAATAAAGAACTTCGGAGATATACAACAGAACTCTTCAATAAATAACGGTAAATCTCTCGGGATTGCTGCAATCGCATGTCTGTTTATTGTTTATACCATTTCATAACAGATGTTATGTTACATCACGCCAGTACGCTCGAAAGTGGTATGCAGATCTCTCATTTCACCGATTATATTCAAGTTTCATGTTACTCGTTACTCTACACGGTCTGCTCGTCTTTACATTTTGGTACATCATCGGTAATATTTTCTTACGGGTCCAGTCACTCTTGATGCTAAAACTATTTTACATTTTTCAGTTGTGCAAACTTACTTCCTTCTGCTACTAAGAGGAGAAATCATCAAACTGAGAAACAAAGGTGAGTTCATATTTATAAACAATGCAACTGAAGCGAAATGTACCATGAAATGTGAAAAAAATAAAGGGGACGATTCGGACGACACAGAAGAAGAAGAATGAAAATCGAAAAGAAATATAAATAACAATAAAATGTTACTTATACACGACGACGTGCGCATAAATTGAAAACTTGAAGAAAGAGTGATGGAAGTGCCTTGTGATGATGTGATGGAGATTTTAAGGAAAAGAATAAAACTCGTTATTATACCGTTGTATTATTTTTTTCGCATCCCATAGACTTCTGGAATACCAACTCTCTTCGTTAATGAATTTTCAACCCACACTTCTTACTAATAAATATAAATGCGAAAGTTTGGACGGATGTATGTATGTTTGTTACTCAATCACGCTTAAACGGCTGAACGGATCTGGATGAAACTTGGCTCAGAGATAGATTATAGTCTTGAATAGCACATAGGCTACTTTTCATCCCGGTATAATCTGAGGCATCGCGGCTGAGGGTTGGGGGCCGCGGCGAGAGGAGTGCCGGTATTGCGGTGCGCCGCTCTCCCTATCCTCCACGGCTTGCACTGGATCGCCACCGTCTTATGGCGGACGCGATGGGGCCACAGGAGAGGAGGAGTGTCGGTATAGCCGCTTATCCTGTGGTGGTGGGCCACATAGGACAATGGTAACTGAAGAAGGAGTTATTATATCCAACTTCACAAGTGAAGTTAGAAAAAATATTATCTATTTGAGTACCACCGCGGGTCCTCTACCCGCAATACAAGCGTTTGTAAAAAAGATTTATAAACAGCGTCTTTTAATAAATTGAAAATAGAAAAAAAAAATATCGTGGTTTTCTTTTACCACTTTGTCGGAATTATTAATATGTATATCCATGGAAAACAATATATCACGGGAATTTAACGCGATGATTTAGATTATTTATTTACCTATTTAACCCGATGTTTCGACCGTGTTGCAACGATCGTGGTCCCGGGAAATTCCCGTGTTATATTGTTTTCCATTATGAAACGCGAAAGTTTTAAAGTTAATATATGTATATCCATGCCAAATTACTAGTTAAATAAATAAAGTAAGTAGTAGTAGTAATATGTAGTTTCTAGGTAAATTATAGTCTCTGAGCTATGCTGCGGACGGACAGACGGACAGAGCGAAACTATAAGGATTCCTTGTTCACTTCGGAACCCTAAAATAGAAAAGTTGGACAAGAATTAAGTTAGGGCCCTCCCGTTAGTATCCGTTTTTGATGCAGGGCCAGAATTTAATTTAACAAAAACTTCAAAATAATATATTTATTTAACATAAATAAAGTCTTCTTTTTTCAAAAAACCTTCTTGCATTTGATTCAAGTATTCTTTTTCCTCTTTATTAAATACATCCCTTCTCTTTCTGTTCTGCTTCATCATTGAATAGGATCGGGTATTCTGCTTCTGTTACGAATTCAATTTCACTAACATGAGGGCTCTTGTTCGTTAATTCTTTACGGTTTAACATCTCTTTTCTTAGTAGGTGCACGAAATATACTTGGAGCCCTGAAAAATAAAGCTTATTAAAAAATTAAGCCACAATTAAGCCACACCACAGTAAAGTGGCAAGAGCCGACCGAATTAATTGCTTTTTCTCAAGAAATTGTTAACATGCGACATCATCTCTCTTTAAAGACATTAAATTATTCGATTACTACTAATCAGTAGTTGCGGTGTTAGGGTAGTGGTTGGGCGACCGCCCTCGGGGCCGGATAAAAAAAGTTGGGACGCAAAAATAAGCAGTTTTAAAACAGTCCGTTAACTAATTAGTGCCATTCATGACGCTTTAATTACTTTGGCTATTGGAACGCAGAAAACTGATGTTCAAGTCTCACATTCTCTTTAGCTCTCTCTCTAGCTGAACAAGACATAAAGATAAAACTCACCCATGATTACAAAACAACCCATGTAGCTCAAAGACGGGATAACCAAGATCTGCACTGACGTGTCGGTAGTGAACCATCCCCGGGCAGTCAGACCTATAGGCACCCCAGCCAGGATAATCGTCAGTAAGCATAGACCTACGCTGTAGCAGTAATAAAGGTGAAGAAGACGCCGATTGCTCTGCAAAAATAATAAATAATAATTAACTAGGTATATTTCTTTAGTAAATAACTTTATTGAGTAACTTCACTTAGTAACTTGAATGAGTAATTTTACTGAGTAACTTCACTTAGTAACTTTACTGAGTAACTTTACTGAGTAACTTCACCGAGTAACTTTACTGAGTAACTTCACTTAGTAAAAATATTAATGAGTAACTTTGTAACTTTACTGAGTAACTTCACTGAGCAACTTTACTAAGTTTCATTAGTCTTTTATCTGCGATATATAAATCCACAGGCGGATCTAGGGCGGGGGGGGGGGGGGGGGTGTCGAAGGGAAGCCACCTGTGTGTATGTCACTTTGATTTATTTTACACCAACAATGGTTGAGCTCAGAGACTTTTTTTCCCTACAGGTAGAAAAAGTTTGAGCGAGATAGATAAGTTTTGTCACAAAATATCCGTCAAAAGCGAATGGCGCGAAAGTCGGCTGAATAAGTTCAAATCACAGCTATCGAAAAATATGTCTAGACTTATTCTTATTCTTATTCAGTCTGGCCGACAGGATACCGGTGCAGTTTAGGTACCTACCTAAAAACTGACTTATTCATTCCAAGCCTTGAAAATTAAACACTTTTTGTACCTACGCTACGTGAAAGCGAAGCCGCGGAGTTAAGTAGGTACATTAAAGTCAGACTTACCTTAAGACCTCCAGCAATATAAATAAATAAACCCAATATTACGTCCATTATAAAGAGAGCGATGACCAGTTTTGATGCAATACTTTCCGAATCATAGTCATAGTGATTTAAAAATCCTTTTGTGTTCA